>CM040122.1:100063900-100803351 GCA_022559845.1 Amorphophallus konjac
TCTTTATTTATATTTATTTTTTGTGTGTGTGTCACATGCCATCCCAGCCCTTCATCTCCTACCCCTAGATCCTACGGTTGTGGATGGATGTGAGATGTAACCTATTTAAGCTTGTATTTTCTATTTTGATGAATTAATGCCATTTGATTCAACAAAATTCAAGAGCAAGGGCTGGTGCGCCCCCCTCCTCTCTCCTCCCTCTCCCCCTTGAAGCTGTGAAGGCTTCCATTCTGAGGTGTGACACCTCGTGTATCGGTTCCGACGATCACCGCCGCCGCCACGAGCCGCCACCGCACCACCTTCGCCATCAACGGAGTTCTGCCCGCGCAATATCACAGAAGCTTCCACGAATTTCCTGTCTCAGCCCCGAGCCCAGATAGATCTGGGGATTTTATTGGGTGTTCCAGAGTGTCAAGGACATCCCAACAATTTTTGTTTGCCATTCAGATCTCGTTTCATATTTTTTGATTTTCGTCCACTCTTCCATTTTGGTTCTGCCAGAGTTCTATCCAGATTAATCCCCGCCCTGCGTTTTATGTCTTAGGTCCACTTTTTAATTTCTTCTAGTTCGCCCAATTTTAATGGAGGTTTCAGCCATCCACCCCTTCATCCACAATTTTTCTCAATTTTTGGTTCGTCCATCTCATATTTTCTAAAAATCGTTCTCAGTCCCATCTACAGTTCTATCCCCCTGTTCCCAGATCCGACCACCAGTCACCCCAAAAATCATAGTAACTCACCACCATCTCCAAATCAAATTCCAAAAATAGTCCCAATTCCGTGGTTTGATTCCATACAATTCCTAAGAAGAGCTCAAGAGTTGAATCGGAGGTTTACTAGGCGGTCAACGGTGGTTCTTAGACAAGTACCCTATAAATCTGAGGTTTTGGTTACAACAGGGGCTTGTAAATTCATTAAAGTTCTGATCCGACTAGATCTAGCAGATCTCTCTGGGTCTAGATCGAAGCATTTGAAGAGAGCTTTCCAACGATAGCTCATGCGTCCCGATCCGACGTCGGGATTGATCACAGCGGCCGTTTTCGCCGGAGCGCGCGCCTGAAAACAGCAACTAAAAATCCGTGGGCAGCAACTTCAAAGCTTGGGAATCGGGACCGATCAACCCCCGATCGGTGTTCCCAGCCGACCGCCGTCCGTGGAGGCGCGCCACCAGGGGTCCCCATCATAGTGGGTCCCACCCCCGCAGATCCGGAGGACAGCGCCATCCGTGGGCCCCGCGGGCCTGCAGAACCCGCCGTTCGAAAAGCACGAAAACGCGGAGTTCGGCACCGCCGGGCGACATCAAGATGCTGCCCGTCAACCCAATTCGCGTGATTCCCGAGCCCCGCATGTGACCTTTTACCTCCATGCGTGGAGTGTGTCAAATTATTGTACTGCTATAAAATTGTGTTAACCGGGGGTCCGTGATTGGCCGGGGTTATCTTCGCCACGCCGGGTGCGTGGAGGTAATAGTCCGAACTTCTTGGCGTTACATTGCTTAGCTAGTATACGGTCTTAGGCCGCTGCCGAGAGTGTAGGTACTAGCCCGTGTGTCCATGTCACCGCTGTGAGAGTGAGTGTGACCTGTCCCGTGACTCGATCCGAGTCCGGAAGTTGAGTCGGACTACCCTTGACCTCCGCCGGTTCCTTAACCGCGCACGGTCCGCGCTTTCCCTCGCTTGGGATGACGAGTGAGCTTCCACTTCTGTTAGCGACGTTTCGCCACTAGGAGCTCGTAGTGTGGGGCTTAGTGTCTCCCTGGTGTGTGCTGCTGGTCGCGTCTTCATATAGAGTCCGAGGGTGGCACCTAATAGTGTCGTCTCCCGTGTCCGTCCCGCATCATTTATGGTATGGCGGACTGCTGGTCCCGACCGAACCTCACATTCGCCCGACATGGGTCAGAATGAGCGCACAATAAAATCATCACTCATGTGACTGGCACTCCCGCATCGTCAATCGGTCAGTTGACTACCAGTTAGTCAAATGGCTGATCGATACGTGAAATAAGACGCGTATATATGTACATATACACATATATACACGAAACAAGGTAAGAACGACAAGACGGTCGGATAAAAAAAAACGTCGCAAACACGCACTAACTTTGGTGATGATACTGAGACATCGGCTATGCCATCCCTCCTAATGGAACCAGTCCACTCTCCCTCCAATGGGCTCTGTGCAATTAATGGCCGTGCCCTTATCACATCGACGGCTGGGCAACCACCTCGGCAGAAATGACAAGTCAACACCCATGCCCCCTGCTCCGTCAGGCAGGTGAGTTGGGCTGCTCACGTCTTTTTCGGCCATAGCAATCCTATATTCAACCCTCCCAGTGATGGTATAAAAGGATCTTGGCCCAATGGCCAGGAGGTAAGAAAGAAAAGAGGAAAGGAGAGGAAGAACGGGAAGCACCCTTCCTCGAGTTCCTCACTTCTCCCTCTAACACTCCCCCTTCGCCCCACAATTAGCTGACTTGACCGTCAGAGAGTTGTCCCTTGGGGTATCTCCTAAGGCTCCTTCTGACATCTTCCTGGTGGCTACAGGTCCTTCTCCGAGTAAGGCTCAGGGTCCGGTTTCACCAACTATTGGAGGTGTCGACCGAGAAGTGGGTAACCATTTTCCAACCACTATAGGTTGCATTTGAATTAAATGGAAAGGTTTTGTACTGTAGCTCCCATTAGATGATATTTCATCTAACTTGGGTCTGCTTTAGGCAATAGCCACCATTTATGACTGGAGAGGGGGATTTCTGTAGCCCAATTAAGAGCAGCCGAACTAGGCCCCTCAGGGCCCAAGAAGGCTCAGCTCAGCCAGGTGACAGCCCCCTGGGGCCGACTTAGGCGAGAAAGCCCAATAAAAGTTTCGCTCGAGGATACTACCTTCCTAGGCAGCCTCTAATGATGGGGACATCGAGGCAAGACCGTCCGCATTTTATTTGCATTTATGTCTTTTCATATTTGTATGTATACCCTTGTGTTATATGGGTACGCAATTGTAAGTCTTAGTGGGTTTATATGTAAAATTCCAGTAGGCCCAAGCAAGGGGGCCCTCACCCCTTTCCCATTGGTCCACCTAGACCATGTGGGGCTATTCAACCATCCTAGGTGGCCATCTAGAAGGTTGGAATGCCAATTGACCACATGGGAGACAAGTGGATTAAAAATT
Source organism: Amorphophallus konjac (assembly GCA_022559845.1). Lineage (NCBI taxonomy): Eukaryota > Viridiplantae > Streptophyta > Magnoliopsida > Alismatales > Araceae > Amorphophallus > Amorphophallus konjac. The sequence goes on from CM040122.1 coordinate 100,067,066, forward strand.
CAAAGGTAGGCTACCTACCTCACCTACCTTGTCCCTCCATTAGAATTAATTAGGAATTTCATTTTTTTTATTTTATTTGGATCAAATATGAAGTCCCTTAAATGCCCCTCCGGATCCTAGATCTAAGGGTATTCATGGTCTTTTTCTATTTATTATATAAGTCATGTATTTCTATTATTCTAGAATTAATGAAAGTGAAAAAAGCATTGTGCAAGAGCCCCCCTTGTGAGATATTCGACCTCCCCTCTCTCTCCCTCTAGTTTTCTTCATCCCCAACCCCCAATTCTAGAGTGGAACCCCTCTATCTCCTCCCCCTCAATCTCTGAGTTCATCGGTGCCGCCGCCGCCGCCGTTCGTGCCGCCATCGAGCCGCCGCGAAGCCGTCTTCGATAATTTGTCCATCCAGGACAGAGGCAACTTCTACGAATTTCTGCTCCCACCTCCCTCCTCCTCTGGAGCTAAAACTTTCAGGAGTGGTTCACCTCTCGAACCCTTATCTTCACAAAAAATTTCAAGTCATATTTCCTTCATTTGGTATTTTTTCATTTTCGTTCAAACTGTCAATCTAGTTCTGCCAGATCTCTATCTATAGTGATAGTTTCTCTGAATTTTCCATTTCCTGACCATATTTTGATTTTTATTGGAGCCCCCAATTTTACTGGGAGTTTTTTCCACCCTCCTCCACCTCTCCAAATTTTCGTGGAATTTATAAAGTTCGTTTCATATTTTTAAAAATTCCTGTCCCAACTCATCTACAGTTCTGTCTGCATCAGTCCAGATCCGACCACAGTCCAGTGTAAACTCTCTAGAAAATCCAGGCCACCATATGCTCCAGATCTAAAAATAGTCCTGGTTTCCGCTTTTGATTTCCTACAACTTTTCTGAAGAACCCAACTTCAGATTCGGACGTCTACTTCGCGGTCAAAGGTAATCCACAGGAAAGTTCCCTGTTGATCTGAGGGCTCAGGTACTGTACAACAGTAGCTTCAAAAATAGTTAAGGCCTAGATCCGTGAAGATCCAGCATCTCTCTCCAATCCTATATTGAAGGATTTCGAAGTAGCTTTCCAATGAATCCAGTTTCGTCGCATTCCAACATCGGTGCTGGTCGCAGCGAGCGATTTTGTCGGGTCGCGCGCTGAAAAATAGAAACAACAGATCCGTGGCCGGCTTTTCCGACCGGTGCCGATCGGAGTCGCCCGGCCTCCGGCCGGTGAACTAGCGCGCCTCCATCCTTAGGATCACCCCTCCAGGTGTCCCTACCGCAGTGGTGCCACCCCGGTCCCACACGGTCCCTCCGGACAGCACATGGGCTCTACAGTCACGAGTTCGGGTGCTGCCGAAGCTACGCGAGAAGCCGCCCGTCAACCAGAAATCGGTCCTCCCGGACCCCATTGTGTCGCCCTTTACCTCCCTGCATGGAGTGGGCCATAATTCATTGCTGTAATATTCGTGTATTAACTATCCCGGGAGTACGAGTTCGACCGGGTCCGTCGTCCCCACGCCGAGAGCGTGGAGGTATCATTTTCGCTCACTTATTCGGCATTTGCTTTCTTTCGTATATACATCTTTATGCCGCTGCTAGAGAGCATGTGTAGGGATATCTAGCTTGCTATATATTGTTTATTACCGCTGCTGCGAGAGAGAGCCTGACCGTCCCGTGACCCGATCCGGGCACAAAAGAGAGCCGACCACCCAAGCTCATTGCCGGTTTCTCAACCGCGCACGTCCGATGCTTCCCTCGCTAAGGGACAATCGTGAGCTTATCGTGTCCATGGTCCGTCCCGCATCATCTAGGCTCGGAAGGCCTGAGCGTCGGTCAGGTCATAGGAAAGGTCCATGCCCGAGCCATCTCTCCGCCCAGGGGAAGAAGGCGCATGTCGACCAATCCGACCCATCTTCGTCCGAGCTAAGCCTACCACCCGGATAGGGCTGGCCCCTCTGAGCTCGGTACGGCCGACGATTGCTTATCCATGCAGACGTTAAGAGTCCTCTGTGGGCAGGAATTCATAAAGGCGAGGGACTCCAGCTCCCCAAGGTGATAACGCTCCCACGATAGGGCAATAAAAGCCCACGTCGAGGACGTAACCCCCACCTGAAACTCCTCGACTTACAGGACTCCAGAAGACGGCGCACTATTTAACCCAGGGATACCCTCCGGCGAAAGGTAAGGGCAATCATACGCTCAAAACTCCTGAGTAGGAACCACTTCACCCTTCTGGTGGAGAGGGATCTCGCGCATAAGTCTTTCCTCCCATTAGTGCTCCCGCCATAGCTTCACTGACTTAAGAATCAGAGGGTTTTCCCCAGGGATTCACCCCATGGGCCCCCCTCTGATCCGTTTCCCTGTCTTGCAGTTCTCATTCCGGTGATCTTTGATCCACTCAGGACCAGCGTGAGATCACGCCTCTTCATTTGGCGCCGTCTGTGGGAAATGTGTAAAAAGCTAACATGGCGCGAAGGAGCTCAGGGAGGAAGTCCGCCGGTGATAGGGGAAAGACCATGGTAGCCGCGGGGGAAGGTCCCTCTCAGACCTCACGAAACCCCCCCTCCGGCACCAACACCCGCGCCGATGGACCACCACCACCGCCACCCCCCGCGGCGGCGGGACTCCCTCCCGGTAGCGACGCATTCCAAGCCCTCAACGCAAAACTGGATATCCTCGTGGACCTCATGAGGACCCAGGCGGCTAGGGATGGAAGGTCGTGCGCCCCGTCAGGGAGTCCTCCCCGTGAGAATGCATCTCAACACACTGTCGGAGGCCGCTTCACTCTCCGCGGCCAGCAGCTCATACGTAACAGGATCGAAGGACCCTCGCAGGCTCCACCTCCGGAGCAAGAGGCTTCCTCCACACCAAGAAGGGGAAAGCAGGGGGCGCGCCGCCCAAACCCGGAGAACGATGTTCTCGGGGATCACCGAGATGCCCCTCTCAGCCCCACGGTATGGCAGCAGCCGGAGTTATCCCTCCGACTGCGAGATTTTGAGAGACGTTTCGTAGAACAAGAGCGCGCCCTCCGCGCCCTGCAGAAGATCTCTTTTCCGGAGGACGAGGAAAAATCCCCGTTTTCCAAATACATCTTGAAGGTAGAGGTATCTCCCAGAACCTCCATCCCTACCTTCAAGTCCTACGACGGCCAGGGCGACCCGACTGATCATTACGACAGCTTCGACGCTCTGATGACCCTGCACGGAGCGTCCGACGCCATCAAATGCCGAGCCTTCGTGACCACCTTGGTCCAAGGCGCTCAAGCATGGTTCCGGGCCCTCGCCCCCGGATCCATCCGAGACTTCAAGCAATTCGGGCGAGTCTTCAAAGAGAGTTTCACCGGAAGTGCCCCCCCAAGGTCGGTAGCGGGGCTCCTAGCCCTTAAACATGCGCAAGGGGAAAGACTCAGGGCTTATATTCACCGATTTAAGTCGGAAGCCCTGAGAATTCCCCGCCTGGATGTGGCGTCAGCCATAACCGCGCTGACTGGGGGCACCCGGGACGAGAATCTCCACCGTGAACTTGTCCTCCACCGGCCCTCGACCCTTGCCGAGCTAGTGACTCTAGCATTGCGCCACGCCGAGTGCGAAGAGGTGCTCAGCGCTTGCCGAGACGCAACCGGCTCGGGTTGGGAGGGGGACAAGAAGCGGGCTTCCGAGCCAAACTCAGGCTCGGGGAAAAAGTGAGACCGTGATGGAGAACGTAAGCGGAAGTACGAGCGGTACACCCCACTAGCCGCACCGGTCTACGAGATTTATGAAGACATCAAGGACTCGGGACTCCTCCACCAACCCGAGCCGATGAGGACGAAGAACCGTAATCGCGACAAGCATTGTTTGTTCCACGGCGATCACGGGCACCACACTGGTGACTACCACTAGCTCCAGGATGAGATCGAGCGCCTCATCCGTCTGGGTCACCTAGCTCGGTTCACAGCCGAGCGAAAAGAATGTCGAGGTGCCCCAGAGGAGATCGACAACGCCCCCCGAGGGGTCCACATCAACGTCATTTCCGGAGGGACGGCATCAGGAGGCGACAGCAGCCGAGGAAGGAAGCGTCATGCCGAGCGGGTGGGCCGAGCCATGGAGCCTCCCAAGACCCCGCCGAGTGAGCCCCAGGCCATAGTCTTCTCCGATCGAGACCTGGAAGGGCTGAGCACCCCGCATGACGACGCCCTCGTAATCTTGGCTACAATAAACCATTGTAACGTAGATAGAATTTTAGTTGACAATGGGAGTGCCCCTGATGTATTGTCTTATGACTATTTCCTTAAGATGGGGGAGGATCCAACCAAACTCCGCCTGGTCCAAACCCCCCTCTGCGGGCTCAATGGCCTGGCCACCTATCCCGAGGGAGCCCTAAGCCTACCGGTTACCCTCGGCACCCCACCCAAAACCGTTACGGTCATGGTGGACTTCATAGTGATTAAAGGCATGATAACGTACAACGCCATCTTCGACCGGGGAATCCTCAGCCGAATAAAGGCGGTACCGTCTACCTATCACCAGAAAATGAAGTTCCCTACCAAAAACGGGTTGGGGGAAGTCCGAGGTAACCAGGCCGCGGCCAGAAGGTGCTACAATATCTCGGTAGAGGCCACAAGGCCGGACGGGAAGGACAAGGGCCCCCGGGGAGTCGAGGATAAATCCGCAACCACCGAACCCGGTGGCGAATTGCTGGCGGTTTTCCTAAACGATGACCCAGCCCTAGGAGTAAAGATCGGAGCTGACCTACAGTCTGAGGTTCAACAGTAATATAAAAAGTTCCTTTCTGAGTACATCCGAGTTTTTACTTGGGCTGATGATCAACTCTCTGGGATACCAGAGGAGACTGTAATGCACAAGCTCAATCTCGACCCCGCCGTGAAGCCCGTACAGCAACGCAGAAGGAAGCACGCACCAGAGAGGCAGGCGGTTATCAAGGCGCAGGTCACCAAGGGACAAGAGACTGGCCTTTTTAGACCAGTCCTGTACCCAACGTGGCTAGCCAACGTCATCCTGGTACCAAAAGCTTCAGGCAAATGGGGGATGTGCGTGGATTTCACCGACCTGAATAAGGCCACCCTAAGGACTGTTATCCGTTGCCGAGCATCGACCAATTGGTTGACTCAACCTCGGGCAATGAGATACTCAGTTTCCTAGATGCCTATTCAGGTTACCATCATATCAGAATGAACCCAGAAGATGTCGAGAAGACCGCCTTCATTACCGACTACGGAATATATTGCTACACCCGGATGCCTTTCGGGTTGAAGAACGCTGGAGCTACGTACCAAAGGCTGGTCAATCACATGTTCGAGGAACAGCTAGGACGGAACGTCGAGGCCTACATTGACGACATGCTCGTCAAGACTCCTAAGGCCGAAGACCACTTCACCGACCTCGCCGAGACCTTCGACACCCTCCTGAGGTACAACATGAAGCTTAATCCTGCCAAGTGTGCCTTCGGAGTGAGATCCGGGAAGTTCCTGGGTTTCCTAGTCACCCAGCGTGGGATCGAGGCCAACCCCGACAAGGTCCAGGCCATCCTGGACATGCGCCTGCCCACCTGCATTAAAGACGTCCAGCGCCTAACGGGGCGTATCGCCGCTCTCAGCCGGTTCCTGTCCCGTGCGGCCGAACGATGCTTGCCCTTCTTCAAGCTGTTGAGGGGGCCCAAGTTGGCATCTGCTACGTTCGCATGGGATGAGGAATGCCAGAGAGCGTTCGCCGAGCTCAAGGAGTTCTTGGCTTCGCCCCCGGTGCTCTCCAAGCCCGTTCCGGATGAAGTCTTGCTGCTCTATCTCTCGGCAACACCATCTACGGTCAGCTCGGTCCTAGTCAGAAATGACTCGGGAATCGAGAGGCCGGTCTACTACACCAGCAAGGTGCTCAACGAGGCTGAAAGGAGGTACCCCGCAACCAAGAAACTCATGCTAGCGTTGGTTACCTCCACCAAGCGCCTCCGACCCTATTTCAAGGGGCACCCCATCACCGTGCTAACCGGCGAACCATTGAAGAAGATTCTCGCTCATCCCGAGGCCTCGGGACGACTCGTCAAGTGGGCCATCTTGCTTGGGGCCTACGATATTTCCTATCGGCCGCGCTCGGCTATAAAAGGCCAAGCGCTCGCCGACTTCATCGCCGAAAGCACCATCCCGACCGAAGAAAGGCCTCCGTCCTTGCCCGGGCCAACCTGGGAACTGTTCGTTGATGGGTCTTCCAACTCGGTCGGTAGTGGCGCTGGAATCCTCCTGAAGTCCCCCGAGGGGGTAGAGCTACAGTACGCCTTGAAGTTCAGCTTCCAAGCATCCAACAACGCCTCCGAGTATGAGGCCCTTATCTCGGGAGCACGCATGGCCCGACGGTTGGGGGCTGAGCGAGTCAAAATCCACACTGACTCCCAGCTGGTCGCTAGCCAAGTCAACGGCGAATACGAAGCTCGAGAGGCACCAATGATCAAATACCTTCAACTGGTCAGAGACCTGGCCCAACAGTTCGAGAGATTCGAGGTAGTCCGAATAGCTCGGGAGGAAAACTCCCGAGCGGACGCCCTCTCTCGGTTGGCCTCTTCTCTCGACCCTGAAGGTACCCGATCGGTCCTCCTTGAGGAGCTAGAGCGCCCGAGCATTGACTCGGAGCTCCTTGCTGTTGACTCAGCCATTCCGAGCGACTGGCGCACCCCCTACCTGTCATGGCTCCGGGACTCTCAAGAGCCTTCCGACCCTCGGGAGGCCCACAGATTGAAGTACCAAGCTCGGCGTTTCGTCATTCTAGACGACACTCTCTACCGAGATCTTTCTCCGGTCCCCTCCTGAAGTGTCTCGGCCCCGACGAAGCCAACCGAGCCATCCAAGATATTAATGAAGGCCTATGCAGAGCGCATTCAGGGGGAAGGTCACTCGCCCGGATCCTGCTACGGCAGGGTTACTAGTGGCCCACCTTACAGCGCGACTGCATGGCCTACGTACAGCAGTGCGGCCGATGCCAGCGATTCGACCACTTAGTCCATCAGCCGGCTACGGAGGTCGTCACCCTTACCGAGCCATATCCCTTCCCCCGATGGGGGATTGACATTCTTGGGCCATTCCCTACGGCTCAGGCCCAGAAGAAGTTTATCATCGTCGCCATCGACTACTTCACCAAGTGGATCGAGGCCGAAGCCACGGCGAGGATCACCGAGATAGCCGTCTGGAGCTTCGTTTGGAAGTCGATCATTTGTCGCTACGGCATCCCCCGGGTGATAGTGAGCGATAACGGTCGGTAATTCGACTCTCGCTATTTCTGAGACCGATGCGCCGACCTAGGTATTCGCAACCACTTCACTTCGGTCACCCACCCTCAGGCCAACGGGCTGGTCGAGAATGCCAATAAGACTATCTTAAAAGGCATAAAGACCAGGCTCGATAAGGCCAAGGGTAGCTGGCTCGAGGAACTGCCTAGCGTACTCTGGTCACACAGAACGACTCCCAGAACGGCAACCGGTGAGAATCCTTTCCAGTTGGTGTATGGCACCGACGCCGTCATTCCGTTAGAGACTGCCAACCCCTCTCTCCGAGTCACCCGCTTCTCACCCGAGGTAAACGAGCAAAAATTACTCGAGAACCTCGACCTAGTAGATGAGCTCCGAGAGATCGCTAGCATCCGAGCTACGGAGTACCAGCGCCGCCTCACTCGATACTACAACGCCAAAGTCCGAGACAGACACTTCCAACAGGGAGACTTCGTCCTCAGGAAAGCCGAAGCCTCTCGACCACTAGAGGCGGCGGGCAAGCTATCCCCTAACTGGGAAGGCCCCTACCGAGTGGTCGAGACGCTCGGGAAAGGAGCATACCGGCTAGCTACAATGGAAGGGGAACCCATCCCTCGGACGTGGAACGCAGCCACACTACGCAAGTTCTACTTTTGAAATTTTGCAAATAATCTGAGTGGAATAAAGCCTTCTCCTTTTTTATTCAAATAATTGTTGGTACATCAGAAAGGCAAAAGCCAGTACATTGCGTAGCAAAAAGCAAAAAATCCATCTGGCACCGCTACAAAAGGCCATCGCTCGACCGACTCGGTCTTGATCTCCTCGCGTGCACCCACTGACTCTGCCTCGCGTAGAAACTGGCTCAGATAAAAGGCGGTCGATCTACTTGGCTCGGGTGGCCCGTGATAAAGGTGACAGAGGGATTGAGACAAGGAAGGCTACCTTCCATGTTGAACTTGGAAGAGGAAGAGGAAAGGAATGCGTAGGGAAGCCCCCTCCAACCTACCAACTCTTTGGAGAGTACAGAGAGCGCAGGCACCCTCCGAAGAGTGAAAGAAAGGAAGAGCAGAAGAGGGAAAAAGAGGCTGCCAGAAAGAAAAAGAAACCAGCAGAGCTGGATAAGGAGGTAGGGGAAGGCCCAGAGGGGATGGGCATCACGGATGCCCCCATCCATCCTCCATCTCGCCCCCCTAGAACCCTCGCCGGAATTGATAAAGGGTAGACGGCGTGCCTCCGCACGTCGACTTCTTTTCAAGCCCGTCCGCCGGCCGTCGACTCCTTTTCAAGTTCGAAGCAGCAAAAACTCTCTGCTCTCCATCATCGGCAACATCGTCTTCCGAAGGATCCTCCATGCTCTGAATGCAACGGCACAACGCAACGTGAAGAAGGGACGAGGAAAGACTATTAGGGAAAATCCTAAGCGGTGGAGAGGAAGGGACGCCCTTCGGTCTTTTTATAGGCAAAGAGAGGCTACTTGCCCTAAATGACTCCCTCCTCAAAAACACGCCAAAGGAATTCTCCCCTCTAAACGGTCACCTCAAACCCCTCATTTTCGCCCCAGCGGGATACACGAAGCGGCCAAGCATTCAAAGCGTGAGAAAATGGAAAGACACCCTGTCAGAAGCCCGTCCAACCAGCATGCGAGAACCACGCAGGACAGATCGGCACTTTCCAACTACCGCTGATACGTTGATCAAATCACGGCAAGGACATCAAAAAGCAAGTAAGATTTTTTCGACCTAGCAAAGAGGAAATCTATTCTTGGAAAAAAGGAAAGACAAAAGAGAGAGGCAAAACAGGACAACACATCAGGCCTAGGGCCCACTTTGAAGCTCGAACGGAAGGCGCGGTGTTTCGCCCCCGGCACCCTCGGTGACGGCCGGCCCTGGCATTGACCCCACCTGCGTGGGAACTGCCTCGGTCACAAGCCCTCCCGAGGTAGCCGGAGTTGGCGACCCCTCAGGAGAAGAGCCCTCTGGATCTTCCCCGCCCGACGCAGAGGAGCTGGAAGGTGACATGTCCGAGTCATAGTGTTGGCCGGAGGGGAAGTTGATCCCAGAATCTTGTTCCCCGGCATAAGCTACTGCCCGGCGGTAACCTTGCTTAAACCCCTTGCGGATGCCTCGGTGAAGTGCTGACTTATAGTAAGGAAGGGCAGCTTCCTGCAGGTCGGCCCGGTAGGCCTCTATGCCCTTGTACTGCTCGATCGCCTCCCCCCGGCCAGTCCCATCCTGTCGACAAGCTCGGCCTTCTCCCGCTCCGCCTCAACCGCCCGCTCCTCGGCCTCCACCGATCATTTCTCTGCCTCGGCCGACTTCTGTTTGGCCTCGGCCACCCACTCCTCGGCTTTGACCGATCGCTTCTCCGCCTCAGCTCGGTCGGCCTCGGCCTCCAAACGAAGGCACTCCGCTGCCTCCGTCCGGTCCACCAACTCGGCGCGCTCGGCCTCCCAGCGGCCATCCTGCTCGAGACGAAGAAGGCGCTCCTCTTCAAGGAGTTTACTTTTCCTCTCGAGCGATTCCCGAGCCTTGGTTAGTTGCTCGGTCAGCACTCTGACCTCCAGCCGGCTCGACCGCGACAACTCCCTGATCGTGGAGAACTCCTGTCAGAGCCCCTCATGCGCCTCATTGAGTCGAGCTAGTTTCCTCTCGCACCCTCCGAGGGTCCAAGCAAGATTCGACCGCTCTGACTCCGACCGGGCATAAGTCTCCGCCATTGTGGCCCCCATCTGGGCCATGACCAGGCCGCCCTCCATAATGATGTCGAGGACCCCGGGTGGAGAATGACGCTTGTCTCCTCCTTTCATCCTCACGGACACCTCACGGCAAAGCTAGTATAAATTGCTCGAGATGCCGAGCCTTTCCAGAGCCTCCGGCATGGGAACCCTTTCCGCACCTGGTGCCTCGCCGGAAGGCCCAGATCGAGCTGCGGGCTCGGCCGCCCCACACGCTACGGTTGGTTGGGGTTGCGACGCCTCCGTAGGCGAACCCCCGACCTCGACCGACGCTGTGAGCCTAGCCGCTCCGTGCACCACAGTCGTTTGGGGCTGCGATGCCTCTGCCGGCGAACCCCCAACCTCAACCGTCGCGGCCCGCACGTCGTCGCCCGAGATATCGCCCACCTCGACCGGCGCCCCTGCCTCGGCCGCGTTTGTTTCAACTTCGGTCTCTCTGTTCCCAACGAGGGGAGAGCCGACCCGTCACCGTCACCCCCCGGGGTGCCCCTGGTCTCCTCGGCCCCCTCTTGCTCGGCAGATGGGAGAGCCAGCTCGGTAGGGTCGGCCCTATCTTGCCCCAGAGAGGGGAGCGCCGCCGAGCCAGAATCACCCCCGGTAGTGGTAAGGAGACCGGCCTTCCTGGCCCATTTTCTGGCCCTTGCAGCTTCCCACAACTTTTCCTCCATGGGATCCTTGGGCTTCGCACCGCCCGGTAGAGAATTCCCCTCGAAAGCCGCCCCCTTGCCCTTATCTCGGGCTTGAGAGCGACCCCCAGGGGCGCCCGGCTCATCAGCCGCCGAGTCGTCGCCAAGGTTAATGATCTCAGTGGCCTCCTCCAGAGGCTCCCGCCAGGTGTCTGCACAAAGAAGAGGGTGTGATCAGGAAAAAGAAAGATGACCCCCACATCCAAAGGAGGATCTAAGTTGTGGCACCTGACGGTTCCAGCTGCGTAAGAAGACACCGCTCGATATTCTCCGGCGTCACCAGCTCTTCGGTAGACTGGCGATTTTTCAGCAAACGAGCAGCATACTCCTCCACATGTGGGGGGAACTCTCCTGCTGGGAGGGATATTCGGGTGAAATTGGGCATTACTTGGCACCTCCAAGTCTCCTCCACCGAATTAATCCTCACCCAGAAAAATTGGGTCTTCCACCCTTTATGCGAAGAATCCTTCACCGCCAGCGAAATGCAGCTCCTGTTCCTCCGCGCCTGGATAAAGTAGAAACCCTTCCCCGTCGACAGATGCGCCTTCAACTCGAAGAAATAGCGGAAAAGGTCCAGAGAAGGAGGAACCCCGCACTGACGGCAGAGAATTCAAAAGGCGGAAAGGAGCAGGTACGAGTTGGCAACCAACTGAATGGGCGCCAACTGGAAAATATTGAGAAGCGTGAGGACAAAAGGCTCGAAGGGGAGGCGAAATCCGCTCTTCCACGCCAGAAGAAAGATGCAGATGTGGCCCGTGCGATCGTCCAGGCTCGTCTCATACGGGGCAGCAGCAGCAAAGCTATACTTATGAGGCAGGCGAAACTGATGCTCCAGCCTCCTCACCTCGGCTTCCCCCAACTCACTGTAGTTTGGAACCGGCGCTCTCACCACCTGTTCGTCGCCCCCTCCCTCGACATCTGAGCGCTGGCCCGCTATGGATTCCGAGGAAGAACTGGAAGAAGAATCCTCTCGAGACCTCAAAGATTTCGGGGGAGAAGGAAGCTGCCGGACCGCCTCCACAGTAATCTTCACCAACTCTTCGAACGCCGCCACAAGTTTTCTCTCCTCCACTGTGTTCTCACGGCGCATCAAGGAGCCCCAAAAGTAAAGAAGTGAAGGAAAGCAAAAACCCTAACAACGGAAAGAGTCTGGGATGACAACCAGTGCCCAACGCCTATAAACCCCCGCGGGAGGCGGCGCGTCGTTCCGACCTCCGAGAAAAGGGGGCCCCTTCATTTCAAATCTGTCAGGATTGCAATTATTACGGGCCCAGGTGACCACGACATGTGGCTTCTTAACACCGCCAGATTTCCACACACCTAAGCCACGCTGGTCCAAAACTCCAAACGACTACTCCTCCGAGCTTATTAAGGCTCGGGAGTAGGAGGGGGACAAGTGGAGAGGGGGATTTCTGTAGCCCAATTAAGAGCAGCCGAACTAGGCCTCGCAGGGCCCAACAAGGCTCAGCTCAGCCATGTGACAGCCCCCTGGGGCCCACTTAGGCGAGAAAGCCCAATAAAAGTTTCGCTCGAGGATACTACCTTCCTAGGCGGCCTCTAGGCTCGGAAGGCCCGAGCGTCGGTCAGGTCATAGGAAAGGTCCATGCCCGAGCCATCTCTCCGCCCAGGGGAAGAAGGCGCATGTCGACCAATCCGACCCATCTTCGTCCGAGCTAAGCCTATCGTCCGGATAGGGCTGGCCTCTCTGAGCTCGGTACGGTCGACGATTGCTTATACATGCAGCCGTTAAGAGTCCTCTGTGGGTAGGAATTCATAAAGGCGAGGGACTCCAGCTCCCCAAGGTGATAACGCTCCCACGATAGGGCAATAAAAGCCCACGTCGAGGACATAACCCCCACCTGAAACTCCTCGACTTACAGGACTCCAGAAGATGGCGCACTATTTAACCCAGGGATACCCTCCGACGAAAGGTAAGGGCAATCATACGCTCAAAACTCCTGAGTAGGAACCACTTCACCCTTCTGGTGGAGAGGGATCTCGCGTATAAGTCTTTCCTCCCATTAGTGCTCCCGCCATAGCTTCACTGACTTAAGCATCGGAGGGTTTTCCCCAGGGATTCATCCCGTGGGCCCCCCCTCTGATCCGTTTCCCTATCTTGCAGTTCTCATTCCGGTGATCTTTGATCCACTCAGGACCAGCGCGAGATCACGCCTCTTCAATGACTAATATCAAATTTGACCTATTGACTGATAGATGAACTCACTTTATCTAGTTGCAAAATGTCCGGGCCAACCTTTTTTTTGTTTTTGTTAATATTATTAACACATAACAATTTTGATTTCAAGTATAACACAATTATCATGTAGCATGATTAAATCAAACAATGTGAGTACTTTTTAGTGTAGTTATTTATGATATCTATATGCAAATGACTTCAATACCTACACGTGACAAGTTCACGTCTTATGGTGGAGAACATATCCTCAACTAAAAGTTTGGTAAATATATCGGCAAGTTGATGGTTTGTATTAATGAATCTAAGATCTATGTTCTCTTTTGCTACATGATCTCTAATAAAATTATGCATTACTTTTATATGTTTGATTCTAGAGTGTTGAACTAGATTTTTGGTCACATTGATGGCATTGGTGTTGTCACAGTGCATGTGGATCCTATTAAACTCAAATCCATAATCACATAATTGATGTTTGATCTAGAGTACCTTAGCACAACAATTGCTAGCAGCAACGTATTTTGCTTCTGCAGTTGACAGTGTAATAGAATTTTGTTTCCTTAAGGACCATGAAACTAGGCACCCCCTAAGGAATTGACATGTTCTGCTAGTACTTTTTTTTTTGTCAATTTTACATATACGTAGTCAGCATCTGAGTATGCAATGACGTTGAACTTATTCCTCTATAGATCCCATATGCCCAAGTCAATTGTTCTATTCAAGTATTTAAAAAATTGTTTTGCAACAGTTAAATGTGATTCCCTAGGTTTTTCCTGATACCTAGCACACATGCATACGCTAAACAATATATCAGGCCTACTTGCAGTAAGATAAAGGAGGGATCCGATCCTAGCTCTATATAGTTTCTCATCTATCTCCTTACCTCTTTTGTTCGAGTCCAGCTCGGTGGAGGGAACCATTAGAGTTGATGCCACTTTGCATTCATCCTTTCCATATTTCCTTAGCAACTCCTTGTTGTATTTGGTTTGATTGATGAAGATGCTCTCATCCGTCGGCTTTACTTGCAGTCCAAGAAAAAAGTTGAGCTCTCCCATCATGCTCATCTCAAACTCACCCTTCATTACATTTTTAAAATTCTTACACATAGAAGGGTTAGTAGCACCGAATATAATGTCATCAACGTATACTTGTGCAACTAGCATGCCGTCATTCCTAGTCAAGATGAACAAGGTTTTATCAACTTGTCCTCTTACGAAGCCGTGGTCTAGTAGAAATTGACTCAAACACTCATATCAAGCGCGTGGAGCTTATTTCAGCCCATATAAGGTTTTGGTGAGCTTGTTTACATGGTCAGGAGCCTTAGGGTCTTCAAACCCAGGTGGCTACTCTAGTAGACCTCCTCCTTAAAGAATCCATTAAGGAAGACACTCTTCACATCCATCTGATATAGCTTTATGAAATGAGAGGTGGCAAAAGCCAATAGAATTATGATCGCTTTGAGTATGACCACAAGAGTAAAGGTCTCCTCATAATCTATTCTCTCTTCTTGGGAATAGCCTTGAGCAACTAATCTTGCCTTGTTCCATACTACTGCTTCTGTTTCATCTAATTTATTCTTAAAAATCCAATTGGTTCCTATTATAGGGTGGTCTGATGGTCTAGGTATTAATAACCAAACTTCATTACGTTGAAATTAGTTCAGTTCCTCCTGTAGGGCCATAACCCAAGATTCATCGTAGATGACATCTTCCAATTATTTGGGTTCCACTTGTGATAGGAATGCAACAAAATTCAAATGCTGGAGTTAGCTTCATGTACTTACCCAGGCAAAAGGATCACCTATGATATTTTGTGGTGGATGGCTATTGCGTACCTCCACTCTCGTGGCAGTCTTGCATTAGGTTGATCCTCTAACCTAAGATCCTCAATCGGTAGCTGATCAGCTTCGTCTACTCTATTAGTTGGATCTTCTTTGTCCTTGGGTTCTTTTGCTTCGTCTATCTACTCTATCCTATCACCTAGATCATCATTGGAAGGAGAGGTTACTCTTGGTTAGTAGTATTTGTCTCATGAAAGGTAACATGAGCATAAACTTCTACCACTAAGTTCTTCCTATTAAACCTTATATGCCCGCTAATCGAAGGTATATCCCAGAAATATGTCTTCATCACCCTTGGCATTAAACTTACTCAGGTCCTCCTTACCGTTGTTGTGGATCATGTAGGGGCATCTAAATGACTTGAAGTATCTAACCTTGGGCTTCTTTCCCAAGTATAGTTCGTAGGGTGTTTTCTTCAATATTGGCCTGATCATGACACAGTTGATGATATAGCATGCGATGTTCGCTACTTCCACCTAGAAATACTTGGGGAGCTTAGACTCGTTCAGCATAGTTATGTCATCTCCACTAAGGTTCTATTCTTCTTTTCAACCATACCATTCTGTTGAGGGATTCGTGCTGATGAAAAATTGTGCTTGATTCCGTTCTCATCATAGAACTCCCTGAAACTTTGCTTCTTGAACTTAATGCCGTGATCGCTTCTTAGATTGATAATCATGTACCTTCTGTCTCTTTGGACATGCCAACTAAACTTAAAAAATTCATCAAACACTTCATTTTGTGAACTAAAAAGAACGTCAAAGGGAATCTGGAATAGTCATTTATGATGACATATCCATATACCTTTCCACTCAAACTTGGTGTTCTTATTGGTCTAAATAAATCCATATGTAATAATTCCAAAGGTGAAGATGTACTTATTGTATCTTTTACCTTGAATGAAGCTTTGGTCTATTTACCTTGAGCGTAGGCTTTACACTTCTCTAGGTGAAGGTAATCCAAGACTAGTAGACCTTCTACTAGACTCAACTTGGTTAGCTTTCATAGAACGGAGTGACTTGCATGACCCAGTATTTTGTGCCATAGTTTCACATTTGGGTCTACTTTGGTCACGAGGTAGATGTTTGATCCCCTGATTTCATCTAGACACAGAGCGTATAGATTTCCTTGTCGGTGAGCACATAGCTCGAGTTGCTTGGTCCTGGCATCCTTGATTCTTCAGACTTGCTTCGTGAATACCACTTCATGTCCACTGTCGTAGAGCTAAATTATACTGATGAGGTTGAACTTAAGATCTTACACTAGCATTGCTTCCTCAATGTGTGTATCAAGATCATCTCCAATGGAGCCTATTCCAACTATTTATCTTTTTAAGCTGTCTCCAAAGGTCATATATTCTCTCTTGATCTTTGATATCTTATTAAATAGCGACTTGTTTTTTGTCATGTGTCTCGAGCACCCATTATCCAGATACCATTTTGGGTTCCTGGTGCTCAAACATTCTTGCACGAAAGTTAAAGAAGAGATTTAAGAACCCAAATGGCTTTAGTCTGTTTAGGTTTCTTTATGAAGTCTACATGCAAATACAAGGGAATGAATCTTCTTCTTAAGGTTAAGATCTGACCTTAGTGCCTTGTCATTCATCCTAGTGTACATACCTGCCTTTGGACCGATCTATATGTAAGTTCTACGTCACCCTATCTACTTCTGCATAGGTCTAAAAGATGCAGAGGATAACCTACTATATTTATAGGTATACGAAGCATGATCGGATTTACCACAGCGGATGCATGCACTATGTTGAGATGTTGATCTAACAAATTTTATAGATTCATGCATGCTCTTAACCTTATTGATGAATGCAGGATGGTATCCTAGTCCACACTTGTCAACTTATTTTCTTGAGATGGATAAGAGCAGATCCAACTCTGTCTGAGAGTTAGTGAGCCTTCCAAGGTGTAACACCCGAAGATTTTCTAAGAATTTTTAGAATTAAAAATATAATTATTGAGCATTTAAAAGGGCTATTTAAAAGAATTATGGTTAACTAAATCCAATTATTGTGGCCCTACACTAATCCAAGAGGATTAGGCCCATTTACATATGACCCAGTTGGCCCAAAAAGAGTATTTTGGACCTTAGCCCATATTCTAGAAGCCTAAAGTGGGTGTAATCACGGAATTTAGGAGATAAATAGGATGAATGGATAGATAATATCAAAAGAGTTTGAACCAATTCAAATTCGGCGCCCAACATTGAAAACGGTATATCGTAAGACCGCATGGGGGTATTAAACGGTCTAGCATTAGACCGCTAAGCTCTGCAGATTCCGTGAAAGGAAGAGAACGTGAAAAGCTTAGAATTTTGACATCCAAATCACCTAGGATCGATGCTATCTACTAATTAGATAAGTCTAGAAGGCTAGGAGATTGAATTGAAAGCTTAATTGGGACTCTAAGTTCATTCTAATCCTCAAAACCCAAGCTAAACCTATAAATAGACCCCAAATTTCACCTGTGCGATCCTTACTTTTGGCTCGCATGGAACTAAGGTAAGGAGGAAGAATTAGTGGTAAGTTTCTTCTAGGAATTTGTTTATTATACTTAGGTCTAACTCTCCTCAAAATTTCGTTCTAGAAGATCAAGCCTACAGGGAGATAGAAGCTTGTAAAGACGCTGGTTCAGTGCAAACAACTCAGGGAACTGTGCGGCCGACCCAAGTTGATCAGGGAATTAGAAGCCCTAAACAAGGTAATTAGATAGATATTCTTTAGAACAAATTGTTCCTTTAAGTACCTTCCTTCTACTCTGAAAATTTCATATCTTTAGGTCAAGGGAATCAAGAGATACAAGGGCGTGAAGTTGCTAGTTTAGCACAAGACGTACAAAACTAGGGCTTACTTCTAGTCCGAAAATTGACAGCCTAGGAGCACTAATTAAGGTAGGTTATCTCATGAAAGGCTTAAACTCGAAGTCAGGAATAAAAGCTCTCTGATTTCAGTGGATTTCATGCATTGCACATCATGAATTTTATGATTTATTGGGACTATGCATCTAGTATACTCCTGTTTTAACGAGACGAGGTTGACGTCCCCATTTTACCCTGGTGACTTATCGAGAAGTCTTTTAATTTGTTTAGGGCTTGGGGGTTTTCCCGCTGACCATGGAATTGACTCTCTCTGAGGAGACGAATGTACACATGCGGGGGCTATATGAACCGCTAGTGCAATGTCCGGTCCATGGGGTGCGCATCGTACCAGACGATGAGGGTTCGAGTGCTGGACCTTTCCCCATTAACCGCAGTCAGTGTTGATTTACATCGGCATAACGTCTGAACACCCTTGTTTAATTGTCAACAAGAAGGCCTATGGTTTCCCTACAAAGTTCTAATTTAGGACACTTCGGCGTAGATTGCTTACATCGCATTTCTTTTAACCCCCGCTGGATAATCGTACAGTGTATATATAAAAAAAAGGTTTGACTAAGACCGGGCTGAACCGGGTGATACCTAGTCGTATCTGGAGATGATGGCGAGCTCGGGGAACATAACAATGCCCTACGACGCCCCGTTGGCTGCTTAGACATCAGGGGTGTTTTGGTAATTATCACACCCAGGGGTATTACGGTAATATTACCTCACTAGAGACTGAATCGTAGTTTGGGGTGATTGGCCAAGCAAGACGTAGTTCTGGCGGGTTTCGGGGTCGTTTGAGGAGCCGTAAGGAATTATGAAGGTATATCAGGACCTAAAGGGCATTTTGGTAATTTGGTATGGTCAACCTCATGGGGCTTTGTTTGAGGCTCTGGGGCCAAAGGATAAATCGTAGGCATTCTTAAGTATGGAGGGACTATGAAGCCTTTAGAACCCATACACTCACCCTTCACTCTTAAGGAAATGACATATGCACAATTTTCCCTAAAGGAGGGGTGTATTTGCAATTTTCTTAAATTGGCACGCACCGGGGGTAGCATAGCACAACTTTGCTAATTTTTATAATTTCCATTATTGACATTGTCGACGAGTTGTCAATTGTACATATCGTTGCCTTCCTCGACGGGAGTATGTTCAATTCTAATATCCTCGAGAGGGGTATTATAGTCATTTCATTTTTATGACTATTTGAACTCCCCATGTTACTCGAGAGACATAAGAAGAACAAGACCCAGAGGGTTGTTATTACAAGGTCCACATAGGGACATGAGTACAAATTCCCCACAGAGGGTCAACAACGAAGCCCACATAGGGGCGTAAATACAAAAAACCCACATAGGGGTACAAACGTAAAAACCCATGTAGGGGCCAAAATACAAGACTCGAGGTGTTACATACCCAAACAAGTCCCAACTACGAACAAGAGCCTTTAGAATCCGAGTCTCTCTTTCTCTCTCTCTTTCCAAAAAGCTCCCTCTTCAAATGAGCCCCGTAGGGGGTATTTATACGAGGTGAGGGACCGGCCCGGGGTCAGTGGAACCCGGGCGGGTCTAAGCCACCCCGGGCGGGTCACTTTCCCCCCCTTTTTTCTTTCTTTTTTTTAAATAGACCTGCGCAGGCCCGGGACTGGCCTGGGACTGCCCTGCCCCGGGCAGGTCCGCGCGGACCTGCCCGGGGTCAGGGGGTCCCAGGCGGGTCCCACCTGGGGCAGAACCACCCCGAGCAGGCCTGCCCGGGGTCGCGGGACCCCGGGCGGGTGTTCCCGGGGTGGGCCGGCCCCGGGCAGGCCTGCCCGGGGTCAGTCAGCCACGGGAGGATTCACCCCCGCCCGTGCCGGCTCACGCGGCCACGAGGGGGGGCCAGCCCGGGGAAGGCTGGCCCTGGGTGGGTCCCTCCACCCCGGGTGGGTCCTTCCGCCTTCTTATAAGGTTACAAAGAAGATTTTTTATTCCTTCGGACTCCGCTGCAGCCACGTGGAAGAGAAAGGAACTTCTCCACACTTGTTAGTTGTCTTTTTTGCGTCGCCAGTCGAAGGAAAAAGACTTCCTCGATCCCGAAAGATGCGGTACGTGCCGTTGGGACTGCGGACAAGGTGTGCATAGCACAATTTCTTCCTTCCTTGCCGCAAGACTCATTTTGTGTGTGTGTTGAAACCCGAAACCATATGACCCTGACGGTCTGCATGGATTTACTCTGGGTTATCTTCACTCCCTTGCTGCAAAGCGCATTGGGCTAAACCAATAGTTGGGCTATGGAGCCCTAGTAGTGATGTGACACAACTAAGGGGGTATGCAGCAAGCAAACAGAAACTTAGGACCTATTCCGCAATCACAACCACATAGCAATTCAGTTGGCAGATCGGGCCAATTCGCCGTCGCACACACACGAGCCCGGGGTGACTAATTGATGCTAAGGGGAGGTGATGGATCAAGACCCTTGCTGGTAGAGTGCCAGCAAGGCTAGGGTTGCCCTCTCGAAGGTACGAAGCCCACAATTAAGGGGCTGGCCGGGTGCCACTTGGAGCACTAGGTCCCTCTCTCACACACTCCACGGTGACCGCTCGTAAGTGGAGCACGTGGGGTCGGACACTCTCTCGCTTGCTCAACGGAGCGGATTCTACGGATATTAAATGAACAAGCACCAGAAGGAAATGGAGCAAAGGTTAGAGCTCACCTGGTTGGTTTGAAGAAACTAACCCCGTTCGGAGACGAGGGCGAGCGGGGAAGTGTGGGTTCCTCGCACACTGCGCCGGTGTAGCTTGATCCCTGTTTAATAATAACATTCACTACGTCTCACGCAGGAGGGTGGACTTGGGGTGGGGATGATTTGTATTACATGCAAACACTACCTCCACACAGGGAGGGGCGGTGAGCCAGCCAGGCGGGGAGGGGAGATTCGCCGAAAAGCGGGCGGAGAAGCCGACGCCGAATCTGCCGGCTGTCTGTGATGGCTGACTGACAGTCGATGTCAAGGTCGTAGATCTCGTTCTGGAATTTTTCTGATGATGAGACCAGTGGCGAACGCGTTGTAACTGGAACGGGGATGCCTCAGAATTTTTCTGAATTCTTCTGAAGAAGGTGCTGGTCCGGGAAGAGCTTCGAACAGAGTGACTGAATCTGGACGCAGTAGCTTCCTGTTTCTGACAGCAACTTGCAGAGGTTGCCCCGACCGCTCCCGAACTCCAAATCACGAACCGCCAGAGTTTCTGGAACCGTGGACAAGCCCTCTTTGTATAAAAACTGACGGGAAAGCCGAATGAGGTCAGCGTCGACTGGGGGGACTCTGAATAGTGAGGACAGGTTGAGGCAGACCGTGAGACACAGATTAGAGTAGCCGAGGGATAAAAATGGTAACTCTGTCCCACGGATGCCGAATGCAGTTCTGCTTTTTGATTCTGAACGAGGACTGGGTGAGGAAGAACTTTGTTGAAGAGCTCTTGGCCTGATTCTTCTGCGATTCTTCGGGGTACAGCTTCTCTTCCGGTTCAGGAGCTCGGTATGAGGAACTCTGCGCAGTTGGGGGAGATTGGACCTCCGGGCAGCACGGACCTCGGATGAGGACGAGACCAACGCGGTGGCGAAGCAGACTGGCAGAGCTTTCCGTTGATGTAGGCCACGCTCTCAGAAGATCCGGGATGAGGTCGTGGGCGATGCTGCAACAGGGGGGCGGTTCTGCAGAACTGCAGCTGCTCACTAGTATATAGAAAATGGGGTAGATGGGGTGGGAGATGGGGTGGATGTGAGTGGGGGGCGACCCCGGGCTGTGTGGGGGTCTGGTATAGGGTGATCTAAGGTGTGGGAGGGGCAGAATGGGGGCTGGAAGATGGTCTAGCAGGTGGAGGAAGGGGGAGCTGCGAATTTGGGTTGGGATAGAGAGAGAGAGGGAGATCTCTCTCCTTTGGTTTGAATGAGAGGTTAATGGGGTTTAATGTTGCTTTGGGAAGGGGAAGGGTTGTGTTGGGGAGAGGAAGGGGTGCTTGGGAGAAGGGATTCTCCCTTGGGAAAATGAAAGGTTGTATGGGGAAGGGGAAAGGTTGCTTGGGGGGAGGGAGATGTGCCTAGGAGAAAGGGATTCCACCTAGGGGTTGGAGGGGACTTAAATGGGAGGTATGGGGAAGGGGGAGGGGTCTTAATTAGAGGTGAATAGGGAGGAGAGAGAGTGAATTTCGAATTTGGGGAGGAAGCCACATCGAGGTTGCTCTCAAGTCCACCAAAGGTAGCCGGTCCTTTCCACCAAGCGAGGTAGTGCCCATCCCTCTGCTCTAGATGGCCGTAACCTGTTCATTCAATATCCGCTCCAATTGCTCACGTTGGCCCCTCTGGGTTGGTGGAACTCTCTTATGGGTGGTGACTCTCTCAAGAAGTGGAACAGGCTCAATATTCTCACTAGGTGTCACCGTGGGACCCCTGTATGGCACCAAGTCAGCCACATTGAATGTGAGACTTACTCCGTACTCCTCGGGGAGGTCCAACACGTAAGCATTTGTGCCGATCCTCCTCAGAACCTGGAAGGGGCCTGATCCACGCGACCTCAGTTTTGAGACATTCCCAGGGAAATGTCTCTCAGTTCTCACCATCACAAAGTCACCCACGCGAAACTCTTGGTGGCGTCGGTGGGAATCGGCCGATTTCTTATACACCTTACTGCTTTTGTTGGTGTGTTTGCGGATGTTACCATGCAGAGTTGTGAATGATCCTTTAGCAATGAAGGGAGGGCCCGGACAACCAAATGTGGACCTAACATGCAATGGTGTCACGTGGACTTTGATGAACCTAGGAGGACCGGGACATCCACTAGTGGCCCTATCATACCTAGTCTTCATAACAATGGTGGGAGGGCCCTGGTATCTGTAGGAGAACCTATTACATAAGGTGGTGATGAATGCCGGGGGACCTGGACACCCGTAGATGCTCCTAACGTGCATATGATCAATGATGAATGAGGGAGGACCAGCACATCCAAATGTGAGCCAGTCATGCATTGGGCTAAAAGTGTGCGTGACATGTATGACATGACTAGGCTTAGTAGCCCTACCAAATGATGCACAATGTAGTGGCACATGTATTTTCATCCAAATGGTTCCTCCTATGCATATGGCTTGGTGTGGGAGTTTCCACTCATAGGGGTCAAAGGGGTCAAGAAAAATGGAGTGGGTTTGGTCTAATAAGGTCGGTTGGGGTGGGAAAAGGTTGGCGGAGAGTAAGGTGGGGGGGCATAGGAAGGGGTCGAAGGGGTCATGGTAAGGGTCACCTAAGGAGAGGAACTCTAGGTCCTTATGGTCCTCATAACCATTGGATGGCGGACTCTCCTCCCCAGGTAATATGATCGGGCCAAAGTTTTTGGTGGGATGGTCGGCCATGAATGGAGGACTAGATGTTCTACCCGAGACAAGCAACTCTAGTTTGTGAATAGCATCGGGCCCGTCGGGTGTAGGGAGGAGTAAAAGAAGGTCACTAGTGTAGCAACCCACAGTGTAAATGGAGGAGATTGATCCGACACATAGGTGTAGGAGGTCAAGGCTCCTAGGTCGGTCGGTTATTGTAGACATCATGCCAGTTAGCTCCATTTGCCAAACTATACCCTTAAGAAGATCCCCTAATGTTTCCACTTGATAGGATGATTGGATTGTGGTGTGATAGGTGGATAAGGGTACAATGGGAAGGTTTTGCTCCATGGGTGGGTAAACATAGGACACGATGGGGTGAAGTGGTCTCTCCTTTAGCCATCTAGCTAGGGGCCCCTCTATGATTACGGTGCTACTTATGAAGGCTTGTGGCTCTTGGGGGTCCAAGCTATGTGAAGGGGACATTTGTGATTCTTCCTCACCATAGATATGAACTTGGGTTTCCTCAAGGATGGGGATGGGTTCCGGACTAGCATCTACTCCCATGTGGATGGTTGTGGTCTCCTCTCTCAAGGGAATGGGAAGGTCTATTGGGGGTGGGGTGATGATGGTTGGTGCATGGTGTACCCGGGGTGGTGAGTGAGGCCGGACTAGGGTTGGGGTTGGGAGTGGAAGTAGCGGGGGTCTAGGTTTGGGTAGGATAGGAGTTGGAAGTTGAAGGTGGGTTGGGTGAGTAACTTTGGATTGGGGAATGGTGGCTGTCACGGGCCTAGGTGGAGGGGTGGACATGGGGTCCACGTGGGTTTGAGTGGTGAGGGTGGAGTGAGCCATGATGCTTCTTCCACCTGGGAGGGGAACTTCTCGGCCTAACCCATGACACTGTGATTCATATTCCTCTTCCCAATCTAGTGGAGCCTCATAGTCTTCGATTACCTCTTTAAGTTCCTTTTGGAAAGGGGTGGAAAGAGGATTTTTGGAAGTTTGTGGGGTGTGGGTTTGATGGAGAATTTTGGGTTGGGTGGTGGGGAAAGGAGGAGTGGGAGTGCTCCTCGGGTTATGGTTCTCAGGGTAGGAGTGGGAAGGTTAGGGAGTGAAGATCTTCCTGATCTCAATCCTTATCTCTTCCAATAAATCTAGGGGTCCTTTGGGTGGTGGGGTTTGGGTCCTAATAGAGGTTTTGGGTTGACGGGGAGGGAAAGGGGGAGTGGGAGTGCTCATTGGGCTATGGGTGCTTGAGTTGGAAGAGTGGGAAGGTTTTGGAATGAGGATCTTCCTAAGTTCTACCTTCATCTCTTCCCAGGAGTGAATGGGCTCTTGTCTCTCAATCCCCCTTCGAATCTCAAGCTTTCTCCATTCTGTCTCGCCGAAGGGACCAAGGGTCGTCTTGGCGATGCGCACTTTTCTTTCCTCGGTCATGTAGTAGTGGTGGAAGTATCTATCCATGAAGGTTTCCCATTTCCTATATGTGTGAAAGTTTCGGGACCAATCGAAGCGGGGCAACTCCGGCCCGATAATGAAGTAGTCATCGGGGTGCCTGGTGAGATACATGGTTTGGATGCTCGGATGACCTCAATGCAATGTGCCCTAGGACAAGACTTAGTAGAGACAAGTATAGAACTTGCTCTGATACCAACTGATGTGACACAACTAAGGGGGTATGCAGCAAGCAAACAGAAACTTAGGACCTATTCCGCAATCACAACCACATAGCAATTCAGTTGGCAGATCGGGCCAATTCACCGTCGCACACACACGAGCCCGGGGTGACTAAATGATGCTAAGGGGAGGTGATGGATCAAGACCCTTGCTGGTAGAGTGCCAGCAAGGCTAGGGTTGCCCTCTCGAAGGTACGAAGCCCACAATTAAGGGGCTGGTCGGGTGCCACTTGGAGCACTAGGTCCCTCTCTCACACACTCCACGGTGACCGCTCGTAAGTGGAGCACGTGGGGTCGGACACTCTCTCGCTTGCTCAACGGAGCGGATTCTACGGATATTAAATGAACAAGCACCAGAAGGAAATGGAGCAAAGGTTAGAGCTCACCTGGTTGGTTTGAAGAAACCAACCCCGTTCGGAGACGAGGGCGAGCGGGGAAGTGTGGGTTCCCCGCACACTGCGCCGGTGTAGCTTGATCCCTGTTTAATAATAACATTCACTACGTCTCACGCAGGAGGGTGGACTTGGGGTGGGGATGATTTGTATTACATGCAAACACTACCTCCACGCAGGGAGGGGTGGTGAGCCGGCCAGGCGGGGAGGGGAGATTCGCCGAAAAGCGGGCGGAGAAGCCGACACCGAATCTGCCGGCTGTCTGCGATGGCTGACTGACAGTCGATGTCAAGGTCGTAGATCTCGTTCTAAAATTTTTCTGATGACGAGACCAGCGGCGAACGCATTTTAACTGGAACGGGGATGCCTCAGAATTTTGCTGAATTCTTCTGAAGAAGGTGCTGGTCCGGGAAGAGCTTCGAACAGAGTGACTGAATCTGGACGCAGTAGCTTCCTGTTTCTGATAGCAACTTGCAGAGGTTGCCCCGACCGCTCCCGAACTCCAAATCATGAACCGCCAGAGTTTCTGAAACCGTGGACAAGCCCTCTTCAAAGAAAAACTGACGGGGAAGCCGAATGAGGTCGGAGTCGACTGGGGGACTCTGAATAGTGAGGATAGGTTGAGGCAGACTGTGAGACGCAGATTAGAGTAGCCGAGGGAGAAAAATGGTAACTCTGTCCCACGGATGCCGAACGCAGTTCTGCTTTTTGATTCTGAACGAGGACTGGGTGAGGAAGAACTTTGTTGAAGGGCTCTTGGCCTGATTCTTCTGCGATTCTTCGGGGTACAGCTTCTCTTCCGGTTCAGGAGCTTGGTATGAGAAACTCTACGCAGTTGGGGGAGATTGGACCTCCCGGGCAGCACGGACCTCGGATGAGGACGAGACCAACGCAGTGGCGAAGCAGACTGGCAGAGCTTTCCGTTGATGTAGGCCACGCCCTCAGAAGATCCGGGATGAGGTCGTGGGTGACGCTGCAACAGGGGGGCGGTTCTGCAGAGCTGCAGCTGCTCACTAGTATATAGAAAATGGGGTAGATGGGGTGGGAGATGGGGTGGATGTGAGTGGGAAGCGACCCCGGGCTGTGTGGGGGTCTGGTATAGGGTGATATAAGGTGTGGGAGGGGCAGAATGGGGGCTGGAAGATGGTCTATCAGGTGGAGGAAGGGGGAGCTGCGAATTTGGGTTGGGATAGAGAGAGAGAGGGAGATCTCTCTCCTTTGGTTTGAATGAGAGGTTAATGGGGTTTAATGTTGCTTTGGGAAGGGGAAGGGTTGTGTTGGGGAGAGGAAGGGGTGCTTGGGAGAAGGGATTCTCCCTTGGGAAAATGAAAGGTTGTATGGGGAAGGGGAAAGGTTGCTTGGGAGGAGGGAGAGGTGCTTAGGAGAAAGGGATTCCTTATATCAGAGTACGGAGGATCGGCACAAATGTTTACGTGTTGGACCTCCCCGAGGAGTACGGAGTAAGTCCCACATTCAATGTGGCTGACTTGGTACCATACAGGGGTCCCACGGTGACACCTAGTGAGAATATTGAGCCTGTTCCACTTCTTGAGAGAGTCACCACCCATAAGAGAGTTCCACCAACCCAGAGGGGCCAACGTGAGCAATTAGAGCGGATATTGAATGAACAGGTTACGGCCATCTGGAGCAGAGGGATGGGCACTACCTCGCTTGGTGGAAAGGACCGGCTACCTTTGGTGGACTTGAGAGCAACCTCGCTGTGGCTTCCTCCGCATACGATGGATCTTTACTCGACAGAGTCGAGTTCTCTGCACCCCGGGAGTATGATGGGGACATCGCTTACCACTTCCCACTTCTCCACGGGTCCGGATGATTGCCATTATGTTCAGCTTGATTTCCTAAGTTCAGCTATGTATTTTTTATATCTTTCTTGAGTCATTTTGATGTAATTTCCCCTTTGTTTTGAGTCATGTCCCTAGGTCATCATGCTATTTACCTATGTTTGTTAGGCTAGGGGGTCATATGGGCCCAATTAAATGGGCCTGGCCCATGGGCGCCCTCTTCCTTCCCCACCACCTTGCTTATTTGCTTTTAGCACTTTCTCCAGGGACTTTTTGTAAATGTTGGGATTCCTATAAATAGGACCCCAACTCCACTTGAGTTCAGTAATGAAAGTTTGAATGAATTTTGAGCATTAGTGCACCTCTCTCTCTCTCTACTTTTCTCTCTCTCTCTAAAGGGGGCGAACCCCATTCTCTCTCCTCCCCACCCCAAATTCGAAATTCACTCTCTCTCCTCCCTATTCACCTCTAATTAAGACCCCTCCCCCTTCCCCATACCTCCCATTTAAGTCCCCTCCAACCCCTAGGTGGAATCCCTTTCTCCTAGGCACCTCTCCCTCCTCCCAAGCAACCTTTCCCCTTCCCCATACAACCTTTCATTTTCTCAAGGGAGAATCCCTTCTCCCAAGCACCCCTTCCTCTCCCCAACATAACCCTTCCCCTTCCCAAAGCAACATTAAACCCCATTAACCTCTCATTCAAACCAAAGGAGAGAGATCTCCCTCTCTCTCTCTATCCCAACCCAAATTCGCAGCTCCCCCTTCCTCCACCTGCTAGACCATCTTCCAGCCCCCAGTCTGCCCCTCCCACACCTTAGATCACCCTATACCAGACCCCCACACAGCCCGGGGTCGCCCCCCACTCACATCCACCCCATCTCCCACCCCATCTACCCCATTTTCTATATACTAGTGAGCAGCTGCAGTTCTGCAGAACCGCTCCCCTGTTGCAGCATCGCCCACGACCTCCTCCCAGATCTTCTGAGGGCGTGGCCTACATCAACGGAAAGCTCTGCCAGTCTGCTTCACCACCGCGTTGGTCTCGTCCTCATCCGAGGTCCGTGCTGCCCGGGAGGTCCAATCTCCCCCAACTGCGCAGAGTTCCTCATACCGAGCTCCTGAACCGGAAGAGAAGCTATACCCCGAAGAATCGCAGAAGAATCAGGCCAAGAGCTCTTCAAAAAAGTTCTTTCTCACCCAGTCCTCGTTCAGAATCAAAAAGCGGAACTGCGTTCGGCATCTGTGGGACAGAGTTACCATTTTTCTCCCTCGGCTACTCTAATCTGCATCTCACAGTCTGCCTCAACCTGTCCTCACTATTCAGAGTCCCCCAGTCGACTCCGACCTCATTCAGCTTCCCCGTCAGTTTTTCTGCGAAGAGAGCTTGTCCACGGTTCCAGAAACTCCAGCGGTTCATGATTTGGATTTCGGGAGCGGTCGGGGCAACCTCTGCAAGTTGCTGTCAGAAATAGGAAGCTACTGCGTCCAGATTCAGTCACTCTGTTCGAAGCTCTTCCCGGACCAGCACCTTCTTCAGAAGAATTCAGCAAAATTCTGAGGCATCCCCGTTCCAGTTACAACGCTTTCGCCACTGGTCTCGTCATCAGAAAAATTCCAGAACGAGATCTATGACCTTGACATCGACTGTCAGTCAGCCATCGCAGACAGCCGGCAGATTCGGCGTCGGCTTCTCCGCCCGCTTTTCGGCGAATCTCCCCTCCCCGCCTGGCCGGCTCACCGCCCCTCCCTGCGTGGAGGTAGTGTTTGCATGTAATACAAATCATCCCCACCCCAAGTCCACCCTCCTGCGTGAGGCGTAGTGAATGTTTTTATTAAACAGGGATCAAGCTACACCGGCGCAGTGTGCTGGGAACCCACACTTCCCCGCTCGCCCTCGTCTCCGAACGGGGTTGGTTTCTTCAAACCAACCAGGTGAGCTCTAACCTTTGATCCATTTCCTTCTGGTGCTTGTTCATTTAATATCCGTAGAATCCGCTCCGTTGAGCAAGCGAGAGAGTGTCCGACCCCACGTGCTCCACTTACGAGCGGTCACCGTGGAGTGTGTGAGAGAGGGACCTAGTGCTCCAAGTGGCACCCGGCCAGCCCCTTAATTGTGGGCTTCGTACCTTCGGGAGGGCAACCCTAGCCTTGCTGGCACTCTACCAGCAAGGGTCTTGATCCATCACCTCCCCTTAGCATCATTTAGTCACCCCGGGCTCGTGTGTGTGCAACGGCGAATTGGCCCGATCTGCCAACTGAATTGCTATGTGGTTGTGATTGCGGAATAGGTCCTAAGTTTCTGTTTGCTTGCTGCATACCCCCTTAGTTGTGTCACATCAAGTAGAGTGGATTTTCTCCATGGAGCGGCATTACGTCGATTTCACAACCTTGCATCGCACGGAAATCATTATCCGCGTTGGGTTGAGAATGAGATATATATATTCTTTTTCATTCTGATTATTGTAGGGATATTTTGGTTGCAACAAGTGCCCCCTACGGGACATCCGTGGCTGCCCGAGGCGGGGGCGGATGGCCCTTGCGCTTTAACATGCACCTTTGTGCTATGTCCGCTGAGGGACTTATACTTGAGACGTAGCTCCTGCATTTTAATTGCGGGTTTCATTATGCGAACCATGCTTCTCCCTCCTTTTGTGTGTTGTTTTATTTTTTATTTTTTCCTTTTTTTTGATGTCGCTTCTCCCGCCACTTTGTTCTCACAGATATGGCCCATCCAAGCCGGAGTGAGGGCACTGCACGAGGACCCAGAGTGGTCGAGGTGAACGATCATTATGTACAGAGGACCGACCGGCCTATGCCTCCTCTGCTTCCCCGTTGCATTGCTTTGGGCAGCTCTGACACGATTGATCGAGGCTTTTCCTGGGTCGCTGAAGGCCCAACTGGGGATGTCACCTGCGAAGGGGGTGAAGTTGATGCTACTCGGATCAGTCGCAGGGATGGACTTTACAAGTACGACCGTTCTGGAGGCTACCCACTTCATCATCCGCTGGATCGACACCTTATTGCCTTCATCCAGAGCTTTATCCCATTGGAGATGGACAATGACGACCCTTCGCTGCCAGAAGAGCGACGACAGGTGGAATGGGTTGTCTTGTTAGGCAGGGACAGCATGAAGGGAACTTGTTTCTTCTCGCACCCCAGCCTTACCGAGAGGTTTGTTCGACGACTCCAATTTCCCGGTGCTAAAAGCCTGGGGTTCTTCAGGAATCGGGATGGTCCTGTAGTGTGAGCGGGACCCTCTTCTCCTACCATTTAGCATCTGTCTGGTCATCATAAGGCCGTAGACATCGTGGTGGACGGGATGTACCTGACCCCTTCAGAGGCCAGTTTTGCCCACGACGGATATGATCACCTCTGTATGTTAGAGGGGATTCTCTCACTGAAGACTCCCAACTGGTATGGGAGATGGTCCGTTATTTCTTCTCATTGTTTTCACCGAGGTGCCACAGAGTGGCCATGGGGAATATTGACTGTGCACAGCGCCACTTTGGATAAGATAGGTATCCGTCATGCAGTCACTGCGGCTCTGTATTCCTATCCATGCCATACAGGACTACTCCAGGCATTGGTGGAAAGATGGAATCGGCGTTGGAATACCGTCGTTACTACTGAGGGAGAGACCTCCCTAGACTTATGGTCTTTTCACAGAATCTCGAGCTTGCCCATCAACGGTCAGGCCTATGAAGAGCTATGCCTTGATGACATCCACCTGTATGCCTCAAATGGAGGGGGCCAATATCTTCTACCTTATTGCTTCAGATACCTCATGAAGACTTGGAGAGATCTGGCCCTGGTGGGCAAGGAAAAGACTGCAAGAACACCCAGGGTGACACTTAATGCCTGGGTGATATATTTCTACAGCGGCCCGTACTGCTTTTATGAAGAGTTTCCCTCATTTGGCACCACATGGGAACAATGTAAAGAAGTGATTATAAAGTTTGCCTCCAATCCTCGTCATTTATCGGCTCCTGAGCAAGGTTGGAATTCCAGAAGACTGCCTGCCCTGACTTATTTAGCGGCATATCTTGCATACTGGTTGGCTACTTCTGTCTTCCCGCATGGTGAAGAAGAACTCTTGAGAGCTGAAGTGATTTATCTAGCCTGCCTATTAGCTTGTGGACGCCAGCTAGCCCTTGCACCAGCTGCTCTGGCCAATATTTGTCATTCTTTGGGAGCACTGAGTTCATAGTCCAGCCCTAGAGACAAGAAGATCCTGCTGCCCACACATTACTTGAGTGCTTGGGCTAGACTGCTGCTGCCAGATTTTTCTCAATGATCTCCAGTTGCTAATATAAAAGCGCCACTTATATTTACATTTGCTGGTCACCCAGACCAGGATGCTATCCTGCAGCTTGCCAGTGCCAGGTGGGCACTTTCTTTTCTTCACACTGGGCGGGGTGAGTCTGCAGTTTGCAAGGTGTCTTCTGAGGGCATAGCTTCTTCCCACGCCTTGGGTGACTGGATTATTTCCATACGGCCTAGTGTTTTAGTCTATCGCCGCTCGGGTACAGTGGTCCTTGAACCATATTACCCACACAGGTTTGCCTGCAACTTTGGGTATGATCAGGCTATTCCGCCCAATGCAGACTTCCCTTTGGCTTCAACGCAGTATAGACAAAAAGATGTGCATCTAGTCACGGCCTCCTGGCAGGATTTTCTATACAGGAGTGTGGGAGAAGATTTTCCCATTCCAGCGCAGACGCGCGTGGGCCACTTTGATGTGTATTATACTCCCTGGTGGTTTAAAGTCAGCAATGTCTTCAGAGAGCGAGCGGACAGTATTAGAGCAGCAGAGGAAAGGCACCTCAGGAGGGAGGATTTACCTCTCCTTTCTCTAGACTCTGGCTTCATCAAATCTCATTTCTCCAGCCTAGCTCAGATGATTCGAAGTATTGAAGCCCGATGGAGGGAACATGGGCAGTCAGTGCCCATTGATAGAAGCCAGTACACCGGGGCCTTGAAACCTTTAAAGCCAATGTCTGGTGGAAAGACTTCTTCCTTAGGATCACGCCGTAAGGGTGTTTCTGGTTCCACCTTGCCTTACTCTTGGTGGAAAGACCTTAGGGTTTCTTGTGGATTGAGCCACGATTCGCAGTTGTCTCAGCCTATCCCAGAGGGAGCACTTACTGGAGGAGCTTTTGCTGCCTGGAAGACACATCTGATCAATGCAGTGGATTGTGCGGGTCTATTAGACCACGTTCCAGAGTTGGAGGAAGCTTCTACCCCTCAAGCCCTTAGGGATGCCGTAGAGCGGGCAGCTCGTAGCCTCCGGATAGACTCCAATCAACTAGTCACAAGGCTTCACATGCCTGTAGGGGAGACTGGTATGGGCTTCTTGCCTCTCTCTATTTATTGTTCTCCATTTTCTTTATGAGGCGACTAACCATTTGTGAGCCTATCTTGATTGCAGGAGCGGTTGGTACTGATGGCAGCCCCCCTTTACACGGGGCATCTCCTGTTGCAGTTACTGCTATCCTTAGTACTGCAGCCAAGAGGTGCCTCAGTGGCGAATCAGGTGATGACACCCGGCCTTCATCTTGTCCTCGGGTCGACACTATACCCTCTTGCGGCGAGATTCCCCCGAGTGAGTTGGAAACCCATAAGAAGAAGATTTTTCTGATTGTATCTCTATCTGTGCATCTTAGCTCACTTGCAGAGTATTCTCATGTATAGCTCCTTCTGAAGCGAGGGCTCAGACCCGCCAAGAGTGGACATACCTTTTGACTTTGAATTGAATTTGGA
This sequence comes from Amorphophallus konjac, assembly GCA_022559845.1. Classification (NCBI taxonomy): domain Eukaryota; kingdom Viridiplantae; phylum Streptophyta; class Magnoliopsida; order Alismatales; family Araceae; genus Amorphophallus; species Amorphophallus konjac. The sequence continues at coordinate 100,099,579 of CM040122.1, forward strand.
GGACTTGGATCAACCATTGGAGGACTTCTTTTCCAATGACATGCCTCTTCCACCGCCAGTGATGGGAGAGGTTCCACCTTTTTCAGCTCCGGGTAGACATGATTGATAACCATTTCTTGCTTATTTACCAGGCCAATTGAACGCAATAGTTATACTGATCATTTACCCCTTTTTTGAGCAGGTCACCTTGGGGTTCAGCCCGCCTCTTTAGATATAGAAGAGGGCGAGTTTTAGCCTTGCCATGGTGATATTCCTGCCTTAAAGTCATCAAGCAAAGGAGGTTCCACCGCCTCCTTGGATTGTAGTAGCTCAAATACGACTTCTGGTGCCAACTTATCTACACCTTTATTGAGCCCCTCTGACGGTGCAGGTGCTGGAGCGATCTCAGGTAGCTGGAGAATCCCTCAATCTTTTCATATGATTGGTGGATGTTTTCACCTGCTCTTCCTTTAATATGAATTGTTTCTGCAGTCGCTCAGTTGGTCGCCTCCACTGCAGAATTAGGCAAGCTAATTGCTTCCGGTACTGGTCCTGAGCTGCTCGCCTATGACATCGACCCAGGGGTTACCACTGGAGCTTCTGGGGGGGCTCTCCCTACTTTCAGGGTTTATCATACGGGTGTGCCCGAGTTTGCTCCGAGCTCATTGCCTCCCAGTAATAATTTAATGGAGGGAAATGAAGAACACACTCTGGGTATACCTCTAGCCCTTTGTATTCTTGCATTTTGTCTTTTATTTGATTGGCTCGGCTCATGGCACTGACCACAATTTTGACTTTGCAGCCGTGGATGTCCCAATGCCTTTGCCTACCGATCACTCCAGGCAGGATATGATTTCTTCTCGAGAGGCGCCGCCGACTCCCTTAGACGAAGGTGCTGAGCAAGCAACGGGGGGAAATACCGCCGAGCCGATGGGAGCAGACACCACTGAGCCGACACCATTAGGTATTATTTAGAGTTTAGACCCTAATTTTTCATTTGGCCTCTTATAGTTCCGCCATGTTGACAAGCTTCATATTCCTCCTTTTGTGTAGACACAAGCGCGATAGTTCCATCTCTCCTAGCTGAGGAAGATAGGTCTAAGGAGGCCTCTAAGGGCGCGGATGCAACTCCACAAATGACGGGACTGCCTATGCCCCAGGCGAGTGATTCATCCCTGAGGACAGAGGATGTTCACCACCCTCACGATCACGTCACCCCCAGGGTCACTTCAGGTTTGGCAAAGGACAAGTCTTTTTCAGCCATATTTATTTTTCTTGTTCGAGTGCTTATGTGCCATTTCTCCATGTTTTACTTCCTGGTGTCGGAGAGGAGGCCCTATCAGCGCTCGCAGATTTTCCGTCCCTGGGAGTGGACTGGCCAGGGGGGCCGTAGTTCCTGGTGGCTCTTGGAGATAGTGTTGTAGAGGCAAAACTTCTGGAGAATCTTCAGCTTCTATTGCAGATAGATCCCCTCCCCTCTGTTAAGGTTATGAGGGAACACTTGGCGACTTGCACGAGAGGGTATCATGCATTCGACTTTCCTCGAACCACCTGGATGCCTCGACTAGAAACCTTGTGGACTGAGTTTGCTCGTCGCCATGTTACTGAGGCGAGGAAATTGCGCATACAGACCATGATTCAGCAAGAAGAGGATGAGCTATCCAGGCTTCATGCTCAACAAGAGCAAATGTCTGCACAGGTGGCGGCTGCACAGGAGCACCTTCAAGTGGCTTCTGAGCGGGTAGCTGAGCTGGCGCGAGAGGTAGAGACCCTTCTACAACAGGCACGAGAGGCCGAGGAGGCCAGGGATCACGTATGAACTGAAGTGGAAGGGATCTAGCACGAGCTCACTGGACTACAGGAAGTGATAGTGCGGCGGGAGGCTCGTGTTACTGAGTTGCGAGCTGAGCCCAACCTCTGATTTGACTTTGAGTTTTGTTCTCATGGGGCTATTTGTTCAGCCCAACCTTGTATAGCTTCCTTGAGGGCTTGTCTCAGGGTTCTCATGCTTGATGTTAAATAAATAGAGAACAGAGCTCATTGACTTGGCCTCTCTTCTCCTGCATGTATCTCTTTTTTTTTATTTCACCTTACCAGCCCTACCGCCCTTTCGGGTTTTCGGCAGGACTGGCCTCCTTTAGCTTTTTCCAGTGCGCCCTTTCAGGTTTTCACACTGAGGGGTACCCATTTTGTCTAAGGCGCCATTTCGAGTTTTCACCTTAACCGGGTTAAAGCCTTTTTACCCTTTATTGCTCCCTTGATGGAAACAACCAAGTCCGCTGGGGTATCAATATTTTTAACCCCCCCTCCCCTTTTTTTTGGTGCCAAAAGGCAGAGGAAGTGTGACATTCCCCAAGGGACATGTATGTCAAGCTGGGGAATCGGAGGGTGAAATGGGTTGGCCACCCACAAGGGTAGACTAAGGCCAACCCTTAGGAGACAGGATATTGCCGACAGGCGAAGTGGATTGGTAGCCCGAGAGAGCATACTGAGACCAACCCCAAGAAGATAAGATGTGCCAAAAGGCGAAGTGGGTTGGTTGCCCGAGAGAGCATACTGAGAGCATACTGAGACCAATCCCAAGAAGATAAGATGTGCCAAAAGGCGAAGTGGGTTGGTAGCCCGAGAAAGCATACTGAGACCAATCCCAAGAAGAAGGATGTGCCAAAAGGCGAAGTCGGTTGGTAGCCCGAGAGAGCATACCGAGACCAATCCCAAGAAGATAAGATATGCCAAAAGGCAAAGTGGGTTGGTAGCCCGAGAGAGCATACTGAGACCAATCCCAAGAAGATAAGATGTGCCAAAAGGTGAAATGGGTTGGTAGCTCGAGAGAGCATACTGAGACCAATCCCAGTGGGACATAAGAGATAAGTGGGTTTAACTGCCTTAAAGAGACACATGAGCTAACCCAGAAGCCGATAGGCAAAGTGGGTCGGCAGCCCGAAAGGGGCATGCACAGGTCGATCCCAATGGGACATATGAAGGATAGATTGGATAACCCGGAGCAACACGGGATCCGAACTCAAGAATTTCAAGACATGGGCAATCCCGATGGGACAGAAGAAGACAATGTTGGAACGCCGATGGGATTAGGAGGCCGATAGGCGGGATGGGTTGGCAGCCCGAGAGAGCATACATAGGCCAAACCCACTGGTGGGACTAGGTATCATAGGATGACATATAAGGCATAGCCATAGCATCAATATGATGTTTTAGCCAAGATGGGGTGGAGTCATTGACTTAGAACCACCCATAGAATAAACAGAGAGGGGATTTTGTATTATTATTATTTTTCTTCACATTACCAACCTCCCCGCCCTTTCGGGTTTTCGCCGAGGCTGGCCCCCTTTAGCTTTTTCCGGTGCGCCCTTTCGGGTTTTCACATCAAGGGGTTGCCCATTTTTGCCCGAGGCGCTCTTTCGGGTTTCCACCTTGACCGGATCTATGGGCTTTTTACCCTCAGCCAACCGTTGAAAGCCGACTAAGTCTGCCGGGGTATCAGTATTTTTAACCCCATTTTTTTTTCAAAACCTTCACTGAGGAGGGATAATGTCCTGTGAGGACTGCTGGAGAAACTCTTGCGGTGGCGCATGGTAGAGCTTCATATGCTTGCCGTTGATGGGAGGGAAAGGATTGTTTCCTTTGTAGTCGACAACTATATAGGCTCCTCCTTCGTAGACCTTCTGGATGACGTAGGGTCCACGCCAGTTGGGCTGAAGCTTGCCGCTTGATCTTCCCGCCAAAACCTCTTTTTCTTTGAGCATTACCAAGTCGCCCTTCTTGAACGCCCTGTGCTTAACTAGTTTGTCGTAGGCACGCGTCATACGGGCTTGGTAGACTTGTAAATGCTTGTAAGCTTGGAGTCTCCTACCTTCCAGATAGGATAACTCCTCTAGCCTCCTCTCAATCTCAGATTGGTCTTGGCCTGGTAGCCCAGTATGAACCGCCACCCAGTATGAAGCTAGTTCAATTTCTACAGGGACAACTGCTTCAGCCCCGTAAACCAAGGAGAATGGAGAGCATCCCATAGGGATTTTATAAATGGTTCGATAGGCCCATAAAGCTTCGTGGAATTTCTCTCCCCAGTCTCGCTTGCGACCATTTATTATTTTGGCCAGTAGTTTACAGAGTGTCTTGTTGAAGGCCTCAGCCAATCCATTGGCATGAGGATTATAGACCGAAGACGTCCTCCAATCAATATGAAATTTAGCCGCCAGTGCATACACTGTCTTATTCCTGAAGGGCGTACCATTGTCAGAAATGATCCGACTAGGGGTGCCAAATCTATATATGATATGATATCTGACGAAGCGGGCAACAGTTTCACAAGTAACCTCCCATAGGAAAATAGCTTCAGCCCATCAGGAAAAATAGTCTGTGGCAGCCAAAATGAATTTATGCCCCTCAGATGAGGGAGGAAATGGTCCTACTATATCCATACCCCACTCCGCAAATGGCCAAGTTGGCGCCGTCGGGTGTAGGGGGTTAGGAGGCCACCGGGGGACTGGACCGAATGCTTAGCACTGGTGGCATGTACGAGCGTACTGGTTGTAGTCTTCATACATAGTGGTCCAGTAGAATCCCTTGAGCTTGATGTTTGTCTTCATCTTAGCTCCTGCCTGATGAGCTCCGCATAAGCCGGAATGAACCTCTGCATGATGGTTCTAGCTTCTTTGGGCGAGAGACACCGCAAGAGGACTAGATGGTCCCTTTCTTGGACATGCCTATAAAGAACGCCATCGACTAGTTGATAAAATGTAGCCCTGCGTAGCAGTTGCACCCTCTGGGCTCTCTTAGAGGGAAACCACCCATTCTTTGCTTGTATAATTGGCTCACACCAATCTTCTTCTTCCGGAGCGTTTCCTTCTTGAACATTGTTGACCTCGTACACAGTTGTGGACGCCAAAAATATGACGATGATGATCATGGCGACATTCGCGTCTACACATTTGAGCGTGAGTCGAAGACAGAAATGCCGAATAAACCTCATGCCTCGCCTGATCAGGACGAGAACTCGCTTGGTGGTCCGCTACCCACTAAGGAAGCCCCCTAAGCAGAAGATACAGCTACAACACTCCGACCGGCCATGCCGAGAGCTGAATCAGAGAAAAGTTGGGAACTCCGGCACAGTCTCGGCACGCACCGAAAGTTACGCAAAGTCTGGGATCAAGCCCCAAAGGCTGCAAATGGAATATTATAGAGGCCATGCATTGCAACTAGAACATTCCAGGAGCGCCAACACTCAAATAAATGGCTGCGGCTTCGAAAAGAATCCATTCGAGGCTTAAAACGGTGCGAAAGGGCCTTAAACCGGCGCGCCCCTTCAACATCTTAATCCGGCGCGCCCCATTTTTTTTTCATGTGCCCTTGCTTTGGCCTTAAACCGGCGCACCCTTGCTTGGCATTAAACCAGCACGCCCCGCCTTGCTTGGCATTAAACCGGCGTGGCCCTTGTGTGCTGATAATCCGGCGCACACAACTCCGCGTCGTTTTAACCAAAGGGCCATCCCATCTATATTCCGATGCTCTGTTTCTGGATGAATCTCACACGAAGTCCAGAGAGGAGAAGAACAGTGGCATTCAATGCCCGTCCCATAGCCATTTAAAGACTGCGGAGCTGTGCACACCCCAACTCGATAGCGCAAAGGTGGTAGCAGCAGAGGCCAGCACCGACGGTGGTAGCAGCAGTAGATCTCCAGACAAAGCTACGAACATCCCGTCCTCAGATGAATGGCAGCGTACGGTGCGAACCAGCGGCATCCAACGCAACGAGTCAACTCCCAGCGTTGCTGCGAGCAAGGCAGAGGTGGCGGGAATTCTCCCCCATTGGCCATTTCTACAAGGAACGCAACCTGTCCTATATATAGAGGTGGGTGAAAGAAATAAAAAAGCTCGAACCCCCTCGGCTGTATGCAGTGAAGAGAAGAAGAAAAAGAAGAAGAAAAGGCCACCCGAAGAGAAGAAGCCCCCCGTCCCTGCGCCCGTGAGGTGAAGAAGAAGAGAGTGAGGTTGAGAGCGAGAGGTGAGCTGGGGGGGAAGAGCTTGTGCTCTGTTCCCCCCGTCCATGTATCTCTTCCCCCTTTTTATCCCTTTATAATGTATTTCTCCTCCGTGGAGATGAAATTTCTTGGGCTTGAGCCATTTTTCCCCCCTTCGGTGGATGAATAAACAGAAAGCCCTTTTGGCAAACATGATCCTTTGTCTATCTTCTTCTTTCCCTACTTCACCTTCTACTCATCCAGGGCCCTCCGAAGCATGCTTCTCCATAGCGTGGCCTTCGAAGGAGTCTGTCAGGGGATGAACATTCATGGCCTCATGGCATACATTCGTTCCGCTTCATGAAATCATCACCTGTAAGCTGTCGGAACTCTTGAAGGCTGGTCCTCGAGTCTCCACGGGCACTTATGGGTTAACGGAGGCCTCACTCCGTGTTTTGAGGTTCACCCCAGAGCAATCCGTTTGGTGTTCCCCTATTTGTCTCTGGCAAGCCTCAGTCCGGGGGAGGTGCTGCCCATTTTTCGCCAGGAACAAACGAACAAGCTATTCTCTGAGGGCCAGAGCATCACATGCTTGAAGCCTCTGAACCAAACTGAGCTACCCTACACAACGAACACGTCTAATAAAACACTCGAATTTTCATGACAATTCACCTTAACAAATGACCAAACACTTAAACTCCATCTCCACAAACTTAATCCACCAATACGGTGAACAAATCAATCAACAGATTAACTTACAGTTTGAAGAAACAAGAAACAGAGCCAACAGAGTGAAAGAAAACCTCCTAGAAGCTATTCCGGCATGCCCTTAATCCGACGTGGGTTAACCCGGCACGCTACCCCCCCCCCCCCGCGCCGGTTTAGCCCCACACTCAACTTCATCTTCAAACTCCTGAGCCTCCATCCGGCGCGCTACCCCCCCGCGCCGGATTAGCTCCACACTCAAATCCACTTCGGAATTCCTGAGCTCAAACCGGCGCGCCCCCCTTTAATGCCCTTATCCGGTGCGCATCACTATTCATCACCCTATTCCGGCGCGCCCATGGCCCCTCTTCCTTCTTGCCACATAACCGGCGTGCCCCCCCCCCCCCCCCCTTAACATCTTTAACCGGCGCGCCCCTCTCAACACACATAAACCGGCGCGCCCATCCCTTGGCTTCTCCCTTAACCGGCGTGCCTAAAAAGAAAAAATGATTAATCAAATGAGAGAAAAGACTTAAAGCTAATGAATAAAACTAATAAAAAAGTTTCCCCCTTCCATAATCAAATGAACCCCGTGACCTGACCGCGTAGGTCGATCCGCGTGCGAGGGCGCACGTTGGCGAGTTCGAGCTCCACACTTAACAATTCACACCCCCGGACTGGGTGCAAAGAGAAAATCAATGATGCCTTGTGGCATCGGACGTGGACCTCGGAACCTCCGACATGATCATGATCCGAACACATCTCGGGCCGATAGTTCGTTAACTCGACAAGTTTCTCCCGGGATCTAATCCCGCAACCCCACATTAAACTTGTCGTGTCTACGGCAGACATTTGCACGGTTTTATCATCATCTTCGATGCTTCAAACGTGGACTCGCGTCCGAACAATGAATGGTCCGACCGTGACCGACACGCACGTATACCTTGGAACCTTCATTTCCCAAGACTGTGCGTGAAGAGAAAAGTAAAGACGCCCCATGGCATCAGACGTGGTCCTCGGAAACCCCGATATGGCCATAGTCCGCAACCACCTCGGGCCAATAGATCATCAGCTTGACCCATCTTTGCCGGGATCCAATCCCGCACCCACATGAAACTTGCCATACCTACGGCTGACATCCGTATGGTTTTATCATCATCCTCGGTGCTACTAATACGGACTTCCGTCCGAATAATGAATGGTCCGTTAGTGACCGACATATATGCCGGGATCCGATCCCGCAATCCCATGAAACTTGCCGTACCTACGACAGACATCCGTGTGTCTTTGTCGTTGTCTTCGATGCTTCGAATGCGGACTCTCGTCCGAATACTGGATGGTCCGTTAGTGACCGACATATATATCGGGATCTAGCCCCGCACTTGCACTAAACTTGCCGTACTCACAGCAGGCATTTACACAGATTCGCTCCCGTCACCGTCTTGTTTTCTATACGGACCTTTGTCCGAACATAAAATGGTACGTGTATGACCAACAAAATCCGAATGGAACGAGACGGCTCTCGTCTTCCCCGAACCCTACGTGCGGGAACATCAATAAGACCTTCATGAGTCACATTTGGACCTCGGGTTCGCCCCAACCATGGTCATCGCCTGACCCACATTCTATGCCTATAGTCGGCTATCTTTGTACAAATCTTTGTTTCGGAATCTAGTCCCGGGACACTTTCCCGCTGCCCTTAGGCACCGGAAATATTAATGATGCCCACGCGAGCCCGACTTCAACCGCGGGGGGCCCACCGTAGTATGGTCGTAGCTTGGTCTTGCACCGGACGAACAAACTTATCGGTTTCTGACCGCTCTAACCGGGATTCAACTGAATGCCTCCTATCCCTTTGAACAATAAACTTGCCATACCTCGGCATACATATGCTCCAGTTTTCCCCGTGATGATCACGATTCTCTAAAGCCGGACGCTCGTTCGAATATCAAAATGGTCCCTTGAGTGACCGACATATTTCGAATGCTTGTTTCCCTAGACATAGGGCTTTCCGACTGATTCGAGACCGCTATCGGCTTGTTTCTCTCGATACATTTTCCTGGCCATGAGGCCCTTTTTCCCGGCGATTAATCAAGGGTGTTCCCCTCTCTGAGGGGATGTAAATGACGCCGTGACCTTTATGGCGCGGCGGGTTTCAGTCCCGACACGAACCACACAATCGTCTGATTAGTCAGATCGAGCGCACAATAAATCGTCACTTTGTGACTGACACGCCCACGCACTTAATAAACGCCAATAAACAAATAAACAACGATTTTATTAAATAAAAAGTGCGTCCACAATAGTGAGGCCAAATTCTTCATCGAGCACGCTAGGAATGAGCCTCCTGTGCCTGACGGTTATATTCAACTCCCCCTCTGGCGGGATTTTTAAGGTAACTGCCAACTTTGCAAGAGCATCTGCCTGGGAGTTACTGCTCCTTGGCACATAATCTATCTCAAATAGATAGAAATTCTCTCTGAGCCTGATGACGGCTTCATGGTAAGGGATCAACTCCTTTTTCCGTACGTCATAGTCACCCAGCACTTGACGAATGACGAGTTAGGAATCCCCATAGACCTTGATACATCTGATTTCCATCTCCAGTGCGAGCTAAAGCCCGATGATCAGTGCTGCATATTCTGTCTCATTATTGGTCAATGACTTCATAAGGGCACATGAGTTGTGAAGTATGCCTCCCTGAGAAGATACAAAGACTATACCAGCACCTCACACAAAGTCTGTAAAGCCTCCGGGTTTCTTAATGGTCTTGGATGCCCCGTGAAAATATAATTCCCATGATAGAGAGCTGAGGGATAGCACATCATGTTCGGTCTAGGCTGAGGCGTTTACATTAGACCCTTCCTCGTCGAATGATTGCAGCAACCTTTCTTCATCTGGCAAGTCGATATTGAGAGGGGAGTCCTCCGGCACTGGGTGTACGGCGAGGAACTCAGCCATCCCTTGTCCTTTTATTGCCTTGCGCGGGACAAAGGTTATATCAAATTTCATGAGGATGAGTGCCCTTTTTCCCAGCCTTCCAGAGAGGACAGGTTGGCTAAGGAGAAATTTGAGCGGGTCCCACTTTGAAATGAGCTCCACTCGATGTGCCAATAGATAATGCCTCAACTTTTTAACAGCGAACACCAGGGCCAGGCACATCTTCTCCATGGGCGAGTAACGATGCTTAGGGCCGACCAACTTCCGACTGAGATAGTAAAGAGGTTGCTCCTTGCCTTCTCCATTGATCTGGGCCAGAAGTGCTCCGAGGGAAGCGTCCATGGCAGCAATATAAAGAATGAGGGGCTTTCCTTTGATAGGCGCCCCAAGAACCGGTGGAGCCAAGAGATACTCCTTAATCTACTCGAGAGCCTTCTAACAGTCTTCATCCCATACAAAGGGTGCCTCTTTCTTCATTAATTTACCGAAGGGCAGGCACCTCCCAGAGAGGTTAGAGATGAATCGCCTAATATAGGCGAGTCTTCCTTGAAGCGACCTGAGCTCTGTAATATTTTTAGGCGGGGGTAGTTCCCTGATAGCCTTGATTTTGTCGGGATCTATCTCTATCCCTCGATACCTGACAATGAAGCCCAGGAACTTGCCACTGGAAATGCCGAAGGCACACTTCATCGGGTTCATCTTGAGCTGGTACTACCACAGTCTCTCAAAGACCCGACGTAGATCCGCTAGGTGGCTGTCTCGCCTCTTAGACTTGATGACCAAGTCATCGACATAGCACTCGACAATGTCATGCAGCATCTCGTCAAACATTTTGGTCATTGCCCTCTGGTAAGTGGCGCCGACATTTTTCAAGCCAAATGGCATTCTCTTGTAATTGAAAATCCCCTTAGGGGACCTGAAGGCCGTATGATCTTTATCCTTGGTGGACATGCGGATCTGGTTATAACCTGACGATCCGTCCATGAAAGACAAGGCTTCATGGCCGGTAGTTACATCCACCATTGTCTCGATGATGGGGACAGGGAAGTCATCCTTCGGGCATGCCTTGTTCAAATCTCGGAAGTCGATGCAGACCCAGACTTGGCCATTCTTTTTCTTGACCGGGACTATGTTAGCGAGCCACATAGGATACATACATGGCTCTATAAAGTCCACGTCGAGCATCTTGTCGACTTCGGCGTTGACTTTAAGCTCCAGTTCATGGTGCATACGCCTTTGGGCTTGCTTGACTGGCCTAGCTGTAAGGAGTATAGCCAGTTCATGCTCAGCCACTGAGGGGTCAAGCCTCGGCATCTCTTTATAGGTCCAGGCGAAGCAGTCTCTGAATTCTTCCAAGAGTTGCCGGTACACCTGTCTTTCTTCCCCGCTAAGGAAGGCACTTACAAAAGTGGGTTGGTAGTCGTCCTTGTTGCCGAGATTAATCTCAACCAGCTCGTTGACTATTGCTTGACCACCATCTTATAATTTTGGGGGAGCCGGTCGGAGGTTGACGAAGTCCTCATCTTGATCAGTACTGGCTTCGTCAACCTCAAACTCCACCGGATCTACCTGCTGCCCTACAGCGAGCGTCGACAGCGGTGATGCGAGGACTCGCTCTGCCTCGTGATGGAGCTCACCAGCTATGGGCTCCTACTGGACCTCCTCACTAGGGGGTGGTAGAAGTCCTATGGCATTGACTGCAAGATGGACTTTGAAATCTGGCTCCTGGTCATAACCCAACCCCCGAGTGTCTTTGCGGGAGAAAGGTGGTTGCCCCCGAACTTGCGGGGGATTCCAGAGTTGAGAAAAATACGCCTTCTGTGCAGGATTCTGGAACTGAGGAATTCCTTGCTTCATGCACATGCGCTTAAGTCGATCTGGCATATAATCCATCTCTTGAACCAGCTCTTGTGCCTTATCAGGAAGAGTGTCCCACCCAAAATCATCCTCAGGGGGAACTGATGGGACAAATTCTCCTCTGTAGAAGACAATTGGCTGGGTCTGTTTGTTATCCTTACGCCGACCCTTGCACCTATAAAAGACTATAAAAGTCTTAAATTCTTCCGCGTTGTGCTCCTCTCTGGGAAAAGGAAGCTGCATGCATTTCGTAGCCAATGGGACACTCTGGTCAATGGTGTGGCTAATGAGATTGGCTTCAAAATCCACATTGTGCCTTTCAGGCTGGGTGGGCTTGGAGCCAGACTGGAGGCTCAACTGGTGGAGCTTTAACAACTCATGATTAACGGTGAAGAGTTGGCCCTCCTCAGGTTCGGCCTCGACCTTTTGCTTCCCCTTATCCTTGAGTCTGTTGGGGATTGTTATAGTGGGCTCCCCAAAGTACAAAGAAGCATTTGCCAAATGGCATTCATTAGGGTGGAAAGGAGCTTGGTCCGTAAAGACGGTATGTTGCTCTCCCCCTTTTGCATACTTGAGGCACTGGTGCAGAGTCGAAGGAATGACCCAATTCTAATGCAACCAGGGTCTTCCCAACAACACCTTATACGACGTGTTGGAGTTGATAATATAAAACGTCGCTTTAGTGACAAAGTCACCCATAACCAGTTTCACCTCGACCTGACCGAGGGCTTCTTCAGAGTATTGGTTGAACCCCGAGATTTTGATGGCGCTGACTTTTTGTAAATAAGGCGCCAAGTAGAGAGACTTAAAAGTCTTTAGAGGCATGATATTTACTGCCGCACCTGCGTCAACCAAGATTCGGTTGACCTCATGGCCATTGATAATCCCTTTCATGTACAGAGGGCGATTCTGGCAAGGAGAGGCTAACAGCAAATCCTTATCGGAGAAGATGATATTGGCTGCAAGAGCTTCATAAGCTTGGGCCTGCTGTTCTGCTACATGAGCCTCATAGGCCTCGGGGTCCTGGAGGACTTTTATGAGGGCCTCCCTAAAGTCCTTGCTCCACGCAATAGCCTCCCATATGGTGACATTAGTTGGGAACCGTTTCATGTGTTGAATAATTTTGCGGTCCGCCCTGGCGTGGGTCTTTTCAAATGGGGGAATGATTTCCTCCAGAGTCTTCGGGGCTCCATGTGGTTTCTCCCGCTTGGAAGGGCGCTCCCCTTCATCTTGTGTGCCCGCTCCCTCTTGGAAAAGCGGTGCCAGAGACTTCTCCATAGCAGGCTGAGAGTCATCCCGATTGGACTGATCCAAGGGGCCTTCTCGTTCGCCAGAGCTAGTTGAAGGGCCCGCCTGCCCCGAGGTTGGTGTTGGCAACGGGGCGCTGGTTGAAGGGCCCACTTGCCCCGAGGTTGGCGTTGGCGATGGGGCGCTGACTGGAGTTTCTTCCTCCCCGGAAGAATGAATTATGAAAGGGATGCCTCTTGGTCTCCGGGCACCCGAACCAAGGCCTGCATTATCCGAAGACTCAGGTACAAAAGGAATGCCTCGCAATTGAGGTATAGGGATATGACCCGGTTGCTCCCCTCTGAATATTATAACTCGGTCGAGGGTTAAAGGGTTTTCTCGCCCGCGACCACATCCTCGACCACGACCACGTCGGTTTCTTGCCAATCTGCGCTGATATGTGGCCACAGGGACATTGTCCTCCCCAACGGGGCTATTTATATTGTCGGGAGGCGGGATAGCCACCATGTTACATGACAACTCCTGCAGTGCGCGTTCAAGGGCCTCCACGGTGAGCTCCTCATCTTTGTAAATATACCTAAGCTCTTCAGGAATTGGAATATTCTCACCCTCCTCAAGACGACGCAAGGTCTCCCGGAGCCAGCCAAGGAGTCGGGCTTTCTGCCCAAACCTTTCCCAGAGAATATATTTTTTGAGTGTGACCGCCCCGGTAGGGCAAGGCGGCACATATTCTTCTAGCTCGTCTATGAGCTTTTGCAACTTCTGCAAGGGGGTGAGCTGTTTGGGGGCTTCTATAGCTGCCGCCTGCTTTTTCAATCTTCTCTTCAGATTCTTCTTTCGATTTTTTTCTTGCTTCTTAAGACGAGCGACTTCCTCTAAAGAGGATGAGGACGGCTTTACTAGGCATAATGACCTGCCCCCAGCCCCTTGTCTTCGGCCTTGAGCTGGTCGCCTGACATTTTAAAGCCCGTGACTCTTTCTTGGAGCAACGCAAGTCCACTCTCCTTCAGCGGGTTGTGGCTGAAAAGTGGCATTAATTGCTTGTGCAACTATCTCCGGTGGCAATTCTTGGAATTCTGGCTGACTGAAGTAAAACCCTAAAGGGTTTTGTAGTGTCGCTAACTTTGTTTCTGCTAATGGCTTGGACCCCGAGAATTATTGAGGTCCCTTAGGAATGGTGGACCCCGCTGGCCTGTCACCGGATCGAACCTTAAGCTCGGGCTCTGCGACTTTGGTTTTGCCTTTATCTTTCGGCTGCGGGTGTCCAGCAGTGGTTTTGCCTTTATCTTTCGACTGCGGGTGTCCAGCAGCAGCCCTTTCGGGGTAACCCAACTGGGTAGAGTATCTGGAGACTCCCCCAAGAATCGAGCTTCGAGAACCTTGGGCCACAAGCCTGTCATGTTTAGCCTTGCCCTTAGGGCTTGGCTTGGGTTCTTCCCTTGGGGGCTTCTTTAAGCAATCATGCGAAGAAGTCCGCTTAGCTGATAGTTGTCGAAGCTGACCTCGCTGCTCCTGCCGGAGGATCCTCTCAGCAGCCTCCTCCAGCCGGCGTCTTGTCGTGGAATTACCTTGAGCATCAATCTCCCCCCTTTGAATAAGGGTCTGAATACAATCTTGTACCTCCAGGCATTCTCTAGTTGGATGGGACACCGGAGCATGATACTTGCAGTAGAGGGGGTGACTTTTAGCAGTCTCATTGTAATAGGGCGACGTGTCATATGTCAATACCCGACCATCCTCTAGAAGTTTATCAAAAATCTTCTCTGTATTTCCCTTGGGAAAGGAGCACTGATTATAAGGTCGCCACCCCGGGTACCATAGAACTGACTCGGGGCCAAGTAGTTGAGAACTACTTTCTTCACTTGAGGGCTCGGGCAGTTGAAATGCCAAAGGCGTGTGGATGACGTTGACAGAGAAAGTCATCTCTGGCTACTCATGGGGCTGTGGAGGCTACACCAATAAGTCTCCCACGTTAACCATGTCTCGCCTGATAAAATCTTTTGCGAGATCTTTGAAGGATTGACAATTGAAGATGACGTGGCCAGCTGTCTCATGGTAGGGGCAGTAGTCCTGGTATAACCAAGCGCCTGGCCACTGGCGACTAGGCAATGTTGAGATATTCAACAACCCCGCTCGACAACAAGCAAAGAAGATTTGTAGTGTTTGCTCGCAGGGAAAGGAGTATAACTTCACGGGCTCCGAACCTTCAGATGAACTTGATGAGTCTTTTGAAAGCCATCCACTCGAACCGGGCCTCGGCGGGGCCGATGGTAAAGCTTCTGCCCCCTGTCCGCGCGGAGCAGTGGGCAGCCTGACTGGCCCTCTGGGGAAAGCTGCCAATTGATCATCCAGATCCTAGAGGAATTGCAGCAGCTTCCGTTGTTCCCGTCTCAACTGGTAGATCTCCCTACGGATCTTCTGGAGGATTCTTCTCACGGCGAGACATTCCGCCATCGGCCAACGCGATGGTTCTGGGACAACTCGTGGTTGCTGATTAGATGACCCAGCTTCGATAGCATTTGAGCTTGAAACTGGGGCCGCCATGTAAACCACATTGGCTGACCGGTTTGACCGGTTCCAAGGATGCGGCTGTGGAGGTTCAACCGCGTGGCCCAACATATTTATTAGGCCTTTCTGAACAAGGTTTTCGGCTATGTCTTTAAAGACATAGCAATCTGCAATAGTATGTCCTAACCTGTGATGATACACACAATAGTTGGGATCGTCTGTCTTGTCTATCTCTACCGGCTTCTGCGGCTCTGGCAAGGTGACCAGTTTCTCTTTCATGCATAAATCAAAGAGCTTCTTCGTGTGCTCTTTTCTAAAAGAATAGGGCGTCTTCATGCGCTCCGCTAACAAAGACGCACTTGTCTTGGTGTCGGGCTTTTTGCCATCACCCTTCGATTTGGTTTCTCCCTTGTTTCCATTTGTCGGGGAGAAATCGACCGAATTCACATCTTTGCTGCCAGACGGGCGATCTTTAGAAGTTTTTCCCTTGGTGACAGAGTGTGTTGGGTGATCAGCAAGGAGCATCTCAATCTCCGCCACCACGGTATTGAGTTGGTCGAAGCCCCGGATATTAGAACCCAGGAGCTTCTCACTGACCTCGGCGGCCAAATCTCGGCGGCATATGGTAATGGCATCTTCCGGCATGGGAGGATTATCACAATGCATGCCAATATCCCTCCACCTTTTGATGAAGTCCAGAGCCGTTTCACCCTTCTTTTGCTTCAGGGCACAAAGTTTCGCAAGAGAAACCTTACGTTCAGCTATTTGGAACCGGTCCACAAATTTCTTCTGCATGTCTGCCCAATCAGGTACTGAATTGGGATTTAGTCGGGAGTACCATTGGAAGGCGGTACCCGTCAGGGAAGTAGCGAAATATCACAGAAGATAGGACTCATCCAACGCCAATTCACCCATGGGGGTCATATAGTAAGCCAAATGCTCATGTGGCGAACCTTGCCCATTGAATTTCTATAGTTTTGGAGCTTTTGGGCAATCTGGCGGGAGCTTCTTAAATTGGTGGTGAAGGGGGTATGGCACACTGTATAAATCAATAGTGGCCACACCTTCGCCATGTTGTGCAAATTTCGCCTCCACAATCCGCTCGATCATCTGCCTCTGAGCCATCAAGCTTTCAGCAGGGGTGGCGGATGACCGCATATTGGGCTCTTGATGCGGCACTTCAACCTCCAGGGCAATGGGCAGCCTAGTTGTAGTGGCCGATGTATTGACCATGGCTGGAGCGGGAGAGGGTTGTTGCTCTGCCCCCGCAGGCGCCGTTGAAGGTTGGGGAGAAGCCTCCTTTTCACGTAGCAGCGTCTGCAAGATGTTTTTGAGCTCTTGGTTTTCACGCCGGAGCTCCTCCATTGTGAAGACTTGGGCCTCCCTGACAAGGCCCTCTTCCTATATTGGGTCACCATCTCCACTGAGACTGTGAACATCCTCTTGACGCTCTACTTGCCTTGTTGGCTCAAGCGAAGACGCTCCGGCCATTGGGTTTGACTCCAATTGAGCAACACCTTGGGGGACTTGTCTTGATCTTCTCATGGCTTGCAGAGGTTGGTTGAGGTCTTCCCGAACTCCCTCTGACTGCTTATCAGTGGAAGAGACATAGCAAGTAAACACCCTGACGGTGTCATCTGTCATCTGGGCCACCCGCCCTTACTGGAAGTCTTCTCAACCGGGCGGACCCAGCTAACAGCAGGAGCAGAGGGCCTGGCACCCTCCACGGAGGCCTTCTTGGCTGGGGAGACTCGGCTAGCAGCAGGGGCGACTGTGTTTCCCCCGACGACCGGAACTACCCCTAGGAAGAAGGGGGAGCCAATGACCGGAGGGAAGTCGCCAAAAGCAATGGGAGTCGCCAAGTAGCCAAACCTGGCGTAGTTAGCAACAACCTGCGGTCCGTAAGTCACTGCCGACATCATCGCCATCTTGATGTCAGTAAACGCTGGAAGCAACGAACGTAAAGTGTTCTTTTCTTCTCGTCCTGTAAGAGGAAGAGGGGTAATGAGAACCTCGAAGAGGTTTTAGGCCTTCTGTTGACAAGAAGAAGAAAGGTGGGAAAGGTCTCACCGGGCGTGCCAGTCTATTTTAACGAGACGAGGTTGACGTCCCCATTTTACCCTGGTGACTTTTCGAGAAGTCTTTTATTTTGTTTAGGGCTTGGGGGTTTTCCCTCTGATCATGGAATGGACTCTCTCTGAGGAGACGAATGTACACATGCGGGGGCTATATGAACCGGTAGTGCAATGTCCGTTCCATGGTGTTGAGTCCCGAAAGGTGGCAATCAAGAGGGGAGGGGTGAATTGATTGGCCAATTAAAATTTTTTCCAAGGAAAATAATGATAAGTAAACATATAAGCACTAGATCTTACCCGAACATGGATACACTTGTGAATGCGTGTCGATTATGGTAGGTGTTTGACAAAGGAATTGGTGTACGCTCAAATCACCGTGAAGCACACTCGACTATGGATGCGGAAGAACAAACCACAAGTGACACATGAAATTTTTAGGTGGTTCGGGTACACTGCCATGTCCCCTACATCCACCCCTCACTTGTGAGGATCAAGACTTCACTATGAAGTAAGCCACACACACACGCTGTGTAGAAGAGTAAACACACATACGCGGCACCCGATCTGGGCTACCACAAACACACACACACACACACACACACACACACACACACACACACACACACACACACACACACACACACACACACACACACACACACACACACACACACACGTTCGTGTTTCCGAACACGGACAACCCACACACAGAACTGAATCAAGCTTTACATCAAATGCTCAAGTAGACACAAAGTAAATCTGAGAGTAAGGAGTGAAGAATGATTTATCCTGGTTGAAGCTCCCCCTTTCACTTCCTTGAATGTAATTGAATGCTTCTGCAGGAGGAAGATCAATCCTTGAGGAAGAATGAAGCATTGTCATACAAATGAGGTTGCAGCTTTGACAACCCACGTAGCTTGTTGTTGGGGATGATATGGAGGCTTGATTCAAGCTTCTTCCCTTCACTTTCAGGCTTAGAACAAGGTGGAAGAAGCCCCTGGAGTTGCTGCTGCGAACCTGCACTCACAAGGGTTAGAAAAATAACATACCTTTAGATGCCTCTCTCTCCTTAGGGTTTCATACCCCAATAAGATGTATATATATAGTTTGGAACGTTCAAAGACACCCTAGAGACCAGATCCACAATTCCTGGAATGATTTAGGGAGGTTAGGTTTGATTGGTATGACTTTTGGTGCATGCGCACGTAAGTCAAAAATCACGGCTCGGGTTCGAGACTGAAAGGGTCGACCCTTGGGGTTGACCCTCGTGAGGGATTTGAGGGTTTAAAAGGGCTCTGGGTCAATGGGTCAACCCTTGGGGTCGACCCTCGGGCTATCGGGTACTGGTATTTAAGAAAACGTGAGTAGGGGTCGACCCTTGGGGTCGACCCTCACGTGAATGGGTAGACCCTTGGGGTCGACCCTTACTGATGTGATGAAGGAACCCGTCGGGTGTAAAAAAATGCTAACAGGGGTCGACCCTTGTGGCTGGGGGTCGACCCAATGGGTCGACCCTTTCAGTAACTGATACTGTTTCGAGATTACAGAGCATAGGGGTCGACCCAATGGGTCGACCCTTGTTCCAGAGCTTCCAAAAGGTTGATTAAAAGGCCACTAAGTCCAAGAACAAGCCAAGGGGTTCCAAGGTTGGTTTTAAGCCATCAAAGGGAATGTGCTAAAACATGAATAAGAGAAACCCAGTACAATTAAGCTTAGATAAGACCCAAACCAATCTGACCCTTGAGATCAAAAGATTGGCATTTAGTCCAGCAACCGATCCATCACCCATATCCTCGGATGTCATGTATCGATACACTGTGGCTTCAGAAACTTCAACATCCCCAAAAGCATAGCCTTCATTTGGTAAATTAAATGCTTCGCCTAACATTTACGGTGAAAGCATAATTCGCTGCCCATTTTCTGTCTTAACCGGAATATCACCCGAAACGGACAAATTGCTGTAAAATTGATGTACCATATTCGGATAGATGCGATGATGTGCGGATATAAACCCGTCTATATTTGGTTGACTGCAAATGATATCAACAAGGCCGGGAAGATGACGGCTAAGATTACCAAAGTCAACTGCACGTGGATGGAGTACGGTTCTATCCAACACCATGCTAGAGAGTGTTGGCGTGGCTACTCTGGATCGACGCCCTCTTGCCGAGCTTGATCCCTCTCCACTCTGAGAAGAATGCCTCTTTGGGGCCATCTAAAACACAAATCGAAAGAATCGCATGACGGGGTTGTAGATCGAGATGGTTTGACAAGATTGGAGAGCTATAGCCTTGGATTAGTGATCCTCCACACATCAAGAACATACCTCAGAGGGTTTGAAGCTCAAGGAAGACGTGTTGAACCGTTTGGAAGGCGGATGTGCGCGGGACGCCACTGGGAGAACCGCGGCTAGGTATTGAGAGTTTTGGTGCCAAGAAATACTTGGAGGGCTTGCAAGAGATGGTGGCTAGGGTTAGAAGGGGGCTTGAGGGGTTTTTATGAGATGGGAAGGGGGAAACATAGGGTTTCCACCCCTTTTAGGGCGGTTCGGACGCGACTAAGGCCACCCGACCGTAACGGGTCGACCCAATGGGTCGACCCCTGTAACCCCGGCCCCAGCCAGAAACGGATCCCGCGAGGGTCGACCCTTCCTTTGAATTTCATCAAAAAAAGTTTTTGAAATGTGATGGAAGATCAAAAAGGTTCGGCTCTATTCCCCAATGATAAATTCATGTTGGAATCAAGAAAATTTGAGTTGTTTTAAGGATAAATCAATTGGGGAACATGTTTCAATGAAATCTAAGCTCATAATAGACGTTCATTATCCAATGCTTCCGGATTTTAGATTTCGAGGGGTTTTGCTCACTTTTTGATGATTAAGAGAATTCGAGGGAATATTGGCCATAGAAATAACCGTGACATGGGTGTATACTATAGATAGAAGGAATGCAATACACACAATCATGGTGTTTCACACATATCTCATTTTTGTTTTGTTTTTCAATCAATCATAAGGCACATGCATGACAAGGGGAAATGCAACTATGCACCATACTAACGCAAATGCATGCTATGCAATGACGTATACACATAATAATGCAAATGATCATGACTCAGACTCGTCTATCCTACAAACCCCTAGTTCTCTCCGAAATGATGTAAATTTTTCTTCACTAAGAGGTTTGGTGAAAATGTCAGCAATTTGTTGATCTGTCTCAATGAACCTGATTTCTACATCACCCTTCCTCACATGATCCCTGAGAAAATGATGTCTGATTTCAATATGCTTTGTGCGAGAGTGATGGACTGGGTTCTTTGACAAGTTTATGGCTGAAGTGTTGTCACACAAGATGGAAGTGTTTTTGAAGGAAATGCCATAATCAATCATCTGTTGTTGGATCCATAGCACCTGGGCAACACAACTCCCGACAGCCACATATTCAGCTTCGGCGGTTGATAGAGCCACTGAGTTTTGTTTCTTGGAGGCCCATGAGACCACGCACCCCCCAAGAAATCGGCAATACCCGCTGGTGCTTTTTCGATCCACTTTACAACCCGCATAATCGGCGTCAGAATAAGCAACTAAATCAAAGCTCGAATTACGCGGATACCACAATCTTAAATTACTTGAACTAGCAATATATCTGAAAATTCGTTTAACAGCCGACATGTGTGATTCTTTTGGATTGGACTGAAATCGTGCACATAAACACACAGTAAATTGAATGTCAGGCCTGCTGGTAGTTAAATATAACAAGGAACCTATCATGCTTCTGAAGAGTTTTTGATCCACGGATTTACCTGATTCATCTTGATCAATTTTTATTGAGGTGGACATGGGAGTTGGTTGTGGTTTGGTAGAGGTCAAGTTGAACTTTTTCAGCAGCTCCAATGCATACTTCTTCTGATGTGTGAACATACCGTCAGCCGTCTGTGTGACCTGCAATCCCAAGAAGAATGTCAGCTCTCCCATAAGACTCATTTCAAACTCACTTTGCATTAATTTGGCAAAGTCTTTGCTGAGAGCATCTTTGGTGGAGCCAAAAATAATATCATCTACGTAAACTTGAACAATTAAGATTTCCTCACCGTTCAACTTCGTGAAAAGGGTTTGATCAACATTACCTCGTTTGAATCCATTTTGAATGAGGAAATCACTTAACCGTTCATACCATGCCCGGGGTGCTTGTTTCAGACCGTAGAGTGCCTTGTCTAGCTTGTACACATGGTCTGGATGCTTTGTGTCCTCAAACCCCGGTGGTTGCTCCACGTACACGTCCTCCTGTATGTAGCCATTCAAAAATACACTCTTAACATCCATTTGAAACAATCTAATATTGTTACAGCATGCAAATGCTAATAGGACTCTCACAGCCTCGAGTCTTGCTACTGGAGCAAAAGACTCATCGAAATCAATTCCAAGCTCTTGGCTATAGCCTTTAGCTACTAGCATGGCCTTATTCCTAGTTACCACTCCTTGATCGTTTATTTTGTTTCGAAAAACTCACTTTGTTCTGATCACTGAGTGGTTTCTAGGACATGGCACGAGGAACCACACTTTGTGTCTTTGGAAGTTGTGTAGTTCTTCTTGCATAGCCATGATCCAAGACTCATCCTTCAAAGCCTCTTCAATAGAGTGGGGTTCAAACTGGGAAAGTAAGGCAATATAGTCCTGATTTTCAACTTCCCTGAAGGAGGCTCATGTTCTTGTTCCGTCTTCAACATTGCCGATCACATTCTCCGGCGAATGGTCCTTTTCGAAAGTCCATTGCCTTGGAAGCTGTTGTTCCAATTGATCTTCCAGATTTGCATCATCTTCTTGTGATTCTTTTACTTCTTATTTTTCAGTTTTTCCTTCCATCATCTCGATATTACCGTCATTCAATTCATCGTCCTGCAATACAGAATTTTCATTAGTACTTTTAGAAGATGATTCATCAATGATGACATGGGGGCTTTCCTCAACTACAAGAGTTCTCAAGTTATACACTCGATAAAGCTCTTGAGCTAAGAGAGTATCCAAGAAATATACCTTTGTCACTTTTGGGGTCAAATTTAGCCAGGTCCACCTTACCATTATTGTGAATGTAACAAACTGAGCCGAACGGTCTAAGATAGGAAATGTTTGGCTTCTTACCTCGGTACAACTCATAAGGGGTTTTCTTCAACAGTGGTCTTACCATGGCGCGATTGACAATGTAGCAAGTAGTGTTCACTGCTTCAGCCCAAAAGTACCTCGGTAAATTATTCTCGTTTAGCATGGTTCTTGCCATCTCAATTAACGTCCTGTTCTTCCTTTCAACAACACCATTCTATTCGGGGGTTCTTGGTGCGGAGAAGTCATGCGTATAGCCTTGAGCCCTGTAAAAATTGCTGAACTCATGGTTATCAAATTCCTTACCATGATCGCTCCGCACGGCCTTGATGCAACACCCCTTTTCATTTTGGACTACCCTGCAAAATACTTCAAATTCTGTCAGGGCATCATTTTTATGTGAAAGGAAGTAAACCCAAT
Source organism: Amorphophallus konjac (assembly GCA_022559845.1). Lineage (NCBI taxonomy): Eukaryota > Viridiplantae > Streptophyta > Magnoliopsida > Alismatales > Araceae > Amorphophallus > Amorphophallus konjac. The sequence continues at coordinate 100,122,384 of CM040122.1, forward strand.
AAAATCTTGAGTAATCATCCACAATGACAAACCCATACAATTTACCACCCAAGCTATGTGTTCTGCTTGGTCCAAATAGGTCAATGTGGATTAACTCAAGGGGCCTTGATGTAGTTACATCATTCTTACACTTGAATGATGTCCTTGTTTGCTTACCCATACTGCACGCCCCACAGACTCCTTCATCAGTAACCTTCAGCTTAGGCAATCCAACAACCAAATCATTTCGAGATAGTTTTAGCAAAACATTAAAACTAGCATGCCCAAGTCGGCGATGCCAAAGCCAAACACCATCATTATTCCTTGCAACCAAACACAGATTTTTATGAGAGGGTTCATCCAAATCAATCATATATACATTGTTATGCCTGAGACCAATGAACTCATCTCATGAGTATTTTTATTCACAACGGTGCAGTAGTTAGAATCAAAAATCACATTGCATCCTTTATCACAAAGTTGACTTATACTCAAAAGATTATGATGCAACCCTTTCATGAGCAAGACATTCTCAATGGCATGATTTTGATTCTTACCTATCTTACCTTCTCCGATGATTTTGCCTTTGTCCTTACCACCAAATGCCACTGTTCCACCATCCTTTTCATGCAGGTCCGCAAACAATTCTTTGTTTCCCGTCATGTGCCGAGAGCATCCACTATGCAAATACCACCTATTCCATTGAGCTATCAAGCAGACCTGCAGTCACAACAATCGTACTTATGCAAATTTTGGTACCCAAGCAAGCTTGGGTCCATGATGGTTAGAAACATGAGATATGTATGATCTATTTATCATTCTAGCAAAACTTTCATCATCAAATTTCAGAATTCTGCAATCATACATATCATGGCCTAACCTTCCACAATAAAAGCATGTAATGGCTCTGTCCTTGTTTCTTCTCCTTCCTTTATTCAAGAATGAATTATGCACATGTGTTTTTGACGTGGATGAAGATGAACTTCTGGGAGGCATGTGAGTTGAATGTGTTTCAGATTGTAAAGTTTTCCCCTTTTTAAAAATGGCAATAGCATCCTTCAACTCATGGTTTTCATGCATTAGAGAGTGGACTTGATTTTCGACATTTTCTTTTGCTTGATTGCATGTCATGCTTTCAAGCTTTTCTTGTTCCAGATTATTTTTCAAATCATCATACATTTTGCTTAGTGTGAACTGCTCCTCTCTCATGCATGAAATCTCTTCTTCAAGCAATTCATTTTTTGACACAAGAATTTCTTTCTCATTTATAAATTTCTCAGTTTCCGATTTCAACACATGGCAATTTTCACATGAGTTGTCAGCATGCACTAGATGTTCAATTTTCTTTTTCAAATGTCTATTTTCAGATCTGAATTTTTTACATTTTTCATATAACGACTCATATGTAATTTGCCATTGTTCACAAGTAAGAGTTTCAGTTTCAGAATGTACCTCATTTCCATCGTCATCATTGGCCATGAAGCATAGGTTTTGGACCCGCTCATCTAGTCCATCTTCATTCCCGGACTCTTCCTCATCTTCATCGCTCCAAGTGGCCACCATGGCCTTGGGCTTCTTGAATTTTCCTTTCTTCAGCTTCTTCATCAGATCAGGGCACTCACCTCGCATGTGACCGGGTTTCTTGCATTCGTAGCATATCACTTCTTCTTTCTTGCTACTTTCTCCTCTATTCGGACCTTACCTTCTTGGTCCCTTTCTGAATTGACCACCGAAATTTCTGGTCCTTTTGACGAACCTTCTTGCCCTTCTTGTAATCATGACAACCAACTCTTCATCTTCAGTGTTGCCAGTTGAATCATTGTCACTGCCCTCTGAATCTTGTGGATTAGCTTTTAGAGCCAAATGTGTGACTACCTTCTAGTGTTCTTTAGAAAATCTAAAAATCAGCATTTCCTAAAAGTGACTTGGCACACCTCTTTTGACTTTCACCCCCTCCTTTTTGATGATGCCAAAGGGGGAGAAACTTTGGTCCTATATATGGGCCCCGGCTAGTCGGCTAATTATATGTATTTGTGTGATGTGTGCTTGCATGCATGTATGCTTTCATCATTTTTCGCATCTCAGTTAGTTGTGTTGCATTTCAATCAGCATTTCCATTGCATCTTGTAATTTGCTTTTAAACTCAGACCCTGCTTCCTTTTTAATTCAGTTGTTGACAGATATGTTTGGAATATGCCTTTGTGGTTAATCTCACATGTTTTGGATCGGTATGATGTATGTGAAGAATGAAAGTTTTGTTTCTTGATATGGAGGTTGAAGGTTGAATCTCATATGTATGTTAAATCATTTTTGAAGTCATATGTTTTTACAAGGCATATAGTATTTTGTCATCATCAAAAAGTGGGAGATTGTTGAACCCCCTCCTTAAGTGAATGTCTAATTTGATAGCTTTTGATGATGACCAAACACTATATGTATATATATATTGTCTTTGAAGTGTTCTAGCATATAGAGTCTTAAAAAGCTCAAACATTCTATTGAGATCTTGGAGCTAAGGAGGTTAAAAAATAACCTCAACGGGTAAGCTTCTTCAACTCAAATTGCAAGGCTACATCTAATTCATAAGTTATGTCTTGACAGGGCAAGGAACGTGCATAAGTGCTCAAGGACGGTCGGTGAGATCCACTTTAACTTATTGGCCCTTGATCTTGTGTTTTGATGTTCATCTGTTTTTGAACATTTCTGAAAATAATTTGGGCGCACTGTTTGATTTTGATCATTTGTGTACCTTTGTTCAAAAATGGCAAGTCTTGGAAAATAGTTGCTGCTCATCATTTGAATATGTATGTCTCCTTGTGCAATATGTCATGATGTTCTAAAAATTAAAAAAAAATTTACATCCTGCATTGCATTCTCATGCTTTTATAAGTTACATGCATTAGAAACTTCATAAGGTGTATTTAGATCATTCATATGAAAAATTGAAAACTTGCATCTTACACCCACTTTAAATTTTGCAATACATTTAGAGCTTTTAAATAAAAATCTGACATTCTACATCTCATTGGCATCTTTACATATCATTCACATACTATGCATATAAAATGACAAAAAGATGCATATTGCATATTTGAATATGCATATAGAGCATATGCATATATTTCATGATAATCGCATATCTTGACTCATGAATGCTTGCATGAATGGTTCATGAATCCTTGCATGCTTGTAAGTATTTATACTATGGAACCATTTCTCGATCTTTCTAAGGCCTTACCTCCTTGCTAAACAGCAATGCAGTGACTTTATTCATATGTGATACATGTCATATATTAAGGGGGAGGATTTGACTCCGACCGTGCATACATTTAGGGGGAGTCATAGCCGTGTCTTGTCGAATTCATTTTATTCATGCAAAAAAAAAATTTACCCCCACACTCTTGCACACAATGAATTTAATGACTTTACTTGATAAGGATTTAAGAAATTCCTTCTAACACTTTAAAGGGAACTTGAATCTCTACATGGACATTAAAGAGTAATCGTGAGGAAAAAGCTACCTACCCCACAAAAATTCAATAAGTGGTATGTGGATCCGAGTAACCGGGAATCCCCCCTGAAACAAAGGAGGAAACTCGTGTCGAAAGGAGAAACAAAAATCCATATGTGTGACGAATCCAAGTAGCCGGGAATCCCCATTGAGACATATGAGGAAACTCGCGCCGAAAGGTGAAGTCTATTAAAAGAAATAAAATAGGGGTTGTGCGAAGCTACCGATAGTCAAGAATCTAAAGTGAAAGTGTAGAGAAGAGATTACCTTCTAGTGTTCTTTAAAAAATCTAAAAATCTGTATGTTTTGAAGCTCATTAGTCATTACCTCACATTTCACATGGGCATTTTTGTGATGTATGTATTTTATGAATTTGCCTACATTCATAGTTTATGTAGTACTCCTAGTTGTGTATGTACAAATCTCTTAGTTATGCTTCATACCTTACATTCTTGAATTTGAATCACATGCTCTTTTGTTAACCCGTGCCTCATATAGGGGGAGTTACTATATGTACTATCTGTGTGCATGACGATTGTGCTTGTGTGCTTGCATGTTCATGCATTCCCCTTGAGTCTAATTCTGAGCATAAACCTTACTTTTGAAGGATAGAAGTCATCATGTTCATAGCTTCATATCTTGCATGATTGGCATTCACATAGTGCATATTCATTACATTTGAAAGTTGACGCTCATCGTGTGCATATTTGCATATTTGACATTTTCAGCATGCATATAGTTCATTCATGATATCATCTTGAACAAATCCATACTTTCCAACAATTGGCATAGTTCATTTTGAAATACATATTCTGAACACTTCACATTGCATAAATGCCAAAATGAGTTCTTCTCATAAATTGTATCATGTCTTCGAGGCTCTCTCTTTGAGAATTGAAATTGGATATGTTCATGCCTCTATCTTGATCAACATTTGGTATCATATCTTTGAGCCCCTACTTCGCGTCAATTGGCATTCGAATTAGAATCATATCCTTTGGCCTAACATGTTCATTTCATGTCCCATAACACCCTATCTTTTTGTAGATGACAAAAAGGGGGAGAATGTTTGGTGTGTGCTCAATGCTTTATGAATGATGTTATCTTGGGGAAAATGGGAGAATTGGTGTATGCTCAATCTTTACAATGTTTGTAAAATCTGTATTATCACACACATCGTTTTGTCATCATCAAAACGGGGGAGATTGTTGCATCCCCTAGTTCGTGTTTGGTTTCAATGATATCAAAACGATTGTGTTTGTGTGTGTATGTGTTTCATTGAGCAACATGTTTTATATCTTGATTTGATGAGTTGAAAGATGGAGTCAATGTTCACTCTTGAAAGCCATGTGAACCCTTGGTGTTTAAGGAACTAATGTTATATTTATGTTGGTTCGTAGGAACACAAATTCATGGCTCATACTTGGAATCTAAAGGAGTCCATCAATGAAGCTCTTCTTCTAAAAGGGAGTTAACTCTGTTCATAATTGAAAGTCATATGAATGATTTGTATTTAAGGATCTCGTGCTTTGAATATTTTGATTTGCAGGATAAAAATCAATGATTCATGTTTGGAACTCAAAGGAGTGTATCAATGAAGATCTTATTGAAAAAGGGAGTTGACTCACTCATTACATTGCGTTGACTCTTCTATATTTCATGTATTTCATCAAATAGCTTTTCAAAGTCTTGGTTGGGTATTTTCATGCGTTTTTCTCATAAGATTTTTGGGCTTGAAATATTCATACAAGACTTCATGAGAGTTGATTCCATATTGCTCATGCATTGCATGAATGATTGGTCTTGTGTACTATGCACTAAAAGCTTGAGTTAATGACTTACTGTGTGGAAGAATTGCATGAAGATGGCTTTTCTGAAGATGGCTTCATTTGGGTCTCAATCAAGGAGATTGTGTTCACTGAACACACCTTTCTAATTGAATGATAGTGACATATCATTCATAGAGTTATTGTGATTTCAATGTATGGATGATTCAAAAAGATCCCTTATTTATATTAATGCTCCTCGTGAGATAATGCTTCATGAATGTTAGTTTTTAATCAACAAGAATGCCATTTGAATGAATGCGGTTCCATGATATTATGCATGCTTTGTATTTGACATAATTGTTAACACTTGTGTGATGAAGCATTTTGTTGTTGAAGATTTGGTTGCCTTGTGATTGAACGGTTGAGCTCCCATGTTTTTATATTTGGTTGATTGATAGATTCATGTTCATCATATCAAAACCTTGTCATTTGGTGGAAGTGTTTTTGTTGGTTGTGAATGGAAAGCCAATGACATGCTTGAATGGGTTCAATGATGTATTTTGATGAGAACAAGTTCTTAGTGTTAATGCATGATTGCATGGTTGTGGAGAGTTGAATATGAGCCTCATCATGTTGCTAGTATATTTCATTGAGCTTCATTTGATATGAGTGAAAGAATTTCAAGAAGATGGATTGTGTGAAAATAGGATGTTTGGGTTCCTCATGGAAGCATGCTAATTTCATATCCTTGTTTTAGACAACACAAGATGGTGTGCATGGTTTGGTTGAAATGTTAACTTGATACATTCTTGTTTTGAACTCACCTTTTCACTATTGAGATCATAGCATTTGAGATGATGGTGTTCCGGGTTGATTTGCATTCCATATTGTGTTTATTCATTCTAGAAATGCTAGTTTCAAGAGAGAGGTTCATTTGATTTTCAAATCCATACTAATTTGAGTTTTATATGATTTTGTAGGTTCAAACCATCCAAATCAATCATCCGGAATCAAGGGACATTGGTCACATTTATTCCATTGGTTTTGCATAGCTTAAAGGGGCTAAAAATGGTTTTTCTATCATTTACCTGCATGGGTCGACCCCATGGGCGACCCTCAGTGTTTCTGTTCTAGACAGAAACCAATTTTTGAACCCTGCTTGCAGGGGTCGACCCTAGGGGTCGACCCCCCCTGCAAGGGTCGACCCCAAGGGTCGACCCCTGTGGTCTGGGTGGATTTTTTGTTGTCTGTCCGTCTCTGTAAGCCCGAGGGTCGACCCCAAGGGTCGACCCTTCCAGAACGGGATTTCTGAAAGAGTTTAAAACCTTATGAAAACCTCTCTAAACATTACCATACTACCCCCCATTAGTTCCCATTGTTATTAAGGTGTTTCTAACATGTATTGGGAAGGTTTTATGGGTTTTTTCCCCACCCCTTGAGTTGCATTTATAAGAGTTACGATTTTATGATAGGATTAACCCTAATACTCATTCGTTCATTCTTGTAGGTGAAGAAAAGGGGGGAAAACATGGTGGAGCTCTTGCAAGGTGATTTTCATCTACTTCCATGGAGATTTGAAGCTCGTGATAGAAAAAGAAAAGAAGCATCTCGAAGAGAGGAACGCGAGGACGCCAAAATCCCCATCATCCGACCTCAAATCAAGAAGAGTCGGAGATTCAATTGAAGGGGGAGCCTTATGCTTGTTGAATCTTTCTTGTTTTAGTCTTTAGCACATGTTTTGGGCTTAGAGCATTCATTTGTTAGCTTGTTACAAACCTATAAATGATTTTATGTGTGTGGGTTCAGAGAACGGTTTCTCCGAGTGGTTTGAGTTGACGCTTGTGCGTCGTTTGGTGGGTAGCATATCCGCGTGTGTGTTGGGGTTTTTGCCTCGTGTGTGTGCGGAGAAATCCCCATGTTTGTTGTATTTGCAGTGTGTGGAGAAAGCCTTACCGGTTTGGTAAGGGGTGGACGTAGGGAGCCCGTCGTGATCCCGAACCACCTTAAAAATCCTCGTCTCCTGTGGTTTGAATTGTGTGATTGTATGGTTAGCTTGTTATACTTATTTGTGTGACCATGTGTGAACGGAGAGAGTGAGAGAATCTAGTTAACTTGTGTAGCATTAAATTCCTCTATCTTATCAATCTTGTTAATTTCGTTGTGCGTTAGTTCTTGTTTTTAATTGGACATAGTTTTTAGTAGAAGGATCTATTCACCCCCCCCTCTAGATCCGTGTTCCTGCACGACGGGACCCAACACATGGGGTAGAAGGATCTATTCACCCCCCCCTCTAGATCCGTGTTCCTGCACGACGGGACCCAACACATGGGGTGCGCATCGTACCAGACGATGAGGGTTTGAGTGCTGGACCTTTCCCCACTGACCGCAGTCAGTGTTGATTTACATCAACATAACGTCCGAACACCCTTGCTTAATTGTCAACAAGAAGGCCTATGATTTCCCTCCAAAGTTCTAATTTAGGACACTTCGACATAGATTGCTTACATCGCATTTCTTTTAACCCCCGCTAGATAATCGTACAATGTATATATAAAAAAAAGGTTTGACTAAGACCGGGCTGAACCGGGTGATACCTAGTCGTATCTGGAGATGATGGCGAGCTCGGGGAACATAACAATGCCCTACGACGCCCCGTTGGCTGCTTAGACATCAGGGGTATTTTGATAATTATCACACCCAGGGGTATTACGGTAATATTACCTCACTAGAGACTGAATCGTAGTTTGGGGTGATTGGCCAAGCAAGACGTAGTTCTGGCGGGTTTCGGGGTCGTTTGAGGAGCCGTAAGGAATTATGAAGGTATATCAGGACCTAAAGGGAATTTTGGTAATTTGGTATGGTCAACCGCATGGGGCTTTGTGTGAGGCTCTGGGGCCAAAGGATAAATCGTAGGCATTCCCAAGTATGGAGGGACTATGAAGCCTATAGAACCCATACACGCACCCTTCACTCTTAATGAAAGGACATATGCATAATTTTCCCTAAAGGAGGGGTGTATTTGCAATTTTCTTAAATTGGCACGCACCGGGGGCAGCATAGCACAACTTTGCTAATTTTTATAATTTCCATTACAGACATTGTCGACGAGTTGTCAACTGTACATATCGTTGCCTTCCTCGACGGGAGTATGTTCAATTCTAATATCGTCGAGAGGGGTATTATAGTCATTTCATTTTTATGACTATTTGAACTCCCCATGTTACTCAAGAGACATAAGAAGAACAAGACCCGGAGGGTTGTTATTACAAGGTCCACATAGGGAAATGAGTACAAATTCCCCGCAGAGGGTCAACAACGAAGCCCACATAGGGGCATAAATACAAAAAACCCACATAGGGGTACAAACGTAAAAACCCACGTAGGGGCCAAAATACAAGACTCGGGGTGTTACATACCCAAACAAGTCCCAACTATGAACAAGAGCCTTTAGAATTCGAGACTCTCTTTCTCTCTCTCTGTCCAAAAACCCCCCTCTTCAAATGATCCCCGTAGGTGGTATTTATAGGAGGTGAGGGACCAGCCCGGGGTGAGTGGAACCCGGGCGGGTCTAAGCCACCCCGACCGGCCCGGGACTGCCCCCCCCCCAAGCAGGTCCGCGCGGACCTGCCCAGGGTCGGGGGGTCCCGGGCGGGTCTCGCCCTAGGCGGAACCACCCCGGGCAGGCCTGCCCGGGGTCGCGGGACCCTGGGCGGGTCTGCCCGGGGTGGGCCGGCCCAGGGCAGGCCTGCCTGGGGTCAGTCGGCCCCGGGCCCCCCCGCCCGTGCCGGCTCGCGCGGCCACGAGGGGGGGCCTGCTCGGGGAAGGCTGGCCCCGGGCGGGTCCCTCCACCCCAGGTGGGTCCCTCCACCCCGAGTGGGTCCTTCCGCCTTCTTATAACCCTGCAAAGAGGATTTTTTATTCCTTCGGACTCCACTGCAGCCATGTGGAAGAGAAAGGAACTTCTTCACACTTGTTCGTTGTCTTTTTTGCGTCGCTAGTCGAAGGAAAAAGACTTCCTCGATCCCGAAAGACGCGGTACGCGCCGTTGGGACTGCGGAAAAGGTGTGCATAGCACAATTTCTTCCATCCTTGCCGCAAGACTCATTTTGTGTGTGTGTTGAACCCCGAAACCATATGACCATGACGGTCTCCATGGATTTACTCTGGGTTATCTTCACTCCCTTGCTGCAAAGCGCATTGGGTTGAACCAATAGTCGGGCTATGGAGCCCTAATAGAGTGGATATTCTCCACGGAGCGGCGTTACGTCGATTTCACAACCTTGCATCGCACGGAAATCATTATCTGCGTTGGGTTGAGAATGAGATATATATATTTTTTCATCCCGATTATTGTAGGGATATTTTGGTTGCAACAACTCCTCATGCATAATTATTAGCCCTAATAAAGTTAAGAAGGAAATTTTCTTATTTACTACACAAACCCATGCATATTGTTGGTCTATACTCGTTCTACCATGCTGTAGAAGTTTATATATGTTGATTTCCAGGCATGATGTGTCTTAGATTAATATCTCACCTTTTCATTATTGAGTTTCTGCAATACGGGAGGAAACGGCCTTCCTGTGGACCGCCAGAAAACCCTAGCGGTCGTACGATAGACCGCTTGGCCCAGTGAAACGGTCCTACGCTAGATCGTTTTCATTTTCTGATTTCTGCAATATTGTTAACCCAAAACATATTGCAAATTAGTCATAATTATTGTATGATAAGCCTAATTAACTAAGTTTTATTCCTAGTTTGAGTACTGGTTTCCTATACTTAGTTAATTTTCTTGGTCATCATAGTAGATTTCATGTTTTATGCACATTGGTGTTATTTTTAACCTATGTTAATTTATGACCAAAAATTGTATACTCTTGTAATAAATACATGTTTCAAATGATAAAGGATTCATGATTTTAACTTGATCACTGTTACTACTTTCTCTCTCTTCTAAGAGTTATTTTCTTAAGTACATGGCACATATCCCGGTATGATTATCATTAGTTACACTTTTACACATTAAGTACACAATCTTGGACTTGATGACCTCTCCTTTAGATATTCCTTCCAACGGACTAGAAAATCTTATTTCAAGGCCTCCGTAAGACTCCGCGAACCTGGGATTCTCACTAGGATGCAGAGCTGGTTATACCATTAAAAATCATTGTCTAGAAAAGCACTTACCGGTGTTTTATGAACTCTGGACCTTAGCAGCCATTTGGACGACCGTCTGGTTCTGCAAGCGGCCCTTTACTAGACCGCTAACGAGTGACAGGCAGCCATTCATTAGACCGTTAGAGACTCAGAGCAGTTTCTATACATCGATGACTTTATTCTGTCAAACAGTCTTGCACTAGACCGCCAGGCGTGCTAAATGGTCCAGTAATAGACCGCTTGGTTCCTGATTATGTCTAACCCGAGGTTTGACCTTTGGGGGTCAGTTTTCTCGAGTTCCTAGACGATATTAGGATTATCTGGAGCCTAAATTATGTCTAACCAAGTTAAACTTGAATTATGGAATCTAATGAATATATCGTTATGCCGCCGGATCGCCATCGTGGCATAATATACTTTAAGTCATTCTTTGAACTCATATCAAATTATTGGTACTTTCTATACCTTGGTTACTTTATCATGTAATTATTGTTGAACTTGTACATTATTGGCCACATTATTGTTATAATCGTGGAAGTAGCTTGATTTATACTTGAAGATGTAGTTCGAGCACTGATTGTGTTCAAGGGCTCTATGCTAGTCCCCTCGGCTGATTATCGGAAACATACTGTAAACCATTGGGTATGATGTTACTGGCGTCGCATTGCGTTGGGAGTACTTTCTTTATAAATAAGTGAAAATCCACGAGACATGAAGATCCACGTAAATTCCCGAAGTACTTGCTACTAAGTGAAGAGTACTTTCTTATTTGTTACATGACTTTCTAGTGCACAGCCTTCCTGGTTATAAAAAGTACATTCTTGTTACATTATTATTCATGAAAAGGTCAAATTTACTTTCTTGATTGATAAATCCTATTCTATCTAGTACTTGATCGTATCTTGTTACTTTGGTTTTGTTCACATGTTCTACCGTATCTGCATGATTTATCTTATCCTCTAGAGCTAAAATGCTAATCACTTAAATGTACCTTCATGTTGATACGAAGATACCTACTGGGCATGTGTACTCATTACCCTACTTTCCAATCTTTTTCAGGAAATTCTAGCGGGTCAGATTCTAATTACTCAAGTGATGGATTCGAGAGTGATTGATGGTTCGAGAGAAGCCTTAGTGAATTTAGTGTCTAGTCAAGATGTAATTTTGATTTTTCTTGAGTCTATGATGTAAAGGATGTTAAGAGTCAAAGATCTTATGTACTTTGATATTTATGAAATAGAGTTAAAGGTTTGAATGAATTACTTGTGCAATTACTTTTATGTGATTATTTTACGCTCTGATTATATTGCTTGCTCGAGGCGTACTAGCCGACTGTTCACGTTCCTGATTATTTTCGCTGCATAATCTCGGGGCGTGACAGTTAAAGTGGTATCAGAGCATAGGACTAGAAGTCCTAGGGAAGAAGTCATTTCATAGGCTAAGTCTAAGGTTTAAGGGCCCACACCTACGAAAATTAGGAAAGAGAACTCCCAACCTATGAGAGGAATTGGGTAGAACCTGGGATGAGATAGTAATTAAAATTATTTCTAAGATTAATCTTGCTCATTCCATTAGAATTAACAAAATTCATTACTCTTCTCAAGTACCTCACTCTCATCATGGCTCACCGTGTTGACTGGAACGGTATGCGACAAACTGTTGTAGGTCTCACTCAAGTATTACAGAATATGACTCAAGCTGGCGCAGGGGCAAGAGCTGGAGACCTACACCGAAATTTTCGGAGCTTAAATCCTCCGTGGTTCTCAGGATCTTCTAATCCTGATGAGGCTGAAAATTGCATTGATGAAATGAACCGCATATTCGAGGTTATGCAATGTGCTGATCAGGAGAAGGTTCGTCTTGCTATGTTCCAACTAAATAAAGATGTCCGTACATGGTGGAAGTCAGTTCCTGCACTGCCAGTAGATGCACCACATACTTGGGAAGATTTTCTTACGCTCTTCCGGGCCAAGTACTTCTCCGAACATGTCAAGGAGAGGAAAGCTATGGAATTCACCTTGTTACGCTAGGGCATGATGTCAGTGGCAGAGTATGAACTCCAATTTTCTAGGCTGGCACCTTATGCTCCTCACTTGATTAGTACGGAGTTATTAAAAGCCAATCGATTTATGGATGGTTTAAGGCCCGGATTTATTCAATAACTTGAGACTCAAAACATCTGTACCTATGCGGAGATGGTCCAATGGGCACATCTATGTGAAAGGACCTTGGAGAAGGTCGAAAAACTTAAAGGCAAGGGAGAGGAGCCGAGCCAAAGGTCTGATCGGCATGAAAAGAAGGGAAATTTTAGTATCACGGAACCTTACAAATCCCGTGATAACAAGAAGAGATCCCGGAACGGGAGTGGTAGTAGCTACCACAAGAACAAGAAGGCCAAAGAAGAAGAAAAGCAAGTCATGGCGGCTTGCACATTTTACGAGAAGTTCGATCATTCGACCGAAGAGTGCTAGAAGCGTCTCGACGCTTGTCTACGATGCGACAGTCGGGAGCACTGCTTGCCGGATTGCCCCCTTATGAAGAACAATCTTCCGGTGGTGGATGTAAGCGACATGCTCGTCTTAATGCTATTATGGAAGATGAGGAAGCGCCCAAGAATGATGGACTAATGGAAGGTACTATCCAAATCTATTCCCATCCTGCATTCGTACTATTCGATACTGGTGCTTCTCATTCCTTTATATCTTTCGCTTTCGCAAAAACCTTATCAATTTCATCAGTTCCTCTACCTTTGGACCTTGCTATTACTACCCCTTTTGGTCCTGGAACAAAACTTACCAACTACTACCCAGATAGTGAGGTAAGGGTAGAAGGTCACAACCTTCCTGCAAATCTCATATGTCTTGACATGGAGGGCTACAATGCTATTTTAGGTGTAGATTGGCTGGTAGACCACGATGCCTATATAAATTGCCGTAATCGGATTATCTCTTTTCGGAAACCAGGCCTTCCAAGGTTTTCCTTCCTTGGTATCAAATATAGGAAGCATCATGTCATTATTTCATCTCTTCACGCTTGCAAACTTATTTCGTAAGGATGTGAAGCTTTTCTTGCTTCCGTAATCATTACCGAGTCCAAGGAGATCGTCTTAGAGGACATTCCCGTAGTGAATGAGTTTCCTGATGTATTTCCATCAGATTTGCCCAGTTTATCGCCTGAAAGGGAAGTAAACTTCTTCATTGAACTCATTCCTAGAGCAGCACCTGTTTCAATAGCTCCCTACAGGATGTCCCCCACAGAACTCAAGGAATTGAAGAAACAACTTCAGGAGTTATTAGACAAGGGTTTCATTCGACCTAGCACATCTCCTTGGGGTGCGCCAGTTCTATTCGTCAAGAAGAAGGATGGATCTCTCAGGCTATGTATCGACTACCAGCGACTAAATCCACTCACGATTAAGAATAAATATCTATTGCCGCGCATCGATGAACTCTTTGATCAGATTTCAGGAGCAGAATATTTCTCCAAGATAGATCTCAGGTCAGGTTTCCACCAGCTCAAGATCAAAGATGAAGATATACACAAAACTACTTTTCGGAGCAGATATGGCCACTATGAATTTGTGGTAATGCCGTTCGGGTTAACCAATGTCCCGGCAACATTTATGCAACTCATAAATAACGTCTTCAGGCCTTATCTTGACCAGTTTGTAGTCGTCTTCATTGATGATATCCTTATATACTCCAAAACTAAGGAGGAACATGAAGAGCACTTGAGAATAGCCTTGCAGACACTAAGAGAGCACAAACTTTATGCAAAGCTTAGTAAGTGTGAGTTCTGGCTAAAGGAGGTTTCTTTCCTTTGCCATATTATTTCAAAGGAAGGAATCGTTGTCGATCCTTCAAAAATAGAAGCTGTTAAGAACTGGAGCTGGCCGACGACCGTGTCTGAAGTCATAAGTTTTCTAGGTCTGGCTGGTTATTACAGGAGATTTATTAAAGATTTCTTAAATATCACCATTCCTTTGACTAGACTCACAAGAAAGGAGAACCCTTTTATATGGGCGAAGGATTGCGAAGTGAGTTTTCAAACCCTTAAAGAACACCTTACCACTGCACCTATATTAACACTACCGACAGAAGGTGGTGGCTTTAAAGTCTATATGGATGCGTCTGGCATTGGCCTAGGATGCTTTCTTATGCAAAATAGAAAGGTGATCTGTTATTCGTCAAGGCAGTTAAAGCGTCACGAAGAAAATTACCCTGTGCATGATCTGGAACTAGCTACGGTTATATTCGCATTGAAGATTTGGCGACATTACCTTTATGGGGAGAAATTCATCATATTTTCATATCATAAAAGTCTGAAATACCTCTTCACCCAGAAGGAATTAAATATGCGACAACGTAGATGGTTGGAGTATCTCAAGGACTTCGACTTTACTATCCAATATCATCTGGGGAAAGCTAATGTTGTTGCCGATGCTCTTAGCAGGAAACTAATGGCAACTCTAGCAAGCCTCAGGAAAGGTATAACTTATCTTATTGAAGATTTTTCTCATTTAAATCTTGATATTGACAGAGAAGGAGAATGAGGTATGATTGCCAATATAAGGTCACAACCTACGTTGATCAAGGACATAGTCCAATTGCAAGAAAATAATATTGATCAGAGACCGGATTTTTCTATTTCAAATGATGGAAGACTATTATTTAAGGACCGAATTTGTGTGCCAAAACATGATGACACTAAGAAATTGATCATGGAAGAAGCTCACAAGTCAGAGTATGCTATTCACCCTGATGCTACCAAGATGTATCAAGATTTAAAAAGAAACTTTTGGTGGCCCAATATGAAAAGGGAAGTAGCGGACTTTGTGTCCCGCTGTCTCACTTGTCAACAAGTAAAGGCAAAACATTTAAAACCCCCTGGTAATTTACACCCCTTGAATATTTTCGAGTGGAAGTGGGAAAGTATAGGGATGAATTTTATCATGGGTTTACCTAAGACAAGAGGAGAACATGATGGTATATGGGTGATCATAGACCGATTAACTAAATCTGCACATTTTCTACCAATCAAAAGTCAATGGTCTGTGGATGTACTAGCAACATTATACATGAGAGATATTTTCAAGCTACATGGTGTTCCTATCACCATTATATTCGACCGAGATCCTCGGTTCACATCACAGTTCTGGAAGGGTCTTCAACATTCATTAGGGACCCGACTCAACTTTAGCACTGCGTTTCATCCACAAACTGATGGTCAAACTGAAAGGACAAATCAAGTGGTGGAAGATATGCTTAGGGCTTGTGCTATTGACTTTGAAGGAAGTTGGCACGACCATTTACCGCTAGTGGAATTTTCATACAATAATAGCTACCAAGCTAGCATTCAAATGGCACCATTCGAGGCTCTGTATGGTAGAAGCTATCGTTCACCTATTTTTTGGAGTGAAGTAGGAGAAAGGTAATTTCTCGGCCCCGACATCGTCAGGGATACTATCGAGAAGATAAAGCTTATTCGGGAAAGACTTCAGATGGCACAAGACAGGCAAAAATCATATGCTGATAATCGAAGGCACGACTTGGAATTTCAAGTAGGAGACCACGTGTTTCTTAAGGTTTCTCCAGGTTGAGGTATTCGAAGATTCGGTATCAAAGGCAAGCTTACTCCAAGATTCATTGGCCCTTTTGAAATTCTTGAAAGGGTTGGCGAGGTGGCATATCGACTAGCTTTGCCCCCTCAATTAACAGGAGTTCATGATGTATTTCACGTCTCAATGCTCAAAAAATATGTACCTGATCCTTTTCATGTCATTACTTACGACAACCTGGAAATTAAAAGGGATTTGACATACGAGCAAAAGCCAATCAAGATCATTGAATGAGAAGTGTGTCAACTTCGGAATAAAACTATTCCTATGATCAAGATCCAATGGACCAAGATATGTCCACATGAAGCAACATGGAAAACTGAAGAAGCCATGCGTAAAAAATTTCCAGAGATATTTGAATATAACTACACTCTCCATAAATCCATGTATTGAATTTGGGATCAAATTTTTTTTAAGTGGGGGAGGGTGTAACGCCCGAAGATTTTCTAAGAATTTTTAGAATTAAAAATATAATTATTGAGCATTTAAAAGGGCTATTTAAAAGAATTATGGTTAACTAAATCCAATTATTGTGGCCTTACACTAATCCAAGAGGATTAGGCCTATTTACATAAGACCCAGTTGGCCCAAAAAGACTGTTTTGGACCTTAGCCCATATTCTAGAAGCCTAAAGTGGGTGTAATCACGGAATTTAGGAGATAGATAGGATGAATGGACGGATAATATCAAAATAGTTTGAACCAATTCAAATTCGGCACCCAACATTGAAAATGGTCTATCATAAGACCGCATGGGGGTATTAAACGGTCTAGCATTAGACCGCTAAACTCTGCAGATTCCGTGAAAGGAAGAGAACGTGAAAAGCTTGGAATTTTGACATCCAAATCACCTAGGATCGATGCTATCTACTAATTAGATAAGTCTAGAAGGCTAGGAGATCGAATTGAAAGCCTAATTGGGACTCTAAGTTCATTCTAATCCTCAAAAACCTAGCTAAACCTATAAATAGATCCCATATTTCACCTGTGCGACCCTTACTTTTGGCTCGCGTGGAACTAAGGTAAAGAGGAAGAATTAGAGGTAAGTTTCTTCTAGGAATTTGTTTATTATACTTAGGTCAAACTCTCCTCAAAATTTCGTTCTAGGAGATCAAGCTTATAGGGAGATAGAAGCCTGCAAAGACGCTGGTTCAGTGCAAACAACTCAAGAGACTATGCAACCGACCCAGGTTGATCAGGGAATTAGAAGTCCTAAACAAGGTAGATAGATATAGGTTCTTTAGAACAAATTATTCTTTTAAGTACCTTCTTCTTACCCTCAAAATTTCATGTCTTTAGGTCAAGGGAACTAGGAGATACAAGGGCGTGAAGTTGCTGGTTTAGCACAGGACGTACAGAACTAGGGCTTACTTCCAGTCCGAAAATTGACAGCCCAGGAGCACTAATTAAGGTAGGTTATCTCATGAAAGGCTTAAACTTGATGTCAGGAATAAAGCCCTCTGATTTCAGTGGATTTCATGCATTGCACATCGTGAATTTTATGATTTATTGGGACTATGCATCTAGTATACTCCTCATGCATAATTCTTAGCTCTAATGAAGTTAAGAAGGAAATTTTCTTATTTACGACATAAACCTATGCATATTGTTGGCCTATACTCGTTCTATCATGCTGTAGAAGTTTATATATGTTGATTTCTAGGCATGATGTGTCTTATATTAATATCTTACGTTTTTATTATTGAGTTTCTGCAATACGGGAGGAAACGATCTTCCTGTGAACCGCCAGAAAACCCTAGCGGTCGTACGATAG
Source organism: Amorphophallus konjac (assembly GCA_022559845.1). NCBI lineage: Eukaryota > Viridiplantae > Streptophyta > Magnoliopsida > Alismatales > Araceae > Amorphophallus > Amorphophallus konjac. The sequence continues at coordinate 100,140,190 of CM040122.1, forward strand.
ACTGCTTGGCCCAGTGAAACGGTCCTGCGCTAGATCGTTTTCATTTTCTGATTTCTATAATATTGTTAACCCGAAACATATTACAAATTAGTCATAATTATTGTATGATAAGTCTAATTAACTAAGTTTTATTCCTGGTTTGAGTATTGGTTTCCTATACTTAGTTAATTTTCTTGGTCATCATAGTAGATTTCATGTTTTATGCACATTGGTGTTATTTTTAACCTATGTTAATTTATGACCAAAAATCGTATACTCTTGTAATAAATACATGTTTCAAATGATAAAGGATTCATGATTTTAACTTGATCACTATTACTACTTTATCTCTTCTAAGAGTTATTTTCTTAAGTACATGGCACATATCCCGGTATGATTGTCATTAGTTACACTTTTACACATTAAGTACACAATCTTGGACTTGATGACCTCTCCTTAGGATATTCCTTCCAACGGACTAGGAAATCTTGTTTCAAGGCCTCCGTAAGACTCCGCGAACCTGGGATTCTCACTAGGACGCCGAGCTAGTTATACCATTAAAAATCATTGTCTAGAAAAGCACTTACCGGTGTTTTATGAACTCTGGACCTTAGCGACCATTTGGACGATCGTCTGGTTCTGCAAGCGGCCCTTTACTAGACCGCTAACGAGTGACAAGCGGCCATTCATTAGACCGTATGGGACTCAGAGCAGTTTCTATACATCGATGACTTTATTCTGTCAAACGGTACTACACTAGACCGCCAGGCGTGCTAAACGGTTCAGTAATAGACCGCTTGGTTCCTGATTATTTCTAACCCGAGGTTTGACCTTTGGGGGTCGATTTTCTCGAGTTCCTAGATGATCTTAGGAGTATCTGGAGCCTAAATTATGTCTAACCAAGTTAAACTTGAATTATGGAATCTAATGAATATACCGTTATGCCGTCGGATCGCCGTCGTGGCATAATATACTTTAAGTCATTCTTTGAACTCATATCAAATTATTGGTACTTTCTATACGTTGGTTACTTTATCATAGAATTATTGGTGAACTTGTACATTATTGGCCACATTATTGTTATAATCATGGAAGTAGCTTGATTTATACTGAAGATGTAGTTCGAGCACTGATTGTGTTCAAGGGCTCTATGATAGTACCCTCGGCTGATTGTCGGAAACATACTATAAACTATGGGGTATGATGCTACTGGCGTCTCATTACGCTGAGAGTACTTTCTTTATAAATAAGTGAAAATCCACGAGACATGAAGATCCACATAAATTCCCGAACTACTTACTACTAAGTGAAGAGTATTTTCTTGCTTATTACATGACTTTCTAGTGCATAACCTTTCTGGTTATGAAAAGTACATTCTTGTTCATGAAAAGGCCAAATTTACTTTCTTGATTGATAAATCTTATTCTATCTAGTACTTGATCGTATCTTGTTACTTTGGTTTTGTTCACATGTTCTACCGTATCTGCATGATTTATCTTATCCTCTAGAGCTAAAATGCTAATCACTTAAATTTACCTTCATGTTGATACGAAGATACCTACTGGGCATGTGTGCTCATTACCCTACTTTTCAATCTTTTTCAGGAAATTCTAGCGGGTCAGATTCGAATTACTCAAGTGATGGATCCGAGAGTGATTGATAGTTCGAGAGAAGCCTTAGTGAATTTAGTGTCTAGTCAAGATGTAATTTTGATTTTTCTTGAGTCTATGATGTAAAAGATGTTAAGAGTCAAAGATCTTATGTACTTTGATATTTATGAAATAGAGTTAAAGGTTTGAATGAATTACTTGTGTAATTACTTTTATGTGATTATTTTACGCTCTGATTATATTACTTGCTCGAGACGTACTAGTCGACTATTCACGTTCCTGATTCTTTTCGCTGCATAATCTCGGGGCGTGACACAAGGTCCTTTGCAAGATGATCATTGTCAGAGGTTAACTCTGAGACTTGTGTTTCTAAGAGCTCCTTCTCAAAAACTAGTCTTTTATGATCTTCCTACAAAGCCTTCAGGGCTTTGCTCTTTGGATCTATATTTATCACGCAACTTAAGGAAACTTGTCAACAATTCGTCATAGGATAACTCATGTTCGTCATCACTTCTAAAATCAACAAATGCATCAGAAGGGAGACCTATATGTTGGTCTTCCCCTTCTAAGGCAGAGTTTTCAGATTTTTTTGAGTTGTCTTTATCGCTCCATGCTATTGTCATGGCCTTGGCTTTTGGATTCCTACGTATGTTGTCAGAAGTCTTGGCAGGCTTCTTGTTAGTGCTTTTACCTTTATTATCCTTTGAGGCTTTTACTCTGCACTCCCCTCTAACGTGTCCAGTCTTACCGTAGTTGTAGCACTTGATCTTCTTAGAGCCATCTCTTTTGGATATGGAACCCTTCTTCTTGTTCCTTAGAATCCTCTAAAGTTGTCTGGAGAGTATGACTACCTTGTCACTATCCTCACCTGACGTAGATTTTGACTCCTTGTTGTTACTTTCAGCCTTGGCCTTCAAACCAAGAGTCTTCTTCTTGGAATCTTCTCGTTCCTTCTAACTGCGTAGCTTCAGCTTGTGGGTGGACAGGTTCCCAAACATCTGAGCTAGAGAATATGTACTTAGATCATGGGCTTCCTCAATCGCAATGACCTTAGGGGTCCATTCAAATAGCAAGGATCTTAAGACCTTTCTGACTAGCTCACTATCATCGACCTTCTTGTCTAGAGTCTTCAGACTGTTCACTAAAGAGGTGAACTTGACTTCTATCTTTTTAATAGTCTCTCCCTTTTTCATCTTGAACATTTCGTACTCCTTAACTTGGGATGTACCTTAGTGGGCTACTTCTAGCTTATCCAAAATCTCCTTGGCTGAGGAGTAGGTGTAAACTCTATTGAACTCCTCCGAACTGAGTGTGCAGAACATGAGACTCAGTGCACAAGCATTTAGCGACATTATTTCTTTCTCAACTCTGCCCCACTGATCTCTAGGAGTGGTGATTACACTGTCACCTTCCTCAATGACTACCCAGAAATCGTACTCTACCCCTTTTATATAGTTCATCATCTGGATCTTCCAATAGGGCTAGTTATATCCGCTGAATAGAGGACGCCGGCTAGTGGAGTGTCTTTCCTGTAGACTGAGATTACTTTTGTTCTCCATCTGGCTATTTTCAGGATCCGACTCCTGGATAGTTAAACCTATAATAAAGGAGACCTGTACGCTCTGACCCCACTTGTTAGTAGCCGAACACACCCTAGAGGGGGGTGAATAGGTGTGTTGATAAAAATAATAGCATATTAAAATTTAACTATAGTTATGCAGTGGAAAATTAAATGTGAGAATATAACCAAACCACAAAAATGCAAGATTTTTATACTGGCTCAATCAGCCTTCATGGCTTCCCTACGTCTAGTCCCCCTGCAACTTGCCCGAGATATTCACTAACCTTTTGTCAAAGGTTACACTAGCTATTTTCTAGTGCCAGCTCTCTAGTTGATCTTCACAGGACTCAACGGATCCTATCCAGTGATTTTGTAGGAATCACAACCCAGCTGATTTTAATCGAGTCTCAGCCAACTAACCAGTCACTTCAAGTGACTTAGTTTTTTATGTGATTGGGCACCTATTAGCTTGCTGGGAGCTCGTTACCAAGTTGATTTGTACGGTATCAACAAACTAACCTAGCACACATAGTGCTAGTTATCCAGAGCAACAAATGCTCTTCCAACTGTCCCAGGGATAGATCTATAGAGAATGAAAATAAATGAATATAGAGACAGGAAGAGGAGGAAAACAAACAGAATATCATGATAAAATAACATCCTCCTCTTTAATGCTTCCTAGAATGAAGGACTTCAGGGATGATGCTTTGAATGTGATGGAGTCCTCCTTGATGCGAGTGCGTAGGAAGTAAAATGTTGGGATCACTTTGAATATAGAAAGGTGCTTGAAGAATTGCTCGTATGCTTGTTCAGTGTTCCGTACTCCGTTATTCTTCAAGTCCAAGCTATTTATAGCTCCAGATTTCATTGTATCCGTTAGATAAAATGACCTCTCAATAGTCGGATCCCAGTCTTAACATTCGACAGGTCAGACTGGTTGCTATCCTTCTATTTCCAAGATAGCATGTGAATTAAATTTCCTGCTGCTGTCATCGATCTACATATTTTCTCTTCTTGTGCAATTTCCCTCCTGACTATTGCTACCTGTATCTCTAAAACAATGCTAAAAATATTCTTCACGTGCAGGGATGTGAGATAGGTAGCAAATTCAAAATACAAACGTCGGAGAGAAGTATGCAATAAATATTATCAGTTTAACATGCAAAATATGGTTTAAGATATTGCAACGTACATAAAATGATTTTAAATAAGCATTCTTTTTATCTTAGAAATGAACGAATATTTTAGTAGATACTGTACATTTAATGTGTCTACATGGTTCAATTTGACTTATTTAATGTCGTTCCTTAGACTACGTTTGCGCATGTGATAAAAGAGGAAGATGTTAAATAATAGGCAGTTTATGTGCATAGCATTCTTTAAGTATTATGTAGGCACCTTACTATTTATTTTATTGTTTAGTGTAGTCAACAAGTCAATAGTGTTACACGTGGACAGCCTAATAAAAAGTAAGACTAAGAATTTTGTCTTGTTTAATGGAAGTCGATGATGGATCGTCTACTCATTTGTCTAAACGTTCTGATCATTTTTCATATTAGACGAAACATCATCTATCCTTGACTTTTGTTGTTATTCGTTTAGACGATGTTTCGTTTATTGCTTCGTCTATTTGTAATCTTCTTAAACGAAGTTCCGTCTATCGCAGTGTTTTGTCGTTATCTCTTTAGATGGAATATTGTCTAACTCATCGTCTATTGTGAGTTAGACGGAGTATCATTTATCATATGTCCAGCTAGGCGATGTATTGCTTAATGCTTGAACTTTTATCCTTTGCTACTTTGCTTAGATAAAGTATCATCTAACTCATCGTCCACCATGAATTAGACGATGTATCGTCTAATGTTGACCTTTTATCTTTTTGTGTTTAGACGAAGTAACATCTAACTCATCATCTATCATGAGTTAGGCGATGTATCATCTAATGCTCCTTCAAGTAGATGATGTATCGTCTATCTTTAGTTTTGTCATTTTCTTGTTAGACGGAGCGTTGTCTATTCGCTGACTTAGACTATATGTCGTCTATCGTTCTATTTAACCATAAACTTTTAGACAAAGTTTCGTCTAATACAACTTTACCCATTTAGACGATGTATCGTTTATCCTTTCATTTTATCTTTGTCTAGTTAGATGATGTATCGTCTAACTCTTCGTATATATATCGTCTAACCCTTCATCTATCCTAAGTTCTTAGATGATGGATCATCTGATCTTCCGTCTATCTTTGGGATTTAAATGATAGATCATCTAATCTTTCGTCTATCTTAAAGACTTAGATAGAGGATCGTCTAAGTTAATTCCTTCTCATTTTGTTCATTAGACGTAATAGCATTTATGTTAGGTTTGATTAGATGATGTATTGTCTGATCCTATGTCTTTTGTTTACTTAGAAGAACAAAGGGTACTTGGACAACAGGTAGAGTTTGAAATGAGTCTTATGTGAGAACTCAAATTTCTCATATTGTGAGAACTCAAATTTCTCATATTTTAAATTAAACAACTCAAAGATGAAATTTTAATTAACCAAGTCAAGTATACAGGGGAACTTTTGAAGAAGTATGGATTAGGAAAATAGAATCATATGTCAACTCTAATGCCACCATCCACAAAGCTTGATTCAAATAAAGAAAATAAGATGTAGATCTAAAATTATATTGAGGTGTGATTGACACACTCTTATATCTCATGGTAAGTCGGTGGATATTCAATTTAGTCTGTACATGCGTGTGCATTTCTAATCAAAACCTAAAGAATCATACCTAAATGTTATAAAAGGAATTTTTAGATATCTTACTTTCACTCTTAACATTGGCCTTTGGTATCCGCATAATTGTGCTTTTGAATTGATTTTTTTTTTTAGATGCAGATTATATGTCGGCTACAAAATATATAGGAAGAGCACTAGTGGGACATGTCAATTCTTCAGAGGATGCCTAATTTCTTAGTCCTCCAAAAAATAAAATTATGTGACACTATCAACAATCGAAGCCGAGTATGTGACTATCGGAAGTTATTCTGCTCAAGTGTTTTGGTTGAAATATCAACTAGTTGATGAAGGAGCTTGCTTACATAAGATTCCTATCGTGTAGGACAATACAAGTGCTATTAATCTAAGTAAACATTCAATTCAACACTTCCGTACAAAACACTTTGAGGTCCACCATCATGTTATTAGAGATTATGTGGCTAAGGATGATATATCCTTAAATTTTCTTGATACAACACATCAACTTGCGGACATTTCCACAAAATTGTTGAATGAGGATTGTTTCACTTCTATTTGCAGAGAACTTGTCATGTGTAACTTGGGTGCTTAATATGCATCATATGTTCTGCATTTTAATTAGCATTCATTTGCATTTAGTCAATAGGTCATTTTGCATTTGCACATTAATTAAGAATTATCTCAATTCGTATAAATAAATGTGGTCTAGCATTATGCTTCTGAGACTAAAAGGATCGAGAGGAACCCTCTCCTAACATCTAGTCCATTGATTTTATTTTTCCTAAAAATCTTACTTGAAAATCTTCAAGGGTTTGCGCAAAGAAACCTCACCTGAAGCCGACTGGTCGACCAAAAGTGGGGAATTGGTCGACCAGACCGAAACCCTCGCTCGCGACCGTCGCCGATCGACCAACCCAATGGCTAACCGTGATTCATTTCTTTTTATCAAAACCCTTGTTGTGAATTTTCTCTTGATTTTGATGATTACAAAACATTTTCCTCAAAACCCTAGCCGATGTTTGACCCTCTTCTCTCCTCCAAACTTATCATCTCCTCCTACCCATTTCAACTTCCATTTCAATCAAATCCTAAGCCCTTTCACTGGGTTCTCATCTGTTGAGTAGTGGACAGCGGATCTAGAGGGGAGGGGTGAATAGATCTGCCCCTCTTTTCGTAATGCAACCCTCTATATAGCTAGATAAAATAAATCACAGCGGAATATAACTAGCTTATCGAAGAATACTATGATTCGCTTGGCAAGATGAGCAACTAATATATCAATTTGAACCTAAGCATGCATCTAGAATGAAGCAATCACATAAACAAACCACAACACAAAGGATTTTAAGGTGGTTCGGACTGAATCCCCAGTCCTACGTCCACCCCTCACCAAATCTGGTGAGGCTCCACTAGTGCCACGCACTGAACCGTAAATCGGAAAGACCTCCGACTGCCTTCCTACTAACCACAGGTAGGGACGTCAACACCGCAGATCGGACAACTTCCGCTTGCCTTCCTACTAACCACCGGTAGGGATGATCTTCAGTTTCAAATGTTTGAATGAAATGAAAAAGAACAAGATATGAAAACACTCAAACAAGATATAGAATATGCTCAAAGAGAAAAGATCTTATCTGAGATTGCTGAAGCTTGAATCTGATTCTTCAATGGTATCTTCTTCCTTGTGACATGGCCTTCCTTGGATCACCTAGAGTTGATGAAGAGGATGAAGGATGCAGATTTGATCTCCCTTGAGAATGAGCTTCTATGGATCACCTTGAGATGAGGAAGAGGATGATGGTTGCAGCTTTATCTTCACTTGGCTTGGGGTTGATCTCCTCTTGAAGTAGCTTCAATCACTTGAGGATTTGATGAAGAACTTCTTCCCGGAGTACTATTCACGGCTACAGTACTCGAACTCCTCTCCCTTGAACACACCCTTGCAGCCTCCTTTGATCTCCCCTCTTAGCCTTAGGGTTTCCAACACTCTTGTATTGGTTTTATAGACTTTGAATGGTCCTTGGACATCCCCCAGACCATATTCACAATCCATGAGAGATTTGGTGACTTTGGGGTTAAACAAATACAAGGAAATGAGCTCTTCTCGAAGTGGAAAATAAAGTCAACATTGAAGGCTCAGGGCTGGCGGTCGACCTGCAGAAGCTGGCGGTCGATCGCTACTGAGAAACGCTGTAGATGGATGGTCCCTGGAATTTCCGGTCGACCGCCACTGAGACTCGTGCAGACTGGGAGCTGCTGGCTAGGGCAGTCGACCGCCCCTGTGCTGGCGGTCGACCGCCAGCTGGGCAGACCCCGGGTCTTCCCGGTTCAGTCCGTTAACCCCTTTAGCTCAGTCGCTTGAGTCCTTTAGTAGTCCGTTCTCATTTGTGGCATCAACCTTGACTGTCTTGAAGTTTTATTACTGAGTCTTCAATCAAAATTTTGTTCCGGGGGCTCCGCCCCCGGAAACCCCCGCAAGGGGCGCTGTCCCCTTGACCCCCACGACCTGACCGGGCAGGTCGATCCCCGCGACCTGACGGCGCAGGTCGATCCGCGTGCGAGGGCGCAATCATTGAGCTTTCACTTTTGCCATTTCTACTCAATTCATTGTCCATTCATTGGCATATCTGTCATGAACAAAGCATCACGTATGTCAGTCATATGAGAGTGGAAAATAATAATGACTTATAGTGTTTAGCTATTATCAAAACTAAGAATATTCAATAACTCAAATGATCACAAGATGATGTCGAATGACCCAAACCACAGGAAGACTCAAATGATCACATGGGCACAACATTCTCCCCCTTTTTGATGATGGCAACACTGTGAGTCATTATGTGACAGTAATATCCAAAATGGTAAAAGTTATAACAAATGCAACATATGCAGCTCAAGATCCATGATAGTAATAGTATGTGAATGCAATTATGAGTGCAGATATGAATGCTATGCAATTATGCAAACCCCATCACATACACATATGAGATACACAAAGCGCACAAAGGATTCTCCCCCTTGGACTCTCCCCTGTACACAATTCACTCATCCCCCAATGACAACTCACAAAGCAAAGGATGACTCACAACAAAATATTCTCCCCCTTTGACAGCAGCAAAAAGGAGGGATAAGTGAGAGAAGCGACAAATGTCGGCGAGACCAGTTCTTAAGGGAGTGGAGAGCAAGCCATTATATGCAAACATGAAACATACCGCGAGCAACATATATGGTTCAAAGATAATGAAATCCGAGATCATCAATAGGATTCGAAAAGCAGCTACATCCAAGATTTAATAGAAATGAACCAAAGGTACATATCATGGCAGTGTTTAACCTTCCCTTGTCTTATATATCTATATTCAATAACTACAAAGGGAATAACACAAAAACTAGTATTGAAGCTAAATAATCATGACTAAAGTATGGAATTTTATGAGTTCAACAAATTTGATTTTCAATATCTTTTGAATTTGAAGGCACATGACTCATATTTTACGAGCAATCAGTCTAGTACATGCCTCTTAGCCGTAAGAATACACGTGGTTTAGACGCCAGTATCCCTAGGTAGTTGGCAAGACTGACGGTTATGCTTCAGAATGAACAGAGATAGCAAAGTCACGTCATGACATATCCAATCTCGTTTCTGTGATGAGAAGATATATTTCTCAGTAATTATGCCAGTGCTCTGCCTAGAGTCCAAATATAATTAAGACAGAGATAATAGGGACACATCATGACATATCATTCGTCACTTGATTTGATGACGTGACATATTTCTCCGTGCAACAATATCATTGCTCTGATTTCTAAGAATTCCAGCTCATCAAGATGTTTATGAACAATATTAAGCCTGAGTGTATCACCAAGATGATCATGAATTTTGAATTTTTAGATATTAGGATAGTCATGCAAAGCACAATATGCAATCTCTAGTTAAGGTCTATTAAAACCACAGAACATAGATGATTTCAGAATAAATATTTTTGAACTTCAAAGAAATCATTAAATCTGAATCATTTTCATTGGATGGACAATCATCAGGGCATATAATAGAAAGCTCTTACGCCGTAGTTCTGTCGGTCTCATGATCTCATATTCAGACTATAAGCCATGAAGTTCAGATTGCAAGAGAGTAAGAATAGTAGCAGGACTCCCCCTAAGGATATGCAATGAATGCACTCAAGGAGTTATGTTTGCAATCAAGTGGAATGACGAATGTCAAGGAGAGGTTGACTAGAACCATGTAGGGGTTGACCTGATCAAACATGAATTTGGCAGACATGAAATGCATGACCCAATACATGATTGTACACTTATTAAATGCAACAGAATGAAGATGAAACATATGCATGAATGCTGCAAAGAGACAACTCCCCCTTACTATATGGCCTATATGCGACAGTGACGCATGGTACTTGGCGGAGGTGAAACCTCACGCATATTGAGTGCTTCTAGGTAAGCATAACCTGTCTTTCCATACATCAACATTTAATATACCATGGCCATGCAAGAAGGATGCTACACAAACCATGTAATACATTATGAACATGAATTCAATTTTATTATGCATCATGACTACATGCAATGCTACACCATATGCAAAATGACATATTTATATATAAACAATGCATGGACACCAATCTGCAAAAACACACAACTAAATTGAACAAAATCATCATTTCAATTTTTATTGGCCTGAGGTCGGCAAAGACCAAGCTCCCTTCTGAGTGTTGAAAACCTGTCATTACACAAGGGCTTGGTGAAAATGTCAACAATTTGATTTAGAGTATCAACAAAATACAATTCAAAATTTTTCTTACCGACCTCATCTCTAATGAAGTGATGTCTAATCTCAATATGCTTAGTCCTAGAGTGCTGGACTGGATTTTTAGCAAGGTTGATAGCACTAGTGTTATCACACAGAATCGGGACACAACCAAGATCCACTAAGTAGTCTTGGAGTTTGTGTTTAATCCACAACACTTGGGTGCCACAGCTCCCCGCAGTAACATATTCTGCATCTGCGGTTGAGAGGGCAACCGAGTGTTATTTCTTGGAGGCCCAAGAAACTAAACACCCACCCAGAAACTGGCAGTAGCCACTAGTACTTTTACGATCCAGCTTGCATCCAGCATAGTCCGCATCAGAATAAGATATAAGAGATAAATCACATGATGATGGATACCACAATCCCAAATCTTAAGTCCTGACAAGATATCTAAGGATACGTTTGACGGTAGTCAAGTGGGATTCTCTAAGACTAGCTTGAAATCTAGCACAAAGGCATACACTAAACTGGATATCTGGTCGGGATGCAGTCAAGTAAAGCAAAGAGCTGATCATACCTCTATAGATCTTTGCATCCACTAATTTACCATTTTCATCCGAATCTAGTGATGTTGTGGTGCTCATAGGAGTTGCAATAATTTTGTTGTTCATCATGTCAAATCTTTTCAGCAGCTCTTTGATGTATTTGGCTTGACTTATGAAGCAACCATCTTGTCCTTGGTTGACCTACAAACCGAGAAAGAATTGGAGTTCTCCCATTAGGCTCATCTCAAATTCGCTAGTCATGAGGTTAGTAAATTCCTCACACATTTCAGATTTAGTAGAACCAAACACAATATCATCAATAAAAATTTGAACAATCAAGATGTTCTTACCTTGCTTCTTGGTGAAAAGTGTTTGATCTACCTTACCTCGTGTGTACCCTTTTTCAATGAGGAACGAGCTTAGTCTCTCATACCAAGCTCTTGGTGCTTGCTTAAGTCCATAAAGTTCCCTGTCTAGCTTGTATACAAAATCTGTATGGTTAGAATTCTCAAAGCCAGGGGGCTGCTCAACATAGACTTCTTCTTTGATCAAGCCATTCAAGAAAGTACTTTTTACATCCATTTGATACAACTTTATTCTAAGGGAGCATGTAAAGACAAGTAAAATTCTGATAGCTTCGAGTCTAGCAACTGGGACATAAGATTCATCAAAGTCTACCCAAAACTCTTGATTATACCCTTGAGCCACCAATCTAGTCTTGTTTCTTATTATCTTGCCATCCTCACTGAGTTTGTTCCTAAAGACCCATTTAGTGCCTATGACAGATTGTGATGAAGGTCGAGGAACAAGATGCCAAACTTGATTTCTTTCAAACTGGTTTAACTCGTCTTGCATTGAATTTATCCAATTTTCATCTTTTAATGCCTCATCAACATTCTTGGGTTCAATCTGGGAGACAAGAGCAAGTTGATCTAATTCTTCCATAATTCTAAAATGTGACCTTATTCTAGGTGGGTCATTCAAGCTACCAATGACATTTTCTAAAGGATGATCCTTAAGAATTCTAATGTTTGTAGAATTATTACCTTCTCCTGGAGCTTGATCCCTTGCATTGCTTGATTCAGCTAGGTCACCATCTTCTCTTGTTTCTTCTTGTGGAGGATCATTCTTTTCCTTCATGCTTAGAAATTCCCCATCTTCATCATTTTTCCTGCAAGAGTTATCATTATTAGAATCATCGTGATATTCATCAAATGAAACATGGGGTGATTCTTTCACAGTTTGACTCTTGACATTATAAATACTATAAGCCCTAGATCTATCAGAATATCCAAGGAATATATCTTCATCGCTCTTGGGCTCGAATTTATCTAAGTCTCTTTTATCATTATTGTGGATGAAGCATTTAGATCCAAAGACTTTCATGTGTGTGAGAGAAGGCTTTTTTCCTTTCAGCAACTCATAAGGAGTCTTTTTGGTGTGTGACCTTACCATAGAGCGGTTGATAATATAACATGCCGAGTTTACCGCTTCAGCCCAAAATTTCCTTGGGAGTTGCCGTTCGGCAAGCATAATTCTTGCCATTTCTATGAGTGTTCGATTCCTTCTTTCAACTACACCATTTTACTCCGGGGTTCTTGATGAAGAAAACTGGTGTGAAATGCCTTCAGCCCTGCAAAGATTATAGAAGTCAGCATTTTTAAATTCACCACCATGATCAGATTGAATATTGGAAATCTTAAACTCACCGCCTTGCTTTATCTTCATATAGAGTGCCTGAAACTCATCAAAAGTATCATTTTTATGTGTGAGAAAGAAAACCCATGTGAACCTAGAGTAATCATCCACCAAGACATATCTATATTTTCTACCACTTAAACTAGCAGTTCTGGTTGGACCAAATAAATCCATATGAATCAGCTCAAGTGGTTTAGATGACATGTTTGTAGATCTAGCCTTGAAGGATTTTCTTGTTTGTTTACCTAGGGCACATGCATCACACAATTTATTTTCTTGTTTAAAAGAAAGTTCAAGCAACCCATTCACCATTGAATGCTTTAACTGTTTATGTAAGACATTGAAGCTAGCATGACCTAGTCTACGATGCCATAACCATGCAAATTCAGATTTTGGTGCAGCAAGATAAAGATTTAAATGAGCAGGATCATCTAAGTCAATCATGTAAACATTGTTGACTCTCTTACCAGAAAATTTTACCTTGTCAGATTTTGGTTCAAGGATTCTACATTCATGAGAGTCAAACAACACTTTGTGACCCTTATCACAGAGTTGACTTATGCTAAGCAAGTTGTATTTCAAGCCTTCAACTAACAGCACATTACAGATGGAGTTGGAGAGGTTCTTACCTACATTACCTGTTCCAATGATTTTTTCTTTGTTGTTCCCTCCAAATGTGACGTATCCTCCTTCCTTTTTCTCCAGAAGATAAAATTTTGTTTTATCTCCAGTCATGTGTCTTAAACAGCCGCTATCAAGGTACCACCTGTTATGCATGGCTGTAAGACACTCCTGCACAAGCAATTAAACAATTGTGTTTGGAACCCAACCAAATTTGGGTCCCATCAAACTCTTCAGATTTTTAAAACATAAAACCATTTCTTTTAGAGTCCAAACCTTCCTAACATTCATGTTTTGTTTGCTTAGAGTAGGGATTTGATTTTTCTTTTCAACCTTGACATCCACGTTCTGTTTGGAGGCTCTTTGTTGGAATTTGTGGAAGTTTGAGGAAGTTTGCTTCTTAACCCATTGTGGCCACTGGTTGGTTTTGGGTTGAAAACGATTGTTTTGCCACCTAGGAAATTGATGCACACAAGAATCACAATTACCCCAAAAATAGGGTGGTGTCAACCTATGGAAGTGTCGACCTGTGTGAAATTATTTGGCAGTTTGAAAGGTTGATGGCCAAGGAGGTGTCGGCCTGTGTTGTGAGGATAGTTGAATCTTCTTAGACTTTTGAGCAATCTTTTTAGGGATTTCAGTGGCTTCCTCTTCAACCTTTTCTTTTCCTTTGGATATTATTTTTGAGATAGAAGCATTAGAAGATGAAACAAATGTGACAATTTTTAACCCAATTGGCCTCTTGTTTGTAGGTTCAAAACCCAACCCTTCCTTGTTGAAGTTCATTCTTGTACCTAGCAGTGCATCTAGGTTTTCTCTTCCATCCACAAATTTTTCTAAGGATTGTTATTTATCTTCCAACTATTTTTGAAGTTTTTCAATGTTTTGAAGAAGTTGAGTGTTGACTTGTTTGACAGCTTCATACTTCTCATTGCTCAATTTGATGTCTTTTTCATAGCTTTGCATTTTTAGCTTCATGCTATAAATCTCATTTCTTAAATCTTCATTTTCAGTTTCCAAGTCAGCCATTTCTTTTCTTCCCTCTTCCAAATCCTCAATCATTTTCTTAAGATCTTCAATTTCAGTTTCAAGTAGAGCAGTCTTATCATTCATGTCATGATCATGCATAAACAAGTTAATTTTCTTTTTCAATGATTTATTCTCCTTTTTGTACATGTCATATTTTTCCATGAGCCGTACATATGCTTCCTCCCAATTATCAAGTGTGTAATTTTCAAATGGAGAGTTTATCTCAGTTTCTTCATCACCTCTGGCCATGAGACAAAGATCTTCTTTTTCCTTGTTTGAGGAGTTAGTTCCACCATCACTTTCTTCCTCGTCTCTCCAAGTGGACATCATGGCCTTATTCTTCTTCTTTCCCTTCCATTTGTCAGCCTTTTTAGATCTGTCAGGACAATCAGTCTTGAAATGCCTTGGTTTGTTGCAAGAATAACAAATGATTTTATCAGATTTCTTAAAGTTTTCAGAATTAGATTTGAAACTAATTTTTACCTTTGACCTTCCTCTCATGAAGCTCTTACCTTCCTTTCTCAGAAATTTTCTGAACTTACGTATGAGCATGGCTACGTCATCCTCATCTCGCTCACTTGTCGAATCCTCACCTTCATCAGAAGTGCCTTGACCGCTGGGTCATGCTTTAAGAGCTAGGGGCTTTTTCTTAGGCACCTCAGCCTTTTTATTCTTAAGGTTGATCTCATAGGTCATCAATGACCCAATGAGTTCATCTACCTTGGTAGTTGTGAGATCTCTCGATTCTTCAACCACAATAGCCTTTGTGTGTCATGCGGGAGTCAATGATCTGAGAATCTTTCTCACAATTTTCTGTTCTGAGTATTTCTTTCCCAAATCAGTTAGACTATTAGTAAGCACAGTTAACCGAGCATACATATTCTTAATTGACTCATCAGGCTTCATGCGGAACATTTCATATTCAGAAACTAAAATGTTGACTTTTGTTTCTCGTACCTGAGAGGTTCCTTCATAAATTACCTCTAGCTTGTCCTACATCTGTTTTGCCGTTGTGCAGGTAGCAACTCTTGAGAATTCTACTAGATGGAGTGAGCATTGCATGATGTGTTTAGCACTCCAGTTGACAGTGGATTATCTTATTTGTTCTTTGGTCCACAAATCCTCATTATCCGTAAGCTCATACGGACCTTTGCTGATCACTTACCAAAGTTCGTAGTCTTGGGCGCGAATGAACACCTGCATGCGATGTTTCCAATAAGGATAATTAGTTCCGGTAAAGTAAGGAGGTCTATTAACAGAATGTCCTTCAGATAAGAAACCTTTGGACGCTAATCCACCATTTCCCTCAAGGTCATTGGACCCCATAATGAGAGATTAGGCTCTGATACCACTTGTTGAGTAATGGACAGCGGATCTAGAGGGGAGGGGTGAATAGATCTGCCCCTCTTTTTGCAATGCAACCCTCTATATAGCTAGATAAAATAAATCACAGCGGAATATAACTAGCTTATGGAAGAACACTATGATTCGCTTGGCAAGATGAGCAACTAATATATCGATTTGAACCTAAGCATGCATCTAGAACGAAGCAATCACATAAACAAACCACAACATAAAGGATTTTAAGGTGGTTCGGACTGAATCCCCAGTCCTACGTCCACCCCTCACCAAATCCGGTGAGGCTCCACTAGTGTCACGCACTGAACCGTAAATCGGAAAGACCTCTGATTACCTTCCTACTAACCACAGGTAGGGACGTCAACACCGCAGATTGGACAACTTCTGATTGTCTTCCTACTAACCACCGGTATGGACGATCTTCAGTTTCAAATATTTGAATGAAATGAAAAAGAACAAGATATGAAAACACTCAAACAAGATATAGAATATGCTCAAAGAGAAAAGATCTTGTCTGAGATTACTGAAGCTTGAATCTGATTCTTCAATGGTATCTTCTTCTTTGTGACATGGCCTTCCTTGGATCACCTTGAGTTGATGAAGAAGATGAAGGATGCTATGGATCACCTTGAGATGAGAAAGAGGATGATGGTTGCAGCTTTATCTTCACTTGGCTTGGGGTTGATTTCCTCTTGAAGTAGCTTCAATCACTTGAGGATTTGATGAAGAACTTCTTCTCGGAGTACTGTTCACGGCTACAGTACTCGAACTCCTCTCCCTTGAATGTTGCATCTCTGTAGTTTTGATGATGACTAACACTATGAATCAAATTATTTTTATGATAATTATTTTGATGCTCCTTGATGAATGATAAAGATCCTGCATTGTCTAAATATTCTTAGGATCTAATGTTGTTGTCTTGCATGCACATCTATGGATCAAATGCTTTTTCATCATGCTTTTCTGATTTAATGCTCCTCTATCATGTTCACCCATGAGCTCATACTTATTTGTCTTGTTTATATGGGTTCTGTGCATTTAGTGCGTTGACGCACTTGGTTGGCTGCGTAGACGCAATAGTGCGTCTTTCGCTTGCTGTTTTATCCACTGCATCGACGCTGTCACTGGATGCGTTGACACATTGGCCTGTTGCCAGGGGCGTGAGCATTTCGTTTAAGCAGTTGATGCATTGGCTTGGTGCCAAGGGCTTGAGCGTCTCGCCTATGAAGTTGAGTCGACGCTGCACGATGGAAGCGTTGACGCATTGGCTTGGTGCCAAGGGCTTGAGCGTCTCGCCTATGAAGCTGAGTCGACGCTGTCACCTGAAGCATTGACGCATTGGCTTGTTACCAAGAGATTGTGCGTCTCGCCCAAGGAGCTGAGGCGACGCTACACAATGGAAGCGTCGACGCCTTGAGTTTATGACCATAGGTTCTTTTGATCAACCACCAAGCAAAAGCGTCGACGCTGTCAACTGATGCGTTGACGCATTGGGGTGCTTTGTCAAGGGACCTGCCCTCCATTATAACTCGATTATAATCTCATTGCGTTAACGCCTTGGCTTTACTGTGTTGACGTGTTCTTCTGTCCTTTGATAAGTCCCGTGCAATCTGTGTGAACAATGTATGACTTGAATATTTCTGAGATTGACTGAATGTTCTCTGAAACCTTACAGGGACTTAAAGACAAATTGGAACTTTATTCCAATCATGTGAGCATGTGATCCGAGGGAATAATCGACTAACACGTGGCTCGGTTCATCTGGAAGCATGACTTCACGCGTGTCTCCCAAACCCTCACTCTCTTGTGAGGTTGGATATATATATGAAGGTTTATGCTCCTGAAAAGCTACCGAAGCCACAAGGAAAAGGGTGAGGCCAGAGCGAGAGGAAGGAGAGGAGAAGCCATCCTGATCCATTCGTTGAGCGTACCTGAAAGAGAGAGAGTGATAAAGGAGAGGATGGTTTTCTGCTATGTTTTGTCTATGCTTCTTTAAGAAGCTACATTGTTTCTCCGTTCGATTGTCTTCGATATTTCTTTATGTTTTCAGTTGTTTGTTCTTAAATTCCGATACTCTGTTTTATCGTTCCCTCTAGGTGTAGAGGAAGAGAGGTGATGTTTGCGACCTTTTTTTTCCTCTCTTCGTTCTCGTATCGATCAGCCATTTGACTAACTGGTAATCAACTGACTGATTGACGACGCGGGCGTGCCAGTCACATGAGTGACGATTTTATTGTGCGCTCATTCTGACCCATGTCGGGTGAATGTGAGGTTCGGTCGGGACCAGCAATCCGCCATACCGTAAAGGTTATGGCGTTAATTACATCCCCCATGAGGAGGGAACACCTTTGATTAATTGCCGAGATATCGGGCTGTCAAAGCCAGAATAAAGGATACAGAGCATGCGAGTGATCGTGCAAGATGCTACGATTGACTACACACGATTTATTAGGGTGGACCCTGGTACATGGCGGAGGACTTAGGCTCGAAGGCCACCTTCACGCGTAACAAAGCCCCCAATCAGGCGTAACCTGACCTTCTGGCAATGTTATTTGATATACCAAGGATGCACCTATTTAGGCATGCATTAATGCGATATGAAAGCTTGGACTAAGGCATGACGACAAGATTCGAGGCATATCAATTCGAGCTTGAACATGCTAATTTATCCAGTTTATTTGGTCGAGGAGCTTGTGTCCCTCTATGATTAGCATAGGAAATCATCCCATGAGTGGGAAAAGGGTTGGAATGACGCGACGACACGATTCGGAACGAAACCGGTGCAGTGCATGCGAAGAAAGGGGCTAAAACGCTTGAAACGGCGCCCTGAAACGTAGGTAAAAGGCTTAAAACGGCGCCAGAACCGTAGGTAAAGGGGAAAACCCCTGTTAAAACGGCGCGGCTGGCTGGGCGCCGGAAGGGCGCGCCGGGAAGGGCGCGCCGTTTTAAGGTGTTATCGCGCATGAACGCGCCGATTTAACCCGATTTCGTGGAAACAGGAGCTTCGTTAGTTTATTCATGGATATATATATATATATATACATAAAAAAAGGGGTTTTGGAGGATTTTGAGAATTCATTGAGTTGATTATTCATCGGATTGGTCCCAAGTCATCCAAAGGTCAAATCACGGGCTCGCGCGAGGTCCGGACTCGAGCGCGGCGATTGTTCCGAGTTTAAACTCGTTCGAGCCGAAATTTCGGCAGCATCTCCCCATCCCAAAGGATTATCGGGGAGACGCGGGGAATACTCACGTGGCGGAGTAAACCCCTAAAAGCCGGGTGGCGCAACGGCGGCCGGCAGACCCAAACGGATAGGAAGACCCCGAGGGCTAGCCTGCTAGGGGTACCGAGTCCGTGGGTAACAGTGAGTGAGTGAGGCGACTCGATATGGGAGCGAAAACCCCGAGGGCTAGCCTACGAGGGGCACGCGACCCGAGTCACCACAACACTCGAATCGGGACGACCGATTAGAGAAGGAAACCCCGAGGGCCAGCCTACGAGGGGCACACGCATCTCACGGCCACCACAAAGTCCATTAGGGACTGTGGATTTGAGATGTCGGGATTAACCCGTTTACTATTCACTCATTAATCCATAGGAGATTCGTCACTACTGGACGGTCCCCGGTGGACAGAGTGTTATCACAACGGAACAGTGGGGGATGTTCCCCCTCCCCGGGTTACCGATCCACACTAATGAAACAGTAGAACGGAGCAGTGAGATCATTCGCATAACCAGCAGGCCAAAACTAATGCCTGTAGATATACATACGTTCATGCATGTGCACGTTCACAAATCAAAGAAATATTCATCAAGGAATGTTCAGAAAATAATAACGGGAATGTGGGGACGCCCTTATTTCCCTCTGTTCATGGTCGGAACAGAAAGGGTATTACGAGGGCGGCCCAGACAGGTTGAAGGAACCCACGTATTGACCCACCTCACACGGTGAAAATTCCTAGCATTCGATCAGAAGAGAAAAACACCCCCGGGGAGGGGAATCGATGTAGCCCTTGCCATAGCAGGGCATAAAGCGTCGGGAAGACGGAACAGAAGTAAGATCATTCGGCCAAAGGAATGCACAATGCTTTGCGTTCATCCTCCACGGCGCCGGCATCATTGTCGGACGCCGCTTCACCGGCTACAGGGAAGAAGAGGAAACAACAAAAAAAAGATCATAGGAAAAGGAAAGCAGCATTCATTCATGATATAAGCAACAGGGCAAGGAAGTGCACAGAGCATCGTTTCGGCGCCGGCGTTGTCGCCCGGCCGCCGTTTTCATTAATATAAGGGACTCGGTACAAACAGAGAGGAGGAATAGAGATGTTGGTGAAGGAGGGGAGGTCAGGCTCATATCATCGCCCCTCCCCTCACTCACTTACATTGTTTAGAGAGAACCGAAGATAGAACAAAAAGGGGGAATCCGCCGAGAGAAAACACGGGGAACCCACCTAAGTAAATGAGAAACGGATGATCTCCTTCTTCGACTCCGGGAAGCTCGGGTGGAGCAGGGTGGCGGCCGTCGAGAGGCTCAGACGGAGGTTTCTGTCGACAGAAGAAAACCCTCCGATCCCTCTCTCTGGACCCCTCTCCTCTCTTTCTAATTCTCTTTTTTTTCTTTCGATTCCGCTCCTTCCTCTCTGCCCTCTTTTTTTTCTTGAAGGCAGACTATACATATATAGCCTGTTGTTAATCCGGCGCCATGGGAAGGGGGCGCGCCGGATTAGGTGGCGCCGGGGAAAGCCTTCCCCCCACTGGGTTTTTGCGCGTCGGTTCGACGGCGCCGGGAGCGCATCCCCTGTTGTCCCTGACGCGCCGGTTTGACGGCGCCGTTTCAACTTGTTCACTTGGGTGCCCGGTCCGGTGGGTCCGGAGACGATTCCGGAAGCTCCCGTTGACTATTCCTCTCGCCCTGGCCCTCGGAAACCCTGACGAGGTGTTGACGAAGCTCTCGGTACGATGAATGGCCTTGATCAGACCTTCGAGTGTGTCTGGTCCGAGCACACAGATGTCCTGATAGTACATCCTTCGGCATTGTGATTTGTGCTCCTGGCTGAGACGGACTCGTGCTCAAAGCTTCTCTGCGGGATGGTGTTTAGACTCTGGATAATTCCGCCATGAGCGGCGATCAATCGGCCACTAACGGGCCCATTATGGCGAGAAGCCGATCCCGTGCCGGGTGATCGGGGGCTTCCGTATACAGAACCTTCGGCTTCTTGTCGGGGACAACCGAGGGCGCTTCTCTTCCTTAGGAGAGTCGTTGGGTAGACTGTCGTCCTTGGTCGGGCGACGGATATGTGGTAGCGGCATGACGAGGTCGATGCCGGATCATTGGGCAGGCTTGATCGCGCTGCCGGTTGGTTGCGGGTTCATTTCGACTCTCCTAAGGCGAAGTCCCCGATGTTCCATTCAAGGTGGCTCGGGGTTCTGGCAGCTTGAAGAGCCTTCAGTAAGCCAGCCTTCATCGGCTTTTGTGCTTCGGTGGGCCGTATCATTCGTCTTTGCGGCTTGGTCGCCGAAGGGTTATATTTTGAGTGCCAATAAATGCCCCCCAGACGTAGGCGGTGCAAGTGAGGCAGGAATGCGGCAAGGCCTGCGGATGAGCCTCGTTTGGCTGACAGAAGCTTGAACGGCATTTTAATTCCGGCTTGGATGCTAATCCGGCGACGCAGGAAGCTTGACGGCGTCACTTAAAACGGCGCACCCGTCACCTCATTGGTTAAAACGGCGCGGCTAAATCCGGCGCGCCCTGACCATTTTGGAATTAAAACGGCGCCGCTAAAAGCGGCGCGCAAATGTCTTAAAACGGCGCGCCCCGGAGCGCGCCGTTTTAACAGGGGTGGAGCCCCCTATAAATGCTTTTCTTCTTCATTTTTTTCTTCACAACTCCTCATTTGCGAAGATTCTTTCTCTCTCCTCCCTTTTCCTCCCTCCGCGGCGCCGAGTGGGTTCCGGGTTCGGGTGAGCCGGTGAGTTGAGTGTTATTGTGTTCGGGTTCTGAACCCATTCTTCGGGCCCCGGGAGGCTTCTCGTAGGACTTGTCCTCGGAGCTAGATCCCTCGGGTGTCCCATTCGGCCTCGGCTCAATGCCTATGGCTGCTTTTAGGGGCTGCTCCCTCTGTGGACGGCTTCCGCTTCTCTTTTGGCAAGCCCTCGAGCTGAGGAGATGCTGCCGAAATTTTGTCAGGAGTCTTGATTTAATCAACTGATTTCTGACTCTTACTCGTTCTTTTCTGGACATTATTTTGCAGATAATATGGCATCTGGGTCATCTTCTTCCGCATCCCGGGTCGCCGTGACATGGGGGAATGTCCATTCCCTTGATCGGGGGCTTCGACATGTAGCCGTGGTGGCTGAGTCTTCGGACTCAGAAACCGACACCGTCGACACCGGCCGTTTATTGATTCTTGACGGCAACCACTTCAGGTATGACCGAGGGGACGACATCAGACGGGACCATCCCAAAGATAAGCACCTGATGGCGTTCCTTGAGCGCTTCAACCTTGGCGGGAAGCGTGATTTAATTCTGGTCCGCAGAGCTGAAGGAGTGCTATTGGCGGAGCGAGACAGCCTGACTGAGTCAGTCACCTATGGTATGCCCATGTACATCCCCGGGGAGCCCAGGAAATGGGGGGCCGTGCTCGGAGTGCAGGAATTATCCCCCGAGGCCGGGATGCTGACGAGAGCGCCGCAGTATACACCAGCTCGCTGGAATGAAACCGCCGGCCGCGTTGACAGGGAGAAGCCCGTATATGGTCTATTCCTCGCACCGCTCCATTGGGGATACCGGGACGAGCCTTTTCTTTTGGACTGCTTGGCGGTCCGGTTCAAACATCAGATTTCAGTGGGGTGGTTTGGAGAGCTCAAAGCCACCGATGCTCACGCCTTCAGACCGGGAGCGGTTGAATTTACAGACTTTGTGTTGCGGCAATACGCCCCCATCCTGGTGCACGCCGGAGTTTATCAGAGCGTATACGCTTCCCGGTATAGATACCCGATCTCCCGAGGTCTATGTTGCGGGATGATTGAAGTCTTCTGCCCAGAGTACAATACTTTCTACACTGCAGAAGGTGAGACTTCATTGGATCTATGGAGCCTTTCTCAGCTGAGCGGCCTGCCGATAGATGGAGAGCCGTATGAAGAAGTTTGCTTCCCAGACTGGCTGAAGGACCAGACGGATGGTGAAGGCAAATACTTCACGGGCTTCGCCTACCGTTATCTGATGAAGGCGTACCGCACCCTGCTGCGCCTGACACTTGACTCGCGGGAAGCGCGAAAACCTGGTGAGAAGAGACGCGTGCGGATGGGCACGTGGCTTCAATATTTCTTTGGTGGGGGGCAGCACTATGAGGACTTCCCCACAGTGGTTCCGACAGCGGTGGCGCGGAAGAAGAGGGCTCGACGCCAAGCAACATATCCTGCTGTCTCAGGGAGAGGGCGGCAGGCCGGCCCGAATCCCACGGGAGTTGACGCAGTTACACACTGTGCTGCGTACTTGACATATTGGCTTTGTTCATTCGCCCTTCCTCAAGGAGACGAGACGGTGATCAGGCCGGAGGCGATTTACCCTGCCTGTTTGATGGCTTGGGGGACGAAGCTGTCCCTGTGCCCTGTGGCTTTATGCCTCATATATAAAATGTTGGGGGATTTGCACAAGTCGCGCATCCCCAGAAATTCACGGACAGTTGGTCCCCTCCACTTTTTTAATGCCTGGGTCTGTACCCTCTTTCCTGAAGCAGCTCCCCGGTCAATGCAGTCAGATCGTCCTTTGCCGCGGATGATCGAATTTGCCAGTGCCGAACCGTCCTCACTGGCGGATCAGCTTTTCGCCATTCGGGGGAAATTGACTACAGTTCCAACAGATTCCCCTGGCGTTCTGCATTTCTGGAGCTTGGCTGCCAGCTCTAGCCCTCTTGTCAACCGGATGCGGCAATGTCGATTATTTGAGACAGAGGAATTTATTCATCAGCTGACCGGGTCGAAGAGCACAAGGCCCATCTTGGAGCCGGAACTGGTTGAGTGGGCGTTGTCTATTCGCCCCAGTGTTCTAGTCTTCAGGAAAAGCGGCTTGCTGTGGCTGGAGCCGTATTATCCTTTTCGTTTCAGCCGGAATTTTGGGTACGACCAGCAAATTCCTTCTTCTTCAGCCCGATTCAATCTGCCGAATAGACACCGGGCTGGTCAGACGGCTACTGATGAAGCCCGTGGATGGTGGGACTACTTCCATCGCCGAGAGGATGTATCATTCAGGGTGCCAACCCCGGCTCGTCTGCCCCGAGTGACTCCAGACTTCATCAAGTGGTGGAATGCACGAACGGGCTTTTATCGGAACTTCCGGAAGGACTGCTGGCATGCTGCCGAACGCCGTTTCTTAGACTCCCAGCGGGAGCCCATTCTGGATGTTGATCCAGCCTACTTGAAGAGGCTGAAATCTTGGTCCAACACTGAGGTGATGGCATATGTAGAAGCCAGGAAAGCTGCGAAGGGCAAGTCGTCCCGAGCCGACCCGAAGATGCCAGAGATCCAGAGGGATGATTATATAAGACTCTCTGGGGGCTGTGCCGGGTTAGCAGTGACCGGATTGCTCTTCAGACAATCCCCCTTCCGGTGGAAGAACCTCTTCCTAGTGTGGCGAGCTGGCGCCCAGAAGTCGACCATTTTCATCCCTATCGGACCTTCATCGGGAGGGAAGACAGGCGGGCTGACTTGTATACCAACACCCCCTGGATATTCGCCCTGCTTCATTCTCATGGGCTTTCAATTGCCAGTCCGTTAGAAGCCATTCGGAGCCATCAGCTTCTAATATCCTTCAAGTATGTCGACGGCTGGGGATTCGACCACTTGAACTTATATCATCACTTGTCCTCCTGTGGCCATGAAGATTTGGCCCAACTGACGGAGAAAAGTGAAACAATTGGTGATGTGTGCTGGCTGATCCGTGAGGCGGCTTCCCGGGACAAGGCGCCAGTATTGCTTTACTGGCCACTCAGTCCTCGATACACGGGGCTGCCAGGTAATGCTTGTTTTCTTCTTCAGCCCTGAAGCTGCTTCTTCTATAGTCAGTGTGCATCTTCTTACTCATGTGTTTTTGCAGCTCGCCTTTCTATGGAAGCGACCCGACACTGTAGGGAGTTGATATCTAAGGCGCAGAAGCCTTCATATTTTAATATTCCAGAGCCGGCTCCCACCACGACACCATTACCCCCTGGGGACTCGCGGAAGCGGACCAGGTCCCAGGTCAGGGAGGCCGTCAGTAGGGCTAAGAAAGCCAAGAGGGCAGAGTCCCGTGCTACTCGGGCACGTCGGAGGAAGGCTGCTGAAGAGGAGTCCGCCGCTCCACCTCCTCGGGTTCCATCATTCTCCGAATTCGAGGCCGCATGGACGGAAAGGCCTGAGGGCGAAGGTGACTCCTTGTTCTTGTATTGGCTTATTTGCTTGTTTCGGCCGCCTGGGCTGACCATCTTTCTTTTCAGTAGCTGCCGGCACTATCCCCGCCGTTGTTGGGTTGGAGGCGGCATCCGGAGCTGCTGCTGAGGAGAGAGGGGAGGAAGCCCCCTTGACCTCTGTTGAGGGTGACTTGCCTTCACCGACACCCCATCGAGAAATAGAAGGTAATTTGCAGCTCGTCCGTAGAGCTCAGTGGCATGTTGTGTTTTCAGTCAAGTCCTGACTGTTTATTGTCCTTTGACTCCAGTCGACATTCGGCCCACACTGCTCCCTGAGGTCGGTGCCTCGGCAGGGGTCGTCATCGGAGAGCGAGGGCTTCCAAGGGACCAGCCCTTAGATATTCCGCCAACGGATGCTCCCGAGGCGGAGATCGCTGAGGAGGCTCTGGATAGAGGGCCTCCTCCTAGCAGCCTAGTTCCCGCTCAGGTACTTGAGGTTCGAGAACAAGCAGAAGAGTCATCCTCTTCTGAACAGGTTGATTACGGTGGCGGCTCCGGCGATGACGAGGGGTTCCCGATGGCGGACACCGAGGCTGAGGACGCCGGGGCTTCTTCAGCTTATGAGAGCGACCTGCCAACGTTTAGCCCTCCGAGGCTATTGGGAGCCGAGCACGGGCCATCCTACCCGACTGCAGGAGAAGGGCCAGAATCTTCAGGGGCGACTCTTGGAGGCCTGAATATAGTGCCGGTTGAGGTAGGAGGCATTCTGATTCCCGCTTGCAGCACTTCTTTTGATTTTCAAGCCAGTTGGCTGATGTACATATATGGAATGCAGGCTGAGGTGGTACCGCCAGCTATAATGATCCGCATACCCCTTCCTGGCGCGGATGTGGGTCAGTCAGCCTTCCCGCCTATTGTACGGCCCATTGCCCTGCGGCTTCCACGGACCTATGCTGCTGCAGCGGTCTCAAAGGAGCCTGGCGTGACTGTCGAAGTTAGCGCTCCGACCGAGGTTGCAAGGGTTCAAACCTTGGCGACCGGTGCAGAATCATTGCTGTTGCCAAGTGGTCTTCCGGATATAGAAGCAGGAGAAATTATTACAGACGAGGCCGATGTCATTCAGACCTTGTCGGTCGTAGAGGGCTCTCCTCCTTTGGCGGCCGGTAAGACTACTCAAGAGGAGCAAGCGCCTTCCGTTGCCGATACAGCTGCTGTAGCCTCACCCCAAAGGGCGGGCAAGGAAGTTGTCACCATGGAGGCCCCTTTAGCTGCTACCGCTGCAATAATCGGGCCGGGTGTGGGCGTCGTGCAGACTATGCCGTCGACGTCCCTCGGGGTGGCCGATGACATTTGGGCCGAGATAGATAGCAGGGTAGACTTTCAGCTCCCCGAGACTTCGCCATTAGGCCTACAATTCTCTGGTGACATGGTATGGCAGTCTCTGGATAATCTCCAGCGAGCCATGTTAGCTTCTCCGGACCTGACCTATGTGCAGCTGAGGAGCTTGGTGGACCACCTCTCCCGGTCGTTATTAGCATTCGGCTGCCCCATGGATGATTGGACTCCGCGGGTTGTAATGCTATTAAAGCACGCCAACAGGCGGGAGTTCCTGAGCCGAGAGGTTTCTGATCAGCTGACGGCTGTGAAGCTGGAGAGAGCAGATTGTCGCACGGTTGCTTCTTCTTTGAGGGTGACCATGGAACAGCTGAGAAATGTTGCTGGCAACATCTCAGAACGTCGGCTGCTTCTCACGGCACGGGAGGCAGAGTTGCGCGCTGAACTTGCCGAGGTCGAAGCCGAACTGCAGGAAGGCGAGCGCCTCGAAGCCCAGTCAAGAGAGGAAGCTGATCTGGCCGAAGGACAACTTGCCTCTTTGGACGAGAAGTTATCGCAGCTGACAGCTACTGAAGCACGGTTGCAAGAATTGACCCGACACTCCTCACTGGGTCTCTTGGAGTTGGCAGATATTTTCCGGCGTCCTTTGCCGTAACCTTGATTCCTTCTCTCTTTTTTTTATCCAATCTTGCTCCTTTTTGTCTTCGGAGCTTATGTACTCCCGGGGGATGTCTCGGGCCAAAGAAATGTGTTCCGCCAATTCATATTAAATGAAAATATCTCTTTTTGTCGTCTCGATCACGACTTCTTTTCCTTCCTTCTTTTCTTTCTTCTGGCTGATCACCCGATCCTGGGGATACTTGCCGATGGCGCAGGAGAGCGCTCACGCCTTCAGGGAAGGGGTGAGGTGTTCGCTCCACCGCGACGTAGCCGTTCCCGGAACAGGGCCTTTGCCAATGTGGGACATAGGTAGCGTAGGCAGATGCACCTAGCGAATCTTGCCGCTGGTGATGAGAGGCGTGTGGTAACCATTGACGTGGATCCACTGTAGACGCAATTATGCTTTGTTGGTCAATGAGGGCGGGAGGCCCAGGTTAGAGGGTAGTTGACCGGGCTTGTCGATGCTGACAAGGGTCGAGAAGGTAGACGGTCTTACCGATGGTGACAAAAACCGGATAGGGTAGCGACCGATCTTGCCAATGGTGACAAGGGTCGAAAAGGTAGACGGTCTTGCCGATGGTGACAAAATCTGGGTAAGGGTAGCGACCGATCTTGCCGATGGTGACAAGGGTCGAAAAGGTAGACGGTCTTGCCGATGGTGACAAAAACTGAGTAAGGGTAGTGACCGATCTTGTCGATGATGACAAGGGTCGAAAAGGTAGACGGTCTTACCAATGGTGACAAAAACCGAGTAAGGGTAGTGACCGATCTTGCCGATGATGACAAGGGTCGAAAAGGTAGACGGTCTTGCCGATGGTGACAAAAACCGAGTAAGGGTAGCGACCGATCTTGCCGATGATGACAAGGGTCGAAAAGGTAGACGGTCTTGCCGATGGTGACAAAAACCGAGTAAGGGTAGCGACCGATCTTGCCGATGATGACAAGGGTCGAAAAGGTAGACGGTCTTGCCGATGGTGACAAAAACCGAGTAAGGGAAGCGACCGATCTTGCCGATGGTGACAAGGGTCGAAAAGGTAGACGGTCTTGCCGATGGTGACAAAAACCGGATAGGGTAGCGACCGATCTTGCCGATGGTGACAAGGGTCGAAAGGTAGACGGTCTTGCCGATGGTGACAAAAACCGAGTAAGGTAGCGACCGATCTTGCCGATGATGACAAGGGTCGAAAAGGTAGACACTGGACGTGTATAAGTGGGATATCGGATGGAGACCCTCGCCCCGACCTCGTAAATGGCCTTCAGGACGGAGGATGGTTCATCACTATTCATCATTCATTTTTTATTCACATTACTGACCTAAGCGCCCTTTCGGGTTTTCACCGAGGCCAGCCCCCTCTTGCTTTTGCCCGCGCGCCCTTTCGGGTTTTCACGCGGCGGGGTACCCGATTTTGCCCGCGACGCCCTTTCGGGTTTTCGCCACAGCTGGGTTACGGCCATTTTTGCACTTGTCCTGGCATAGGAGCAAGTCTGGCGGGGTATCTCTATTTTTAACCCCATTTCTTTTCTTTCTTCTTTTTTTTTTGATTCGGGATGCGGACAAACTGGACCGCGAAGATATTGACTGGCCTTGTCAATGATGACAAGGATCGAATCCTGTTTCGATTCGTCGACACTGGTTAGACGTCGCAGCAAAGGACATGGTCTATTAATGAGGATGTAAGATCCGTGTCATGGGCAAAGATCGACCGATCTCGCCGACGATGACGAGGATCGAAAGTGGGTTTATTAGCAAGGACGGGATTGTTTAACAGGGACGTAAGGCCCAAGTTGAGAGTAGAGATCGGCCAATCTCGTCGAGGATGACGAGGGTCGAAAAGGGTTTGTTCATCGGCATATGCTATTGCCGAAACAAGGATGGGGTTGTCAACAGGGACGTAAGGTCCGAGTTGAGGGTAGAGATCGACCGATCTCGCCGATGACGACGAGGGTCGCAAAGAGTGTGTTAAAGGATTTCCGGCGGGACTTTGATAATTGTCCCTTTCGGAGTTTTATTGGGTGGAGAATAGGAGAGGCATTTGGAAATTACCACTTTACTGACTCAAGCGCCCTTTCGGGTTTTCGCCGAAGCCAGCCCCCTCTTGCTTTTGCCCGCGCGCCCTTTCGGGTTTTCACGCGGCGGGGTACCCGATTTTGCCTGCGACGCCCTTTCGGGTTTTCGCCACAGCCGGGTTATCGCCATTTTTGCACTTGTCCTGATATAAGAACAAGTCCAGCGGGGTATCTCTATTTTTAACCCCATTTTCTTTTCTTTCCTTTTTTGATTCCGGTATAGGGTGGGCTCAGTTAGGGCAGAATGCCACTAGACCGAGGCAAAGGTAGCTTGGTTAGAGCGGAATGCCGCTACCAAAGGGGAGGTAGCTTGATTAGGGTGGAATACCACTAACCAGGGATAAGTAGCTCGATTAGGGCGGAATGCCACTAACCAAGGAAAAATAGCTCGATTAGGGCGAAATGCCGCTAATCAAGGAAAAGTAGCTCGATTAGGGCGGAATGCCGCTAACCAAGAAAAAAATAGCTCGATTAGGGCGGAATGTCACTAATCAAGGAAATGTAGTTCGATTAGGGCGGAACGCCGCTAACCAAGGAAAAGTAGCTCGATTAGGGCGGAATGCCGCTAACCAAGGAAAAGTTGCTTGATTAGGGCGGGATGCCGCTAACCAAGGAAAAGTAGCTCGATTAGGGCGGGATGCCGCTAACCAAGAAAAAGTAGCTCGATTAGGGTGGAATGCCGCTAACCAAGGAAAAGTAGCTTGATTAGGACGGAATGCCACTAACCAAGGAAAAGTAGCTCGATTAGGGCGGAATGCCGCTAACCAAGGAAAAGTAGCTCGATTAGGGAGGAATGTCACTAACCAAGGAAAAGTAGATCGATTAGGGCGGAATGCCGCTAACCAAGGAAAAGTAGCTCGATTAGGGCGGAATGCCACTAACCAAGGAAAAGTAACTTGATTAGGGCGGAATGCCGCTAACCAAGGAAAAATAGCTTGATTAGGGCAGAATGTCGCTAACCAAGAAAAAGTAGCTCGATTAGGGTGGAATGTCGCTAACCAAGGAAAAGAATCTTGATTAGGGCGGATTGCCACTAACCAAGGAAAAATAGCTCGATTAGGGCGGAACGCCGCTAACCAAGGAAAAGTAGCTTGATTAGGGCGGAATGCCGCTAACCAAGGATAAGTGTGTTCCGACCGATCACTCAGGGTGTGTCGGCTGCGCTGCATAATACAGCTTAATGTGTTTTTCGTTGAGGGGAGAGAATTGGATGACTCCTTTGTGGTCTACAAGGACGTAGGCACCCCCTTCATATACTCGGCGGATGATATACGGTCCAACCCAATTTTCGACCAGCTTCCCCTTGGGGTTAGAAGCCATCACTTCTCTTCTTTTGACCATTACTAGGTCTCCTTTCTTGAATTCTCGACCCTTGACTAGCTTGTCAAAAGCACGGGCCATGCGAGCTTGGTAGAGCTGGATGTTTTGCTGCGCCCGGAGGCATTTTCCTTCGAGCTCAGCGAGCTCTTCCAATCTTCTTTCTGCATTGGTCTGCTCACCACTGACTAATCCGTGCTGGATGGCAACTCGCAACGAAGGAACTTCGAGTTCAATCGGCACTACAGCTTCCGACCCATAGACAAGGGAGAAAGGTGAACAGTCGGTTGGGGTCTTGTAGACAGTGCGATAAGCCCAAAGTGCTTCGTACATCCTTTCTTCCCAATCCTTTTTATTAGACTTGACAGTCTTTGCCAGTAGTGTGCACAAGGTCTTGTTAAAGGCTTCTGCTAGTCCATTGGCTTGAGGGTTGTAGGGGGACGATGTCCTCCAGTCAATTTTGTATTTGTCGGCCAGCCGATAAATCTTCTGATTTCTAAAATGGCTGCCATTGTCAGAGATGATTCGGCTGGGGATCCCGAACCGAAATATTACATTCTGCCGGAAGAATCTTGCAACTAGTTCTCCCGTCACATCTCTTAGTGCTATTGCTTCTGCCCATCTGGAGAAGTAGTCTGTAGCTGCTAAGATGTATTTGCACCCTGATGAAGATGCTGGCAGTGGCCCTACCACGTCCGTGCCCCACTGAGCAAATGGCCAGCTCGGCAGGGTGGGATGCAGTGGCACCGGAGGTCTCCTTGCCACATTAGCATGTTCTTGACATTTCTGACAAGCTTTGGCAAACTTGCAGCAATCATCAAATATAGTGGGCCAATAGTAACCCAACTTCTTTATCTCAATTTTCATTTTCGGGCCAGCCTGGTGTGCTCCAGCTGATCCTGCATGGACTTCCTGCATCACCTGTCCTGCTTCTGCTGAAGACAAGCAACGGAGTAGGACTTTCCTTCGGGCATCTGCCATAATTCGGAACAAGGTCCCGCTTCTCATCTCGTAAGAATCCTTGATCCTCAGGAGCTTCATTCTCTGTTCCTTTTCTTTTGGAAGTTGCTGGTGTTGAAACCAGCGTAGGAGATGCTCTCGCCAATCGGGCTGCTGAACCCCTTCGATGACTGCTACTTCCATTTCTTGTTCGTCGATCGGGACCTCTGTCACGCTGGGGACCTGTCGGCGGTTGATCACTGTTACATTCAGGCTTGTGTCTGGCGGGACTGCCAATGAACTAGCCAGCTTAGCGAGGGCATCCGCCTGAGCATTCCGGCCTCGGTTGATGTGCTTGATGCTGATGAAGTAAAATCTTGACATCAGGCGAGTTGCCAACTGGTGATAGGGGAGGAGCTCTTGCTTTCGCACCTCGAACTCTCCCTCCAGCTGTCTTATAACTAGCATGGAGTCTCCGAATGCTTCCAGCATCTGAATTCCCATGGACAGAGCAATTTGCAACCCGATTATCAGGGCTTCATATTCTGCTTCATTGTTTGTGCATTGCTTGTTTATGGAACAGGATGTATATACCACTTCTCCTTCTGGGGATTTCAGGACTATGCCTGCTCCTGCTCTGACCCTGGCTGGCCCGGTGGCAGAGGTGTCAATTCTGGAAGCGCCATCAAAGTATAGTTGCCATAAGGAGGGCCGTACTTGTACGGCTTCTAAAGTTTCATCCTCAGGAAGCTCCGGCTCCAACGGGCAATCCCCGGGCACTGGGTGCTCAGCGAAGAAGTCTGCAATGGCTTGGCCCTTGACGGCCTTGCGCGGCACGTAGGAGATGTCAAACTCCATAAGGATTACCGCCCATTTGCCCAGGCGGCCTTTGAGGGCCGGTTGAGACATAATGTACTTCAGGGGATCCTCTTTGGATACCAAGCTGATTTCATGCGACAACATATAGTGTCGGAGCTTTTTAACTGCGAAGACCAGCGCCAGACAGATCTTCTCAATATAAGTATATTTCTCTTCAGTTCTGACCAGTCTCCGACTGAGGTAATAGAGGGCTTGTTCTTTCCCTTCTTCATTATTCTGGGCCAGCATTGCCCCCAGAGAATTGTGTGTAGCTGCTATATACAGTATCAATGGTTGCCCTTTCACCGGTGCGCCCAACACTGGAGGGGTTTTCAGGTAGTCTTTTAGCTTGTCGAAGGCTGCCTGGCAATCTTCATCCCAATAAAAGGGGACATCTTTCATCATCAACTTGTGAAAAGGCTGGCACCGCCCTGACAAATTGGAAATGAAACGCCGGATATAAGCCAAACGGCCCTGTAGTGATCTCAGCTCGGAGATGTTCCTTGGCGGAGGTAACCCCTGAATCGCCTTGATCTTTGCGGGGTCTATCTCGATTCCCCGATATCGGACGATGAAGCCCAAGAATTTTCCGCTCGACACTCCGAACGCACATTTCATAGGGTTCATTTTTAGCTCATGCTGCCTCAGCCTCTGAAAAATAATCCGGAGGTCTTGCAGATGATCTTCTTTTCTTCTGGTTTTGACCACCAGGTCATCTATGTAGCACTCGACCTTGTGGTAGAGTAGTTCATCAAAAATTTTGGTCATTGCGCGCTGATAGGTTGCGCCAGCATTCTTTAGTCCGAATGGCATTCTCTTGTAATGATAAATGCCTTTAGGAGTTCGGAAAGCAGTATGGACTCGGTCACGCTCCGCAATCCAAATCTGATTGTAGCCGGAAGACCCATCCATGAATGACAGGGCTTCATGGCCGGTTGTAGCATCAATCATGACCTCGGTTATTGGCACCGGGAAGTCATCTTTGGGGCAGGCTTTATTTAGATCTCGGAAGTCGACACATATCCGGATCTGTCCATTCTTCTTTTTCACGGGGACGATATTCGCCAGCCATGTGGTGTACTGGTTTTCTTCAACAAATCCCACGTCAATGAGCTTGTCGACTTCAGCACAAATTTGGGTGATGAGCTCTGGCCTCATGCGCCGCGGTGGTTGCTTCACCGGCTCGGCTTCAGGGTTGATTGCCAGCTCATGTTGTGAGACAGCGGGGCTTAGACCTGGCATCTCTTTATAAGTCCAGGCGAAGCAATCCCGGTATTCTAGCAGTAGTTGAATGTACAGCTCCCGTTCTTCTGGGGACAGTTGGGCACTGAGGAAGGTAGGCCTAGGGTCCTTCTCATTTCCCAGGTTGACTTCTATCAGTTCATCGACTGTGGCTTGTCCTCCGTCTTCTATCTCCGGAGGTGCCGGTTGGAGGTCAACGAAGTCTGGAATGCCATCTTGAGGGTCGAGTACTTCGACTTCCTCGTCAGACACCGCCAGAGCTTCCTGAGGTTTCTTGATCTCTTGTGCTAGCGGCTGGGTGGATTGTTCTATCAGCAGATCCATTGCCGTTGCAGCTTCCAAGGATGAAGGAGCAGCCTTGGTGTTTGCAGATGAGATTACAGCCATGACGGGCTGGTGACTGTTCACTGCCAGGCCCGGACAGCATGCTGATTTTGCAGCAGAAGTTGAGGAAGTTTCGCCTTCTGGGACAGTTGTATCTTCCGCAGAAGTGGCTTTTTCTTCTCTGGTAGCTGGCTCCCCTTGATTGGAGTTGACCAAGGCCTCCCTGATTGGCAGAAAGGGTGTTGAAGTTGTCATTAGTAGGACCCCTGTAGAGGGAGAGACTCCTACTTCTTGAATGTCTTCGGCTTCGCTGCTGCTAGCCGTATCAAATTCGCCTTGAGAGGCTGCTTCTTCAGGATGGACCTGCTCCCAGCATCGGCAAGGGATCAAGGTCTCTATTTGTTGATTCCCGGATAGAGCCAATTCAGCATGTTCGGCTTCCACCGGATATTCATCAAAGGTTGCCCCCAGAGGGCTATCTTCAGTTGGATAGAAGGCGGAGATAGTATCCACCTCGTACCGCCCACTGTAATAGTAGTCTTCCAGGGTGAAGCCCAACCCCAGGTGTTGAGAGACGCGTCTCATTTCTTTGTCCAGATTTGTAGGATGCCACATCTTCTGGAAAGCTTCTTTGCGCTTTTGAGATTGATCGGGAGGAATGTGTTACTTCTGAAACATTATGGCCATCCGATCAGTTGTAAATGCCAGACCTTGGACAGGAACCGGCGGGTTGCTTATAACCTCGGGGAGGCTGCAATCTGTGTCTTCCCGAGTGGGATGCACCTCAGCTGTATAGAACAGGGTGCTGGGCCCATCTTCCTGTGTCACCTCCCAAGCTTTGAAAGGTTCGACCGTGGGATCATTGAGGCCGAGGACTGGCTTGGTGAGGCCGGCCGGAACTCCGATGCGGTCATGCTGTCGGTTGGCCTGCACTTCCTTAGCTCTGGGGTATAGTGCTGGGGGTGTTACCCTACCAACATTTTCAGGAGCTGTGATGTGGGAGACCACCTTTGGCTTGACATACCCGCGTGGCGGTGGTGGATACCAACCGTCACCCGATCTATTTTTTGATGCTTCTGTGGGGGTTTCAGCTTCAGAAACCTTCCGGGGAGACCCCGTATATAGGTTGGCGTCCGCCAAGTGACATTCAAATACCTCGAATGGGTGGATATCAGCAAATATCCTCTCCTCCTTCCCCTGGAGGCTGTATTTGATGCATTGGTGGAGCGTGGAGGGCACCACCATATTTTCATGCAGCCATGGGCGGCCGAGCAGTGCTTTGTAGGAGGTGCGAGAGTCAATGACATGAAACTGCACCGTTGTAGTGAAATCTGCCAGGGTCAGTGTGAACTCTGCCACTCCCATAGATACTTCACATTTTTGGTTGAAGCCAGCGATACGCATATCCCCGACTTTCTCGAGATGCACATTAAAGTGGTACCTCTCGTATATTCTATATGGCAGGATGTTGACTGCTGCACCAGGATCGACCAGAATCCGGTTCAGTTCTCTTCCGTTCAGGTGCCCTTTCATATATAGCGGCCTGTTGTGGCTGGCAGTAGGTAGTAGCATGTCTTCTGGAGAGAAGGTCATACTGGCTTCTGGTATAGCCTCAGCTATGCAGGTTTCAAAATGAGCAGGCGTCTGCAGAGCAGTGATGATCGCCTGTCGAGTTTCTTCACTCAAGGAGAGAATTTCCCAGATCGTAAATCGAGCGGGGAGCTTCTTGAGCAACTTCATTATTCGGCTCCCAGCCCGGACATTGGAGAGCTTCATCTCTTCAGCCCATCTGGGCTTGGGGAGGTTTTGATTTGTGGGTCCAGACGGACCTGCTTCATCTTCCTCGGACTCGGCACCCTCTTGGCTGGCACCGGCTGTCGGGTCTTCTTTATTAGCTGCTGTAGGGCAAGCTCCATCTGCATTCGCATCCTCAGTAGATTGCGCTGGCTGCGGGTGAACGGCCCCGGGTGTAGGGTTAGCATCTTGGCAGGGCTGCTTCCCTTTTGACATCTTCATAAATTCAAGGAATGAAGGGACTGCCTTGCCCCCACTCTTGTTGTATAGGCCTGACGGAGGAGGGATTTGGACTCCCTTAACTTCCGGCGGAGGTGTCTTGTAGGGTTGCTCCCCTCTGAACATAATGTTGTGATTGGGTGGTGGCTGGCGCCCCCATTTTCGGCCTGACCGAGTGGCATGTGCAGCAGTTGCGGCCTCGGCCTTGCCTCCCCCAGCATGGGGTGTGAAGCAAATTTCTTCTTCTTCCTCTTCTCCGGGTAGGTTGAAGAGTGCTGACAGGGTATTGCAGGAGACGACCTGTGTTTTATGGGCCCCAGCGCCCTTTCTTTTCTTCTTCTTTTGCTTTTTCTTCTTTTTGGTTTCTGCAGGTGCTTGCCCCCAGAACAGGTTGCTCTCTTGAGGTGGTGCTGCTTCAGCTTCCTCCCCTTGCTTGAGTGAGAGTTGCTCCAGCTCTTGCCATGGGACGTGGTCCCGTACCAGCAGAGGTTTCAGTTCGGGCTGCACATATTCATCTAGCCCTTCAATTAAGTGTTGCAGTCGAAGGACTCCAGGATTGGTTTCCTTGATTACTGGCAGCGGAGTTTGTCTCCTCCTGTTAGGTGTATGTATTCTGACAGCTGTAGGTGGAGTGACCCATACGGGTGCTACCACTGGCGGAGCAGGCCGGGGTGTAATGCCACGGATATGTGCCCCCTCTTTTGGGCGGGGTGCCCTCTTCTTCTTGTGCTTCACAGGGATTTGCTGCCACCCCTGTTGTTCTTTCACGGGCTCCAGAAATGGATTTCGTAGGTGCTCCGTGTGCTTGCTTCAGAGATCTCCTCAGGTAATGCCTGGTAGAGGGAGATCATGTTGATTGCTGCCCTCCTGAAAGGGGCTTCATGTGGCTGAGGAGGGTCTACTTTGTACTCTCCCAGCTCTATCTCATTCTTTTTCACCATCCTTCGATGACGTCTTTGAAAACATAGCAGTCTTCGATTGGATGTCCCAACATCTGGTGGTAGGGGCAGAATCTCGGACTGTCTTTTCTTTTCAGGTCCTCCGGCCTCCTTGGCTCGGGCAGAGTGACCATGCTGTATTCTGTTACCCAGTCGAACAGGACTCGGGTCTTGTCTTTTGGAAAGGAATAAGCTTTCTTCATTTTGTCCCTCAGCGAAGGACCTTCTTTATCATCTGGAGCTTTTGCAGGCTGCGGGGGAGCCGCTTTCTTGCCCTTCTCCTTTTGTTGCTCGAATGCCTTGATGTCAAGCGCATTCGCTTCTTTAGGTGTGGGACGCCGCTCCGCAGTCTTGCCTTTCTGGACTGTGTTGGCGGCTGATGCCGGGACAGGCTTGGCTAGAAAGGCCTCTACCTCGGCCACCACATTATTCAGCCGGTCAAACGACCGTATTTCCATTCCAATCATTTTTTCAGGATTTCCCTCCTGAGATTTGTTGCATATTTGCACAGCGTCCTCCTGATGCGGGGGCCGCTTACATCTCATTCCGAGGTTCCTCCACCTCTTGATATAGTCAAGGGCAGTCTCATCTGCCCTTTGCCTTGTTGAGTAGAGTTCGGCCACCGTGACCTCCCTCTCTGTGACATGGAATCTTTCTCTGAACTTCCTCTGCATATCCGACCAGTCATTAATTGACCCGGCCGAGAGGCTGGAGTACCATTCAAATGCGAGCCCCGTCAGCGAGGACCCGAAGAATTTCAGCAGATATGACTCGTCGGTGGCCAGATCACCCATAACGGTCATATAGTAAGCAATATGTTCTTTAGGGGACCCTTTCCCGTTGAATTTGTCAAACTTAGGCGGCTTGTTGACCCCCGGGGGCAGTCGTTTAGCTGCATGGTGTTGCGGGTAGGGCACCCGATAGGCATCGAATGCGACGTAGTCGCCTTCACTTTTCTCTGCGAGCTTCAGCTCGATCATCCTTTCCACCATCATCCGGTTCACGACCGTGGGGTCGACTGGCTCCGGATAGAAGTGCGCTGGCTGCAGGTACGGGGTGACCAGGGTGGTCGCCTGTGGAGGATGCAGCAGCGGGGGTGTCGGGTGCACCTGAGGGAGCACCGGAGGTAGCAGCGGCTGAGGCTGTGGCGGCCGCTGTTGCGCTGTCGCCATGCTTGGCTCTGATGGCTGGGGTAGTGTATAGAGCGGTGGAGGGTCGTCTCGACGAGCCGCTCCCCGTGATGATTCACCCTGGACTTCGGGTGGTTTAGAAGCTGATGAATGCTCAGTCTTTTCTATCAGCTGTTTCTTCAGAGAATCTATCTCCCGTTGATATTTCTGCAGCAGCATCAGAACTGATGGATCTATAGTGGTGGGGATACCCTCTGTCGTTTCCCCGGACGTACCCTCAGGCAGGATGTCGAGGAGGACGTCGTCTTCTTCTTCCGTCGTCACCACATTAGCGGTCAAGACGGGGGCCTTATCATCCCAGCGGGAATAGACCTGGGGTTGTTTCTCTTTCATCATCGTCAGAAGCCCTCTTGCTGCTTCTGTCCTGCGGGTAGTTGGCCCCGGCCGTACGGCCAATTGAGCCAGTTCTTGGGGGTCTTCAGGAAGCTCCCCATATCGGCTGGACACACCAGCCATGTTGCAAGTGAAAACCTGCATCCTTCTTCTTTGTCGATGGACCCTCCGCCTGGCTTGTTGCGGAAAGGTCAGCCTCTCGAACACAGAAACCCTTCTCCTTTCTTCCCGCTCGGGGAAGGCTTCATCGGCTTCGATCTCAAAGCCGTCATCGTATCCATTGTCGTCGACAGACGACACCATCATTCTATCTTCCATCTCTTCTTCATGTGCTGCCGATAAGCAGTAATCTTCCTCGGTGGCGATTGTTTGCATCAACCGCTGCTTTCCGAGTGAGGGGTTGCCTAAACCTCGGAAATAGCTTCTGACTAAGCAGGTCATTTCTTCTCGACCCCGTTCTGGGTGTAGTACGGGGGATAGTGGTCGGCCTCCCGCAGGAGGAATGTAGGCCAGTCGAGCTCTGTCGGCTGGCTGTTAGAATCTTCGCCTCGTGGCAGGGACGTTGGCTTGACGGGCCGCAGCCCGGAAACTTCTGTGGCGCGGAGGATCCGCAACCACCACTTCTTCCATCTTCGGGGGTAGGCCCCTTTCTCTTATCACCTCCGCATCGTCATTCACAGGATGGCGGCGGATGGGTGTCAGCTGGTGGACAGGTCGGGTCCGTTTGGGAACCCACACCTGTTTGAACTTCCTCGGCTTGAGTGTCGGGTTTCCTTGGCCATGGTGGCCGGCTTCTTCCATTTCTGCCCTCCTTCCAGCAAGGGCTTGATATGTGTTGTGGACAGGAACGTTGGGAATGACTCGGTCCGGGGTCACCCGTGCCGTGCGTCCGTTGAGGAAGACGCGCATGCCTCCAACCAGCATTGATTTCCCGGACTGAGACACAGTTCCGGTGATCACAGTAGCGTTCCTGCGGATCTGGCGACGCTGACGTCCTCCAGGGTGTTTGTTGGCGATAGCGGGGTGCGTCCCACGTACAACGTGGTGCACCATACAGCTAGCGGCCGGGGCTGGATTCTTGAGCACGTCGTCACAGCGGGGAACCTTCAGAGGCTCCACCTCCTCCATAGTTTGCTTGGCAGGTTCTGGGGCTTCGACTTCCAGGATGTCGACGAGGGCCAAACCCAGAAAGTTGGGGAAGCCTACGGCGGGATGGAAGCTGCCGAATTCCATGGGCACCGCCAGGTACCCTTGCGCATGTCCGGCGACGATCGAAGGACCGAAGTCGGCACCAGCTATTCCATGAGTTGTCATTGTTTGCCTACAAAGACAAACAGGGAAATAATTAGTAGCCTTTGAAAGGGCTTCGAAGCCCGGATATCTCGGCAAAGAGATGAAAGGTGACACTGGTCCCACCGGGCGTGCCAGACTTGTTTGCGACCTTTTTTTTCCTCTCTTCGTTCGCGTATCGATCAGCCATTTGACTAACTGGTAATCAACTGACTGATTGACGACGCGGGCGTGCCAGTCACATGAGTGACGATTTTATTGTGCGCTCATTCTGACCCATATCGGGTGAATGTGAGGTTCGATCGGGACCAGTAGTCCGCCATACCGTAAAGGTTATGGCGTTAATTACATCCCCCACGAGGAGGGAACACCTTTGATTAATTGCCGAGATATCAGGCTGTCAAAGCCAGAATAAAGGATACAGAGCATGCGAGTGATCGTGCAAGATGCTACGATTGACTACACACGATTTATTAGGGTGGACCCTGGTACATGGCGGAGGACTTAGGCTCGAAGGCCACCTTCACGCGTAACAAAGCCCCCAATCAGGCGTAACCTGACCTTCTGGCAATGTTATTTGATATACCAAGGATGCACCTATTTAGGCATGCATTAATGCGATATGAAAGCTTGGACTAAGGCATGACGACAAGATTCGAGGCATATCAATTTGAGCTTGAACATGCTAATTTATCTAGTTTATTTGGTCGAGGAGCTTGTGTCCCTCTATGATTAGCATAGGAAATCATCTCATGAGTGGAAAAAGGGTTGGAATGACGCGACGACACGATTCGGAACGAAACCGGTGCAGTGCATGCGAAGAAAGGGGCTAAAACGCTTGAAACGGCGCCCTGAAACGTAGGTAAAAGGCTTAAAACGGCGCCAGAACCGTAGGTAAAGGGGAAAACCCCTGTTAAAACGGCGCGGCTGGCTGGGGCGCGTCGGGAAGGGCGCGCCGGGAAGGGCGCGCCGTTTTAAGGTGTTATCGCGCACGAACGCGCCGATTTAACCCGATTTCGTGGAAACAGGAGCTTCGTTAGTTTATTCATGGATATATATATATATACATAAAAAAGGGGTTTTAGAGGATTTTGAGAATTCATTGAGTTGATTATTCATCGGATTGGTCCCAAGTCATCCAAAGGTCAAATCACGGGCTCGTGCGAGGTCCGGACTCGAGCGCGGTGATTGTTCCGAGTTTAAACTCGTTCGAGCCGGAATTTCGACAGCATCTCCCCATCCCAAAGGATTATCGGGGAGACGCGGGGAATACTCACGTGGCGGAGTAAACCCCTAAAAGTCGGGTGGCGCAACGGCGGCCGGCAGACCCAAACGGATAGGAAGACCCCGAGGGCTAGCCTGCTAGGGGTACCGAGTCCGTGGGTAACAGTGAGTGAGTGAGGCGACTCGATATGGGAGCGAAAAACCCCGAGGGCTAGCCTACGAGGGGCACGCGACCCGAGTCACCACAACACTCGAATCGGGACGACCGATTAGAGAAGGAAATCCCGAGGGCTAGCCTACGAGGGGCACACGCATCTCACGGCCACCACAAAGTCCATTAGGGACTGTGGATTTGAGATGTCGGGATTAACCCGTTTACTATTCACTCATTAATCCATAG
The DNA here is from genome assembly GCA_022559845.1 of Amorphophallus konjac. NCBI lineage: Eukaryota > Viridiplantae > Streptophyta > Magnoliopsida > Alismatales > Araceae > Amorphophallus > Amorphophallus konjac. The sequence continues at coordinate 100,181,620 of CM040122.1, forward strand.
GAGATTCGTCACTACTGGACGGTCCCCGGTGGACAGAGTGTTATCACAACGGAACAGTGGGGGATGTTCCCCCTCCCCGGGTTACCGATCCACACTAATGAAACAGTAGAACGGAGCAGTGAGATCATTCGCATAACCAGCAGGCCAAAACTAATGCCTGTAGATATACATACGTTCATGCATGTGCACGTTCACAAATCAAAGAAATATTCATCAAGGAATGTTCAGAAAATAATAACGGGAATGTGGGGACGCCCTTATTTCCCTCTGTTCATGGTCGGGAACAGAAAGGGTATTACGAGGGCGGCCCAGACAGGTTGAAGGAACCCACGTATTGACTCACCTCACACGGTGAAAATTCCTAGCATTCGATCAGAAGAGAAAAACACCCCCGGGGAGGGGAATCGATGTAGCCCTTGCCATAGCAGGGCATAAAGCGTCGGGAAGATGGAACAGAAGTAAGATCATTCGGCCAAAGGAATGCACAATGCTTTGCGTTCATCCTCCACGGCGCCGGCATCATTGTCGGACGCCGCTTCACCGGCTACAGGGAAGAAGAGGAAACAACAAAAAAAAAGATCCATAGGAAAAGGAAAGCAGCATTCATTCATGATATAAGCAACAAGGCAAGGAAGTGCACAGAGCATCGTTTCGGCGCCGGTGCTGTCGCCCGGCCGCCGTTTTCATTAATATAAGGGACTCGGTACAAACAGAGAGGAGGAATAGAGATGTTGGTGAAGGAGGGGAGGTCAGGCTCATATCATCGCCCCTCCCCTCACTCACTTACATTGTTTAGAGAGAACCGAAGATATAACAAAAAGGGGGAATCTGCCGAGAGAAAACACGGGGAACCCACCTAAGTAAATGAGAAACGGATGATCTCCTTCTTCGACTCCGGGAAGCTCGGGTGGAGTAGGGTGGCGGCCGTCGAGAGGCTCAGACGGAGGTTTCTGTCGACAGAAGAAAACCCTCCGATCCCTCTCTCTGGACCCCTCTCCTCTCTTTCTAATTCTCTTTTTTTTTCTTTTGATTCTGCCCCTTCCTCTCTGCCCCCCTTCTATTGCCTTCTCCCTTTCTGGATCGGATCTCTTCTTTTTTCGGCCGAAGGCAGGCTGTAAATATATAGCTTTTGTTAATCCGGCGCCCCGGGAAGGGACGCGCCGGATTTGATGGCGCCGGGAAGAAGCCCCGGTTGGCTTTTGCGCGCCGGTTCGACGGCGCCGGGGAACACATCCCCTATTGTTCTTGGCGCGCCGGTTTGACGGCGCCGTTTTAACCTGTTCACTTGGCGTATCCAGTCCGGTGGGCCCGGCGATGATTCCGGAAGCTCCCGTTGACTGTTCCTCTCGCCCTGTCCATCGGAGGGCCTTGACGGGGTGTTGATGAAGCTCTTGATACCACGAACGGCCTTAATCAAGACTTCGTGTGTGTCTGGTCTGAGCACACGGGTGTCCTGTTGATACAGCCTTCGGCACTGTGATTTGTGCTTCTGGCTGAGACGGACTCGTGCTCGAAGCTTCCTTGCAGGATGACGTTACATCCTAGACAATTCCACCTTGAACGGTGATCAATCGGCCACTAACGGGCCCACTATGGCGAGAAGCCAAACTCGTGTTGGGTAATCGGGGCCTTCTGCTGACAGAACCTCCGGCCCCTTGTTGCGGATGGCCGAGGACATTCTTCCTCCTTAGGAGAGTCATAAGGTAGACCGTCGTCCTTGGTCGGGCGATGGATGTGGGGTAGCGGCATGACGGAGTCGATGCCGGATCATTGGGCAGGCTTGATCGCGCTGCCGGTTGGTTATGGGTTCGTTTCGACTCTCCTGAGGTAAAATCCCCGGTGCTCATTTCAAGGCGACTTGGGGCCCCGTCAGCTTGAAGGGTCTTTGATAAGGTGGTCTTCATCGGCTTCTGTGCTTCAGTGGGCCGTATCATTCGTCTTTGCGGCTCGGTCGCCGAAGGATTAAATTTTGAGTGCCAACAGGTGAATCCTCTGGGTTGCATTGTGGTTCCCTCTGAATCAGATCAGAGGAAGGGAGGTGGTCTCCGGGGTTGTTGTGTTCAGATAGTGAGGAGGCTATCTGGGTTGTTCCCTCCGGCTGTGGAGGAAGAGAGACAGCGTCTCTGAATTGCAGTGAGGGTGAGTCACTGCTGGGTTCCCTCTTGTCTAAAAGGAAGGGAGAGTTATCTCCGAGTCAGGTCTTGGGGTGTGAGACCTGGGTGCAAGCTATGTGTTAAGCGTCTGTAGGGATTTCGATCCCCAAGCTGTGGATCAGCGTGTTGTTGGCAGACTGAGTCTGCGGTTCTTTCTTGTGAAAGGGAAGCCTCACTCGGCCTTGAGTGAGGGATGGACGTAAGTCTGCAGGTTACAGACTGAACCATCTAAATCTCTTGTTCTCTGTGGTGTGGCTGTGCGCATCTATTTCCTTTATGCTTCTGTCTGGTTTCATGAAGTAAGTGTGATTGTTGTTGATCGAAACCTTAGTCTGACTGCTCGCTTAGTGCTTGTGCATATGTGCTGATGAGATTCTGAGTGATATATGTTCTGCGCTCGTGACCTGCTTTATCTTGGTTGAGGTTTAGGACCATTTTACATATAGTCAGTCTTCCTAGCCCATCTCATCTTCGAAGATCTCCTCGGCTCGGACAAATATTTTTTAAACGGTGATCTATTCATCCCCTCCCCTTCTAGCTCACCGTCCTCTTACTTAACAGTTGGTATCAGAGCAGGTTTACCCGAGATGTGGTCCAACGACCAGGGTAATCCTGGAACCAGTGGTCCTCGCAGCTACATAGCTGAAGGACAGTCAATCTCCCGTCCCCCATATTTTGATGGTTCTAATTATTTCTTTTGGAAAAACAGGATGGAAGTTTTCATCCGATCTCAGAGCCACAAGCTGTGGAGAGTCATTACAACTGAACCTTATGATTTACCTCCGAATGAGGAGATGTGGTCTGAAGAACAAGTCAAATTATCCGGACTGAACTGGTCTGCGCTCAACATCATCCAGTGCGCAGTTCACCCTGAAGAATATGCCCGAATTTTGGCGTGCAAGACAACTAAGAAGATGTGGGATGAACTAGTGCTGATTTACGAGGGTACCTCTCAGGTCAGAGCTACCAAGGTAAACTACCTAACCTCTGAGTATGAATTATTCAAGATGAAGTCAGAGGAGAGCGCGACTGATATGTACGCTAGGCTGTCACTGATCACAAACAGCCTCAAGGGGTTTGGAAAGGAAATATCTGAAGGGGATATAGTCAGGAAGATCTTGAGATCTTTGACTCCAGCGTGGCACACAAAGGCCACTGTGATAGAGGAATCGAAGGATTTAACAACCATGACTGTCACTGAACTCATAGGGTCTCTTATGACCTATGAGATAAATCTCAAGAAAATAGGAGAAGGAAGTGACAGAAAGGGCACGAATGTTGCTCTTAAAGTTGAACGACACAGCAGCAGCAACAACAGTAGCAGCAGTGGAGACTCTGATGGAATTCTAGACCTTGACAGGAGTGAAAAAGCTATGCTCACACGACAGTTCAGGAAATTTCTGAAACTGAAGGGAAAATCATATGGGAGAAGAAGAAACTACTCATCAGGTAAATATCCGAACAATGGCAATGACAAGGATAGGAATGCTAAAAGTGTGATGTGTTATCATTGCAGGAACTTTGGGCACATGAAGCAAGATTGCCCTGAGCTTCAGAAGAAGACACTGGATTACCATAAGAAAGGCTCCAAAGTGTACAAGAAAAAGCCAAAAGCTATGGTATGCACTTGGAGCGATGAAGAAGAAGACTCAGAGACTAATTCCTCAGGAAAGGAGACTGAAGGAGTATGTCTGATGGCCGACGAGGAAAATGAGGTAATCAATCCCTTTGTGACTTACTCTATTGATGACCGGGAAGATAAGTATGGTGAACTGCTAGATATGTACAATGCCTTAGCTAAAGAACATAGAGTCACCAAACGCAAACTCAATGTGGTTAATGAAGAACAAGAACTCATCAAGACAGAAAATTCCAAACTGATAGCTGAATTAGCTCAAATGAAAAATGTAAGAAATGAGAACAATCTTGTTAAAAATGAGCTTGAAAAACTTAGAAAACAGCTTGATGAAACCAATCAACATACTGAAGAAAACCTGAGACAAAATGACTTACTCAGGGAAGGGTATGAAGCTGTTAAAAGGGTCAATGATGAATTGCTGGAAAACAATATATGTCTGCGGAAGGAGTTGGAAGATAAGAAGAAAACCCTTGAGAGGTTTGTTTTGGGAGAGAGTAATTTGAATGCCTTGTTAGGCACCAAAGTAAACTTTAACAGAGAGGGGTTGGGTTTCAACCCAAGTAAGAAGGAAGCATTTGGGGTAAAAACCACTACTTTCTGCACTGAGAAAGGAAAAGAGAAACTGGACATTCCATCCAGTTCCAAAACTACTGAACAACAAAAGAACATCCATAGACAACAGGCTGATTTTGGAAAAAATATCTTCAAGAAATTCAACAAGCCCACGCACCAAAAGATACTCTTTGCACCATGGTGAGTACGTTGCTCATTGTGTGTGGCATGTGTTATTTGCAAACTTACTCTTAGTGTGGTAAACACCTCACAAGTGTGGGAGAGTGTACACACGTCTCCAACGGAGTTCGAACCACTAGAAAACCCATCTCTATTGGTGTGATTGTTCTATTTATGCTCATGCCCCATTCTTTGTGACCGTGATATTGTTGATCTGACTTAGTTAAAATATCAAATCTTTTAAAGGGCCACATTGGTCAATATGTTGATTCTTTGTCAATAAACGCAATTCATCCCCCTATTGACTTTGTCATATATTGGACCAACGGAAGGAAAAAGGGCAGCCTATGATTATGTGAATCTGATCGATGATGGCAAAAACATTGTCATTAGGGGATTATGAGAAGCCCTATCAAATCCTAGAAGAGAAGTGGTGTGTCGTACAAACTTTCGGGGTACAGATATGAATATTTCAGGGGGAGCATGGACATAGCATGGCAACCAGATGTGAAGAGGCCTCTTGTTAGCAATGAGTGGAATGTGCAAGAAACCACGCTACATATGTTAAGGTGGACGGACATGCTTAGACTGACTAACAAAATGCTAGATTTTCTACACGACAGGAAAGAGAGGGATGCGTAGAGATTAGTCACCTCTTAAAGGTATATAAGATCTAGTATCTTACCGACAAAAGAACACTCAATATTCTCTCAATGTTAGGGAAAAGACAGCTAAATTGTGAGTTGCAATCTACATGCTTATGGTCAACCCTCCGTCAATTCCCCATTCTTGTGAGCCGTAGGGGGCAGTATTTCCATAGACGTCCGTTGACAAACTAAAAAAACACCAGAAAAGTCACTACACCAATGAATTATACTTATGACACATTTGAGAACTCGATAGATCATAGATTATAATTTAAAAATCTCCACCTATTTAAAACTCCACCAAATATCTAAATATCACATCAAATTATTCAAAAATCACAATCTAACTTTAGAGAGAGAGAGGGTGAAAACCCTCCCCATTTTATAATCTCCCAAAAATTTCTTTTCATTAGATCATTCACTCTAAATGATTATAGAAAAAGTCATAATCCTATAAAATTTTCAAACGAGACCTTAATGCACACTCTAATCAATTACACACCCCCGACATACACCAAACAAACTATTTTTTAAAAAAAAGCTTATTGTGACGTGATACTCCCATCCTCTTAACTTACACGCCTCTTCCTGAAGACTTAAAAAAATTTAAAACAAAAAACAAAACTGATTCAAAAATAATTAAATCCAACACTATTCATTAAATTTAATTTTTATTTTATTTTTTTAAAATCATCAAATAGAGATATATCTTATAGAAGTTAAAGGAAACGTAAACTCCACGGCACAATTTTTTTTAAAAAAATAATTCATTTGATGTACACCTTGAATGTGTAGTTGACCAAGTGTGCACTAAACATTTTTTCCAACACCAATAGACAGCAGAGCTTTCTGCAGAATGAAAACTGCACCTATCACAAAGTCCAGTGGCCGTAATCACCAGCAACGATCGACCACGCCAAGCACAGCGAGAACATATGTGCTACATGAAAGGAAAAGAAAAAAAACGGTTGGACGGAAAATGATCCGGCAGAAAGGATCATGCCGAGAGTTCAACCATCTTCATTGCTGCGTTCACAAAGGCCGTGGGTAACTTCACATTTTGTGCTGCACACTAAATTTCATCGATTACAATCCATCAACTTTCACTAACTTGATCTAACTTGTACAACTCCGGTCGCTCTTCAAACTCTGTTCCTTTGGTTCGCAGATACAATTGCAGATGACCATGCATCCATTTCACATGTTACTAATTCAGATTCCTCAGAAAGAGGTTATTGACTTTTTTTTTCTTTTTTTTGACGATGGAAAACTTACCGCATGACCAGCAAATCTAGACTCACATCTCTTTGTTCCCTTAAAGAGTCGAACTTGAGACCTTTTTATCACGAAACAAGATCCATATCAATTGACCCACTTGGGATCCTAAAAAAGGTTGTAGACTCGATTAAACCATTATGAGTAGCTCTAAGTTAGATTGGTACACGTCAATTTTTCAAGATTTTCACCAGCTTCCTGTTTTAATATAAGACAGCCTTGTCATTAGCCCACTCCTTCCAAAGATGAAAAAGGAAAAACACAAGGAAACCCAAGAAGTTTTCTGTGAGGTCAGACAGAATATACAATTTCCAGAGAATTTTACTCGCCTGTCAAGTATCTTCAAACTGAGGGCTGAGCAAAATCGTTTCCAACTATTCACATCCAACGGTACAATCTTGCAAGTTAATGAAGAACATAAACAAACTTACATTGAGAAGGAAAAATGCTATGTAACAATCGCTAAAAGGACCTCTCATGCGGGCGGAAGCCTAAGAAGAAAAGCACGTCCGCAGGTTTTTAAGGAAAGCCTCTTGGAAGAGAGGGAAGAATAAAAGAATTTACCACACAATTTCCTGTACCGTTGCCGTAGAATTGCACTGAGGCAGGCTTGCAGCATGTATATTGGAAGAATTTTATCGCATCTTCACACAAATGAAATTATGCTAGGAAAGGATATTGCCTAGCTGGTATCAGATTTATGCCTCTTTTTAGCTTGCTCTAATTCATCGCCATCTAGATCCTTCAAAAATTTGAGATATGGTAAACTAAATGAGAAAAGATCCAAACCAGTGTGGTTAACACGCCTATCTCCCATCAGAAACATAAGTGAAGGGCTACAGGGTATAGAGAAAAACAAGGTTTTGCCTACGAGAACATAACTATGGGAGAATGCTGATGATTTTTCCCCAAAGAAACATGAACCACCTAGTTTATTTAAGCATTGAAAAGGATGTTGCAGGTCTTCTTTCAGCTTGTTCAAACTCCAGAACAACCAGGGAATACAAACGGTTTAAATGACATGGAAACAAAATTACCTTAGAGTTGTATACTGATCTTTTAATGGCATTCCTGCCAAGATTTATCTGCACAGAGATGCTTGCTTGAGAGAGATCAACACCAGAGCTCCCCAGCGCCTGTGTTAAGCTAGTCAATAACCTGGCATGGGCCCAAATATTCCAAAGGAAAAATGACATCAGCAAGAGGTTATTACGAGTACAGATTATTGTAAGTATAAAAATTAAAGGGAAAAATCGATGAGGAAAAAGGGATTCAACTCATTCAAAACAAATGGTAACAACTAAGAGATAATGTCTGTAGATAAGGAAATAGCCAGTTGATGAGGTAACCCATTATGCATGCCATGAAAGGCACAGGATCGAGCCTGGGTCTGCTATGTTTAAGGGGAAAAATTGAACAAAGGATAAAGTGTCAGCTGGTGGGCAACGCGGCTTTCAAGAGGGGTTTCTCCATGATGCCCCCAACCCCAGGCCACAACACCAGGGGAAATGCCACTAAAAGGAAATAGAAAAAGGAGACCATGTCTGGCCAAGGTCATTATAACTGTTCAACAATGTGCTTAGATCCCATAAGTTTAGCCACCTGTCTTGGATAAATTCAGTGCAAATATGGACAGAACAAGCATTTTAATACAACAGTATGTGATTCGAGATTCCCACATAACATAGCTGCGAGATGGCATTTATGCAACACAAAGGGTTCACATGCAAAAATATTAAATGCTTGGGGATAAAAGGTTTCTGGAGGCAGATGTTTCAACATGATGAAAAGTTAGATGCCAAAATACTAAACAAGGCATGTAAATAAAGAAGAGCTACACAAATAGGGTATTGAGTAAATTCAGCAGCATTGAAGCATTTGTTAGCTGTCAAATATCCCATTAGTGAAAAATCCATCCAGAAACATCAGATGAAGTATGCCCTTTCAATGGTATTCACTATCACAAAGGAAATACCGCTAAATAGACAACCCAACCATAACCTTATGCTCAACTACAATAGATGTGCTTTAAGGGATTACACAATAATAAGAGAAGACTTACCCTTCAGAATATTTGCTGGACAAGCTAATTGTACCCTTGTCAATTGCCAGTTCCTCTTCTCCACTCAATATATCACTGCTAACACTACTCTCCATAGCACATGGCCTTAACCACTGTGCTTCATGTCGTGCAATGTTCTCTGAATCAGAAATCAGCCTCTGCTGAAGTTGAGATATTTCACTGCCTGTCCCAACAGGACATGGCATGGGAAAGGAAATGGACGCTGATTTACTGGCCAAGCCAGAGCACACATTCTCATATTCTGCCACAACTTGACTGTTTGATGCAACTGTTGGAGCACCTGGAATTGTACTTTCAGCAGGAAATGTAAAACCAGTGGTTGCAGGGCCATGTTTTGCGATATGTGATGGATTGATCATACACTCTCCAGGTGCTTGGCTGATTTTCTGCTTCAGAAAGATAGCCAATATCCCAATCAAGATCTCATTATCAGCATCATAAAAGAGAACAGGTCTCCTAGTCTCATGAACATGTGCACAGTTGTATAAAGTTCTTATGAGAATTCTAAATGATGAATACAGTGCATGTTCCCAGAACATATCAAGACAGATGAATTAAGCACTGGATTTTACAAACAATATGCAAATCAACTAAGTTTTCTAAAATGATCTTCTGTTCTCCAACCAAAATTAGGGATTCCAAACGGACAGCACTGGTTCCTAAAAATGGTAAAAGCGTACTCCACAGCAGTAATAGTAACCAATATTCACCTAAAAAAGGAAAATTAGCCACCTTCAAAACAGCGGATAACCACAATTCATGTTGTTGAAAATAACATCCCAGTTTCAATCTCATTTGCTAGTTATGCCAATACAAGTTGTCACTCATGGACCTTAATTCACAATGTCTACAGTGAACCAAATTCTCATGTGTCTCTCAACACACAATGAGATGGAGTCCACCAAGCATGCATACACAAATGCACTGACATGATAAGCCATAAACATAAGCCAGCACTTTGCAGACTAATGGAAGGAGCATAAATCACAATGATCGATTAGTGGCATTAAAATATATATACATATTTTGGTGTCATGCACATGAACATACACAGAGAGAAGATGCAAATTATTAAATCCATTACCCATGGTGTCAACTTTGTGTTGTCCTGGTTCCATCCTGGATATGAAGATTCATACTTTTGCACTTTCTCTTGTAAAAACTGGACATATTCAATGGCCTGGATAGACATTCATAATTTAGAAAGAAAAATCTAAACTGTATGCAATCAAAATTTAGGACTACAGTAATTATTCAAAATTCAATGATACCTCTAGAAGGAGTGACGCTTTGTCTCTTTTCTGATCACTATGGGGTATAAGATCTCTCAAAATCCTAAATCTGCAGTAAACAGCCACATGAGTTCTGCAATAAAACACTACATTTTTTGAAAAAAGGCTCTCCAGTTATATTAAAAGGATTATATTGTAAGAAATCTGCTTCTGAGAATGAAACAAATAACAGGTCTATGCAATGCAAATCCTAAAGGACACATGCAGAATAAAAACCCTAGTAATTTTAAGAGATAGTTTCACAAAAACATTTTATGATGTAGGTAACATGTTAATAAGCTAGAAAGGAGGCCTATCAGGTACTCAAATTCTGAGAGACAACAGCACTTATGTACTGGTAAGATAAAATGTCTAATGACCTTTTTTTGCAAGTAACACAACCTACTGAAACAATAAAAAAATGTAACCACTGATTCTAGGGTTCAAACAAGGAACAAAACACACACCCCTGCTATAGCATTAAAGAAGAGGTTTTAGTGGCTTACTGGACGTTCTTACTTCTTCTATTACCAATTATAGATGATAGAAGTTAATACTGAAACTGCCGTTTTCAATATAAAGAGAAAATATGCCATTTTTGTCTCAAAGGAATTACAGACCTTCTCGTTCACATGCCATTGATGTCAGGACCTATAATTAAGATTATATTCATAATTGCTTATGTTTGTGGAATGACTTTGTAAGCTTTCTCATGGGACCTTGTTAGATGTCTCTTACTCTTCAGTGAGCTGAATCATGAAGAGCAAAATTGCTTACTTGAGTTTCTTATCATGTCTTGATTGGCATCCAAAAATTTGGTATCGTGGCAACTACTGAAGATAGTCTATCTTCCCAGCCCCAAGCTGGAGCTTTATGAGGTTGGCTCCAAAACCATTTCATATACTGAAATCATCCAGCTTAAAGGAGAAAATGGTGCATGACACTAGCAAGGTTTGAAGGTTGGCCATAAGAGTAGATAGGCTAGCTTGACCATTTAGACAACTAAGTAATGCATTTCTCTTTTTTCTTTAGACCTTTTGAATACATATGCCTGTTAAAAGTGAATTTGCATGAAAATCTATCATGCATTGGCATTTGCATGTATACCCTCCTTTTGTGAATTTAATGCCATGTATGCCTTTTTGGTAAACTTATGTCATAATATCGATAAAATATTTTGTCTCCTTCATCACTCCTTAAGAGATTTTAATGGTCTTTTAACAGAAAAGTGATGATAAGGGCATCCATGATATTTAATTCAAGGAAGTTATACATGCAAGTGCAAATGTAGGACAGATTTTCACGCAAATTCACTTTTAACAGGGGTATATAAGTAAAAAATCCTTTTCCCTTTCTTTGAATTGGGATGGGGGGGGGATGACTGTAATCTCGAGCTATTGAAGCTCTATTTCTTGGACAGGTGGAAGCCTGCATGTCTCTTGACACAAACATTACCTGGTATACAATGCCAACTAAATTTATAAATCTTCCCAAGTGCAACACAGGAAAAGGAAGAAGTGTGATGGGCGATACACGCAATCTGTAAGGGGAAGTTAACGAAGTAAAAGAGCAAAAATTAGGAGGAAGAAGACTCGCCTGTCGTTAATTTTGCTCCTCCGACGTTGCTCAGTCTCCGAATGCTTCGACCGTGGCGTGGAGACCTTCTGATCGTTGCAATTTCTGTTGTTCCTGCCACCATCTATCTTCACTGTCAATTCTGCAATTACGCACAGCACACACAGCAAAGCCAACGCATAAGTATTATTACCACGACAATACAAATCAATGGCGATGAAGTCCATTAGCGATTAAAAAATAGACAAGTTGGGAATTTTACTAAGAGAAGGGGGTTTTATCACCAACAAAAAATTAATTTTAAAGTAAAGTGTACAGAACCAGATAAAGACGATGTTACGCGAAAGTACAGTAAATAAAAGGACTCCAAGCTAGAGATGGGACGATCAAATATGTAGAACGGGAAAATACGTAGAGTACGAGGCAAATATGAGATCAGAAAACACGTATTAACGCCGAACCACCCAAAATTTTGTCGCTTTGGTTGAAAAAGAGTGACCAAAACTAGATAACTTTCCGGGAGGTGAGTGCAGGTGCGGAAGAACACCTACAGGGACTCCCACCGGCATTCCTACATAACATAGACGCGCATCCGCCGACAGGGAGGGAGGCGAGGGCGAACCTTTGTGAGAGGGCGTCTCCCTCTTCCCGACGAGCTCCTCTTCGTCGTCCTCGTCCTCGTCGGTGATGCTCCTGTTGTTGGACTTCGCATCCGAAGCCATGGCCGGGCGCGTCTCCCACGACAGCTGTCGCCTGCGCCATGCCAGACTCCCACATCAGCACCCGACCACGATTCGCCAGACGGGGAGACGAGGAGGAGAAGAGAGGGAAAGCCGCACCTGGAGGGGGAGACGCACGGGGAGCTGCCGTTGCTGCTGCCGGGGACGGCGACGAAGGGCGACGACCACTGCTGCCGCGGCTGCTGCTGCGGCCCTGCAAAAATAAGGAAGGTGGGCGAGTACGACGCAGGTGAGAACAAAATAGAAGGATCTCCGAGTGGCGGAGTCACGTGGGTTGGGGGAGTGGGGTCGCCTACGGGACGACCTCGCGGACTCGAAGGAGGTTTTCTCAAATGTGGTTATGGCGGAGGCGTTTGGAGTTCCGAGTCGACACTCGCTGGGGCTGGCTGCCTTTTTCACATGGGCAGGTTGGCTCGCCCCTATAAAGGGGATGGGGAGCGCGCGGTTATGGATCCGACCTGTCCATGTTAGTGGCCCTGTTGATCTGGGGACCAGTTGGAGGCGGTTCCCTCGTCACGTGGGTTTCACGTGACCCATCATGTGACGTTCGCCAGCTCCCAATTAACTTGAAACATCTACCGCTGGTCTTTCTCGCACTTCTGTGCGGCTCCAACTGTGAGCAATTTTTAGTCCATATATACGTACTGTAAGTAATAACTCTCATATGGATTTTTATTCTGTCAATTTCACAGAAATTTCAAGTAATGCTTATTCGAAGTTTTCTTTTAATTTTTAAAAAATAAAGATTAATACTATGATGCAATGTTCGGTGGATGTAATTAACTAAACAAAGCAAAGGGTGATCCAATTGTGACTGAAAAAAGATGTCGACCCTTTCTCAGATTAGATCATGGGTAACTTTGAGAAAAGGGGATGGGTTGATCCAATTGAGAAAAGGGGATGAGTTGATCATGGGTAACTTTGAGAAATTAAAGGCATTGATTGCAGGGGATGAGTTGGATCAAAATTCATTAATATATACTCAAATTTATTGAAAGAACTTGACTCTAGTTTAACTCAACCTTTTCTTATAATTTAGATTCAACGTAAACTCCACAGGTCAATTTTCAATTATGTAGAACCTCAATTCACTTACATGTCACTTCTTGCTTGACATAGTTATAAGCTTAAGTGATTTAAATTTACTGGGGTAGAGGTTATATAGTTAACAGAAAACTATTGAGAAGATTAGAAGTCGAAGGTGGAAGATCGATCAAACGTAGACTATTTTAACAACTCCATATATAAACCTCATTTTGCTGCTGTCTGCTCATGTCACGCTGTACTTAAAATTAAATTAGGTTTCAGCAGATAGTTTCGACAGACCTCTCAATTCAACTGACTCAAATTAAAACATGACTCGAATTAATTTTAACTCAGCTGGATCCAACTCAAACAATTGCATTAGAATATTAAGTGCAAGATTTTGCTTCTAAGTTCTAAGTACGTACGTGCGGGGGAGAGGGATGTATATATCGAGGACGCAAGGAAGTCAGTGTCCTGGACACAAAAGCATGCATGGGGTACATAGATGCCTAAGACTGGCACGTCTCTCTCTCTATATATATATATATCAGAACGCAGGTTAACCAAAGGGTTATGCAAAACAACTGATCACTTAATTATTTGGAATGCTCAATGCCAACACAATTCAAGTTATCTTATCGAATGGTACAAATTGTAGGCACCACATCAAATAATTATTATAAAAATACTCAAATATGTTTATCGGACAAATAGATGGGTATAACAACAGATGACGTCGGAGACCGAACTATCGAATACAAAATGCCCGAGTGATGAGAACAGACATCTGAACGTTTATGAATGAAACTATATGTTTATTGGCAAAACTACTGATGTTTAATTAATTCTCCTTTGCAGTATGCCATTATATATTCTTCTTTGATCAGGTGCATGCGGTATTGTATCATTCAGTTCACACACTTTACTCATGAATTAGATATGTGCAGTTTCGTCATTTTACAGATTTACACATTTTGTGAATTAATATGTTGTCCTTTCGCTTTCACAATGTTTTCCTTAAAAGTTGAGCACGTTCTCTTTTTTTTTTATTCACACATTAGTCTATACTTTTGGTATTACCTAATTTGTCACCTTGATCGATCTCCGTCACCTGATCCTCAGATTAGACATCCGAGAGGCGGGGTCAGGTTGAAAGCTTACCTAGCTCGTAGTCAGAAAAACGTGGCAAATCAAATGGCACCAGCTTATGACACCATAGCATTGCTCTTATTCCTTATTACCCTTGAAACACACTTCTTATGAATTAAATATTTTGACATTATTTACAAAATTAATTTTTATTAAAAATTACCACTTTATCTCTTAATTATTTACACAGCTTCATTAGAATTACCTCAGTTAACACCAATTCGTTCATATGGGCTAGATATTCATATATCTTAAAAAGAAGCATTTTTTCACCCAAAAAGAAGATGAAAAGAGGCTTATATTCTTTAAGTATATCATGATTAATAAAATAACCCTTTATGTAAGGAAAAAGAAAAACCTGGAAACAACTGCAACGGTGCTTTTCCTTCTTACCTCTCCCGGCGAGGACTCCTCGGTCTCTAAGAAGCGCCGACTCCTCCCACAAAGCCAACCCACCAGCCGCGTGTCGGTCGCCGCGGCCTGTGCCAGTCGCGGCGCCGCCCCAGGCCGGGATCGCGGCGCCCGCGACCACCCGACCGGGCCGCTTGGAGTAATCCACCTTACTGTCTGCGCTGCTCGCCCCCCGCGACGGCTGCGCGCACGTGAACCAGTCTGGCCGCACCCCCACGGGCCGCGCGGGGGCGTTATAGCACGTCACGTGGCTGACGCTGTACGTGCAGAAACCGCCGGGCCGCACGGCTTGCGCCGCGTCAGGCAGCTTCCCGGTGGCTGCTTCCGGCGCCGCGGGTAGCTTGATGTCAACCCTGGCTGCTGGAGGTGCGTCGCCGCCGCCGCCACCGCCACCGCTCTCTTGCAGCGGTTGCAGGAAGTCGTGCGTTTTGAGTAAAAACTCTGGCACACAGATGGAAGAGCAAGCAAAACAAAGGAAAGGTTAGAACTACTTAACAGATAACTGTCAAAATTGTTGAGTTTTCTAACTCAGAATCTTGAAACACTAATTTTATTACGTGTATGAATTTGGTGTTATATTCATGCCCTCTCTTTGGTCTCTCACTAATGTAAGGCTCTGATGTAGTGCAGTAGATAAGTCATTCTGAGAAATGAAATGGAGCGGGAAGGAGGAGACTTGGGTTGAAACACAATTTCACATGGCTCGCAGACCCGCTTGTACTGCAATTGGGGTTCAATCTTGTTCTAGAAACAGTAATTTTACGTTAACAAGATTGTTGATGCCGCTTGTGGGAAAACGCCTCTTGCAGAGTGCTGCTGCTGTGTGCACGACAGATAGCCATCAAATCCTCCCGGCTCTCACGTGTAATCGTTCGAGAAGTTTTCGTGCGAAGTAGCGGAGTGGTGTATACCTTGCGCGGGAGGCTTCGAATCCTGGGAAGCCGAATCCTTGTAGAGGGAGAGGAAATCTTGGGTTACCGCCTTTTTACCTGTTGCCAGGAACCCATGTGATCATTAAATGCTGCTACTCCATCAACTTCATAGCAAGAATAGATTGAAAAAAAGAAGAGAGAATTCACAGCCGTAGTAGTAGTAGGATCAGGAGGAGGAGGAGGAGGAGGAGAATGTAAAGATATAAATATACCTTGGAGCTCCATCCACAGGGGGATGATTGTGCTATGATTCTTCTATCCTCCTTCAGTCTCTCAAATCGCTTTGCATGGCCACTTGAAACCCCATGTCCCAAAAAAAAACACGAGCAATCAACAGAAGAATCCGACAACACAGCTTCCGCTCGCCAGATACCGCCAGACCACGATCGCACAACCACACACGGGTCCGACTCCCCCAACAGAGCTCCTACTTATCCCACCCCGACAGAAACCAACGGTCTCGATCGGAATCCGATTCCGCCGCCGGTGCAGAAGCCGTGAAACCGGAAGAAAATCTGTCAACGCGATCGCGATTCAGATGCTTCGTCACACCAGTACCGAATTATACTATCGACAAGTGAGAGAAGAAGAAGATCCAGGACGAGAAGACGCACACAGAGAGCGCTAACCTCGAACAACACAGCAAGCGGAGAGAAAGGGAAAGCATATAAGGCGACGCGGGGAGGTGGAGAGAGAAGATCTCCGTGCTGCGCTGCTTACTCCCCCACCCCTTCTCATCCCGAATGCGCCGGGCCGGCTTTTTCTCTCTTTATAACTCTTCTTTTGCAGCAGGAAAGGTCGGCGACTCGGCGGGGCCTCGCTGCCTGCCCCAGGATTCCTGATGCGGCGCCAGCCTATGTCATGCTTATTTAATCTGCCCCTTCCCACCCCACAAAATTTTTAATTAACCCCCCCCCCCCGAGTCCCCACCGGCGTCCCCCTCCACCCGGCTACTGGTCCTGAAACACCGCTCCGAGACGAGTAAACGACCAGCGACGTCAGCACCCTCGTCCTCCCTCTCCCATGTCTTTAAGCTACGTGGTGCTCTAAGGAACGTCTAATCCTTGTAGCTTCTGCTCGGGGCCTCGTGATCAGACGGCTAAGGAGTTGGCCTGCTGGGTTCTGTGATGGGGGGCGGTCTGGGGAGTGTCACGTGAGGTACGGCCAAAAGTTGACTGCGGTTGGTGGAGGGGCAAGGCGAGGGGCCGTTGACAAAAAGGCAGTTGGGGTTAAAGTAGAGATGATTAGCGCTAATCCCGATTAAGAAAAGGGGCCCACGGCCCACACGAAACCCACCGCAAAACCGAAAGGAACAGATCACGGGTTAACGTGTGGGATGGTGGTGGTGTTGGGAGCGGTGCGAAGGAAAGGTCACGTGCTGGCGCCCGTGGGACCCTCGCGGGGGTTGCTCCAGCGGTCGAAAGGTGCCGCCGGGGCCCGCCCGCACACATGACCGAAAATTGCGGGATCTCCGCCGATCAGTCATGTGCGCGAGATTCCCCGATACCACCCCACTTTTCTCTCTCTCGCGCGCGCGCATCGTGTGGCTGGGCGGGATGGTGTCCAATCTCGCTCTGTTTTCGTTTTCTTTTGGCATCTTTCAATGCAGTGCCCTTGTAAACGAAAAACCAAACGAGTATGTGATTTTTAGTGGGCATTATTAGGTCTTTCTATCATAAAGGAAGTCTTCAGATTCAATTTTAGAAAAGAGCTATCGCAAATTTTATGATGGCTCGTGTTGGGTAACACTTAAAATTTATGAAGGAAAAATTAAACGAGAGTAGTTGTGAGCGGAGCTTCCATCAGAGGAGTTGAACATAAATTCGATTTGTTGATATTATGTTTCTCTTGGCGGAATGACGTTGATATAGAGAGGCTCTGCCGGTGAGACTGGGTAGCAAGACCGAGCATTCTCTTGCACAAAAAAAGTTATGACTTAGGTGAAAGTGTTCGAGGAGAACCCTCTGATATTTAAATCAGCACTTGATAGAGAAAAAAGAACTCAAGAGAGTAGAAGTAACAATATTTGTGTATCTTGCGATGTCGATGTGTTTTATATTTTATAGGCCTCAAGGGTCAGAGACGTGTGTCTCGGGTGTTTTGCCTTAATCAGGATCGTGGGCAAAATTGGAGATAGGTTCAAGACAGACTCGACCATAGTTATATATGGAAACAGAGAGAGTCTAAAGTGGTTGCAGAGGTAAACGAGATCAAGAGCGTGATCCAGAGTGACAACGGAAGGAAGGGTGCATCGCATCTAGCCTTGTGGGGATCTAGCTCCTGTTGCCCAATTGAGTTTGAACTTAAATTAGAGAGGCGATGGACAACGCCAACTTCAACGTGTACACATTGATGTGCTTTTCATAGGTGATGCAATGCATGAGTAGAATGGTATAGTTTATGGATTTGAATATCTGGGTCAGAAGAACATATTTGAAGCAGAAGGAACTTTGAGTAGAGCAAGTAGTAAAAGAGTCTCACTAAGAAAAGTTGTTAAAGATATGAGAATATGTAAATAATAAGTGAGGATCCACTACAAGGAAAGGCGATTATAGTGACAGACATTTCCGATGGCAAAGAGTCCGTCGGAATAGCAGTATGTATTTACGACGAATATCTGTTTGTCAAAAATTTCATCGGAATTTCTGACGGCATAATATTCTATCGAAAGATCCGTCGAAACGTCTGACGCCATTTCCGATGAACTGATACACGTCGGAACTTTTGGCAACTAAAATATTATTTACGTTTGAGTTTCTGACGGAATTAAGTTCGGTTGAAATTTCCATTTGAAACTTCCGACGGAATTTCGTCCCGTCGAAAATCCGTCGAAAATAATTTGATTTCCCTCCCTTCGCACGCCATCTCCCACCCTCGTGCTCGACTCTCTCGTGGCAGTCTCCCTCTCCCTCTCTCCGATAGTCTCTCTCTCTCCGACAGTTTCTCTCTCTCTCACGACGGGCTCCGATAGTCTCCCTCTCTTCGACGAGCGACGGCGGCGGCTCTCTCTGGTAATCACTCGCCAGAGCCCTCTCCCTCTCTCATTGTCTCCCTCTCCCACTCTCACCATCTCCATCTCCCTCTATCGGTGTCTCCTCTCTCCCTCTGTCTCCCTCTCTCGCTGGAGCCCTCTCCCTCTCCCTCTCTCACCGTCTCCCTCTCCTACTCTCACCGTCTTCCTCTCTCACAGTCTCTCTCCCTCTCCCTCTCTCACGCACAATCTCTCTCCCTCTCCCTGTCCCTGTCCCTCTCCCTATCTCGGTTTCCCTCCCTCCCTGTCCCTGTCCCTGTCCCTCTCCCTATCTCGGTTTCCCTCCCTCCCTTTCCCTGTCCCTGTCCCTCTCTCTCTAACACACACACGCACTCACAGTCCCTCTCTCGATCTCTTCTCCCTCTCCCTCTCTTGGTCTCCTCTCCCTCTCCCTCTCTTGGTCTCCCTCTCTCTCTAACACACGCACTCACTCATAGAGGGGGAGGGTGCCCGATCCCATCCTCTCCATCTCCCTTACCCCGTCTCCCTCTCTTACTCTCTCTCTCACTATCGCACACACACACACACAGAGGGGCAAGGCCTCGCTCCTGTAGACGCCTAATTTCGGACATTCCGCAGATCCCCAATGGACCTTCGTGTGAATGACGCTTAGTTGTGGCACTTGTTTTACCGATGTTTTGAGTTTTAAAGTCCAGCCCGTAGCCTTAAAGCTATTGGGCCTCGTCCACCTAAGGGGCCCAAGGAGCATGGTCTGGGGGGACAAAGACTTGGCCACCCGCAGTTCTGGGTGACCAGGGCGATGGCCGCCCTCCCCTACTGGGTGGCCATCCGTTTGACCGCCTTCCCCTTCAAGGAGGCCAAAGACTTGGCCGCCCTCCTCTGTTTACTCGGTCAGATAACGTGGCCCAGCTCGTGGGCATGTTCTTTCCCCCGTTCTGCACGATCTTTCCACACGATTTGAAACTCCGGGGTCAATGGACAAAACTGTCGGTCTCCATTGTGGAGAGGGAGGGTAGATGCCATTTTTCAGACGGGGATCAAGGTGGAAGCCATCGAGGAGGATCGGAGCGGTTTTGGCATCAGGGGAAGAGTCTTGCAGAGTTCCTCCCAGGGGGTGAGAAGAGCCGCATCGGTCGTCTTCCTCCTGCTTCCCTTGCTTTGGTTTGAACCCCTTAGCTCCTACTTCCTACTTGCGTCACGGCTTCCAGGTAAGTACGCTGCATGTAGTGTAACCCCTTAGCTCTTACACTTAGATGTTTCTTCCCAAAACAAACGAGAAGGTGGGTGGTCAAAAGCCTCGGCCATCCCTCCTTCCCACCACCCCCAGGTAACCTTGCCACCACCATTCCCGTTATGTTCGTTCTATTAGAGTAAATACTACACCTTTCGTTTTACTAATGACCTTCCTTTTCATTTTTCTTTGAGCTACGTTGCAGGACTTCAGCATAAGGGACATAGCAGGGCTCCTTGCCCTTGGCCGGCCGAGGACGAGGAAGAAGGAACCCATCATCTCCCTATTTGGATTATCTCCCCGCGATCATCACCCCTGTGAGGTTCAGGTAAACACCTTTGGCGATCACGACGTTCTAACGTTTCTTTTTGTTCCTCTGTAGGTACACAAGAGACATTCTCCATCCGTCCATAAACCAACCACATCCCTGAGAGCCTACAAGCGAAGTGGCGATCACGGTGGGACCCTCTATTGCCTACTGTAAGTGCCTGATGCTTGAAGTCAAAGATTAGTTGAACCATGCGTTTACATTAGTCTAGTTTCCGTAGCTCTATTGTCATATTTTCTGAAAGTCAGACAGAAGGAGGCCAAACTCCTGGCCGCCTAGGCCCCTGGGCGACCAACCCAGTGGCCGCCTAGGCCATCTATTGGGCGACCAACGCCCTGGCCGCCCTGGGCCCCAGGCGACATTCGACCTGACCGCCCTCTTCCTTGCTAGGAGGCCATGATGCGGGACGGACACGGGGACCGACTCTACGTGGTATGGACCTCGGACTCTAGATGCGGACACGACCAGCAACACATGATAGGAGAGACACTAAACCCGACACGGAGAGCTCCTATGGACTATACGTCGCTAACAGAAACGTAAGCTCACTCGTCGTCCCAAGCGAGGGAAACGTGGATCGTGCGCGGTTGAAGAACCGGCAGAGTTCAAGGGTAGTCGACTCACTTCCGGACTCGGATCGTGTAATATCTTGGACCTTTCGGATCCTTCTTCGTGGGTCCCGGATCTGGTTTTCGGAGCGTCTGGCTCTGTTGTGTCCTAAATTTCGTTTCGGACATCTTTCGTGTTCGGATCGGCGCGATCCGGAGTCATTTCGGAGGCCCGGAGGCGTTCCGCGACTTTTTCGCGTGTGTTTTCCGATTTCCGGTGTGTGTCTCGGCTTTTTCTTCGGAAGCTCGCTGCGGGCGAACCGGGCGGTTCACCCGGGCACGAGTGGTACCGTTGCGATCGGTGCGTTCCGAGGATTCCGGAAATGTATTTTTCTATTTTTCGGTATTTTTCCGAAAAATCGGATTTTCTATTTAACCCTATTCCTTTTCTTTTTCTTTTCCACCTTCTCTTTCTTCTTCTTCTTCTTCATCCTTCCTTCCCCAACCGTGGTCGCCCTCCTCTCTCTCTCTCTCTCTCCCATTCGGACGCGGTGAGCCCCTCCCCGGCTGTTGACGGCGGTGAGGCGAGCTCGTGGGCGTGCGGCAAGCGTGGGAAGCGTGGGGAGTTCGTGAAGCTTAAAGCGTTCTTCGTGGTTTGTGGGCGATTCGGCGGAGCATTCGCTCCATTGAGGTAGGGTGACGTTCCTTAGCCTCTTGCCGTTCATTCCCGTGATTTGTAGGCCGCGGGGAGGCCGAGAGGGGCGTGTTTGAGCTTTTGGGGGTTTTTCCATGATTTGGGGAGAGTTCGCCCGATCTATGGATTTGATGCATGATTTCGTATTTTGATGGCCTAGGATCATGCTAGGGGTCCCCAGGGGTCTTCCCCTTTGTTTTCCCCCTCTCATGTGGAGGCATGGGGGCGTGGTTGGTTTTTTTGGAGTTTCTACCGTTTTTCACCGCGGACTGAGAATGTGCTATACTTCAGTAGCGCGTTCTTGTTCGTCGCGCTGCCCCGATGGGGCGCGTTCATCGGAGAAGATGAACAGGAGACGGTTCCTGTCGCGCTATGGGGTCCTAGCGCGACCTGCCTTGTCGCGCTAGGGGGCGCGATCTGTTGTGTCACGCTAGGAGGCCCTAGCGCGACCTGTCTTGTCGCGCTAGGGGATCCTAGCGCGATGTTCCCTGTCGCGCTAGGAGGCCCTAGCGCGATCTTCCCTGTCGCGCTAGGGAGTCCTAGGGCATTCTGTCCTGTTGTCGGGTGTTCCTCTTGGGCCGTGTGTGTGTCCTGGACACCCCGTGGAGTTCCGTGACCGTATCTTTGGTGTCCGGAGGTTCCATTTGCCTTGGTCATGAGTTTGGCCGTGGGCGGTGCGTCCGTTTTTCTCCGACCGTGGCCCCCGTTTGACGGAGCTAGTGCGTGGGGTGATTCCCACACGTTGTCGGACTCGGACGTCGTTTTCCGTTGACTTGAGAGTCTACTCCTTCAGTGACCCTCCACTAGTCGTAGCCCACCAGTACGAGGTGCTGGTCTCACCTGGGAGTGGTGTACGGGCACCCACCTTTCGAGACGGTTTGTGGACCGGTTACCGTAGGCCCCTCGTCGGTAGCCAGAGTCCGGCTACGGGGGAAAACCGGTCAGAGGACCAGACCTAGTGACGCAAGGTCTGTGTGTGCACGCGTGGTTGGGGGCGGTTGGACCCACGTCGACGGGCGTGACCCCAGCTAGTTACTTGTTTGTGGTTACTTGTTCGGTGTCTGCGCCTCGGGTAGGACCTACCACGTCAGGCGGTTCACCTGCCGGTGCGGTGTAAGATGTCAGGGGACGCTACCGGCTGTACTTCTAGTGGGTGGTACTCCTGTCGAGTACGGAGTGTCAGACTGTCCGTCGTGTGTTTCCGACCTTCGGGTTTTGTCGGTTTGGCCGTTGAGCTTCGGTCTTTTTACCGTGGCACGTGTGTCGATTTGCGTGCCGTAGGGTCTTGTCTTGTAGAGTACAAACCTTTCCTTTCCGAGGTACTCTCCTACCGCTAGTGTAGTGATTTCTCATTTTACGAGGTAGGGTTCGAGTGATCCCTACTGAGTCTTGTTCCGAGACTCATTCCCTGCGTGTTTTCACCGTGTTTCAGGTGAGGCGCCACCTTCGGGGAGCGCGTCGGGGGTGCAGCGTGGTGCGGGTGCCCAGAGGTAGTGCCAGAGGTCAGAGCCGGGGGATGCCCCGAGTAGCTGTACTTTCCTTTCTTGTCACTGTACTAGTCGTGGACTATTATTATTGTTGTTAATTTCTATTGTGGACCATGTAAATTGTTAATTTATTTCCTGCTTAATATTATAACTATTTAATTTCTGCAATTATCTGTGATGCTTGTGTAGTTTCCACACCATCCTTTTAACCCTTCCGAGTCTTCGGGCTCGTGGGTGGTGGTACGAGTCTCGGGTTATCGGGCCTTCCTGGTAATCGGATTCTCGGGTCGTTACAGCTGGTATCAGAGCGCGGTTGTGGAATTACATGAGAATCATAGGTAATTATAGTGGTCCACTAGTCCACAGCGATGATGTACAGGTGACGCTGGCATTGGGCATCGTGTGTTTTTCTTGACCTTGCCATTTTCATGTTTTCTGTCTTTTGCTTCAGGAGCGAGTATGGTGCCGAGGAGGAGCTCTCGCTCTCAGCAGGGGCAGTCGGCTGGAGGTCAGGAGATCCAGCAGGGGGTCCAGAGGGACCAGGAGGAGCATAGCAGAGCGCCACGGGGGGCTACCGAGGCCGCGGATGCTGGGAGAGTTCCGGGTGCCGAGGATTTCTTCCGTGGCATGTACCATCTTATGTCTCAGCAGTTCGGCGGAGAGGCTGGTGAGGGCTCGTTAGTCAGGGGTGGGCCAGGCTGAGCAGTGAGGGACTTCATGCAGTTCCATCCACCTTACTTTAGCGGCCAGGCAGACCCTGATGCGGCTCGTGATTGGCTTGATGAGATGGAGCGGGTGTTCAGTTCCGCGAGGAGTACTGTCGAGGACAGAGTTGTGTTGGCCTACAACCAGTTGCAGGGTACGGCTCGGAGGTGGTGGTCTTCCGAGTGGAAGACGTCTTTTCAGCTTCGTCCACTTGAGCAGATCGAGTGGGATGACTTTGTCAGTGCTTTCGAGCGTACGTACTGTCCAGATGTTGTTGCCACGCAGCGGATGCGGGAGTTTCTGGAGCTGGTGCAGGGTGACATGTCCGTGTTGCAGTACAGGGCCCGATTTGTCGAGCTGGGTCGGTACGCACCTCACATCATGGAGCATGAGAGGGTGAGGACCACGCAGCTTGTGCAGGGCTTGAGGCTGGAGCTGAGGCACCATCTGATCGCAAACGAGGCGATGATCTAGAGACGGCGTCTCGTGTTGCGATTTCCTTGGAGATGGATATGCAGAGGACTCGAGGACCGATCAGCCAGGGGCAGTCTGTGTCAGGTCGCGGCCATCAGTCGGCTACCCAGCAGCAGGGTTCCTTCCAGCATGCGTCGGGTAGTTCAGGAGTACCGGCACCGGCAGTGTCGGTGGCAGGATCTGCGTCCTTCGGCTCGAAGGTCAAGAAGTTCTTGAAGAAGAGTTTCCGGAAGAAGCACAAGGATCAGGGGCAGGCTTCATCGGGCAGTGTACAGCAGCCGATTCCTTTGCAGCGTCAGGGATCAGGGGGTGGATCGCGAGGACCTTGTCCACGATGTAGTGGGACCCACCCAGGCAGGCAGTGCACGGCGCCGATTATTTGTTTTCGGTGTGACCAGCCAGGGCATATGGCGCGTGACTGTCCTCAGAGGCCGCCGCAGCAGCAGCAGCAGCAGGGACAGTATCCGCCGCTACCCAGGTCAGCTAGCGTGGGAGGCAGGCAGAGGGCTCGAGGCTAGATCACGCACATGACCAGGGCAGAGGCAGTGGCGTCGTAGCTCGTGGAAGGTACCGTTCAGATTTTGGGTTGTGCGGCTCGGGTTTTATCTGATTCTGGCGCGTCTCATTCGTTTATTTCAGAGGATTTTGCGTCGAGCATCGAGGAGCCGGTGACCCAGTTGTCCTGTGATTTGACAGTGGAGTTGCCTTCGGGTGACTTTATGATCACTCCGTATTGCTTCGACCAGGTTTCGGTGTGGATCGATGGGCGGAGTATGCCAGGCAGGTTTTATGCGTTGCAGCTTCGGGATTGCGATGTGATTCTAGACATGGATTGGCTCGAGACTCATGGAGCGGTGGTGGATTGTGGGATGAAGAGGGTCTACTTCCAGCATCCGAGCAAGCGGACCTTCTATTTCCAAGGTATCCGTTCCACCTCTTCTCGATTCCTTATCTCTGCTATTCGAGCCCGTCGGTTGCTTGATTCCGGTTGTCAGGGTTTTCTCACGTCAGTGGTTGTGTCTGACCGGATGGAGTCGGATGTCGAGGACATTGCGGTGGTGTGCGAGTTCCCCGACGTTTTTCCCGAGGAGTTGTCTGGATTACCTCCCCAGCGGGAGATCGATTTTGTGATCGAGGTTGTGCCTGGTACGGGACCTTTGACGAAGGCTCCATACCGTATGGCCCCCGCTGAGTTGAGGGAGTTGAGGGCGCAGTTGCAGGAACTGTTGGCCAAGGGGTACATTCATCCTAGCTTTTCCCCTTGGGGTGCGCCTGTGTTGTTCGTGAAGAAGAAGGACGGTAGTCTGCGCTTGTGCATTGACTATCGGCAGCTGAATGAAGTGACCATTAAGAACAAGTATCCGTTGCCACGGATTGATGATTTGTTCGACCAGGTGCAGTCTGCGCGAGTGTTCTCGCGGATTGATTTACGGTCCGGTTACTATCAGCTGAGAATTCGCGAGTCCGATGTGGAGAAGACTGCGTTCAGTACGAGGTACAGGCATTATGAGTTTTTGGTAATGCCGTTTGGGCTCACCAATGCCCCAGCAGTCTTCATGGACTTGATGCAGAGGGTGTTTCATCCGTATTTGGACCAGTTCGTGGTCATTTTCGTGGATGACATCCTTGTTTATTCGCGGTCTGTCGAGGAGCACGCGTACCATTTGGGTGGTGCTGCAGACGTTGCGAGATCACCAGCTGTATGCGAAGCTCAGCAAGTGCGAGTTTTGGCTCAGCGAGGTGCACTTTCTGGGGCACGTGATTTCTGGCGATGGCTGATGTGGAGCTAGGCGAGGACGGTGCTGCGAGGTTTCGTGGCAGGCTGTATGTCCCAGCGGAGAAGCAGGTTCGTCGTGCGGTGTTGCGCGAGGCTCATGGGAGCAGGTACACTGTACACCCGGGTGCGACGAAGATGTATCGGAACTTGAGGAGGTAATTTTGGTGGCCTGGCATGAAGAGAGATGTTGCCGAATTTGTGCCAGGTGCCTGATCTGTCAGCAGGTGAAGGCAGAGCATCAGCGACCAGGAGGTACTCTCCAGCCCTTGGATGTTCCTGCTTCGAAGTGGGACCATGTGACCACGGATTTTATGGTGGGGTTGCCGAGGACCCCGACTGGGCAGGACAGTATTTGGTTGCTGGTGGATCGGCTGACGAAGGTGACTCGGTTGTTACCGGTCAAGGTCATCTGGAGCGTGTCTAAGTTGGCTCGTCTTTATGTGGAGCGGATCGTGCCGTTGCATGGGGTTCCCATTTCGATCGTGTCGGATCGGGATCCGCGCTTCACTTCTAGATTCTGGAGGAGTTTCCAGCGAGCTCTTGGCACGGAGTTGGCATTTAGCTCGGTGTATCATCCTCAGTCAAATGGTCAGTCTGAGAGGACCATTCAGACTTTGGAAGACATGCTGAGATCCTACTGCCTGGAGTGGCAGGGGAGTTGGATTCATCACCTACCGTTGGTGGAGTTTGCCTATAACAACAGCTATCATTCGAGCATCGGCATGGCTCCTTATGAGGCATTGTATGGGCGTCCTTGTCGGACTCCACTTGATTGGTTTGAGGTGGGTGAGCGTGTTTTGACGGGACCGGAATTGGTGCAGCAATGTGTGGATGTTGTGCACCTGGTTCGTCAGAACATGGCGGCGGCCCAGAGTCGGCAGAAGAGCTATGCTGACCATAGGAGGCAGCCCCTCGAGTTCGCCGTGGGCGATCACGTGTTCTTGAGAGTTTCTCCGATGAAGGGGGTGATGCGTTTTGGACGGCGGGGGAAGCTGATTCCCCGCTATATTGGTCCTTTCGCGATTGTGGAACGCATCGGTGAGGTTGCTTACCGGTTGCAGTTACCCTCTGAGTTGGCGTCGGTGCATGACGTGTTCCACGTCTCGATGTTGCGGAAGAATATGCCCGATGACTCTCACGTGATCGAGGATTCTGTTTGGCCTGAGTTGACTCCCGATCACTCTCTCCCAGAGTTTCCGATCCGGGTGGAGGATAGGCGAGAGCAGCGCCTGCGGAACAAGGTCATCCCCTTGGTAAAGGTGGTGTGGCAGCGGCACTCTGGTGGGGAGGCTTCTTGGGAACGTGAGGACGAGATGCGTCAGCAGTTCCCGTACCTGTTTGAGTGAGTCTTCCTCTTCTTTCCCCTTGAGTTTTTCTCAATTTCGAGGATGAAATTCCTTAAGGGGGGAGGGCTGTAATATCCCGGACCTTTCGGATCCTTCTTCATGGGTCCTGGATCTAGTTTTCGGAGCGTCTGGCTCTGTTATGTTCGAAATTTTGTTTCGGACATCTTTCGTGTTCGGATCGGCGCGATCCGGAGTCATTTAGGAGGCCCGGAGGCGTTCCCCGACTTTTCCGCGTGTGTTTTCCGATTTCCGGTGTGTGTCTCGGCTTTTTCTTCGGAAGCTCGCTGCGGGCGAACCGGGCGGTTCACTCGGGCACGAGTGGTACCGTTGCGATTGGTGCGTTCCGAGGATTCCGGAAATGTATTTTTTCTATTTTTTGGTATTTTTCCGAAAAATCGGATTTTCTATTTAACCCTATTCCTTTTCTTTTTCTTTTCCACCTTCTCTTTCTTCTTCTTCTTCTTCCTCCTTCCTTCCCCAACCGTGGCCGCCCTCCTCTCCCTCTCTCTCTCCCATTCGGACGCGGTGAGCCCCTCCCCGGCTGTTGACGGCGGCGAGGCGAGCTCGTGGGCGTGCGGCAAGCGTGGGAAGCGTGGGGAGTTCGTGAAGCTTAAAGCGTTCTTCGTGGTTTGTGGGCGATTCGGTGGAGCATTCGCTCCATTAAGGTAGGGTGACGTTCCTTAGCCTCTTGCCGTTCATTCCCGTGATTTGTAGGCCGCGGGAAGGCCGAGAGGGGCGTGTTTGAGCTTTTGGGGGTTTTTCCATGATTTGGGGAGAGTTCGCCCGATCTATGGATTTGATGCATGATTTCGTGTTTTGATGGCCTAGGATCATGCTAGGGGTCCCCATGGGTCTTCCCCTTTATTTTCCCCCTCTTCTGTAGAGGCATGGGGGCGTGGTTGATTTTTTTGGAGTTTCTACCGTTTTCCGCCGTGGACTGAGAACGCGCTATACTTCAGTAGCGCGTTCTTGTTCGTCGCGCTGCCCCGATGGGGCGCGTTCATCGGAGAAGATGAACAGGAGGCGGTTCCTGTCGCGCTATGGGGTCCTAGCGCGACCTGCCTTGTCGTGCTAGGGGTCCCTAGCGCGATCTGTTGTGTCGCGCTAGGAGGCCCTAGTGCGACCTGTCTTGTCGCGCTAGGGGATCCTAGCGCGATGTTCCCTGTCGCGCTAGGAGGCCCTAGCGCGATCTTCCCTGTCGCGCTAGGGAGTCCTAGCGCGTTCTGTCCTGTTGTCGGGTGTTCCTCTTGGGCCGTGTGTGTGTCCTGGACACCCCGTGGAGTTCCGTGACCATGTCTTTGGTGTCCGGAGGTTCCGTTTGCCTTGGTCATGAGTTTGGCCGTGGGCGGTGCGTCCGTTTTTCTCCGACCGTGGCCCCCGTTTGACGGAGCTAGTGCGTGGGGTGATTCCCACACGTTGTCAGACTCGGACGTCGTTTTCCGTTGACTTGAGAGTCTACTCCTTCAGTGACCCTCCACTAGTCGTAGCCCACCAGTACGAGGTGTTGGTCTCACCTGGGAGTGGTGTACGGGCACCCACCTTTCGAGACGGTTTGTGGACCGGTTACCGTAGGCCCCTCGTCGGTAGCCAGAGTCCTGCTACGGGGGAAAACCGGTCAGAGGACCAGACCTAGTGACGCAAGGTCTATGTGTGCACGTGTGGTTGGGGGCGGTTGGACCCACGTCGACGGGCGTGACCCCAGCTAGTTACTTGTTTGTGGTTACTTGTTCGGTGTCTGCGCCTCGCGTAGGACCTACCACGTCAGGCGGTTCACCTGCCGGTGCGGTGTAAGACGTCAGGGGACGCTACCGGCTGTACTTCTAGTGGGTGGTACTCCTGTCGAGTACGGAGTGTCAGACTGTCAGTCGTGTGTTTCCGACCTTCGGGTTTTGTCGGTTTGGCCGTTGAGCTTCGGTCTTTTTAGCGTGGCACGTGTGTCGGTTTACGTGCCGTAGGGTCTTATCTTGCAGAGTACAGGGCTTTCCTTTCCGAGGTACTCTCCTACCGCTAGTGTAGTGGTTTCTCGTTTTACGAGGTAGGGTTCGAGTGATTTTTACTGAGTCTTGTTCCGAGACTCATTCCCTGCGTATTTTCTGTTAGTGTTGGTGTGCTACAGGCCAATTTCGGGTCGGGTAGGCCCAATAGTTGTACGATCTTGTTCATTAATAAAGTGGTGTTTGAAAGTAAATATGCGATTGTGTTACTTTACGTTGTCCCTAGGATATGTGGTTGTAAAGTTAGTTCGAGATGGGATCTCGAACATGAGATTGACTTTACATGTACACATACATTAAACTGTTCCTGGTTGGAGGGTAATCACTCGGGGACTTTGATTACCTATTAAACCAGTACACATGATGTGTCAGCGACCAATCTCATGGTCATTGGTGCGGGGCACCAACACATATGTGTAGGTGTATGTCCTTGGAGGATGTGCACTGAACTGATCTGCTATTGGATCTTCAGATGGTTGATTATACCTAATGTCAACTGAAGATCCAACGGTCACAGTAGCATCGTTGGTCCTTTGACCTGAGACATTGATCGGATCTTACACGAGGACTGGAATGGTTTAATTACTTAGCTAAGTGACTTTAACCATAAGTCATGAGTTACCGAGTCATTAACCACTCTAGGTGCAGCAACCCCGATAAATAAAATAAATCAAAATAGATTAAAAGATTTAATAAATAAACGAAAGAGCTTGGAATAAAAATAATTAAACCCTGATGAAAATAACGCCTCAGATATAGGCGCTACTTTACAATAAAACGCCCTTACCTAAGGCGTGTTTTGAAGAAAGGACGCCCACACGTCAAGGCGTCAAATTTCAAACGACCAAAATAAATAAAAAGGGCAAGTTTGCATAACGTCCTTTGAGTGGACGCGTTTCAACAAAAAAATGACGCTTGACAAGGCGTCAATTTAAATTCGACGCCCTGACCTAGGTCGTTAATTCAGTTCGAGTTTCGTTCGACCCAAGAGTCTATCCAGGGTAAGTTGATAACTATGAGAAAGAGTTCGAATGTAGTAATAACTCTATCATGGAAGTGTTACTTCCAATCGAACACTAACTCTATTAGGTTCACCTAAATCCTATAAATAACCTACTGCTTGAACCGAGAACGCTATTTGGCGTTCGGACTATTCTACGGTATGTGAAGAACCAAGGTTCTTTCTTCTTCTTTTCTGTTTACGATGGTATGAAGAACATTAACAGGTTCTTCGTCTTCTTCTCTTCTTACAGGTTAAGAAGATTAACGTTGTGAAGAACAAAAGGGTAAGTTCTTCTTTCCTCTACCTTCAGTAAGTATTATGAAGAAAAAACTAATGTTTCTTCATCTTATTTTTCTGTAGGGAAGTCATCATAACCTACTGAAGAATTGAGGGTTCTTCATCTGCAACCTATTACTACCCTTGCTGCTGCTACTGTTCGAAAGATTCAAAAGACTCTGTTTATAAAACAGAGTATCGTTCTTTCTTCATAGAACCTGCATCCGTTCAAATCTTTGTCAAGGTAGGTTTTCTCAAGCAACGTAGCCCAAACAAGTTAAATTCATAGTAACACATCATGCATGTCATGTATATAAGTTTCCTGATAGTTTCTACACGTTTCTGTAATATTTTTGCAAGAGACGCCCGTGTCCAGGGCGCTACTTTAAAGAAACGACTTGCACCAGGTCGTCAATTATAGATTTGACGCCCTGCCCTGTAGGCGTTAATCTCATGAAAATCACATGTAATTAATAATTGATCCACGTTTAAAAATTCAATAGATATGAGATATCCAATCTAATATATATTGCATGACTCGACCTGTGAATCCCTGCTAATTTTCTGTCATGATCATGTCTCTTGTCTCTTGGAATTTTATTTCCTGAAATTTCTTGAATTCACGACCCTGTATAGGTCGTCTCTCACTTGACTAACGCCCCTGTTCAGGGCGTGAATTGAAAAGTAACGCCCCTGTCCAGGGCGTGTTTTTGATAACTTTCTGAATATATATATACTGCAAAAATAGAAGTAAAGAATGAACGACCACGGTATACGTCGTCAACTTGTAAATAAACGCCCCTTACCAGGGCGCGTTTTTGGTAAAATACTGAAATATTAAAATCTTACAAAATTGTAAAATAGATAAACGCCCTTACTGAAGGCGTTAATTACTTGAGTAGTGACTTTACTTAAGTCGTTATTTTCTTGTAAAAATATTTTTACCTGTTTCTGATAACCGATGGTTTCAGTATATCTATATATATGTATATCGGCACTATATCTCCACTCTGTGAGTATAGTCCCACGTTTCATGATGTTTTATCGATCACCCTCAACTCTCATTGACATGCAAGCTCTCCATTGGACATTCCGTTCCTTTGGACTAGCGAGTTAGTCATAGAGACCTCCGTAAGACTCCTCGTACCTTGGATTCCCTCAAGGTCGACTGAGCTGGTTGTACCCTAAAAACCCATTACACTATTGAATGCCATGTCACTCTAAAGAAAACATGGTATACCGGCCCTTATGATATGCAAAGAGTATATCATGAGAATTCTTAATGGGATGATGATATCATGCCATTTGTTGATGTTCTTGTGGACCTCAATTCTATAATAAGAATGAGGGTATCTTACCTTTGATGTACTGTTCATGTGGACCTCAATTCTATATAAAGAATGTCCATACTTGTCATGGTACCAGAGTTATGGGAACCTAATTCCACCTAGTTTCATCGTTCATCGTGATTGTACCGTTGTTATCGCCTATCTATGTCCAATGTCGTATTTTTGGACTCCATTATCTCAAAGTTATCCTACGTGTCTACAAGCTTAAATTGTTGAAATTCCATATTGGCTATATATATATACAAGAGTGGATGTCAAAAATATACATGTCAAAAATATACATGATAAATGCCTGCGCATATAGGGCCCGATCTGGTCCTGGGAGGAGCACCCGAAAGTACTTGTGCCCATGGGAGTTAAATGATAAGGTATCTGGCATTATACCGAGTGCATGACTAGCTTGATTGGACATTCCACACAAATCTTGTACTTGACTCGTACTTGACATGACATGAATTGCGTGACCCGAAAAAGGGTAATTACTTGCTTGCTTGATACATGATAGCCAAAGTTCTTGACATGACTTGCTAAAAAGTACTTGCTTGAATATCTTGTTATCTTTTCTTGAAGGCTTATGACTAGTTCATCTTGCTGTCTTATTGATAATTCTCTCTCTATCTTGTCGTTTTATACGAGCATGCATAGCTACAGTACATACATGAAAGATGTAATTATTTAAACCCCTTGCTAGCACTTGAGATATAATTTCCTACTGAGCGTTCGCTCACCCCGTGTTTGTCCCTTACTTTTCAGGTAAGTCCGACGAAGAAGGTCAATCTGATGGGGAAAGTCAAGAGTGAAAGAGCTAGAGCTTTTCCAAGTGTCATCTAGTCTTTTTCCTATTTTCTTGAGTCAACTATGTACTTTTCCTTTTTAATTGAATAGAGTATTGGATTTGTAATAGTCTATCCATTATGAAATAAAGGATTGGGTTATCTTTCTATTTTGCGCATCTCTGTTTTGGTGTCGAATACACTACTACTCTGATTGACATGATTGATATAAACTCGTCGCGCATATCCGAGTATCTTCCGCGCTCGGGGCGTGACACCAGGATACGTGTGAAGATCATCAATGGTCAAGAAGGGATCGCTCACTGTCGGGTATATATCAGACAGTTAATGGGTCATGACATTGACGCTCCGTTAAATCCCTGGCCAGGGTCGTATGAGTTCGTTTAGGACGGACGTCATACACTTTAAGGAGGTCATAGTCAAATGACACGATCATAGGGTTTGACAGAAACCGTACCCTCGATCGTACCAGACTCATAGAATGAGCGAGGGATTATATCGATGCGGTAACTGTGGACTTACAGGTACCAGACAGGCTGGTTTAAACCCGGGGTCCTCTAGGATCACGCGGATTTGCTTGACCCAACGTGATCAAAGGTTCGGAATAAATTAAACTATTGTTCGGCTCTAGTAGAAGCGAAGAATACGTTTAATTTACTTCTAATTGAGAATTAGAAGTTAATAGACCTTAAACTAGAGTGACTGTGGGCCTAGAGGATCACACACAATGGATTCTTGGGTGACGGATTATTATTATACAAGTGTATGTATTAATTCCTTTTAATTCTATTTGGAAAGGAGTGTAAATGGAGCTTAATACATATGTATAATAGTGGATAGGACATATATACAGTTTCGATCTTTTAGAACCCTTTTCTAATAAACCTAAACTCTATATATAGCCACCTACGTGATGCTCTTTCGAGCCTTCACTTCTTCCAACCTCTTAAGCTTAAGCAAGCACATAATCTTAAGAGGAGGATTGGCCTCCCCCCTTTCTCCCCCTTGCTCTCTCTCTCTCCAGAAGGTGATAGAGTCGGGGGAAGTTGCGCCGGGGAGGTACCGTCGCTGCGCAAGGGTCCGTTTGGATCTGCTCTAGAGGCCGTACAGTTGTGCGACTCGGTTTCTCTGCATCGGGCTTAGCGGACAGTATCGTTCCGCGCAAGGTGAAACACGCAACCCGTAATTAGGGTCTTAGAAACACCGATTAGAGCACATATTAAGCTTTCCATAACACCGGGATCGGGCAAATGAATTTTTTGTTATCCGCTGCGTCGCCCGTAGGTGCTGTGCGAAACCTTACATTTTCACCGTGTTTCAGGTGAGACGCCACCTTCGGGGAGTGCGTCGGGGGTGCAGCGTGGTGCGGGTGCCCAGAGGTAGTGCCAGAGGTCAGAGCCGGGGGATGCCCCGAGTAGCTGTACTTTCCTTTCTTGTCACTGTACTAGTCGTGGACTATTGTTATTATTGTTAATTTCTATTGTGGACCATGTAAATTGTTAATTTATTTCCTGCTTAATATTATAACTGTTTAATTTCTGTAATTATCTGTGATGCTTGTGTAGTTTTCACACCATCCTTTTAACCCTTCCGAGTCTTCGGGCTCGTGGGTGGCGGTACGAGTCTCGGGTTATCGGGCCTTCCCGGTAATCGAATTCTCGGGTCATTACAGATCGAGTCACGGGACGGGTCACTCTCACACTCACAACGGTGACATGGACACACGGGCTAGTACCTATCGCTCTCAGCAGTGGCAAAAGACCATATACTAGCTAAGCAAATGAACGCCAAGAGGTTCGGACCATTACCTCCACGCACCCGGCGTGGCGAAGACAACCCCGGCCGATTCACGGACTCCCGGTTAACAATTATTACAGCAATACACTAAGTCGACCCACTCCACGCAGGGAGGTAAAAGGTCACATGTGGGGTTCGGGAATCACGCAACTCGGGTTGACGGGCAGCATCTTGATGTCGTCCGGCGGTGCCGAACTCCGCGTTTTGGTGCTTTCCAAACGGCGGGTTTTAAGGACCCGTGGGGCCCGCGGACGGCGCTGTCCTCCGGATCTATGGGGGTGAGACCTCCACGGACGGCGGTCGGCCGGGAACACCGATCGGGGGTCGATCGGCCCCGATTCCCAATTCTGGAACTAACTTCCCACGGATTTTGGTTGCTGTCTTCCGGCGCGCGCTCCGACGAAAACGGCCGCTGCGATCAATCCCGAGGTCGGATCGGGACGCATGAGCTATCGTTGGAAAGCTGTCTTCAAATACTTCAATTTGAACCAAGAGAGATCTACTATATCTAGTCGGATCAGAACTTTATTGAATTTACAAGTCTCTGTTGTATAGTAACCGAAGTCTCAGATCTGCAGGGCACTTATCTGAGAACTACCATTGACCGCCTAGTAAACTTCCTATTCAGCTCTTGATCTCTTCATCAAAGTTATGAGATGTTGGACAAGGAAGATGCGGGTATTTTTTGTGGACTAATTGGAGGTGGCTGTGATTTGTTATGATTTGTTTACTGGAGGGTGGTCGGATCTGGGAACAGGTGGACAGCACTGTAGCTATCTCTGAGATCAATTTTTGAAAAATATGGGATGGCCTCACAAAACTTCAAGAAAATTTGAGGACGATCTCGACTGTGATGCGATGGCGGCTCGTGGTGGCGGCGACGGCGACCGGAATGATAAGGGGAGGAGTCACACCTCCAGAGGGAAGTCTTCACAGCTCCAAGGGGGAGAGAGGGGTGGCCTAGGCCTTTGCTCAAGTAATTTTCTAAGTTCAAATGGTATTAATTCTCCAAAATGGGAAATTACAAGTATTTATGTATTACATCTCAAATCCATTGTCCACCGTTGGATCTAGGGGATGGGAATGGATGGCCTGGATTGAGTGTGACACACACACAAAAATTACAATAAAAAAAATAAGGGGGAGGGGGCGGCCTATTGACTAGAATGGCAAGGGGGACATGCTTGGTAGCCACCTTGGACTTTGAAGTCCACTTGTCTCCCATGTGTCTTTTACCATTCAAACTTCTAGATGCCTCCATTTGACATGTTGACTGACCCCACATGGGGCCCATGAGCTGAGGTGGACCAATGGGAGGGGGTCTGTGGGCCCGTGGGACCCGGGGGTCCCGTTTTATAAATAAACCCCTCTTACAATCAAAATTACATACCGAATAAAATGAAATAAACACACATCACACAAATAAAGTCTAACTAAATATGATAAATGCCGGGACTCAAGGGGGCGTCTCCAGGCTGTCTCCAAGCCATATGGATGCTGAGGTGGCTCGCGTCGTACTCCGTGTGCGGTACCGGTGGCTCGACGTGTCGCGTCGCTCAACTGCTCGGGTGTCCGCACCAATTCTCCCCGGGTGGGAGAAACTCGACCCTGTCGAGTAAGGGTCTGCATCGCTCCTGTATCTCTCCAGAAGGTCCGGATCGATCCGCTGCAACTCGCCATGCGTGATCCATGTGTCCTCGATAGCGGGCCGTCCTCTCCATCGCACTAGGTAGCGCGGGTAGGATCCACTCCTGGTAACTGTCACCTGCTCATCCAGTATATGATCTATATGCTCACGCTGCCGTGACAACGGGGCTGGAGGTGGACACTCAGGTGTGGGGTCACTCACAAGGGGAGGAGATGGCTCGAAAGGCTCACTAGGGATCACCGCTGGGTCCCTATATGCAACTAGATCCGATACATTGAAAGTAGAGCTTATACCGTATTCCTCGGGCAAGTCCACAGCGTACGCATTGGATCCAACGTGTTTCAACACTCTGAATGGACCGGCTCCGCGAGCTTGCAACTTCTTAACGGTTCCCGAGGGAAACCGTTCAGGTCTTACCCTGATCATGACATATTCGCCCTTTTAGAACTCTCGGTGGTGTCGGTGGGCATCGGCTAACTCCTTGTAACGTGCATTGCTGGCCTCAATGTGACGACGGATGTCGTCATGCAAACTCCAAACATGTCTAGGAAACGACTCGACCGACTCCGACACTCTAGCATGGATAGGCATGGGGACAAGGTCAACGGGTTTCCTAGGCCTACGACCTGTGACAATCTCAAATGGACTCATGCCGGTAGACCTATTCACCGAATCATTATATGCAAACTCGGCCATGGGTAGAATGAGATCCCAATCCCCAATGCGGTCCCTAACAAGACACCTCAAAATGTCTCCTAGACTCCTATTGACCACCTCGGTCTGACCATCTGTCTGGGGATGATATGCAGTGGAAAACTTGAGGTGCGTACCCATCGTATGCCATAGTGTCTTCCAAAAGTAGGAAGTGAATCTAACATCACGGTCAGACACTATAGTGCGAGGCAACCCGAACTTGCACACCACATGCGTAAGGAAAAGGCGGGCTACCCTCGAAGCATCCGAAGTCTTCGAGCAAGGAATAAAGAGAGCCATCTTCGAGAAACGGTCAACCACCACATAGACCGAATCTTGCTTCCTGGAGGTACGTGGCAATCCCAAAATAAAGTCCATGCTAACATCCTGCCATGGGGCA
Organism: Amorphophallus konjac; assembly: GCA_022559845.1. Classification (NCBI taxonomy): domain Eukaryota; kingdom Viridiplantae; phylum Streptophyta; class Magnoliopsida; order Alismatales; family Araceae; genus Amorphophallus; species Amorphophallus konjac. Next base: position 100,218,789 of record CM040122.1, read on the forward strand.
TCAGGCACGGGAAGAGGCGTATAAAGGTCGGAGCTTTGCTTCTTCATCTTGGCCGTAGCACAGGTACGGCACTGAGCCACGATGTTAGCAACATCGCGCTTCAAGCTCGGCCAATAAAATCGATGCTCCACTGCCTCAATAGTCTTGTTCCGACCAAAGTGGCCGGCTAGACCTCCCGCATGTAGTTGCCACACTAAGAAATCTCGAACCGAAGTTCGGGGAACACATAGCCTGCTACCTCGAAAGAGGTAACCCTCCTGAAGCACATACTCATCAAGGTCTCTCGAGGGTCCAGCCTGGAGAGTGGTAAAAATCTGACCGAAGTCAGGACAATCAACATAGGCCTCCTTCATCTTCTCTAACCCTATGACCTCGGCACTCATGGTGGTAAGCAAACATGCTCGCCGACTCAAGGCATCAGCCATCTTGTTTTCCACTCCAGCCTTATGTTTAAGCACAAAGGTGAACTGCTGGAGATACTCGACCCAACGACTGTGACGCGAGTTCAGCTTCTTTTGGGAGTGGAGATACCTCAATGTCTCGTGACCAGAGTATAGGACAAACTCCTGATGTAAAAGATAGTGCCTCCAATGCCTAAGAGCCTGAACAACTGCGTAGAATTCTTTATCATATGTGGAATATCGCAGCTTCGCGTCATTCAGCTTCTCGCTGAAATATGCGATCGGGTGGGACTCCTGACTCAAAACTCCTCCAATTCCCACGCTTGACGCATCACAAGAGACCTCAAACACCTTCGAGAAATCAGGCAGTCGAAGGATAGGTGTCTGGGTCATGCGCTCCTTGATGTCCTTGAAGGCGGCAGATGCGGCCTTTGTCCATACAAATGTGCCCTTTCGGATACAATCCGTGATCGGGGCGGTGACGGAGCTAAATCCGCGGATGAAGCGACGATAGAACGTCGCAAGACCATGAAAGCTGCGGACATCATGAACGGTACGGGGTTCCAGCCACTCAACAATGGCCCGGACCTTCTCCGGATCGGCGGAGACCCCCGTACTAGACACAATGAAACCCAAGAAGGTAAGCTGAGGTGTCACGAAGGCACACTTCTGTGGGTTCGCAAATAGCTGCTCTCGCTGAAGAAGTAGACAGACCTGCCGAAGGTGGTCTAAGTGGTCCCCTGTGGTGCGGCTATAAATAAGGATATCATCAAAATACACCACTACAAAGACTCCAATGAAAGGTCGAAGGACCTGAGTCATGAGCCGCATGAAAGTGCTAGGGGCATTGGTCAACCCAAAAGGCATGACCAACCACTCATATAGACCGTCCTTGGTCTTAAATGCGGTCTTCCACTCATCACCTGGCCTAATCCTCACCTGATGGTAGCCACTCTTAAGATCGATCTTCGAAAAGATAGTGGCACCTGCCATCATGTCCCGCATGTCATCAAGGCGGGGAATAGGGAACCTGTACTTCACGATGATTTTGTTGATGGCACGACTATCAATGCATATTCTCCACGTGCCATCCTTCTTCGGGGCGAGTAATGCGGGTACAGCACATGGACTCATGCTGTCCCGAATAGACCCTCTCTGCACTAACTCATCGACCTGCCGTTTAAGCTCGGCATGCTCCGTGGGACTCATGCGATAATGAGGAAGGTTGGGCAAAGAAGAGCTCGGAATAAGGTCGATGGCATGCTGAATATCCCGCATAGGTGGGTGTCCCTCGGGAAGCTCATCGGGAAAGACATCAGCATACTCCTGCAGAATGGGAACAACCTCGGGTGGGAGCTCACCCTCGGAGTCCCGCTCCACCTCTCGAACCGTAATGGCAAACACCGAACAGCCCTGACTAAGCTCCTGCTCCATTTCCCGGGAGCTAATCATCATCAATCTCCTCGTCGAGGGCTCTCCTGGGCCAGAGGTAACGGTCATAGCCCGAGCTGGGGATGGGGTACTAGGCCCGGGAACGGAAGGCTTCGGAGTACTAGGGCTAGTAGGACCCCTGACTGATGGGCTCCTGGGCCGAACGGGTTGGAGGGTGACCCACTGGGCAACGTGGTCGAAGGTACAGGTGTTCGACCGGCCATGGAGCGTGGCATCCCGGTCAAATAATCACGGCCTACTAAGAATGATATTGCCCACTTCCATGGGGAGAACATCACACCAGATCTCGTCACGGTAGGAGTGGAGCTGTAGCGGGACCAAGCACCGCAGCCTGACCGAAATGGAAGTGGTATCCACCCATGATACCTGATAGGGACAAGGATGGTCTACGGGTGTGAGACCAAGACGGGCGACAGCGTTCGTGGAGATTGCATTGATACAACTCCCGCTATCGATGACCACCTTGCAAATTTGCTTTCCCAGCCTACAGAATACATGAAGGATAGTAGTCTGACGCCAGTCATCACTGACCTGCGGCTAGGTGAGGATACATCTGACGACCCCCACGTGGGTATCGTCCGAATGCTGGGCATCCTGGGCCTCACCTCCCATCTCATAGTACTCGTCAGCTAGCTCTTCATCTGCCTCATAGCTGACTAACTCGAGGCCCGTAGGGGTGGTATCCTCGGCCTGTGTGTCCCCAATGTGAAGAGATGGGCGGGTGGTACACTGATTGGCGAGATGGCCAAACCCATTGCAGCGATAACACTGCTGCCGTGATCCACTAGGCTCCCCAATCATAGGTCCTTTACCTTTATCCTCCCGACGGATAAGAGGTGTAGTCAACAAAGGACATGCAGGAGGTGCGGGTGCCGGTGGACGGGCTGTGGGTGGGGCCGTAAGATGTTGGGGACGAGGAAGGTCCTTCGGGGGTGGAGGATGGGGCCTAGGGTCAAAGGGCTTGGGGCGAGCGGGCTCCTGAGGTCGAGTCATGGGGGCCCTCGGATACGTGCCAGATGAGCCACGGGGCTCGACACTACGAAGGGGAAAGGAGCCCAACCGATGGGGTGACTCGAACTCGGCCTCAAACTGCTCCAATTCGAGAGCGATCTGATATGCCTGCTCCAAAGTGGTTGCATTGCGGTGAAAGAGTTCATATTGATAATTGGGCCACAAACCTCTTCGAAAGCGGGATATAGTCATGGTACTCTCCTCCGTGACCCCACACCGTAAGTAATACTCATCGAACTCGGAGGTGTACTCGGTCACGGATCGGTTCCCTTGGGAGATGCTTTGCCACTTGTCTATAAGACATTGGTGATATGAGGCGGGAAGGTATTTCTCCCTCAATTTGATTTTCATATCATCCCAAGTACCGATTTGGGGTTGACGTCGCTGATTGAGCAGGCTCTCCACATTGATCCAATAAGTTTGGGCTTGCCCTTGCAGCTTCATCTTCGCGTATCGAACTCTTCGGTGGTCCGTCATCTCAAACCCCTCGAAGTACCGGTCCATGCTGGCCTCCCAATCTAGATACACCCTAGGGTCCAACGACCCGCTAAAAGTGGGAGGGTCCGCACGCACACCCCTAAGAATGCGATCGTCATCCTCGTCATCACGATTCCGTCGTTGATGACGACGACCGTTACCCCCCTGATCATTGTCGGAGGCATAATCATCCACTATAGGCGCCTGTTGCCTCCCGACATCCTCCACCTGAGCCCTTGGCACAGCGGGTTGCTGCACCGGCTCTTGTTGGCTGTTTGTCGACGCGGGTTGCGCCGCTACTGGGCCCCTCTCTAGGACAGCGATCCTCCCAACTAAGCCCTGGATGGACTGATCCGAACTCTCGGCCCGATCCTCGAAGGCTTTCATCCGCCCTTCTAGACGCGTTCCTATGCCATCCATACGCGTACTAAGACCATCCATACGCGTGTCAAGACGATCCATGATTGGTCGGAACATCTCGGCCGTCGAGGACTCATCGGAGCTACGGGCCTAAGAATCTGCCATAGGTGGTGGTGGCGAGTATTGGGTACCTCGACGGGTGGGCATGCAACTGACACACGACCTAGAAGACACCGAATAATGCAAACACTCACTAAATGATGCACTTAGACCTAAACGAATATCCGGTAGGGGGCGGAGTTAATCGATCCGAAGATCACTCCCGCAAGTGTGCGACCTCCCGATAGGCGTAGCCTAACGTTCGGATAACACCTTTTAAGATACCGAATTATCGGGATGAAATGAAATTTTAAAACACTCTTTTTTTTTTGGTTTTGAAAGTAATGATGGTCCTAGACTCGACTTAGACCATGATGCATGCAAGACATATGCAATGACTACCCTAGACTCGACTCGCTCTGATACCAAACTGATGCGGGACAGACACGGGGACCGACTCTACGTGGTATGGACCTCGGACTCTAGATGTGGACACGACCAGCAACACATGATAGGAGAGACACTAAACTTGACACGGAGAGCTCCTATGGGCTATACGTCACTAACAGAAATGCAAGCTCACTCGTCGTCCCAAGCGAGGGAAACGTGGATCGTGCGCGGTTGAAGAACCGGCAGAGTTCAAGGGTAGTCGACTCACTTCAGGACTCGGATCGAGTCACGGGATGGGTCACTCTCACACTCACAGCGGTGACATGGACACACGGGCTAGTACCTATCGCTCTCGGCAGTGGCAAAAGATCATATACTAGCTAAGCAAATGAACGTCAAGAGGTTCGGACCATTACCTCCACGCACCAGGCATGGCGAAGACAACCCCGGCCGAATCACGGACTCCCGGTTAACAATTATTACAGCAATACACTAAGTCGACCCACTCCACGCAGGGAGGTAAAAGGTCACATGTGGGGTCCGGGAATCACGCAACTCGGGTTGACGGGCAGCATGTTGATGTCGCCCGGCGGTGCCGAACTCCGCGTTTTCATGCTTTCCGAACGGCGGGTTTTAAGGACCCGTGGGGCCCGCGGAAGGCGCTGTCCTCCGGATCTATGGGGGTGGGACCCACTATGATGGGGACCCCTGGTGGCGCGCCTCCACGGACGGCGGTCGGCCGGGAACACCGATCGGGGGTCGATCGGCCCCGATTCCCAATTCTGGAACTAACTTCCCACGGATTTTGGTTGCTGTCTTCCGGCGCGCGCTCCGGCGAAAACGGCCGCTGCGATCAATCCCGAGGTCGGATCGGGACGCATGAGCTATCGTTGGAAAGCTGTCTTCAAATACTTCAATTTGAACCAATAGAGATCTACTGTATCTGGTCGGATCAGAACTTTATTGAATTTACAAATCTCTGTTGTATAGTAACCGAAGTCTCAGATCTGCAGGGCACTTATCTGAGAACTACCATTGACCGCCTAGTAAACTTCCGATTCAACTCTTGATCTCTTCATCAAAGTTATGAGATGTTGGACAAGGAAGATGCGGGTATTTTTTGTGGACTAATTGGAGGTGGCTGTGATTTGTTATGATTTGTTTACTGGAGGGTGGTCGGATCTGGGAACAGGTGGACAGCACTGTAGCTATCTCTGAGATCAATTTTTGAAAAATATGGGATGGCCTCACAAAACTTCAAGAAAATTTGAGGACGGTGGGGTTGATGGAAAGAACTCCCAGTAAAATTGGGAGATCTAAAAAAAATCAGAAAGAGGTCCGAACACTTAAAACACAGGGCGGGTGGAAGTTGAAACAGCAAGCAGACAGATCTGGAAATTAAGGTTGGACGAAAATAAAAAAAATATCAAATGGGATCTTTATGACCAACCAAAAATTTTGGGATGTGCTTGACACCTCTGGAGCATCCCCTAAAATCCCCAGGTCGATCTGAGCTCGTGGCTGACACAGAGAATTCGTGGAAGCTGCTATGGTCGGATGAAGGCAGAACTCCGGCGATCTCGACTGTGATGCGATGGCGGCTCGTGGTGGCGGCGACGGCGACCGGAATGATAAGGGGAGGAGTCACACCTCCAGAGGGAAGTCTTCACAGCTCCAAGGGGGAGAGAGGGGTGGCCTAGGCCTTTGCTCAAGTAATTTTCTAAGTTCAAATGGTATTAATTCTCCAAAATGGGAAATTACAAGTATTTATGTATTACATCTCAAATCCATTGTCCACCGTTGGATCTAGGGGATGGGAATGGGTGGCCTGGATTGAGTGTGACACACACACAAAAATTACAATAAAAAAAATAAGGGGGGGGGCCTATTGACTAGAATGGCAAGGGGGACATGTTTGGTAGCCACCTTGGACTTTGAAGTCCACTTGTCTCCCATGTGCCTTTTACCATTCAAACTTCTAGATGCCTCCATTTGACATGTTGACTGACCCCACATGGGGCCCATGAGCTGAGGTGGACCAATGGGAGGGGGTCTGTGGGCCCGTGGGACCCGGGGGTCCCATTTTACAAATAAACCCCTCTTACAATCAAAATTACATACCGAATAAAATGAAATAAACACACATCACACAAATAAAGTCTAACTAAATATGATAAATGCCGGGACTCAAGGGGGCGTCTCCAGGCTGTCTCCAAGCCAGATGGATGCTGAGGTGGCTCGCGTCGTACTCCGTGTGCGGTACCGGTGGCTCGGCGTGTCGCGACGCTCAACTGCTCGGGTGTCCGCACCAGGCCACCACTCTGGCCGCCTTCCCCTCTGGGCGACACTCAACCTGGTCGCCCAGGTTTGTGGACGGCCATCACTTTGGCTGCCCTCTATCCTCTTGCTGTGTTTCCCCGTAACAGTGTTATTTCTCTGTTAGTTTGCTCGTGTATTATGTGATTAATCTCTACAGGTTAAGTAACGTCGTTGGGTTTAAGAAGAGCCGGCATCACCCTTGTTAGGAAACCCTCCCGTTCGAATTGAACCCTTCACCTGAGGATTCCCACTCGGGTGCAATTGGTTCAGTCCATTCGGGAACCTCCGTGAGTCCTCGCGAACCGTGGATTCCCACATGGTCGCCAGCAGGTTGTACCATTGGGAGTCCCCGTAGATCACCTTGGGTTTTGAGTGAGAGGTTTTTGCTAGGCTCCCGGAGTTCATCCCACACCCTTAGTTCCCTTCTCTCCTCGAGTGAACAAATAAAAAGACAAAAAAAAGAAAAAGTGAAAAAAGAAAAAAAATTGGGACGTTGATTGTGGTCACCACTTTGTTGTGTTTGGAAATACTCACCCCCCTAAACCTTATATTTTATTTATTCTAAACCAATTAATAACTGGTTTAGGATGGAGAGAGTTTATACAAATCTGAGATATGAGGAGGAATTTCCTCCCCAATTCGAGTCCGGAATTATGGGCAATCCTCTATTTCAAATGGAGGATGATCATCTGGATGCCTTCATAGGCATGTTTTCAGCCACGCCAAATGAGGCCGTCCACGCCGATTCGACTTCTTCCCCAAGTGACCATGATCATGGTAGCCCGAGGGCTCCTACACTCTCTCCGCACGAGGATCAAGAGTTGATTAACGTTCTATCCCGTTATTCTCCCGTGGACTTAGCCGCGATGGCTTCCCGTGGGAAGGCTCCGGCTGTCCCACACATGTCTCCACATCTCACACCTCCACGTGTTCAAACTCCCTTCCAAGGGTCCACGAGCCGACCCACTCCCGAAAGTCCAATCCAATTCAGCTATCCAACAGCTCCACAAAGGGTTCCTTCACCTCCAATTCTGCCTACCATGGGTGCCCTGTTGAAAGGGATGGACCCATCACTCCAGCAGGAGATTCAAAGGTACATTCGACAGGCGGTGGTCGAGAGTATGCCAAACTCACGTCCCCACTCGCTAGCCCAGTATTGCAAGCTCCCTAATGCTTACTTTCCACCCAGATTCAAGGCTCCTAAGTATAGGAGATATGATGGCACCACCGACCCTCATCATCACCTTTCGGGTTTCCTTATGGATTCCCATCAATGGCTCCACGATCGGGTTTTATTGGTCCATCTATTTCAAAAATCCCTTGAGGGAGAGGCCCTACGTGAAGTCCCGCGATCAATGACACCCAAGAGGGGGGTGAATTGGGTGATTATATATTTTAATAACTTTTACAAGATTTAAAACACAAATTAAGAGCAAGCAACAAACAAGTATAGATTTGATGGATTACAAAAAGAATCTGGCTAAGTCAGCCCCTACAGCAGTTCTTTGGTACCAGGCGGAGTCCAGAATCCGAAGATTATCTCACGCAAAGTATTTTCCTCCCAACAGGACTAACCTTGTCGATCAGAAACTACCTTTTGATATACTAGAGATCTCCCGTAAAAAGGTTAATAAAGCTAGATCTTAAACAATGAAACTAGATGATGATATAATATGCAAAGGATCTAGAGCAGAATTGAGGTAGAAGATAAGGAGCAAACTACACAGAAGACCATGATTTTTAGGTAGTTCAGATGCAACAACTGCAACCTACGTCCACCCCTCATCGACTGTGAGGATTCACACACTATCTTGTAGAAGATTACAAGATCAAAGCACACACACACACTCGTGTGAGTTCAGAACTCCCACGAAGGTGCACAAGCACCGAATCACAAAGAAGAGTGAAGAACTAAACACACACACACACACACGGATCTGCGTAGATCCACACACACACAAATATTCAGAAATTACAAGAACACACACTTGAATCTGAAACAAAAATTGAATATAAGACACAAAGAGAAAACTTCATATTCAAGCTCCCCCTTAGTTGATGAAGAAGGTTTTGGATGCAGCTTGATCTTCACTTTGCTTGGGGTTGATCAGCTCCAGATGTGGCTTGAATCACTTGAGGATGGATGAAGATCTTCCTTCCCAGAGCACTGTTCACGGCTATAGTACCAGCACTTGAATCTCCCCTTGATAGACTCCCTTAGCCTCCTTGGATTGATTAGGGTTACAAGCCTCAAGGAGATGTTTTTATAACTCTTGAATGGTCAAGAGACAAGCTAGGAACCAGATCCACAAATCATGGGGAGATTGGTGGCTTTGGATTAAACAACTCCTAGAAGATAGACTTCCCACATTGAGAACAAAAAGTCAAAAATAGGGGCTTTTCGAAGCTGGCGGTCGACCTGTACATTGGGGCGGTTGACTGGAATTTTACAGGAAATTGGCTTTCCTTGCTCGGAAAATCGGTCGACCGCTCCTAGCTGGCGGTCGACCGCTGGCTGGGGTTCCTGCAAAAAATAAGGAGTTAGACAATGAACCATAATACGTGAGCGAATGAGTTTATGATTACATCTTGTTCGAATCAAAGTAATTGGGTTAAGCTAAGCTTGGGAGGTTTAGGAACCAAGATGGATTTTTGCATTTGGAAGGGTTTAAACATTTAAACATAGTGCATGATGAAATTAGGCTTTGAAAGCGTATTAAATTCGAACTTGATTGTTGATACATAGCACGTGAGAAAATAAATAACCTGGGTTTTGTTATCATCAAAATCACCTGGATATACTCAACAATCTCCCCCTTTGTGATGATGACAAAACTGAAGGGGTTTTGAAATACATGAACGTGCTTTTGAGCAATGTTAGAAAATGGAGATCAAGGTTCGAAATCAAGGCATTTCACTCACATCCCGTCACGCCAGCGAACACAAACCATTCAAACATTTTATTTGCCAATTAGAAGAGAAATGAGATATAGGAGCCAACCATTTGAGATCAAACACCAGTTGCATTCAATTCATCATTTCATTATAAGATACATTAGTGCGAGAGTGAATGCACGACTCTAGACTCAAGAAAATAAATGCATAAAACAGACTCATGAGCCTCACATGATCAAACATGCAAACATACAACCACGCATGGACATACATAAATATATAAAGCCATGCACTACTACTTCTCCCCCTTTGGCATCATCAAAAGGGGATAGGATAGATGAAGGGGGACCCAAGCGACACAAAACCAAAGGACAGCAAGCTAGAGGGAAAAAAAGAAAAAAAAATCCTCAAGGTGCATCTGCAGGTGGCTGATCCTTTGGAGGAGGGGGCTGGTAACGGAGGAGACGACAGATGTCCTCAAGATCATGAACTTGAGTGTGAAGAGTATCCCGAATACGGCCAATGGAGAGGTCACGAGCCGCATCACGACGAGCCATGCCAAGAAGTGTATTGTTCGTGATGTGGAAGGACTGGATAGAATCAACAACACTGTTGGTGAGGCTAGTCATATGAGTGGTGAGTGTGGCCATTTGAGTGGAGAGGGAATCCAGAGCAGTGGAGAAGGAGTCTATGCGACCTGACATGGTGTCAATCACCTTGCCCATGGTGTCAATGTGATCCCCGAGGGTAGAAAGTCCCTCCCCAAAAGTATCCACACGAGTCTCTAGCCCAGTGAACCGCCTATCAAAAACCTCGTAGTCTACCCAAGAAGGCTGTGTGGCTCCCTGAGTGGAGGACTCTCCATGATGAAACTGAGGTGGAGGAGGCATCTCCGGATCCATATGCTACGGTGATGGTGGAGGAGGCAGCTCCTCAGCCTGAACTAGATGGGGAACATCCCCTTGATCCTACTGTTGTTCTTGTTCCTGCTCTTCCGCACTATCAAAATCGTCCCCATAAGTAGGCACATCCTGACGTAATTCACCATGGGGACCATAGTAATATCCCATATCAGTGCAGATCTTATGCTTATTGTAAATATCATCATGGCGAACAAAAATAAACTATTCTTCTGCTAAGTTTATCCTAGCATGAATGAATACCTCGGTCAACTGTGAGGCATACGACAAAGATCGCCGCAAATTTGTTCGGCAAGCTCCAATGAGAGTCGTCATGAGGCGACCCATGTTGATTTGGATACCATTCATCACATTGTAAAACATAAATTTATGAACTTCTATCACTTCATATCTGCTGCCACTCTTTGGATAAATGAGGGAGGTGAACATATGATGCAAAACACGCTGCAATGGTGGAAAATGATTCGCATTCAATTCAATCAAATTGCTGACACCGCGCACGTAATAACAGCCAGTCATAGAAAGAAATGTGTCCTCAACCTCCCCATGTCCAAAAACCAAGTCGGCCCCTCTAGCCGCCACTCCTAAACATCTCTCAAAAAGATCGGGAGTAATGTGAATCTCAACCCCTTGAACAACAGTAAATAACTGCTCATTTCTTGCAACCAAGTTCCCATAGAACTGCTATACTAGATTGGGGTAATGACGGTTATATCTAGAGATGAAATCAGTCCAACCCGGCTGAATCTCAAAGACTGCACATATATCGGGCAAGAGCTCATTCACCTCATAAAAATTGACCAGTCGAGGATCGATGATGGGACGAATAAGCAACCTAGGTGCTCGACGCGGTGCAGGCGACCGCTGTGGTGGAGGGGCTGGTGCCTCGCGTCTCTGGCCACTCCCTTCCCCTTGGGCAGAACGCCGAGAGCTTCGTCTAGGCGGCATCCCGAACTAGAAACCCGATGAAAAACCCTTGAAGAGAGGACCCTTGACCCGGGGAATGAAGATATATCAACGGACACTCCAGGGGCTTGCAAAATACCTTCTCCACAACCTGGAATCAAGGTGGGAACTCCACGAACGCACGAACGGTTGAATGGAGTTCATCCCGAAATCGTGACGAACACGCCGGATCTTGTGCGGGTGGAGGAAATATGAGGTTTGGGAGCTTGGGAGGTGGAGTTTGGAAGTTCTAGGGTTAGGGCAAAGTAGTGGAAGGTGAATGGGAGAGATGGAATGAGAATGAGGGGTTTTAGGACCCCTTATAAGTTGGCTCGGGTGGGACCCGGTCGGGCCGGTTCGTCACCACCGGTCGACCAGTGTGGGGCTGGCGGTCGACCGCTAGCCCAAAAACCCCAAAATTTGTAAAAAAATTTTTTGTTTCTTTTTCTTTTCTTTCTTTTTTTTATGAATGGGGGGACTAACAACCGACCTTCTGATTTGAGCCAATGTCATGAAGTGGAAGAAAGGAATTAGATGCATATTTGAGGAAAGTTTCAAACTCCCCCTCAGAAGTTACCTTAGGTCCGACATCACTGAGTCCACAGTTATTTATCCAAGGAATATCTGGCCTTAGAAAATTTTTCAAGGAGGGCTATACATATACTTACATTCAAGCATGCAGGAGTGTATGTGAACACACACGGTATTAAAAGTAAAGACAATATGCATGCTTTCCTACCCTTGATGCATATGAGTTTCTACAAATGCAATTCTTAACCTAAGTGCAAACCTATGCATGTATGCTCTCACCCTTGCACATCTCAAGTTCTCGTCTTATCTTGTTAAATTGATCCTGGTTGAGGGGTTTGGTGAAAATGTCAGCTAGTTGATTGTATGTGTCAATGAAATTCAATTCAAAGACCCCCTTTCCTACATGATCTCTCAAAAAATGATGACGAATATCAATATGCTTGATTCTAGAATGTTGAACAGGGTTTTTAGACAAACTGATTGCACTGGTAATATCACACAAGATTGGCACACATTTCATCTCAATATCTAAATCAAGCAGTTGATTTTTGATCCAAAGTACTTGGGCTCCACAACTTCCGGCGGCTACATATTCAGCCTCGACCATTGAGAGAGCTACTGAATGTTGTTTCTTGGAGGCCCATGAGACTAGGCACCCACCAAGAAACTGATAGTACCCACTAGTACTTTTACTATCTACAATACATCCAGCATAATCCGCATCGATGTATGCAATCAAATCAAAAGAACTACCGATGGAAAATCACAAGCCAAATTCTATTGTGCCAAGTAAATATCTAAAAATGCGTTTCACAGCCGATAAGTGAGATTCTTTAGGGCATGACTGAAAACGGGCACAAAGACATACACTGAATTGAATGTCAGGGTAGCATGCTGTAAGATACAGTAGTGATCCGATCATACCTCGAAACAGTGTAGGATCAACAGTTTTACCATTTTCATCTTTGTCTAACTTCTAGGTTGTGGCCATTGGAGTTGACAAAGGTTTTGCTTCAGCCATCCCATATTTCTTCAAAAACTCCATTGTGTACTTGGCTTGGCTTATGAAAATGCCCTCAGGTGTTTGCTTCATCTGCAGTCCAAGAAAGAATGTTAGTTCATCCATTAGGCTCATCTCAAATTCACCTTGCATAATTTCTGCAAATTCATCACATAGCACATTATTAGTAGCTCCAAAAATTATGTCATCCATATACACTTGAACTACTAATATATCTTTACCTGATTTCTTTGTGAAAAGTGTTTGATCAACCTTACCTCTCTTGAAATCATTTTCAATCAGAAATGACATGAGCCATTCATACCATGCCCTTGGTGCTTGCTTCAGTCCGTACAAGGCCTTCTGGAGCTTGTACACATGTTGTGGATGTTTGGGGTCTTCAAAACCTGGAGGTTATTCTACAAAAACATCCTCTTTGATATACCCATTTAGAAATACAGATTTAACATCCATTTGAAACAATTTAAAGTTAGATGAGCAATCATAAGATAATAAGATCCAGACTGCTTCTAGATGAGCAACCGGTGCAAAAGACTCATCAAAATCAATACCCATCTCCTGGCTATACCCTTTGGCCACAAGCCGGGCCTTGTTCCTAACAACCAATCCCGTATCATTTAACTTATTTCTGAAAACCCATCGGGTTCCGATAATGGATTGATTCTTAGGCCGTGGCACTAGAGTCCACACCTGGTTTCTTTCGAACTGGTGCAACTCTTCGTGCATAGCCTAGATCCATGATTCATTTTGAAGAGCTTCATGGATATCCTTAGGCTATTCCTGTGAGATTAAGACTATCAAATCCTCTTCTTCTACTTGTCTTAAAGATGCTCTGGTTCTTACCCCATCTTGAGGATTACCAATTATGTTTTCAGCTGGATGATCCTTTAATAATGTGGAGGTGCTTGGCAAGTCGGGGTGCTGCACTTGCGGCTCTTGCAATGTTTCAATTGAAGGATCTTCATCTTCTTCACTCTTGCTACGTATTCCTTCCTTTGGTTCATCCTTGGCTTTAGATGTTCCAGCATTAGTTGAGTTTTTGGGGGCTTCTCCTGCATCCATAATTTGAGTAGTCAGTTTTAGTTCAGATTCATCAAAAATTACATGAGGACTTTCTTCAACAACCAAAGTCCGTTTATTAAACACTCGATAAGCTCTAGAATTAAGTCCATAGTCTAGGAAAGTTCCCTTGTCACTTTTCTCATCAAACTTACCTAGGTTGGACTTACCATTGTTTAGGATGAAACATGAACATCCAAAAGGTTTAAGATGGGAAATATTCGATTTCTTACCCTTGTAGAGCTCATAGGGAGTTTTCTTCAAAATGGGCCTTACCATTGCCCTGTTGATGATGTAACACGCGGTACTTACCGTCTCAGCCCAAAAGTATTTTGATAGAGAATTTTCACTTAACATGGTCCGTGCCATGTCTATCAATGTTCTATTTTTTCTCTCCACCACTCCATTTTGTTGGGGCGTCCTTGGTGATGAGAAGTTGTGTGTATACCCGTGCTCTTCATAGAAATTGTTGAACTCATGATTTTCAAATCCGCCACCATGATTAGTTTGGATGGTAGTTGGAGAGGGGGATTTCTGTAGCCCACCCAAAGAGCAGCCCAACAAGACTCAACAGGGTCCAACGAGGCAAGCTTACCCGAGTGATAGCCCACGGGGCCCACTCAGGGAAGAAAAGCCCAATAAACAGACACTCGAGGAACCAACCCTCCCCGGTGGCCCCTAGGCTCGGAGGGCCCGAGTGATGGTCAGGTCACAAGGAAGGTCCGGCCCAGGCCATTTTTCCGCTCGGGAGAGACAGGCGCCAGCCGACCTATCCGACCCCTCCTTTGATCGAGCTATCCTCCTCGCCCGGACAGGGCTGGCGTTTCAGGAGCTCGGACTGGACGCTAGCCGTTCGCGCTGCCTTTAAGAGTCCCCAACGGACAGGGGAATCAACCAGCCACCGGGTTTCAAGGCGATAACGCCCCCACGATAAAGGCCATGAAAGCCCACGTTGAGGACGTAACTCCCGTCGGAGACCCCCCAGCTGACAGGACTCCTGAAGGCGGCACACTACTTAAAACCAGGGCTACCCTCCGGTGGAAGGTAAGAGAAAAAAGGAAGGTAAAACTCCTGAGCAATCCGCTTCACCCCCCCCTTTTGGTGGAGAGGAGTCTCGCGCATCAGCTTTCCTCCTCCTTTCATTGCTTCCACCACAGCTCTACTGACTTAGCCATCGGAGGGTTTCGTCCCAGGGAAATCCCCTGGGCCCTCTGACGCGTTTCCCTGTCTTACAGTTCATCTTCTGGTGATCCACGGCCCGCTCAGGACGCAGCGCGAGATTTCGCCTCTTCATCTGGCGCCGTCTGTGGGAAACGCACGAAGAGCCGAGATGGTGAGAAGAAGCTCAGGGAGGAGATCCGTCGTCGAGAAGGGTAAGGCCGTGGTGACGGCGGGAGAAGACCCCTCTAGGGCCTCACAGAGCCCTCCCTCCAACACCAGCGTCCCCACCAACGGGCCGCCGCCCCTTCCGACGGCAACGGGGGTAGCCCCCAACGGCGGCGTCGAGATCTTCCAGGCCCTCAGTAAGAAGCTTGACGTTCTCGTGGAGCTCATGAGGGCCCAGGCGGCGAGGGATGCCAGGTCTCGCGCCCCGTCCGGGAGCCCCCCCGTCGAAATGCGTCCCAGCACACCGCTGGAGGCCGCTTCACCCTCCGCGGTCAGCAGCTCATCCGCAACCACGCGGGAGGACCCTCGCAAGCTCCACCCCGGGAGCAAGAGGCTTCCTCCATGCCCAGGAAAGGGAAACAGGGGGCGAGGCCTCCACGCCCGAGCGCCGACGGTCCTGAGGATCGCCACGACGCTCCCCCCAGCCCCACGGCGCGACCGCAGCCGGAACTATCCCTTCGGCTGAGGGATTTCGAAAGACGCTTCACAGAGCAAGAGCGCGCCCTCCGCGCCCTGCAGAAGACCTCCCTCCCGGAGGAGGAGGAGAAATCCCCTTTCTCCGAGCACATCTTGAAGGCAGAGGTATCTCCTAGGACCTCCATTCCTACCTTCAAACTCTATGATGGACAGGGCGACCCAGCCGACCACTACGACAGCTTCGACACCCTGGTGACTCTGCATGGAACACCGGATCCCATTAAATGCCAAGCCTTTGCGGCCACCCTGGTCCAAGGCGCTCAGGCGTGGTTCTGGGCCCTCGCCCCTGGGTCCATCCAGGACTTCAGGCAATTCGGGCGAGTCTTCAAGGAGAGCTTCGCCGGAAGCGCCCCCCCCCCCCCCCCCCCCCCCCCCCCGAGGTCAGTAGAGGGGCTCCTGGCCCTCAAACAGGCACAAGGGGAAAGGCTCCCGGCTTATGTCCACCGATTTAAATCGAAAGCCCTCAGAATTTCCCGCCTGGATGTGGCCTCAGCCACGACCGCTCTGACCAGGGGCACCCGGGACGAAAATCTCCGCCGCGAACTGGTCCTCCACCCTCCCTCGACCCTTGCCGAGCTAGTGACTCTGGCTCTGCCCCACGCCAAGTGCGAAGAGGTGCTCAGCGCCTGTCGAGACACAACCGGCTCGGGTCGGGAGGGGGACAAGAAGCAGGCCCCCGAGTCAAACCCTGGCTCGGGCAAGAAGCGTGATCGGGAAGGAGAGCGCAAACGGAGATACGAGCGGTACACCCCGTTGACCACGCCAGTCTACGAGATCTATGAAGACATCAAAGACTCGGGACTCCTCCGCCAGCCCGAACCAATGAGATTGAAGAACCGCAAGCACGACAGACATTGCTTGTTCCATGGCGACCACGGGCACCACACCGGCGACTGTCACCAGCTCCAGGACGAGATCGAACGCCTCATCCGTCAGGGGCACCTAGCCCGGTTCGCAGCTGGGCACAAAGAAGACAAAGACGCCGCTGAGGAGATCGACAACGCCCCCCCGAGGGGTCCACATCAACGTCATCTCCGGAGGAACGGCATCGGGCGGTGACACCAGCCGAGGAAGGAAGCGCCATGCTGAGCGGGCCAGCCGGGTCTCAGAGCCCTCAGGGGGCCCGCCGAGGGAGCCCCAGGTCATAGTCTTCTCCGACCAAGACCTGGAAGGGCTAAGCACCCCGCATGATGATGCCCTCGTCATCTCGGCCACAATAAACCATTGTAACGTAGATAGAATTCTGGTTGACAATGGAAGCACCCCCGATGTATTATCTTATGACTGTTTCCTCAAGATGGGGGAAGACCCATCCAAGCTCCGCCCGATCCAAACCCCCCTTTGCGGGTTTAACGGCCTGGCCACCTATCCCGAGGGAGCCCTAAGCCTGTCGGTCACCATCGGCACCCCACCCAAAACCGTTACGGTCATGGTGGACTTCATAGTGATCAAGGGTATGATAGCGTACAACGCCATTTTCGGCCGGAAAATTCTCAGCCGAATGAAGGCCGTACCATCTACCTATCACCAAAAAATGAAGTTTCCCACCAAAAACGGGTTGGGGGAAGTCCGAGGTAACCAGGCCACGGCTAGAAGGTGCTACAACATCTCGGTGGAAGCCTCAAGGCCGGACGGAGGGGATAAGGGCCCCAAGGGAATCGAAGGGAAGACCGTAACCGCCGAGCCCAGTGGCGAGTTGCTAACGGTGTTCCTAAACGATGACCCGGCCCTCGGAGTAAGGATCGGAGCCGACCTACCACCTAAGGAACAACAACAATATAAGAAATTTCTTTCTGAGTACGCTCAGGTCTTCGCTTGGGCCGATGATCAACTCCCTGGCATACCAGGGGAGACCGTGATGCACAAGCTCAGCCTTGACCCCACCGTCAGGCCCGTACAGCAACGAAGAAGGAAGCATGCGCCCGAGAAACAGGCGGTCATCAAGGCGCAGGTCACCAAGGGATAAGAGACAGGCCTCTTCAGGCCAGTCCTGTACCCTACGTGGCTAGCCAATGTCGTCCTGGTGCCAAAAACCACAGGCAAGTGGCGAATGTGCGTGGACTTCACCGATCTGAATAAGGCTACCCCCATGGACTGCTATCCGCTACCGAGCATCGACCAATTGGTTGATTCAACCTCGGGCAACGAGATACTCAGTTTCCTGGATGCCTATTCAGGTTATCACCAGATCAGAATGAATCCAGAAGACGTCGAGAAGACAGCCTTCATCACTGACTGCGGCGTGTACTGCTACACCCGGATGCCCTTCAGGTTAAAGAACGCCGGAGCCACATATCAGCGACTGGTAAACCACGTGTTCGAGGGACAGCTAGGCCGGAACGTCGAGGCTTACATCGATGACATGCTCGTTAAGACTCCCAAGGCCCAAGACCACTTCGCCGACCTTGCTGAAACCTTCGGCACCCTCCTGAAGTACAACATGAAGCTCAACCCCGCCAAGTGCGCCTTCGGAGTAAAATCCGGGAAGTTCCTAGGTTTCCTAGTCACTCAGCGCGGGATCGAGGCCAACCCCGACAAAGTCCAGGCCATCCTGGACATGCGCCCGCCCACGTGCATTAAAGACGTCCAGCGTCTGACGGGGCGTGTCGCCGCTCTCAGCCGTTTCCTGTCCCGTGCGGCCGAATGATGCTTGCCCTTCTTCAAATTAATGAGGGGGCCCAAGCTGGCATCTGCTACGTTCGCATGGGATGAGGAGTGCCAAGCAGCATTCGCCGAGCTTAAGGAGTTCCTGGCTTCGCCACCGGTGCTCTCCAAGCCCGTCCTAGGTGAAGTCCTGCTGCTCTACCTCTCGGCGACGCCATCCACGGTCAGCTCGGTCCTGGTCAGAAATGACTCGGGAATCGAAAGACCGGTCTACTACACCAGCAAGGTGCTCAGTGGGGCCGAACGGAGGTACCCCGCAACTGAGAAACTTGTGCTAGCGTTGGTCACCTCCGCGAAGCGCCTCCGCCCCTACTTCCAGGGGCACCCCATCACCGTGCTAACCGGCGAGCCGCTGAAGAAGATTCTGGCCCACCCCGAGGCCTCGGGGCGACTCGTCAAATGGGCCATCATGCTCGGGGCCTATGACATCTCGTACCAGCCGCGATCATCAATCAAAGGCCAAGCGCTCGTCGACTTCATTGCCGAAAGCACCATCCCTGCCGAGGACATGCCTCCGACCGCGACCGAGCCAGCCTGGGAACTGTTCGTCGATGGGTCGTCCAATTAGGCAGGCAGTGGTGCGGGGATCCTCCTAAGGTCCCCCGAAGGGATAGAGCTGCAGTACGCCTTAAAATTCAACTTTCAGGCGTCCAACAACGCTTCCGAGTACGAGGCCCTTATCTCGGGAGCACGCATGGCCCGACGGCTGGGGGTCGAGCGAGTCAGGATCCACACTGACTCTCAACTAGTCGCAGGTCAGGTCAACGGTGAGTATGAGGCTCGGGAGGTACCCATGATCAAATACCTTCAGCTGGTCTGGAGCCTGGCCCAACAGTTCGAGGGATTTGAGGTAGTCTGGATAGCTCGGGAGCGAAACTCCCGGGCGGACGCCCTCTCTCGATTGGCCTCCTCCCTAGACCCGGAAGGTACACGATCGGTCCTCCTAGAAGAGCTAGAGCACCCGAGCATCGACACGGAGCTCCTCGCTGTTGACTCGGCCACCCCAAGTGACTGGCGCTCCCCCTACCTGTCCTGGCTACAAGACTCCCAAGAGCCCTCCGACCCTCGGGAAGCCCGCCGAATGAAGTATCAAGCTCGGCGCTTCGTCATCCTCGACAACGCCCTCTACCGAAGATCGTTCTCCGGTCCCCTCCTGAAGTGCCTCGGTCCCGACGAGGCAGGTCGAGCCATCCAAGAGATTCATGAAGGCCTGTGCGGAGCGCACTCAGGGGCCCGGTCGCTAGCCCGAATCCTGTTACGACAGGGGTACTGGTGGCCCACCCTGCAGCGCGACTGCTCAGCCTATGTTCAACAGTGCGACCGATGCCAGCGGTTCGACCACTTGGTCCATCAGCCGGCAACGGAACTTGTCACCCTAACCGAGCCCTACCCTTTCGCTCGGTGGGGAATCGATATCTTTGGGCCATTCCCAACGGCCCAGTCCCAGAAGAAGTTCATCATCGTCGCCATCGACTACTTCACCAAGTGGATCGAGGCCGAGGCTACGGCAGGGATCACCGAGACAGTCGTTTGGGGCTTCGTTTGGAAATTGATCATTTGCCGCTTTGGCATCCCCCTAGTGATAGTAAGCGATAATGGTCGGCAATTCGACTCTCGGTACTTCCGAGACAGATGCGCCGACCTAAATATCCACAACCACTTCACTTCGGTCGCCCACCCTCAGGCCAACGGGCTGGTTTAAAATGCCAACAAGACTATCTTGAAAGGCATAAAAACCAGACTCGGCAAGGCTAAGGGTAGCTGGCTCGAGGAACTGCCTAGCGTACTGTGGTCACACCGAACAACCCCCAGGACGGCAACCGGTGAAAGCCCCTTTCAGTTGGTATATGGCACCGAGGCCGTCGTTCCGTTGGAGATCGCCAACCCGTCTCTCCGAGTGATCAGCTTCTCACCTGAGGCCAACGGGCAAAAATTGCTCGAGAACCTCGACCTGACAAGCGAACTCCGAGAGATCGCGAACGTCCGAGTAACGGAGTACCAGCGCCGCCTCACTCGATACTACAACGCCAAGGTCCGAGACAGACGTTTCCAACGGGGGAACTTTGTCCTCAGGAAAGCCGAAGCCTCTCGACCACTAGAGGCGGCGGGCAAGCTATCCCCCAACTGGGAAGGTCCCTACCGAGTGGTCGAGACGCTCGGGAAAGGTGCGTACAGGTTAGCGACAATGGAAGGGGAGCCTATTCCTCGGACGTGGAATGCAGCCGCACTACACAGATTCTACTTTTGAAATTGTACAGCGAGATGGACAGAATAAAATTCCTATTCTTTTCATTCCAAACCGTTGGTACATCAGGTAGGCAAATGCCAGTACATCACATAGCAAAAACAAAGCAAAAGTCCGTCTAACATCGTTTCAAGGGGTCATCGCTCGACTGACTCGGTCTTGATCTCCTCGCATCCAGCCACTGACTCTGCCTCGTGCGGAAACTGGCTCGGACAAGAGGTGGTCGAGCCAGTTGGCTCGGATGGCCCGTGACAAAGGTGACAGAGGGACCTCAGGAGGAAGGCCACCTTTAAACGTTGAGGAAGGCTACCTCCCAAGTTGGCAACAACCGGGAAAAAGGAGCGCCGTGAAGGCCCCCCCTCTTCCAAACTGTCGACTCCTTGGAAGGAAGGAGAGAGCAAGCAGCCCCCGAAGAGTGAAAGAAATGAAGAGCAGAAGAGGGAAAAAGAGGCTGTAGACGGAGGAAGGCCTCGGTGAGGAGGGAGCTGGATACGCCTCCTCCCCTCACACGGAGGGAAGTGACGGCAGACTCCCCTGATGCCCCCATCCGTTCTCTGCCTCGGCGTCCACCCGGAAGCCTCGCCGGAGCCAAGAAGAGGCCAACGGCGTGCTTCCACACGCCAAAGTCCTCCCCAGATCCGCGCGGCGACCGTAGGACCCGTCTCGTGCACACGCGGTGACCGTGGGATCCGTTCAACCTCACAAGACAGCAGGAGCCCACCGCTCCCCGTCGTCGGCGGCATCGCCCTCCGAAGGATCCTCCATGCTCCGGATGCAAAGGCACAACGCGGAGTGAAAAGGAAGGAGCAAGGAAAGACTGTTAGAGACAATCCCAAGCGGTGGAGAGGAAAGGGTGCCTTCCGGTCCTTCTTATAGGCCAAAGGAGGCTACACGCCTTAAATGCCCCCCTCGGAAACACGCCGAAGGATTTCTCCCCTGAACAGTCACCTCCAACTCCTTGTTTCCCGCCCTCGCGGGATTCACAAAGCGGCCTGACATTCAAAGCGTGAGGGGACGGAGGAACGCCCCGTCAGAAGCCTACCAAAACAACGTGCGAAAACCGTGCAGGACATATCGGCACCTCTCAACCACCCAAGATTCACCAATCAAATCACGGCAAGGATAGTACCCAAACAGAGCAAGTCATTTATTATCGTACCAAAAGGAAACCCTCTAAAAAGAGGAAAGAGGGACAAAAAGGGAAAGAGGCACAATACATCAGGCCTCGGGCCCACTTTGACGCTCGAGACCGGCGAAAGGAGACGTGTCACCCCCGGCGCCTTCGGTGACGGCCGGCTCGGACACTGACCTCGCCTGTGCGAGAATTGTCTCAGTCGTGAGCCCTCCCGAGAAGCCCGGATCCGGTGACCCCGACGGAGGTGATCCCTCCGAATCTTCTCTGACCGACGAAGAAGAGCTGGAAACCGACTCATCCGAGTCATAACGTTGGCCAAAGGGGAACTCGATCGCGGAGTTTTGTTCATGGGCGCAGCCTACCGCCCGGCGATAGCCCTGCTTGAACCCCTTTCGAGCACCTCGGCGTAGCGCTACCTCGTAGTAAGGTAGGGCGGCTTCCAACAGGTCGGCCGAGTAAGCATCCGAGCTCCTGTAACGCTCGATTGCCTCCGCCTCAATCTGTCCCGCCCTACCGACGAACTCGACCCTCGCCCGCTCCGCCTCGGACGCACGTTCCTCTGCCCGGGCCCGGTCCACCTTAGCGTCAACTCGGAGACGCTCCGCCATCTCCGCCCGATCTAGCAGCTCGGCACGCTCGAGCTCCCAGCGATTGACCAGATCGAGGCGACGCAGACGCTCCTCCTCCAAGGATCGGCTTACCCTCTCAAGAGACTCTCGGGTCTTGGCGAGCTGTTCGGTCAGCACCTCAGCCTCCAGTCGGCTCACCCGCGCCACCTCTCGGAACGCGGAGAACTCCTGTCGGAGTCCCTCATGCTCCCCCTTGAGTCGGGCCAGCTTCCTCTCGCATCCCCCGAGGGTCCAGGCAAGGTTCGACCGCTCCGTTTCCGTCCACGCGTGCGCCTCCGCCATCAAAGCCGCCGACCGAGCTATGACCAGGCCGCCTTCCATCAGAACATCGAGGAGCCCGGGGGGGGGGGGTATTGCGCCTTTCTCCCCCCTTCGTCCTCGCAGCAATCGATCGACAGACCCGATATAGGTCGCCCGTAATGTCGAGCCTTTCCAAGGGCTCCGGCAAAGGAGACCGCTCCGCCCGGGGCACTCCGCCAGAGGGCTCTGCTCGAGCAACGGGACCGGCCACCTCACGCGCCACGGTCGATTGGGGTTGCGATGCCTCCTCGGGCGAACCCCCAACCTCGACCGATGCCGCAGGTCAAACCGCACCGGAAGCTCCCAGCATCTGGGGCTGCAACGCCCTCGCGGGCGAACCCCCAGCCCCGCCTGTCTCGGCCCGCACCTCGGCGACCGGGACGTCACCGCCTCCGGCCGACCCCCTGGCCTCGGTGACTGCTACTTCAACATCGGCCCCCTCTACCCCCGTGGGGGGGAGAGCCGACCTATCGCCGTCCTCTGAAGGGCCCCCGGTCTCCTCGGCCCCCTCTCGCCTGGCAGATGGGGGAGCTGGCCTCGAGGGGTCGGCCCCATCTTGCCCCCGGGAGGGGAGTGTCGCCGAGCCAAAGTCGCCCCCGGCGGTAGGAGGGAGACCTACCTTCTTGGCCCGCTTCTTGGCCTTCGCGGCCTCCCGCAACTTTCCCGCCATGGGATCCTTGAGCTTTGTGCCAGCCGACCGTGAAGACCCCCCGGGGGTCACCCCCTTGCCCTTATCCCGGGCTTGGGCGCGACCCACAGGAGCCTCCGGCTCGTCGGCCGCCGAGTCATCTTCTCCCAGATCGATGACCTCAGCAGTATCCTCCAGAGGTTCCCGCCTCACGTCTACAGCAAAGAAAGAAGACTCGGTCAGGAGAAGAAAAGTAACTACCACCCCAGGGGAACAACCTAAAGGGCGGTACCTGTCGACTTCAACCGCGTAAGCAGGCACCGTTCAATGTTCTCCGGCGTCACCAGCTCCTCGGTCGACCGGCGGTTCTCCAGCAGACGGGCGGCCTGCTGCTCCACATGGGGAGGGAACTCCTCCTGCCGAGGAGGAATGTTCGGATGGAAATTGGGCGAGATCAGGCATCTCCAGAGTTCATCCGTCGCCTCCTCCTTCACCCAGAATAATTGGGTTTTCCGCCCCTTGTGCGAGGAGTCCTTCGCCGCGAGGGCGATGCAACTCCTGTTCCTCCTTGCCTGGATAAAGTAAAAGCCATTCCCCGCCGACGGGTGCGCCTTCAACTCGAAAAAGTAATGAAAGAGGTCCAAGGAAGGGAAAATGTTGTGCTGGCGATAGAGGATCCGAAAGGCAGAGAGGAGGAGGTACGAGTTGGCCACCAGTTGGATGGGCGCCAACCGGAAAAGTTCGAGGATCTGGAGTATGAGGGGCTCGAAGGGAAGGCGGAACCCGCTTTTCCACGCCAGAAGAAATGTGCAGATGTGCCCCATTCGGTCGTCCAAACTCATCTCGAACGGGGTGGCGGCAGCAAAGCTATACCTGAAAGGCAAGCGAAAGCGATGCTCCAGCTTCTTCACCTCTGCCTCCCCCAACTCGCTGCAGCGGGAGACAGGCTCCCGCCTCACCTGCCCGAGTTCCAGCGGCGGATCAGCCATCGAGCCGGAAGAGGACCCTCGCAAGAACTCGAAGACTTTGGAGGGGAAGGAAGTTGCCGGACCGCCTCCGCGGTTGTCCTCGCCAACTCCTCGAATGCCGCCGTAAGACTTCGCACCTCCATTGTGGCCTCACGGCGCATCAAGAAGCTCCGAAAGCCAAGAAACTAAGGAAAGCCCAAAACCCTGGAAGCCTAGAACGACGAACAGCGCCCAACGCCTATAAAACCCTGGAGGGAGGCGGCGCGTCGTTCCGTGCTCCGAGAAAAAGGGGGGCCCCTTCAGTTCAAATCTGTCAGGATCATTATTACGGGCCCAGGCGACCACTCCACGTTGCACCATAAACGCCAATGGAATTCCACCCACCTGAGCCACGCCGGTCCAAAGCCTCAAAAACTACTCAACCGAGCCTCCATGGCTCGGGAGTAGGAGGGGGACAAGTGGAGAGGGGGATTTCTGTAGCCCACCCAAAGAGCAGCCCAACAAGACTCAACAGGGTCCAACGAGGCAAGCTCACCCGAGTGATAGCCCACGGGGCCCACTCAGGGAAGAAAAGCCCAATAAACAGACACTCGAGGAACCAACCCTCCCCGGCGGCCCCTAGGCTCGGAGGGCCCGAGTGATGGTCAGGTCACAAGGAAGGTCCGGCCCAGGCCATTTTTTCGCTCGGGAGAGACAGGCGCCAGCCGACCTATCCGACCCCTCCTTTGACCGAGCTATCCTCCTCGCCCAGACAGGGCTGGCATTTTAGGAGCTCGGACTGGACGCTAGCCGTTCGCGCTGCCTTTAAGAGTCCCCAACGGACAGGGGAATCAACCAGCCACCGGGTTTCAAGGCGATAACGCCCCCACGATAAAGGCCATGAAAGCCCACGTTGAGGACGTAACTCCCGCCGGAGACCCCCCAGCTGACAGGACTCCTGAAGGCGGCACACTACTTAAAACCAGGGCTACCCTCCGGTGGAAGGTAAGAGAAAAAAGGAAGGTAAAACTCCTGAGCAATCCGCTTCACCCCCCCCTTTTGGTGGAGAGGAGTCTCGCGTATCAGCTTTCCTCCTCCCTTCATTGCTTCCACCATAAGTCTACTGACTTAGCCATCGGAGGGTTTCGTCCCAGGGAAATCCCCTGGGCCCTCTGACGCGTTTCCCTGTCTTACAGTTCATCTTCTGGTGATCCACGGCCCGCTCAGGACGCAGCGCGAGATTTTGCCTCTTCAGTAGTGATAAGGTAGCCTCTATCATTTTGGATTTTCCTGCAAAACACTTGAAATTCCTTCAATGCATCATTTTTATTGAATAGAAATAGCACTCATGTAAATTTGGAATAATTATCAACAATCACAAAACCATAGGATTTCTCTCCTAGGTTGTATGTCCTAGTTGGGCCAAACAGATCGAGATGCATCAATTCCAAAGGCTGGGAGGTAGAAACACTGTTCTTATTCTTGAAGGATATGCGTGCTTGCTTACCTTTTGTGCAAGCCTCACATATTTTATCACTTTCAAATTTTAATTTTGGCAAACCATATACTAAGTCATGTTTAGATAACTTGGAGATTACTCCAAAACTAACATGACCTAGTCTTCTGTGCCATAGCCATGCATTATCAAGATTGTTTGCTACCAAGCACACATCATCACTGGAAACATCATCTAGATCAATAGTATAGACATTGTTGCTCCTTTTACCGATGAATCTGATTTCATTTGAGATCTTATTCACGACAAGACAATGAGTTTCATCAAAAATAATCTTAAAGCCTTTGTCACACAATTGACTTATGTTCAGCAAGTTATGATTCAAACCTTTCACCAAAAGAATATTTTCAATTAAGGTTTCAGAATTCTTACTTATGTTACCAATTCCAATTATTTTACATTTGTCTTTTCCACCAAAAGCAACCGAGCCTCCATCCTTATCTTGTAGCATAGAGAACGCATTCCTGTCCCCTGTCATATGCCTTGAGCAGCCGCTGTCCAAGTACCACTTGCTCCCCCTGGCTTCAAGACATATCTGCAAGAAATAAAATTCTCATACAATTATTTTTGATACCCAAACTAGTTTGGGTCCATAGGAGTTAGTCCAATTTTGTGCATATCTTTTCTTAGTCCAAAAAGTATGATTTCTTGGTGAGTTTTGTTTGAACCAGTAATTTGCAACAACATGACCAAATCTACCACAATGATAACAATTAACAGGTGCAAACTTTCTTTGAAATTGTCGTGGTTTGGGTTGGACATATTTTGGCTTAGAGTTGGAACATGAAGCATGATTGTTTTCTTTTTCATGAACATAGGATGTAGTGATCTTACGCTCAAAAGATTTTTTGTTTTGGATAATGTACCCCAATCCTTCCTTCTGGAAGTTGACTTTCACTCCCAACAAGTTGTCTAAGTTTTGTTTGCCCTTGACAAACCTAGATAAGGTGGACTGAAGTTCAGCCACTTCTTCACCCAAACTCACACTTTTCTTTTCAAGTTCTGAATTTGTGAATTTTAGAATTTCTTCTTCATTTTTCAACTTCTCAACAGCTTTTTCAATTTCTGAAAGTTTACATAGCAACTCCTCCTGATTTTTCTCACTGGCTGAAATTATTTGCAACATGTTTTCTTTTTCTTCCGTCAACTCAAACCATTCATGTTCCAATTTTTCAAACTTAACAAAAATATCCTCATGTGTTAACTCATCAATCTTTTTCTTGAGATTTTTATTTTCAGATCTGATTTTCTTATATTTCAAATACAACTTCTCATATTCTGACTCCCATTGTTCATTTGAGATAAAATCAAGGTCAGAATTTACCCCAGTTGAGTCATCGTCATGTGCCATGAGGCACATGCTTTCCACGAGCTCTTGTATCTCCTCATCGGACGGTTCGTCCTCTTCATCGCTCCATGTGGCGACTATGGCTTTGGGCTTTCTGAATTTATCTTTCTTGAATTTGTTCTTTAGATCTGGGCACTCTCCCCTCATGTGCCCGGACTTCTTGCATTCATAGCATATGATGCTACTTGGTTTGCTTGTCTTGCCCTTGGTTTGAGTGGGCTTCCTTTGTCCCTTTCTAAAATTGGCTTGGAAGTTTCTCTTCTTCCTCAAAAACCTTTTCACTTGGTGAGTTATCATGGCCAAGTCTTCTTCTCCGTTGCTTCCTTCACTTGATTCTTCTTCTTGAGAGTCGTCATCAGATTGGTGAGCTCTCAATCCAATTGCTTTCTTCTTCTTTGTATCTTCCTCGGTTGTTCTCTTCACATTTATCTCATAGGTCATGAGCGACCCTATGAGTTCATCCAAGGAAAGTGTGGACAGATTTTTGGAATCTTCAATCACTGTGGCTTTTGTATGCCACGTGGATGGAAGTGACCTCAGAACTTTCCTCACCAGGTCAGAGTTTGTGTACTCCTTCCCAAGGCTTTTGAGACCATTTGTGATCTCAATTAGCCTTGCAAACATTTCTGAAATTATTTCTTCGGGTTTCATTTTGAACATCTCATAATCTCTGACTAGAAGGTTCGCCTTGGTTTCCTTGACCTCGGAGGTTCCTTCATATATGAGCCGTAACTTGTCCCACATTTCCTTCGCTGAGCTGCACATGGATACACGAGAAAATTCATTAGGGTGTATAGCACATTGCATAATATTCATAGCATTAAAATTGACAGTGTATTTTTTAATCTCCTCGGGTGTCCATTTCTCTTCATCGTCAGAGAGTTTGTAAGGACCCTTGTCCACAACTCTCCAGATCTCATACTCCTGAGCTCCAAGAAAACATGCATTCTATTTTTCCAATAGGAGTAATTTAAGCCATCGAAGTATGGAGGACGATGAATGGAGTGAGCCTCAAGCATCATACCCTTGTTTGCCATTGATCTGGATCTTACTCTAGATCGTTAGATCTGGAAGAAATAGAGCCTTAGCTCTGATACCAATTGAAGTCCCGCGATCAATGACACCCAAGAGGGGGGGGGGGTGAATTGGGTGATTACAGATTTTAATAACTTTTATAGGATTTAAAACATAAATTAAGAGCAAGCAACAAACAAGCATAGATATGATGGATTACAAAAAGAATCTGGCTAAGTCAGCCACTACAGTAGTTCTTTGGTACCAGGCAGAGTCCGAAATCTGAAGATTCTCTCATACAAAGTATTTTCTTCCGACAGGACTAACCTTGTCGATCATAAACTACCTTTTGATATACCAGAGATCTCCCGTAAAAAGGTTAATAAAGCTAGATCTTAAACAAGGAAACTAGATGATGATATAATATGCAAAAGATCTAGAGTAGAATTAAGGTAGAAGATAAGGAGCAAACCACATAGAAGACCACGATTTTTAGGTGGTTCGGATGCAACAATTGCAACCTACGTCCACCCCTCACCGACTGTGAGGATTCACACACTATCTTGTAGAAGATTACAAAATCAAAGCACACACTCACACTCGTGTGAGTTCAGAACTCCCACGAAGGTGCACAAGCACCAAATCACAAAGAAGAGTGAAGAAGTAAACACACACACACACACACACACACACACACACACACACACACACACACACACACACACACACACACACACACACACACACACACACACACACACACGGATCTACGTAGATCCACACACACACACAAATATTCAGAAATTACAAGAACACACACTTGAATCTGAAACCAAAATTGAATATAGGACACAAAGAGAAAACTTCATATTCAAGCTCTCCCTTAGTTGATGAAGAAGGTTTTGGATGCAGCTTGATCTTCACTTGGGTTTGGGTTGATCACCTCCAGATGTGGCTTGAATAACTTGAGGATGGATGAAGATCTTCCTTCCCGGAGCACTGTTCACGGCTATAGTACCAGCACTTGAATCTCCCCTTGATAGCCTCCCTTAGCCTCCTTGGATTGATTAGGGTTACAAGCCTCAAGGAGATGTTTTTATAACTCTTGAATGGTCAAGAGACAAGACAGGAACTAGATCCACAAATCATGGGGAGATTGGTGGCTTTGGGATTAAACAACTCCTAGAAGATAGACTTCCCACGTTGAGAACAAAAAGTCAAAAATATGGGCTTTTCGAAGCTGGAGGTCGACCTGTACACTGGGGCGATTGACCGGAATTTTATAGGAAATTGGCTTTCCTTGCTGGGAAAACCGGTCGACCGCTCCTGGCTGGCGGTCGACCGCTGGCTGGGGTTCCTGCAAAAAATAAGAAGTTAGACAATGAACCATAATACGTTAGCAAATGAGTTTATGATTACATCTTGTTCGAATCAAAGTAATTGGGTTAAGCTAAGCTTGGGAGGTTTAGGAACCAAGATGGATTTTTGCATTTGGAATGGTTTAAACATTTAAACATAGTGCATGATAAATTAGGCTTTGAAAGCGTATTAAATTCGAACTTGATTGTTGATACATAACACGTGAGAAAAAAATAACCTGGGTTTTGTTATCATTAAAATCACCTGGATATACTCAACACTACGTTGGTTTGCCTCTTTGCCAGCTATTGATCTCATCAACTTTGACATAGTCTCTGAGCGATTCCTCGCTCACTTTGGTCACATGTCCTCTATTTCCCCCACATTGTTTGACCTAGTCATGGAGAAAATGAAGCCCACTTCATTAACTTTGCAAATCGGTGGAGGATTATGGCTTCTCGGACAAAGGTTCCCATCCCCGAGTCTCAGGCTATCACCATGCTGGTGAACAATGCCACTCCTCAACTTAGGGCCATTCTAATGCTCAATGAGCTCCACACCTTTCACCAACTCTACAACCAAGCTCGGATAGTTCAAGCCCAGGTAAGGGATTCTACCTTGCCTCCTTTTTTTGAGCCTCGCACCAAGAGTATGAAAACCCCAGTTGTCCCCACCACTGAGGCGTCGCGATAAATGAGCAGGTCAATGTGGTTGGCCAGCCCTTCAAGTCCAACAATCGCCAGGTCTCCCATTCCACTCAGGCTACGGCTAACCAGGGGCAAGGTAATTCCAACCCTTATGCCAATGTCCCTCCACCTCAAAGCTACAACCCCGCTAGGCCAAAAAGGGCTTCTTATCCTCCGTTGCCTAAGACTTTAGGTGACATCTTCTTTGCCCTTATATCCTCAGAATCCATTCAGCTTCCCCCTCAACGAGATCGGGTTCATCCCAATGCCGACACCTCTAGGTATTGCCCATATCATCGAACTTCTGGCATGACATATTCAACTGCTTTCAATTCCGGGATTGGGTATATGATATAAACGACGAGGGGAGAATCAACTGGGCGGATGTAAAGCAATCCATTACCAACCTCAAGAAGCCCAACTGGGACCTTGGTATAGTGCATAACCCGCTGCCAACTCATCAGTCAACCAAAGATCCCTCGAGCTCGAGGCAGAACGAGAAGGTGAACACCGTTATTGGAATTGAACCATGGGTTCTCAAAAGAACCCAGATGTGGAGTGTCGAAGGATTCCCGGGCTGGTACGGGAAGATAGAAGTGGAAGCTAATGAACCATGGGCGGATATCAACATGTTCACCCAATCCCGAAATCTGATCTCACCACCCAGCCAGTCTTTGAGTGCCACCCAAAAGCCACTCACCTTGATCAACCCTACTCAGATACCATGCCAAGAACCCTATGTCTTTCCAAAAGCTCAGTCAGTATAGGAGCGCCCCTTGGTCCTCCTTAAGCCACCTCAGCCAAAGTCAGTCCCTTCTCCTTCTTCGGTTAACTCTGGAGATGATTCAGCATCTCTCTCATACATATTTGGATCTCCAGCTCCTTTACAGCTCATTCGCCTAAAACCTTTGGAACAGGATGACCCGAAAGAAGCTTCGGTCAATGTCACTCTCTGGAACCGCATCATTCCCCCATCCCAAAGGCCATCCCAGCCGGAGGAAGGGGTCAATTCTCAAAGCCCTCCCGCGGAGTACGACATTCTCCAGCATCTGGAAAGGACCCCTGCTAAGGTTTCCATCTTGGAGCTCCTTAGGAAATCCCCGTCACACCAAGCCACCTTGCTTCAATTCCTCCAAAAATTATGGTCAATGAAGATCTTCCGGCAAGTGGTGTGACCGAGGCCATCATGGCCCTTACATGTGGACCATCTATTTCATTCTCTGATAAGGAGCTTGCTTTGCCAGAAAGCAGGTCACTCCCGTTGTGCCTCACAATCTCTCTCAACGGAGTCAAGGTCGACTCCGCCCTCATTGACACGGGAGCATCAATTAATGTTTGTCCCATGAAGACCATCAAGAAAATTGGCCTCCAGGAAGAGAACTTAGAGGAGGTATGCACCACCATCTCAGCCTATGATAATTCAAAAAGGTGCGCAAAAGGGAAGGTGACCCTACAACTCGGCCTAGGTCCAATGGTTATGATGTCGGACTTCTTTGTCCTCTATGTCAACCCTGCATATAAGTCCATCTTAGGATGGCCTTGGATTAAGCAAACCCTCGGAATCCCATCAACTGCCCATCAATGCTTTAAGTTTCCTTACAATGGTAGGGTGATCAAAATCAAGAGTATCCCGCTAGTGGAAACTCTCAATGTCATTACCTCCGAGCAGATTCCGTTTATGACCATTCCAGATAAGGGCAAGAAACCCGTTCTCTCCATAGAGGGTGCTGTTAGGCCCTTTACCTTAAGTCCACCTGATTCTCCTTTCCTTCCTCGGCTAATCGCACATTCCAATATCCCTCTCGATAAAGGATGGGAAATCATGGCCAGGATGGGCTTCACTATGGGTAGGGGCTTAGGTCAGCTCGAACAAGGTCCCATGCATAGAAGAAAGCTTAAGGTTGCTAGAGGTCGGGCAGGCTTGGGTTACTCTCCAGAAGAGCCGCCTAGGGCTAGTCAAAGCAAGGGTTTAGTTTATGGTCGCTTTGTCATAGGACCAGTCCAGCCAGGAACTCGACAGGAGCCGAGAGAAGAGTCTGAGGTCCTTCAAAGAAAAGAAATCCCACTCGATTTACCACTTGAGGAGGACTTTGGCCTCCTCTCCCTCTTTCATCTGGATAAACCCCCTGACAAGGTTTTCCCCTCAGGTATCTTCCTTGCTTTAAATAGGCCCACGCCTGTCCTTTTCATTCCCTTCCTATTTCACCCGCCGTTTCCTCCACTCCTCACTTATCTAGCTGTGGGGCAACCCGCCCATAGGGTTTGCACGTTCACCCATTACCACAAAAAAAAATGCCGATTCTCAAATATGGGCTTGCGAGCTCACTATTGAAGAAACGGCCTCCTTGGAAAATGGTTCCCTTGGCCAAGGGCCGATACTTTCCACCTTGAAATCCCTTCCACAAACTCCCCTTGTACATAGTAGGGTAGAGTCTAGGTCTGTACATAGCATCTTTTCCTTCCAAGAAGTCTAGTGTTTGTCAGGTTCCCGCGCGATATATCAGCCAGTTGGCTGATAAATGCGCGTAGCTCTGTCAGGTCTCTGAATTTGCATCTTCTCCCATTCCCCTAGGGGCAGTTGAACTAGAAGGATCTTTAGTAGATGACGGTCTAGGGGTGTATGT
Source organism: Amorphophallus konjac (assembly GCA_022559845.1). Classification (NCBI taxonomy): domain Eukaryota; kingdom Viridiplantae; phylum Streptophyta; class Magnoliopsida; order Alismatales; family Araceae; genus Amorphophallus; species Amorphophallus konjac. The sequence continues at coordinate 100,251,627 of CM040122.1, forward strand.
CTTAGAAGAGGGTGATGATGCAGAAGAAGAAGAGCCATTAGAGGATGATAGTGATCCCATAGCTTCCTTCATCGACGGAACCAAAAGATTTGACGAACCTAATGTTTCCATTGACGAATCCACCAAGGAAGTCAATCTCGGCACCAAGATAATCAAAAGATTATATTGATAAGTGCCAATTTGACTGATGAGGAGGAAGCTGCTCTTGTGGCGGTTCTCAGAGAATTTTCTGATGCTTTTGCTTGGTCCTACGAGGACATCCTGGGTCTAGACCCATCTTTGGTAGAACATCGTTTGGTCCTGAAACCCGATGCTCGAGCTGTCAAACAGAAATTAAGGCGACTTCACCCGAAGCTCGCACTCAAGGTCAAAGAAGAAGTGGACAAGCTCCATAAGGCCAAGTTTATCAGGGTTGTTTTATATCCGCAATGGGTAGCTAACATCGTCCCTGTTATGAAGAAGGACGGTAGGGTCCACATCTGTATAGATTTCCGCGACCTTAATCGTGCTTGCCCAAAGGACGATTTTCCTCTTCCATACATAGACGTCCTAGTAGACAACACCACCGGCTATGAGATGCTCTCCTTCATGGATGGCTTCTCGAGGTATAACCAGATCCGCCTAGCGGAAGAAAACCAGGAGAAAACTTCTTTCACACTCAGTGGGGGACCTACTGCTATGTCGTCATGCCCTTCGGTCTTAAGAACGCAGGGGCAACATATCAAAGGGCGATGATGGCCATCTTCCACGACATGATACACGTATATATGGAAGTTTACGTGGATGACATTCTGGTTAAATCCAAAACCAGGAGTGGCTATGCAGAAGTCCTCTGTTTAGTTCTCCAACGGTCGCGGGAGCACCAACTTAAAATAAACCCCAAGAAATGTGTTTTCGGGGTCTCTTCAGGTAAGCTTCTAGGGTTCATTGTCAGTAAGAGGGGAATTGAGATCGACCCTAATAAAGCTAAGGCCATTGCCGAGATGCCTCCTCCCAAGAACATCAAAGAGGTCTGTGGTTTGATCAGGGCGTTTGAAATTCATTAGGAGATTTATATCTCACCATTCTCAGCGATGCAAGCCCTTCTACAACATGTTAAAAGGAGAGGCTAAATTTGATTGGAATGACAAATCTCAAAAGGTCTTCGACGACCTGAAGAGCTACCTTTTAAATCCTCCCGTTCTGGCACCCCCGATCCTGGGTCAGCCTTTATTGCTCTATGTTTCTACCACAGAAGAATATGTTGGAGCAGTATTGGCCTAATATGACAAGGCCAAAAGGGAACGCACAGTCTACTATTTGTCCAAGCTGTTCAATGATGCTGAACAAGGATACACTGCCATGGAAAGGACCTGCGCGGCCGTCGTCTGGGTCACCCAAAAGCTAAAGCATTATTTCCTCGCACATGAAGTAAAGCTCTTAGCGCGAATGGACCCAATCAAGTACTTGCTAGAAAAGCCTGCCCTGACTGATCGTTTGGTGAGATGGCAAAGTTTTCTCAATCAATTTGACATCACCTACGTCAGTCAGAAGGTGGTCAAGGGGCACGCCATCGCCGAGCACCTTGCCCATCATCCACTCCCTACATTCTCCCCTGTCGATGAGAGTTTCCCGAACGAAGAGTTAGGAGCCATTATAGATGGTGAACCTTCGTGGATTCTCTAGTTCGATGGTGCATTCAATTCCAAGGGCTGTGGAGTCAGAGCCGTTCTCCAGTCCCCGGAAGGTATCATCATTCCCCGTGCTTGTCAATTAACCTTCCCTGCCACGAACAATGTGGCTGAATATGAGGCACTCCCCATGGGCTTGAAATTGGCACTAGCCCTCGAAGTTAAGGAGCTCCGGATCATCGGAGATTCCCAGCTTATACTCTGGCAATCTCTCAGCAAGAATCAAACCCGGGACCCGAAATTGAAACCCTATCAAGACCTGGTCGGCAGGGTAGTCTGGCGGTCTAGGAAGCTCACCCTCGTGCACACCCCTAGAGCTCAGAACATTCTAGCCGATGCCCTGGCATCTTGGCATCTTCTCTTCCAATCCCCGGCGAAAAGCCGTCATCCACTGTCATCGTGCAGAGAATGCACATTCCTTCGCATTCAGATCCCTGGTTTCAATAGTTCTCTGAGCCTTCTTCTCAAGTCCACGTCATCTCCCATGAACCTGAGATCGACCTTGAAGACGGCAATCCTTGGTTTTTCGATATCAAGAACTATCTCCGGGATGGTTCCTTCCCTGATTATGCTACCGCCCCTGATCGATGAGCCATTCGTCGAGCTGCGGAGCGCTTCGCCATCATAGGTGGTCTCTTATACCGTCAATACTATTGGCCTACCATGAACGAGGATTGTGCCCGATATGTCTGCCATTGCACTAAATGCCAACTCCATGCAGACAAGGTCCACGCTCCCTCATCCTCACCTCACCCTATTATAGCTCCTTGGCCTTTCGCCATGTGGGCATTCGACATAGTCAGTCCCTTGGAGGATAGAACCGGAGAAATTCGAAGAAAATCCTTCATTCTCACAACTACAGACTATTTCACGAAGTGGGTGGAAGCTGAGGCGTTCACGGAAGTCAAAGCAGCAACGGTGGTAATGTTTATCAAGTGCAACATCCTCGCCAGGTTCGGCGTCCCCCGTGACATCGTCACTGACAACGGACCATAGTTCACATCCTAGGAACTCTGCGACATGTGTGGTAAATATGGTATTAATTTGCATCATTCGTCCCCATACTACCCACAAGGAAACGGACAAGCTGAAGCTAAAAACAAAACTCTCATCAGAATTATCAAGAAAACCTACAAATCTCACCACTACTCAGACTGGCCAGATCGCCTCATTGAAGCCCTCTGGGCTTATCGCACTTCTGTTCGTACTCCCACTGGTCAAACCCCGTATGCACTCACTTTTGGGACAGAAGCGGTACTCCCATATGAAATATTCGTTCCCTCACTAAGAGTGCAGCTGGATCCCGAGCAACGTCGAGAAAACCTATTGGCCCAGCTGGAACTATTAGATGAGAAACGGATGATCGCGGCCGATCATGCTTAGGTATATCGCAAGAGATTTGCACGTTATAATGCCAAGAAAGTTCTAGAGAGAAAATTCAGGGTAGGTGAACTAGTTTTAAAGAGGAAGATCACTAAAACCATTGGTCTAAAAGCAAAATTTCAAGAAAATTGGGAAGGCCCTTTTGTCATCAAAGAAGTCTACTCAGGTAATGCTTGCAAATTGGTAGACTCCGAAGGAGTAGAGCTCACTTATCCATGGAATAGGGTATACCTCAAGAAATTCTATTCATGAGACCTTGTACATAACTATTCAAAAATAAACAAAAAAGAAGTGTCCTTTTATTTCCTGTACAGAGACAAAAAAAAGAAGAAGAAAATCAGAATCAATGCCTGGTGACCATCACGCAGTCCAAATTCATTGCATCAACCCTTCATGTTAGACAAGGACCATCAAGATGTGGTAAGTATCAGGTCTTGGTCTGCCAGAACCGTGGAGATCCCTGTCCGGCCACGTCGGCCTATGTTTATTAGAAGGAAAACAACTTGCACGCACTCACGCATTTTACCTGAAATGGGTAGCATCACCTACGATAATACCTCACCCGAAGGTCTCTAGAAAAGTAGCACTCTTTTGTTCTTCTTCTCTTCAACCGAATGAGACAGCCGGCGCCCTTTAAACGCTGAGCATCAGAGGACCGAAGCACAAGATCCTTAAGGCAAGAGTAGGATCCATCCCCTCGAGCCCAGGTCAGAGCACGAGAAGAGGGCAGTGTCCCTGTAGGCATGAAAAGGGGATTAAAAAATAAAATGTCAATATTCTTCTCCCAAAAAAAAAGAGAGAAAGAAAAATTATGTATGCATGTATATGTGACAAAGTCACATGAAAAGCCTGGTCGTGACCGTGCCTGACTTTATCAAGTGAAACCCCTCATGTTTAAAAATCAAATCAAAGCTTTCCACAGTAGGGGCATCTAACGTCATAATGCTCGGGGCATGGTCTGAAATTGCTTGAAAGGAGAAAGTCGAGTAGGCCCTTAACTAGCTCGCTGGATTAACGGCTTTGCCAGGTCCTCTCAAGAGGTTTCCCCCCTACATTCTTCTTCTCCCCTCAAAAGATGAAAGCTTGATGGAGGTCCTGAAGGTTGAACCCTGTCTAGGTTACGACCTCATTTAGCAAAATACATATATGGTTGTCCACTTCGAAAAAATAGAAGTCAATGCTGTGAAGGGGTCTCTGTGTTTCTGGCTGGTCAAGACCCCTATTTACCACACTTAACGCTTTCTTATGTTACCTCGGGCTTAGGTCAATGCAAGCGCATCACCTATAGGTGCGATGGCATCTGATTCTGGATCAACGTCGCGCGGTTGACCGTTAGGGTTCCAAGGTGTTCCATCATATACCATCTAGAGCTGTGAGGAAATAGACCCGGGTCGGGTAAATCATTTACCTCGAATGCTTTTTGGGTGTATCCCTGTGGTCGGAAGCAACAGGGAGCCTAAGCGTGGCATGACGGCATTGTCATCAGGATAAGACTTAACCGGCAGGATCATCATTCGAGGAGTCTAGAGGCCCAAATCAACCTAGATGTGCGCTCAGGATACCTGGGAGGTAACTTAGAGAACCCCCGTCTCCATATATTGTTGTGACTCCTCTATGTTGATGATATTGACAATATGCTTTACTTCATTGGCAACACCTTGTTTTGATTGATTGGCAACTGTTTATGTTTTGATGAAATTGCTTTTATCAGATTATCTGTGTATTCTATGCATTTCACAAGTCTACACACTGCACACACACACAAGTCTTCACACTTAGCATAGTCTATACATCGTGTTGTGTTTGTGCATCGTTGAAAACACAAGTCTATACATCCATTGCTTCAGTTCAATACCTGCTATGTGCATGGATTGCATCGGTGCATTGCTTCCTCTGTGCATATACTGCATCAGTGCATCCATCAGGCATACAGTCTATACACTAATGCATGTGAGGTCCTGTCTGCACGATAATGTCTATACATGCATGCAGGCAGTCAAGTCCATACACTGCAGCTCACATAACTAGCAAGTCTGTACATTGCATTGGCTAAGTCTGTACATTGTCCGTCTCACTTAGCGTCTTATGCATTGGGCAAAGTCCATACACTGCAGCTCACATAACTAGCAAGTCTATACATTGCATTGTGGTGTTTGTGCTCAAAGTCTATACAGTGCTTGCACTGTCATTCAAAGTCCATGCATTGGACTGTAGCATGCACGAAGCTAAGTCCATACATTAGTGAAGTCTGTACATCGTCATGCATCATTCTTCAAAGTCCATACACTGCACTGTAGCTTGCTCGAGGTGAAGATTGTACATTCACTAGTTGAACCTTCAAAGTCTGTACATTCACCAGTTGAACTTCGAAGTCTATACATTGGGATCTTTACCTACGTTCAGTTTTGCAAGTCTGTACATTGGGCTTTTAGATAAAGTCTATACATCCCAGAACTGTGCAAGTCTGTACATTGCTGCTTTGCCAAAGTCTTTACATTGTGAACCTTCAAGTCTGTACAGACTTTGCTTCGCTCAAGTCTGTACATCGTCCAGTTGTCTTTGGCAAGTCTTCACATCGTGAAGTCTATACATTCAATTGCTTTGCTTTGCTCAAGTCTGTACAACCTTTTCCTTGGCAAGTCTATACATCGTTCATGAAGTCTGAACAACGAGCAAGTCTGTACATCGGACTAGTCTGCATCGGCTAAGTCCATACATCGTCCAGTGCATTGCATGCATCATTCATGAAGTCTGTACATCGAGCTGAAGGCTGGCTAAGTTTATACATCGTCCGTCTTCCTTAGAGTCTCATGCATATCATGAAGTCTATTCATCGCATAGCATTCAAGTCTGTATATCGTGCATCTAGTGTTTCAAAGTCTATGCATTGTTGCACGTTGTGTCTGTCCAAGTCTTTACATTGCGTAAGTCTATACATTGGCTGCTTAATGTTCTTCAAAGTCTGCACATTGCATTACACTTCAGCAAGTCTGTACAGCAGGTTGCCTTCATATAGGAAGTCTGTACATCGCATAGCTCTGCATATACAAAGTCTAGACAACATTGCACGATGAGTCTGCATATTCATATGGCATGTCTATACAACCATCTGCTATGTTCTTAGCATTGCATACCTGAAGCGTGTACAATGCCACAACACTGCATTCACTAAGTCTGTACAATGCCATGGCCCTGCATACGTAGAGTCTGTACATTGCATTCGTATTCACAAAGTCTATACAGTGCAAAGTCTATACAATGCACTACATCCTACAAAGTATGTACAGGATTCTATACTTAAACTGATAATTCGATCCTCTGTCTGACAGGGACTCCTGGCTGAGATTGATGACATGGCTCGTGATCCAAGGAGGACAAGGTGCCCAGATGGTGACACGTGGAAGCAGCCCACCTAGGATGCTGCCATGTGGATGAAATTTCCTCAGATCTGGTGAATTCTTTGGGCGGGAAATGTGGAAGCCACACGCCCTTATCCAATCTGCTGCTGGTATATATATGAGCTTTCTTCTTCAGAAGGAGGCTGATCGATTGAGTGGTAAAGTCTATACAGTGAGACTGAAAGTCTGAAGCAGCAGAGAGCCACCGAGAGCCACAGAGAAGAAAAGCAGAGAAGAGAAGAAAGAGAGAAAAGAGAGATGTGTTGAGAGAGTTCGATTGAGAGAGTTGAGTTGAGAGAGCGTTCGAGAGGTCTTGTAAATCAGACTCTTGGTTCAGATACCAGAGCTGATTCTGCTCATACTTGAGCTACATTCGTCTTGTTTTTACATTTCATTTATTTCTATTTTTCTTACTTTCGATACACTTTTGTTATCAAGCTGTGAGGCAGCAATTGTAGTGGAGGTTTCCACTGGACAGGTGAAGCTGTAATACTCAGCAGGCGAGACTTGGTCTCGGACGGCTAAGCTGTATTGCCCAGCGGTTGCAGAGGATATGTTCCTCTGGTCGGCAAGCTGTAAAGCCCAGCGAAGCTGTGTATCAGCGGTTGTTGCAAGCTGTGAAGCCCAGCTGTTCAAGCTATGAGCCAGCAGAATCCACACTCTAGTTGGAGTGTGGGGTGGGCGTAGGTCTCTGACCGAACCACCTAAAAATCTTGGGTGTCTTGTGTTTGTGAGATTGCTTGTGATTTGCTGTGTGGCTGCATGTGTCGACACTCTTCATAGTGTTCTTTCTGTCGTTCAACAGTTGTCTGTTTAAATTTCGCATTAGAGCTTGATGAGGACATCAAGGGCTTATGGGATGTGTATTAGTGTGTATTGGCTTGTATAGGTGTGTATTATGGGTTGTATTGGCTTGAAAGTGTGTAATTTTTGATTTCTTTCATTTGGGCTCTCTTTGTAAGGCTTTAATTAAGCCATTGAGCCACATTTCTAGGAAGAGTCCATTACTAGGTATCATGTATTAGGTCCACTTAAGGGTGTTACTTCATATTGGGTCATTAGGTTTCAAATGGGTCATTAAGTCACTTAAGGCCCAAATTGGGTTACACGCTCTCATGGGCCATCTAAGTGGGAATGGTCCATGACTAGCATGGGCTTGTGGATGGCTGTTGGCCCATGATTGGCCTTTGGCCCATGAAGGGGGGCGCATGCTTCTTTGGCCTTATTAGGCTTGGTAGGTGTGATTTAGGTAGAGTTTGAATAGAAATGGTCAAGTTAAATTAAAATATGTATTAGGTGTTTTGACCACATGGGATAAAAAATTATGAACTCCCTAGTTTGCCCTTCCAAATCCTAGATCTATGGGCAACCTAGGTCATTTGTCATCCACCATATATGCTTGTAATTTTTCATTTGATTGAATTAATGAAGAGAAAATTTGTGTAAGCCATTGGAGCTTCTTGCGCCCCCTTCCTCTCTCCCTAGTGTTCATCTCCTCCAACCCCCAATTCTAGAGTGGATCTCTTCTATCTCCTTCCCATCAATATCAGATTTCATCTGGTGCCGCCGCCGCCACTGTTCGTGCCGCCAACGAGCCGCCATCGAGCCACCGTCGAAGTTCTATCTTCAGCCAATAGGAGCTCCTTCTCGAAATTCCTGCTATCAGCCACGACGTCTTCTTGGTCTGAAACTTTTATGGTGTGTTCCTATATTCAATCCCCACCTCCACAAAAAACATCTCGTCCAAATTCCATCATTTACTATTTTTCAAATTTCGTGTATTTCTGTCTCCCAGTTCTGTCCAGTTTCAGATCTGTGTGACAGCACCCCTGTAATTCTCCCCTCTGACCATCCTTTTGATTTTTACAAGAACCCCCAATTTTATTGGATGTTCTACCCATCGTCCCCTCACTCCATGAATTTTCTTGACTTTTTATCAGTCTTCCATCCATTTTTCAAAATTTGTTCTCAGAGCTATCTACAGTGCTTTCCACCTGTTTCCAGATCGACCTCTGTACAGTGCAAAAATCATATCAATTTGTAGCCACCTCCAATCAGTCCACAAAAAATATTGCCATCTTCCGTGTTTAAAATACTATAACTTTTGTGAAGAGCTCAGGAGTTTAATCGTACATCTACCTCACGGTCAACGGCAGTTCTCAGACAACTTCCCTGCAGATCTGAGAGTTCGGCTACTGTACACCAGGAACTCAAAAATTTAATAAAGCCAAGATCCGTGCATATCCAGGTCTGATCTCTAGGCCCAGGTTGAAGGACGTCTAGAGAGCTTTCCAACGGCGCCAGTTTCGTGTCGATCCGACATCAGGGCTGATCGCAGCGTCCGTTCTCGCCGGAGGGCGCACCGGAAAACTAAACTGGCAGATCCGTGGCCGGTTATTCCGACCGGTGCCGAACGGAGCCGCCCGGCCTCCGGTCGACGTCCCAGCGTGCCGCCAGCCCAGAGAATGCTTCCCAAGTGTCCCCATCACAGTGGTGCCACCGGGCCCCACACGCCCCCTCCGGACAGCACGTGGGTCCCACAGTCACAAGTTCGGGTGCTGTCGAAGAGACGCGAGAAAATGGTCCATTTTAATATGGCGGGTTCTGCATGGGTGTCTTCCGGCCGATGGGTCCATTATGGCTTGTGGGGTCCCTCTCTGTTCCCAATGTCACTGTTGCACTCCTCCATGCATCGAGACCGATATGCATCTTCTATTTCATAGCACTGTGGCAAGGGAACTTTGGTCTTCATTCTCGGAGTTCTTCCAGCTCGACGTGGGTGCGGCGCCCTCCGCCGCGGCTGCTGTAGCAACTTTCCTCAGCTCACTACACTTTTCTACCATGGCTGGGAACTTGGCACGCTGCATGTTTTTGGCTGGTATCTGGGAGCTTTGGCATAGCAGGAATTGTGCACGCTTTGAAGAACGCCCCATGAACTCTCGTCATATTTTCTTCGGGGTGCTTCAATCCGTGCGAGCTGTCACGCTTGGCTACCAACTTAAAGGGAGGGATCTTCTGCCCCCCCCAAAAGGAACTTCTCAAAGTCTGGGACCTTCCCCTTAAGGCTCCTCACACCATCATTCCTAGGCTCATTCGGTGGTTTCCCCCTCCCTCGGGAAGATTAAAGATGAATGTTGATGGCGCTTTTAAGCGCGGTATGGGTATAGCAGGTGGTGGTGTTGTTTTAAGAGACTCTCACGGCTCCCTTCTTTGGGCCGCGGCTGCAGCTTATCCTTTTGCCTCCTCTAGCCTTGAAGCTGAAGCTCTTGCTCTTCGGGATGGTCTACTTCTTTGTTGTCAACGCGGGGTGCGGTCTATTGCCGTTGAGACGGACTCCCTTGTTTTGTCACATATTGTTTCTGGCCGTGTATCCTGTCCATGGAGGCTATCCCTCATTTTGTTTGATGTCGTCTCCTCTTGTAGTCGCATCCGTGTCTCGATTTCACATGTATTTAGGGAGGCTAACCAGGTAGCAGATATGTTGGCTGCTGTGGGATGCACTCTCTCCTCCCCTTCTTTTTGGGCGTCGTGGGCTAATCTTCCTCTCTCTGTAAAGGGCCCCTACCGGCTTGATAAGGTAGGGTGTCCCTCCTTACGGCCCTAGCTCTCTTGCTGTACCTTTTGCTCAGTTATTACATTTCTTTCCCTGTTCAGTGGCTGGGGTTGAGCGCCCCACCCCTTCCTAGGGGTGATCGCTCTCCTTCCTACCCACTGCAATAGGTTATCACTAGATTAAAAAAAAAAGAAGAGACGCGAGAAGCCGCCCGTCAACCCGAATTCAGTCCTCCCGGGCCCATTTGTGTAGCCCTTTACCTCCCTGCATGGAGTGGGCAGTGAGTCATTGCTGTCATTATTGTGTATTAGTTGTTCCGGGAGCACGGTTTTCGGCCGGGTCCGTCTTCCCCACGCCGGGAGCGTGGAGGTATCGTATTCGCTCCTTGCGTGGCATTTCGCTTATTTCCATATATGCTTTATATGCCGCTGCTAGAGAGCATGTTTTAGGACCTAGCTTGCTATATATTTTCATATCACCGCTGCTGCGAGAGAGAGCGAAGCCGTCCCGTGACCCGATCCGGGCACGAAAGAGAGCCGACCACCCTAGCTCATTGCCAGTTTCTCAACCGCGCACGTCCGACGCTTCCCTCGTTAAGGGACAATCACGAGCTTGTCATGTCCGTGGTCCGTCCCGCATCAGAGCTCAACTGTGTTTTAAAATTAGACATTAGATCTATTCACCCCCCTCTAGATCCACACTTCGTGGAGATAGACTGCGTCCATCTAACATAACAGTTGGTATCAGAGCCATACTCTTCTACAGGGACTTACCGCCCGAAGAGGAAAGGTAAAGATGGATGCTCGAGGGATGATAGCTGAAGGACACTCAACCACAAAGCCCCCATTCTTCGATGGATCTAACTATGCATACTGTAAGAACCGTATGCAAGTATTTCTGAGGGCGAAGGATTACGAGATCTGGAAGGTAGTAAGCAAGGGACCTTATGAGCTGTCTCCTAATGAGGAAGTCTGGACCAAGGAGGAGATCAGGAGGTCTACACTAAATTGGAGTGTGAAGGATTACGAGATCTGGAAGGTAGTAAGCAAGGGACCTTATGAGCTGTCTCCTAATGAGGAAGTCTGGACCAAGGAGGAGATCAGGAGGTCTACACTAAATTGGAGTGCCATAAACACCATTCAGTGCTCTCAACATCCCACAGAATTTTCTCGGGTATCAGCTTACAATTCAGCTAAGGAGATGTGGGATGCACTGGAAGTTATTCATGAAGGGACTTCTCAGGTTAGAGAAACGAAGGCTAATCTCCTTGTGTCTGAATATGAAGCATTCAATATGAAGCCAAACGAGACCATCAAGGAGATGTACTCTCGATTAACTATCATCACAAATGGTCTTAGAGGTCTTGGGAAACCTCAGACAGAATACGATGTAGTGAGGAAGATATTGCGCTCCCTGACTCATGCTTGGCATACTAAGGCTACAGTGATGGAGGAGTCAAGGGATTTACGAACCACATGGGCTGATGAGCTAATTGGCTCGCTGATGGCATATGAGATGAATATGCCAAAGATAGAAGAAGCTGAGAGGAAGAAGAAGCCAATCGCTCTGAAAGCTGGTGCCAGCAAATCCAGCAAATCCAGCTCTAGCAGTTCATCATCCGAGGAGAGTCTGAATGAAGAAGATATAACTCGTACTGAGATGGCAATGATGACCAGAGAGTTCAGGCAGTTCCTCAGGAAAAGAGCAGGACGATTCAGCCAAAAGAAGTACAGTGGCGGCCGAAGGGATAAAAGGTATAAACATAACCCTGCTAAGAAAATTGAAACTAATACTTGTTATCAATGCAGGAAAACAGGCCATATGAAAGCTGACTGTCCAGAGAATCAAAAATACAAGGACAAGTCAAAGAGAAGGAACACGAAAGGGAAAGCAATGGTGAGTACCTGGAGTGATGAAGATGAAGGCTCCTTGAGCAATACCTCTGACAGTGAAGCCGAATCTGAACAGCCCATTTGCCTTATGGCAATAAGCTCTGAAGATAGAGAGGAGGACTCAGATGAGGCAATCACTAGATTCGAAAATTTCACTATTGCTGATTGGGTAGATGCCTACCATGACATAGCTGATAGAGCTGATGATATTAGAAAGGAAAACATGCATCTAAGAAGAAAGATTAACTCCATGCAAAATGATACAACTCTAACTGATAAAATTGCATGTCTAGAATCTGAGAATGAAAAATTGAAACTCACATGTTCTGAATTAGAAGAAATCAAGAATGAGTCAAAAGCCTCTAAAGAAGAAAATGAGAGGTTAGAAAAAGAAACTGATGAACTGAAATTGAAAATTCAGAAATGTGAGAGTGAGATAAAAATAGTGAATGAAAAATATCAAGCTGTCCTAAGTGTAAATACAGAACTTAAGAAATCCATTGAAGATATTCAAAAGGATAATGAGGACAAGCTTAAGATTATTGAGAAAATGACCCAAGGTTCATAAAACCTAAATACTTTGTTAGGGTCAAAGGTCAACTTCAGAAAAGAGGGCCTTGGATTTAATTCTAGTGCAACAAAAACCTTTGGAATGAAAACTATTTCATTTGTTGCACAAAAAGAGAAAGGACCTCTAATTAGCATGAATTCAAACATTTCATTGAACAAAACTGCTAATCTGAAAAAGCCCAGTGCTGAGGAGAAGGGCAAACAAAAGCTGAGTGAGCCTAGGAGAGCTAGCACATCCAAGAAAAATTCCAAAGCTCAGTTCCAGGTTAGGGGTCAACCTACACAGTCTTATAAACCCCATGTTAAGGTCACCAAGTCTCCACCATCACCACCACCTCTGAAAAAGACCCAATACACACCTATGAATAGGTCAGCAGGGTCCAAGGTGCAGGGGAGGCAGAATGCCTTTAGAGCTCAACCCAAACATTTCTACCAACCTAGAGCCCAGTCCCATTTCTTTGCACAATCAACCTATCCAAATAGGTCAGGATGGACTAGGACTCAAGGAAGGTTTACAGGTCATGGACATCAGGCTACACAGTCTTATAGACCTTACACCAGAAATTGGGTTAGTGGGTATGGCAATTGGACACCAAGGAACCAACATTTCTACAGCCAGCCCAATGATTACTATGGCCAAAATTTCGTGAATACATCCTGGCCAAGGCACTGGTACAGAAATAATCAATCTGTAAATAATCATGCTAGTGTCAACAAGAAAAAGCAAAACAAAAAAGAAATCTGAAAATCCACTGAACAGAACTGTTTCAAACAAATGTGGATTCCTAAAAGTCTGCTTTCTTGTTTTAATTGATTTTCATCTTCTCTGGAGCCCAATCAGTCTTGGGTTCCAAACTTCTCTACCTGATTGTGTGTGCAGGTATGCCTGGCAGCCAAGAACAATTTGTGGTACTTGGATAGTGGCTGCTCCAGGCATATGACAGGGGATAAGGCCAAGTTCTGCATGCTGACAGAGAAACAAGGAGGCCTTGTCACCTTTGGTAGCAACACAAAGGGTAAGATTGTTGGAACAGGTAAGGTAGGTAAATGTACTACTTGTTGCATTGAGGATGTCATGCTGGTTGAAGGATTAGCTTATAACTTACTTAGCATCAGTCAGCTATGTGATAAAGGATGCAAAGTGCTTTTTGACTCTCAATGTTGCAAAGTTTTTGAACCTGATTCCGAAACTGTTAAATTTTCTGGTAAGAGGATAAATAACACTTACATGATAGATCTAGATGATATTCAACATTCTAACCTATGCCTTACTGCTAGTAGAGAAGACTTAGCATTTTTATGACATTGTAGGTTAGGTCATGCTAGTTACACTGTTTTGCATAAACTAAATAAGCATAGCATGGTTAGAGGACTTCCTGAAGTTTCCTTTAAGAAAGAAAATAAAATCTGTGATGCATGCACTCAATCAAAGTTAACTAGAAAGTCATTTAAATCTAGAATAGAAAATCTATCTTCTAAACCCTATGAGCTGATACACATGGACCTTTTTGGGCCAACCAGGTCTGTCAGCTTATCAGGGAGGAAGTATGAGTTTGTCATGGTAGATGACTTCTCTAGGTATACTTGGGTATATTTCTTATCACATAAAAGTGATGCATTCTCAGAATTTCAGGAGTTCTGTCTTAAGAAAAACCAGAAAATTAAAAATATTTTGACTGATCATGGAGGTGAGTTTGAAAACTCACAGTTTGATGAATTCTGCAGGTCAAATGGAATTAACCATAGGTTCTCCTCACCAAGGACACCTGAGCAGAATGGAGTTGTGGAGAGAAGGAACAGAACCCTAGTGGAGATGGGTCGTACACTCTTGGTTGAAGGTGGTCTACCAAGAAAGTTCTGGGCTGAAGCAGTAATACAGCCTGTTATGTAATTAACAGAGTTATGGTAAGACCTTCTACCCAGAAAACACCCTATGAGATCATAAAGGGTAAGAAACCTTCAATTGCTCATTTCAAGGTTTTTGGGTGTACATGCTTTATACATATAAATGATAAAAGAAACCTTGACAAATTTGAACCTAAAGGTGAACCAGGAATTTTTCTTGGTTATTCTGAAAACACCCGAGCATATAGAGTGTATAATCTGAATTCCAAAACTGTTGAAGAATCTCCACATATAGTTTTTGATGAATCCTTATTAAAGACTAATATTGGTCAATGCAGGAATGAAGACAGTGGTGATATTCTGAAAGAAGGAAATTCTGCAGACCAATCCGAAGATGAGGAAGGAAATGAAGAGCTTAATGAAGAAGAGCCTACAGTTTAGGGGGAGGTAAATGAACTTCATGATAATCCAATTGTTAACATTAGATATCTTAAAGATCATCCTGTAGATAATGTAATTGGAAATCTGCATGACCCCCCTAGGACCAGAGGCCACTTAAGGATTCAAAATGAATTGAATGCATATGCGTTTGTTTCAAATGTAGAACCCAAGTCCATTGACTGTGCTCTCAAAGATGTGCATTGGATTAATGCCATGCATGAGGAGCTCAATCAATTTGACAGGAATAAGGTGTGGCACTTGGTTCCACCTCCTGATCATGAAACAGTCATAGGGACTAAATGGGTGTTCAGAAATAAAACTGATGAATCAGGGAATGTCATTAAAAATAAGGCCAGACTTGTAGCTCAGGGGTATAATCAGGAATTTGGAATAGACTTTGAAGAGTCTTTTGCCCCTGTAGCCAGGTTAGAAGCAATTAGGATATTATTGGCTTATGCATGTTCCCTAGGAATAAATCTTCAGCAGATGGATGTAAAATCTACTTTTCTAAATGGGAAATCAGTGAGGATGTCTATGTGAGGCAGTCTCCTGGATTTGAATGCTTAGACTTCCCTAATCATGTCTATAAACTCAGAAAAGCTCTCTATGGTTTAAAGCAAGCTCTTAGAGCTTGGTATGACAGGTTGAGCAAATTCCTCACTGATAAGAACTTCACAAGAGGTATAGTTGATCAAACATTGTTCACCAAGGTGAGTCATTCAAATATTCTTATCATTCAAATTTATGTGGATGACATTGTGTTTGGGTCAACTAACCCCAAATTGTGTGAGGAATTCTCTCAAATTATGACTAATGAGTTTGAAATGAGCTCAATGGGTGAGCTCAAACTATTTCTTGGACTGCAGGTTACACAATCAAAGGATGGTACCTTCATCTCTCAGTCCAAGTACATAAGGGATCTATTGAAGAAGTACAAAATGGACAACCTCAAGAAAATAGCTGCTCCAATGGGTACCTCAACCTGTTTGGATGAAGATCCTCAAGGTAAACCAGTGGACCAAAGGCTATATAGAGGTATGATCGGATCCCTTCTATATCTTACAGCATCTAGGCCTGACATTCAATTTTCAGTGTGTTTATGCTCTAGATTTCAGGCTAGTCCCAAAGAATCACATCTTAAATCAGTGAAAAGGATTTTTAGGTATTTACTAGGCACCCAAGAGCTAGGTCTTTGGTATCCTGCCAAGTGTGAGTTAGAACTTCTAGCCTACACTGATGCAGATTATGCTGGGTGTCGAGTAGATAGAAAAAGTACTAGTGGATATTGTCAATTCCTAGGTGGCTGTCTAGTATCTTGGGCATCTAAGAAGCAACACACCGTAGCTTTGTCTACAGCTGAAGCTGAATATGTTGCAGCTGGCAATTGTGCTACCCAAGTACTATGGATCAAGCACCAACTGGATGATTATCAGATAAAATTGGGATGTATTCCAATGTTATGTGATAACACTAGTGCTATATGCCTTGCTAAAAATCCTGTTCATCATTCTAGGACTAAGCATATAGAGATAAAACACCATTTTCTTAGAGATGTTGTAAATAAAAAGGAAATTGAAATGAACTTCATTGAAACTGAAAAATAAATTGCTGATATTTTTACTAAGCCTCTTGGGAATGAAAGGTTTAAATTTCTTAGAAGAGAACTTGGCTTGTGTAAATTTCAGCATAATGAATAAACTCTCTGATGGCTTGAATAAACCTTGTGAATGTTGAATGTTGCAACAGACTCATGATCATGCATGACATTCATATTTTTTTTGGCATCACACTCATGATCATCATTGCATATCATAACAGTGGTATTTAATTCTTGCCATTCATTTGTAAAACTGCATGCATATAGACAGGGGGAGTATTGTTAGAAATTTAGAGTGGTCATCAACCTTATTGAAATCCAAATTCTTTGACCCTGAATGAGTTGAGTCTGACAATATGGCAATCTGTTAGTCAGTTCTGATTCCTAAGCAATAGAAAACAGACTTCTTCTCTTATAAAAATTTTAATTGCTTAAAGACTGACTTTGATGGTTTAAATTTTATAAACTTTAAAGTTTAAAGATTGCAATCAGTAAATAAGAAAGCTGAAAATTGATAAAGCTCTCAACCCTTATCTTATTTCATGTCAGACAAAGCTAATCATATCTGAAATCTGAAAACTCATCTGAAATCATGTTACAGAAGCTAAGTATGTGTATTGTTCTTAAACAAGTCATTCTGAAACAAATAAAGGACAGCTAAGAAAGATATTGAAAAATATTGAAAATTAATTAAAAATAACATTGGCAGAGCAATGACTGGTAAAATACTGAGAAACTAAGTGATCCATCAAAGAAATGGACAATACTTAAGTCATGAGGTATATCAGTTATCTCTGTATAAAATGATCAAAATAGTAGGGTGGTTTCACTGAGTACCTGGGGGTAACTGGCGTCTGATAAACGTGTACCCTCACACAAAAAGGTGTAAATCAGTTCTATTAAATTTGATCATGGCAGAATGGTCCATCATGTTGAGTATCTAGGGGTATTGGCGTCTGATAAACGTATACCCTTACGCAAAAAGACAAATGGTACCTGAATGCCCTTAATGAACTAATATTGAAAATGTTGTTCCTTCAAAAAAAATTTCATGGATGTCAATTTGTTTAATTTCAATACATGACCTGCTAACTCTTAACATTTTTTTTTACTGAGTCTATGAAAGTAAGATATTTTGAAACTGAATCTCTCATGCAAATGTGATTCTGGTTTATTGTTATATCATACACAGAAAACTTATCCATTGATTGTAGTGCATGAACTCAAAATTTTATAGTCTTTAAATCAGAATTCTATCTGAAAGTAGTTTCTAAATTCATATGACTGAAGACTCTGTGCTTTAGAATGCTTATTCCTGAACTACTTGTTCAGAATGCCAGTCAGATGATCTCTCTTGTTCCTTCCCTTGTAATCACTTTCCCTCCTCTTCGTTGATGGCAAAGGGGGAGAATCTTGTCTGTTTGATGAATTCTGAATTCATTCCAGGGGGAGTGTATGAATCATGTTATGGCAAAGGGGGAGATCTTGTGAGCAGGGAGTTAGTTTTTATTTCGTAGCATGCAGTCATAGCATCTGCATGACAATCTGAATAACAAATCATGTCTTTCTTCAAAAATTCATCTGAATGATAGGTTCTTGCTCTTCTATATGATAGGGGGTTGCCATCATCAAAAAGGGGGAGATTCTTGTGACTCCTCTGTGTTGATGATGTTGACAATATGCTTTACTTCATTGGCAACACCTTGTTTTGATTGATTGGCAACTGTTTATGTTTTGATGAAATTACTTTTATCAGATTGTCTGTGTATTCTATGCATACACAAGTCTACACACTGCACACACACACAAGTCTTCACACTCAGCATAGTCTATACATCGTGTTGTGTTTGTGTTGTGTTTGTGCATTGTTGAAAACACAAGTCTATACATCCATTGCTTCAGTTCAATACCTACTATGTGCATGGATTGCATCGGTGCATTGCTTCCTCTGTGCATATACTGCATCAGTGCATCCATCAGGCATACAATCTATACACTAATGCATGTGAGGTCCTGTCTGCACGATAATGTCTATACATGCATGCAGACAGTCAAGTCCATACACTGCAGCTCACATAACTAGCAAGTCTGTACAATGCATTGGCTAAGTCTGTACATTGTCCGTCTCACTTAGCGTCTTATGCATTGGGCAAAGTCCATACACTGCAGCTCACATAACTAGCAAGTCTATACATTGCATTGTGGTGTTTGTGCTCAAAGTCTATACAGTGCTTGCACTGTCATTCAAAGTCCATACATTGGACTGTAGCATGCACGAAGCTAAGTCCATACATTAGTGAAGTCTGTACAGCGTCATGCATCATTCTTCAAAGTCCATACACTGCACTGTAGCTTGCTCGAGGTGAAGACTGTACATTCACCAGTTGAACCTTCAAAGTCTGTACATTCACCAGTTGAACTTCGAAGTCTATACATTGGGATCTTTACCTACGTTCAATTTTACAAGTCCGTACATTGGGCTTTCAGATAAAGTCTATACATCCTAGAACTGTGCAAGTCTGTACATTGCTGCTTTGCCAAAGTCTTTACATTATGAACCTTCAAGTATGTACAGACTTTGCTTCGCTTAAGTCTATACATCGTCCAGTTGTCTTTGGCAAGTCTTCACATCATGAAGTCTATACATTCAATTACTTTACTTTGCTCAAGTCTGTACAGCCTTTTCTTTGGCAAGTCTATACATTGTTCATGAAGTCTGAACAACGAGCAAGTCTATACATCGGACTAGTCTGCATCGGCTAAGTCCATACATCGTCCAGTGCATTGCATGCATCATTCATGAAGTCTGTACATCGAGCTGAAGGCTGGCTAAGTCTATACATCGTCCGTCTTCCTTAGAGTCTCATGCATATCATGAAGTCTGTACATCGCATAGCATTCAAGTCTGTACATCGTGCATCTAGTGTTTCAAAGTCTATGCATTGTTGCATGCTGTGTCTGTCCAAGTCTTTACATTGCGTAAGTCTATACATTGGCTGCTTAATGTTCTTCAAAGTCTGCACATTGCATTACACTTCAGCAAGTCTGTACAGCAGTTGCCTTGATATAGGAAGTCTGTACATCGCATAGCTCTGCATATACAAAGTCTAGACAACATTGCATGATGAGTCTGCATATTCATATGGCATGTCTATACAACCATCTGCTATGTTCTTAGCATTGCATACCTGAAGCGTGTACAATGCCACAGCACTGCATTCACTAAGTCTGTACAACGCCATGGCCCTGCATACGTAGAGTCTGTACATTGCATTCGCATTCACAAAGTCTATACAGTGCAAAGTCTATACAATGCACTAAATCCTACAAAGTCTGTACATGATTCTATACTTAAACTGATAATTCGATCCTCTGTTTGACAGGGACTCCTGGCTGAGATTGATGACATGGCTCGTGATCCAAGGAGGATGTGGTGCCCAGATGGTGACACGTGGAAGCAGCCCATCCAGGATGCTGCCATGTGGATGAAATTTCCTCGGATCTGGCGAATTCTTTGGGCGGGAAATGTGGAAGCCACACGCCCTTATCCAATATGCTGCTGGTATATATATGAGCTTTCTTCTTCAGAAGGAGGCTGATCGATCGAGTGGTAAAGTCTATACAGTGAGACTGAAAGTCTGAAGCAGCAGAGAGCCACCGAGATCCACAGAGAAGAAAAGCAGAGAAGAGAAGAAAGAGAGAAAAGAGAGATGTGTTGAGAGAGTTCGATTGAGAGAGTTGAGTTGAGAGAGCTTTCGAGAGGTCTTGTAAATCAGACTCTTGGTTCATATACCAGAGCTGATTCTGCTCATACTTGAGCTACATTCGTCTTGTTTTTACATTTCGTTTGTTTCTATTTTTCTTACTTTCGATACACTTTTGTTATCAAGCTGTGAGGTAGCAATTGTAGTGGAGGTTTCCACTGGACAGGTGAAGCTGTAATCCTCAGCAGGCGAGACTTGGTCTCGGATGGCTAAGCTGCATTGCCCAGTGGTTGCAGAGTATCTGTTCCTCTGGTCGACAAGCTGTAAAGCCCAGCGAAGCTGTGTATCAGCGGTTGTTGGCAAGCTGTGAAGCCTAACTGTTCAAGCTGTGAGTCAGCAGAATCCACACTGTAGTTGGAGTGTGGGGTGGACGTAGGTCTCTAACCGAACCACCTAAAAATCTTGGGTGTCTTGTGTTTGTGAGATTGCTTGTGATTTGCTGTGTGGCTGCATGTGTCGACACTCTTCATAGTGTTCTTTCTGTCGTTCAACAGTTGTCTGTTTAAATTCCGCATTAGAGCTCAACTGTGTTTTAAAATTAGACATTAGATCTATTCACCCCCCTCTAGATCCACACTTCGTGGAGATAGACTGCGTCCATCTAACATAACATATATGTAAGGTGCCCCATTGGTGGTCACCAGGCGTTCACAAAAATAACATAAAAGCACAAAACACAAAAAAAATCTATATAACCAAAATTGACAAAAAATTCAAATATATTGCTCCAAAAGGAAAAAAAAAATGCATAAAATCACAAAAAACCAAAAATATGTCTTGCATCTGCATGTGCATAGGCATGATCATATTTCCTTTTGTTCGCATTCTGCTTGTTTGCATGTGCATATCATGTTTTCTTTCATTCATTTTAATCCGGTTAAATAAGATTTAGCCCTCTGATCCTGCATCAAGGAAGGTGTTATCTGCTTTCGGCAGGGGGCTAAAATCAAACTACACTAACCTTTTCCTTGTTAGTGTGGTTGAAACAGGTGAAAAGGAAGACAACATCGAAAGCCAAGCCAAGCCAAGTACACTGAAGATAGTTCATTTCACTTCCAAAATATGTCTATTACATTCTAGCGATACAGCATCCTAGGGGCATACCCCCAGTGTACAAAAGTGGTAGCAGCTACCCAGCTGTGCATCTCTCTGTCTATCTCTCCACCTAATCTGCACCGATGTGAGGTCAGCTCTGCCGGCTATCAGCCTCGTCTCCATCTCCGCCCCCCATGTCTCGTAGTCTCGAAGGTTGTGAAGCCCTCGAACCTGATACGGCTGGCAGGACCGCTCCCTGCTCTACAGGAGATGACATCATGCCCATAAGCTCCTCCATCGTGAAATGCACGTCTCTTATGGACCGTAGTGACTCGGAAGGAGTCGCAGGCCTAGCTCCCTCTCCTGGGGCACCTCTGCCCGGGTACCTCCGCAACACTCGTCGCCTCAGAGCCTCCAACTGGTCAAGGGCTCGTTGCTCCCGAACTGCCATCGCCATCTCTCGAGCACGTGCCTCGGCTTCTCTTTCCTTCGCCTCGGCAAGGCGACCCTCGAATCTCTCAATAGAGCTCATCTCTCCAAGACGGCGTGTCAGCTCCTCTATACGCGCATCCTGTTCCCGACGGACGGCCAGGGTGGTGTTGGCACTCAAAATATGATTAACAGTGATCAAGCCTCAAAGATGAATGACACGGCCCACTGAAGCACAGAAGCCGATGGATATCAACATATTGAAGTCCTCTCAAGCTGCCAGAGCCTCAGGTCACCCTGTATGAACACCGGGGACTTCGCCTCAGGAGAATCGAGATGAATTCACAACCAACCGGCAGTGTGACCAAGGCTGCCCAATGAACCGACATCGACTCCGTCATGCCGCATACACTACACCCGCTGTCCGACCAAGGACAACGGTCTACCCGGTGGCCCGCCACCTTATGAAAGACTCTCCCGAGATGAAAGAATGCCCGTAGCTCTTCAGAATGGAGGACCGAGGGCTCTGTCGATGGAAGATCCCGATTACCCGGCACGGGTACGGCTTCTCGCCAAGTTGGGTCCGTCAGTGGCCGAATGATCGCCAGTCAAGGCGGAACTATCCTGGGTGTCACTCCACCCTCCAAGAAGCTTTGAACACAAGCCAGGCCGAGCTAGCAGAACGAATCATATTGTCGAAAGCCGTGTCAGCGGAAAACCCGCATGTTCAAACCAAAGATACTCGAGGTTCCGAGAAGGGCCATACGTCATCTTGAGAGCTTCGACAAGGCTTCCCGTCAAGGTTTTGAAGAACTGCGACAAGATGAACGGTCATGGCAACTCCCGGGACCATCCTTGGACTCATCGGCTAACCCGCGACGAACGGGAGATGTTAATACGGCGCGCCCCTCACCGGTGCGCCCCCTTTATCCGGCACCCTCAAATTCGGCGCGCCTAAAAGCTTCGAGAGCCCCCTTTACTCGGTGCGCTAATTCGCACGTCGGATAAAGCTCTTCTATATAAGAGCACTTGGTTCGACTAAGTAAAAAAAAGGAGAAAAAATAGAGAGGAATCGAATTAAGGTGGAGTCCACTAGCGATTGCTCGAGGGAAGGAGAGAGCCCGAGAACCAATCAGAGCCGAGGGAGAGAGGGTTTCTTTCTTGGGAAGAAGGGTTTTCCCCGGAGAGTTTCCTCGCCGCTGTTGTCCTCTTCTCTCTTGCCGGAGCGCCCCGGATCCGGAGAAGGAGATACGATACCCTATTTTTTGGAGGAGATTTAGGTGGGTTTCATGATTTCCATCCGAGGTCTTCCTTCATCCTTTTCTTTCCAATGTAATGTAAGTGGGAGGGGGAAAGGGGCGATGATATGAGCCTACCCTTCCCCTCCTCACCATCTCTTTCTCTATGTTTTCTTCTGTAAATCTCTCTTCGACTATCGAACGGTACGTGCGACAACGCTGGCGCCGGAGTTTTGTAAAATGTGTATTGGCTTCCCGTTCACAGGATGAATGATATGAAAACACTCTCCAACCGATGGGATGCATAATGTTATCTACTCCTCTCACCTTCCTCTCAATCCGCATGATTAATCGTAGCTCCGTGCGACTGTTTGTTTGAATCTGGGTTCTCCGATGTTGGGTACGCCCTGGGACTCCGTGGGCTATAAAAATGTCTCCCCCCTCCCCGGGGCCTCCGTGCCAGTATGACGATTATATTTTGCATCATCTGTTCTGTGGGTGCGTGGCCAGAGGCATACTTATGTATGTACCTTTGGCCGTCCCAACTAGAGGTCGACTCTTCAGCGACTCCCGACAATATCCCTTGCGTGCCCCTTTCTCTGCATAGAAAGTATATGACTCCATGAATGTTAATCTAATCTCGTGAGCATTAATATCCTAGCTCTGTGAATGGCAATCTGTCAATACCGAATATCTCCTTTCCTCTCGTCTGTGGTTTATAGTCACTGAACTATCCTAGTTCTGTTGGCTTTGTCCCAGTAATCCGGGGAGGGGGACATTCCCCACTTTTTCATAGAGCCGTCGATTGGCCAAAGGGGCTCCATCTGTGAGTGATGGATGTTCCCTACGGGCCGTAGGGTGAATATCAACAGGAGCTTCAGCCCAATAATTCAAATCCACGGCCCTTCGGGACCCTGTGGTGACTAAGGGATGCGTGCCCCCCGTAGGCTAGTCCTCGGGGCTTCTCTCCCTAATAGTCATCCCTCTCTCTCGGATACAGTGAAGACTATAGGTCGCTCACCCCTCGTAGGCTAGCCCTCGGGGTTGCTGCTTCCTTCATTAGCTGCCTTATCCGCCTGTTTTAATCCACGGAGCCGTGGTACCCCTTGTAGGCCAGTCCTCGGGGTCTCCTATCCGATTGGGATTTACTGACCGCCGTCGTGCTGTCGGGCTAATTAGGGGCTTACTCCACACGTGAGTATGACCCCGTTTCTCCACTGCAACCTTTCAGGGACGGGGGAGATGCTGCCAAAATTCTACCAGGTTTCTTAATTAACAAAGCCATCTCCATGAATTGGCCTTAATAAAACATAAGTTCTCAAGCGATAAACTACCGTGCTCGAGTATGAACCTCGCACTGGCTCATAACTTTGCTCTCATAGAGCCCTGGGCTCTAATTTAACAGGCAATCAAGCTAATTAATCTCAAAACCTGCAACAACATCTTTATAAATCAAAAGGGTTCCAAAATTCCTCAAAAATCAACTAAAACGGCGCGGCCCCTTATCCGGCGCACCCTAATACGGCGTGGTACCCCCCCGCGCCAGATTAACGTTAGACTCATAGCTTTTTGATTTCAATTGGCTCGTTCCCAGCTCGCCCTAAACTGGTGCACCCTAAGGCCCCCGCGTCGGATTAATGCATGCCATGGCCGCGCCGGATTAAACCCTATGCCTACGCTTGACCACCCCTGGGAAACCTATCCCTACGCGTGATCGTGCCGATTTTGTGCTATTCTAGTCATTCACTCGTCTTTGGGGCGACCTTCGCCTCCCGCAATCGAGATTAATAAACCTTAATCAGTAATAAACCAAATAAGGGGAGGGCTGTTCAAGTTTGAACCATCTTATTATCATGCTTTTATCATCATGTCTGATATTATCATGCTTTTACTATCATGTCTGTCATCACCATGCTTTCGCTATCATGTCTAGGATACCACTTTCATCTCCCTCAGCGGAGATTAATAAACTTGATTGATCGTCGTTCATCTTCATGACCCTGTTACCATGCTTAGCGTAATCATGAGCATCATGCATGCATGCATGCATGGACCCCCTCCGGTATATCAAATGGCACTGACGAATGTCTGGGTCACTCCCAATCGGAAGTCTCTGCCATGCGTGATGGTGGTCTTCGGACCTATGTCCTCCGCCATGTATCAAGGTCAACTTAATGAACCATGTCTCTCTTGCATGCCAGATAAAAGCATTCCATGTGACCTCGTTACATTCATCCTTTACATCTTATTTCGGCCTCGGACGGCCCGCTATCTCAACAATTAATCAAAGGTCTTCTCCCTTATGGGGATGTAATTAACGTCATAGCCTTTATGCTATGGCGGACTACTGGTCCCGACCCGAATCTCACTCTCGCCCACATGAGTCAGAATGAGCGCACAATAAGCTCGTCACTTATGTGACTGGCACGCCTGCGTGGCAGACTAATCGATTGGTTATCCATTAATTAATCAGTTGATTGACCCAAACAAAATGACCCCTAATAAGAAAATAAACATCACCCAACAAGTCTGGCACGCCCGGTGGGACGAGTGTCACCTTTCATCTCTTTGCCGAGATATGCGGGACCTAAGGCCCTCCGAAAGACTGCTGATCGTTTGTTTGTGTTATATGGCAGGCATACAATGGCATCATTGGGGACTTGTTGCTGTTACCTTCGGCCCCACAATCGTCGCTGGCCACGCTGAGCACTGGTACTTGACGGTGCCCACTGTCTTGGGATCATTCCCTACTGCCGTAGGCTTCCCCAACTTCTTGGGGTTGGCCTTTGTTGACTTACTTCAAGTAGAGACCTCGGAGCTTGCCGAGGAGACTGCAAAGAAGGTCGAGGCCTTGAAGGCTCGATGCTCTGCGGGCTCGACCAAGAGTCCGATTCCGGTCACCAGCTTATTGGTGCACCACATCACCCATGCGGCCTACCCCATTCCTGCCAAGAATGCTGGAGGATGCCAGCGTAGAGGCTTCCGGTGGAACACTGCTCCTGTCACCGGATGTCTCTCTATATCCGGCAAGTCCATGCTAATTGGTAGAGTTCGCGTCTTCCTAGATAAATGCGATGCTCAGGTGGTCCCGGATCGGGTCGTTCCCACCATACCAGTTCATAACTCCTATCAAGCCCTCTTTGGAAGGAGAGCTGAGAAAGAAGAAGTTGGCCACCATGGCCGTGAGAAGCTGGCCCCTGGGCCGAAGAAATTCAAGCTGGTTTGGGTCCCTAAAAAGACCCAACCCGCCTACCAGTTCACACCAACCCGTCACCGCCCTGTATGTGACGGAATGAGAATGAAGAAGGAAATGGGTCCGGCTCCAAGGAATGAAGAGACGGTTGTGGATTTTCCACGCCGTGAAGGCTTCAGGGCCTGCGCCCGGCAAGCCAACATCCCTATAGTGAGAAGAAGATTCCAGCAACTTGCCGGACGGGCCTGACTTGCTTATATCCCTCCTGTGGGAGGTCGACAGCTATCCCCAGTCCTATATCAGGGACTGAGGCAAGAAGAAATGACCAGCATGGTCAAGAATTACTTCAGGGGTCTAGGCAACCCCTCGCTGGGTCAACAACGGCTACTACAAGCAGCCGTGGCCGAAGAAGACTACTGCCCACCAACGGCAGTTGAAGAAGAAGAAGAAAGATGGATGACGTCGTCAGTCGACGACAATGGTTATGAAGATGGCTTCGATGCTGAAGCCGATGAGACCGCCCCTCAACAGGAAGAAGGAAGGAGAGTCTCTGTATTTGAAAGACTCACCTTCCCGGAGCATGTATGAAGGAAGGTTCATAGACAAAAGAGAAGAATGCAGATCTTCACCTGTAACATGGCTAGCATATCTATCCAATATGGAAGGCTTCCAGAAGATCCTCATGAGTTGGCCCAATTGGCCCGGAGGCCGGGGCCGAACACTCGAAGGGTAGAAGCTGCAAGGGAACTGTTGGCGGCGACTAAAGGGGAGCAAACCCTAGCCCGCGTCCAATGATGTGATGAGTCTGCTGTCCTGACCGCCAATGTGGTGACATCAGCAGAAGAAGAAGATGTCATGCTCGACATTTTGCCTGAGGGTGGATCCGGGGAGACAACGAAAGCTATTCTCGGCACTACGGTTATGGATTCGGCAGTACTAATGATACTACAAAGGTACCGCCAGGAGATAGAGCTGCTGAAGAAGTAACTGACGGAGAAGATAGAGCAGTCTTCAGCCTCCAAGCAGCCCGAGATGCAGGGCGAATCATCACGGGGAGCCATCAACCGGAGTGACCCCTCTCCGCATTATGCCGTACCTCAGCCAGCAGAACCAAGCTTAGCGACGACTCAGCAACACCCACCACAGCCGCTGATGCCGCCGGTGCTACCACAGGTGCACCAGACACCTTCATTATTGCGTCCTCCTCCGCAGGCGACCACCCTGGTCACCCCCTATCTGCAGCCGGCACACTTCTACCCAGAACTGGTTGATCCAACCGTCATGAGCAAAATGATGGTGGAGAGAATGATCGAGCTGAATCTCGCTAAAAGAACTGAAGGCGACTACGTCGCATTTGATGCATATAGGGTTCCATACCCGCCGCACCATGCTGCCAAGTGGCTCCCTCCCGGGATTAGCAAGCAGCCCAAATTTGACAAATTCAACGGGAAGGGATCCCCGAAAGATCATGTCCCCTACTACATGACCGTCATGGGTGATCTGGCCACCGACGAGTCATACTTGCTGAAATTTTTTGGGTCCTCGCTGACAGGGCTCACTTTTGAATGGTACTTCAACCTCCAAGCCGGGTCGATCAATGACTGGTCGGACATGCAGAGGAAGTTCAGAGAAAGATTCCATGTTACAGAGAGGGAGGTCACAGTGGCCGAACTCTACTCAACAAGACAGAGGGCAGATGAAACAGCCCTTGACTATATCAAGAGGTGGAGGAACCTCGGAATGAGATGCAAGCGGCCCCCGCATCAGGAGGACGCTGTACAAATATGCAAACAGAACCTCAGGAGAGAGGTCCTGGAAAAGATGATAGGAATGGAGATCTGGTCTGAAGATGCGAAATCTCGTGCTGGTTCCTGAGCAGGCTGGTAATCACCAAGTTAATGAACTGCAAGACAGGGAAACGGGTCAGCGGGCCCAGGGGGATTCCCTGGGGCAAAACCCTCTGACGCTCAAGTCAGTAGAGCAACGGTGGGAGCAGCGATAGGGAGGAGAAGGTGAAGGCGCGAGATCCCTCTCCACCAATGGGGTGAAGTGATCCTTGCTCAGGAATTGGGGGTGGATCAATGCCCTTTTGGACTTACCTTTCGCCGGAGGGTATCCCAGGTTTAAATAGTGCGCCGCCCTCTGGAGTCCTGCGAGCTGAGAGGTCTCCGGTGGAGGTTACGTCCTCGTCGTGGGATTTTATGGCCTCATCGTGGGGGCGTTATCCTCGTGGGGAAGCCGGAGCTCCTGGACTTCTTAGCATCCGGCCCGCTGTGGACTCTAACAGCCGCAGTGATGAACATTTTATCGGTCGTACCGAGCTTAGGGGGGCCGGCCCTATCGGGCGATAGGCCTAGCTCGGTGAGGAGATGGGTCGGACAGACCGGCTAGCTCTTCCCCCCTTTGTGCGGAGGGATAGCTCGTGCGCGGGTCTTCCTGTGACCTGACCGAGGCTCGGGCTCTCCGAGCCTTGGGGCCGCCTAGGAGAGTTGTTTCCTCGAGCATTATTTTATTGGGCTTTTCCGAGTGGGCCCCGTGGGCTGTCACTTGGACGAGCTTGCCTCGTTGGGCCTTGTTGGGCCTAGTTGGGTCTGCTCTTTGAGTGGGCTGCAGGAATCCCCCTCTCCATGGTCGTTCGACCGGTTGAACAACATTGTGGCCGAGGTCGAGGCCTTCCTGTCCACACCTGCCCCTGCATCAACCGCTACTGCTACACAAAAAGGTAAGGCAGTAGAACGGCGCCAGACGCCTAAAGAAGCAAATGCCCTTGACATTAAAGCATTTGAACAACAGAAGGACAAAGGTAAGAAGGTGGATGCCCCACAGCCTGCCAAAGCCGGAGATGGCAAAGAAGGTCCCTCACTACGGGATAAAATGAAGAAGGCCTATTCTTTTCCAAAGGATAAGACCAGAATTCTGTTCGATTGGCTAACCCAATATGATAAGGTCACCCTGCCTGAGCCAAAGAGGCCGGAGGACCTGAAGAGAAGAGACAGTCCAAGATTCTGCCCCTATCACCAGATGCTGCGGCACCCAATTGAAGACTGCTATGTCTTCAAAGATATTGTTGAAGGCATGGTGAAGAAGGATGAGATCGACTTGGGAGAGTACAGGGTCGACCCTCCACAACCTCATGAAGCTCCTCTGAGAAGGGTCGCAGCCAATATGATCTCTGTGTACCATGCACTACCTGAGGAGATCTCTGAAGCCAGCACCCGGCGCACTTGTGAACTCTGTTTCCTGGTGCCCATAGAAGAACAACAGGGATGGCTACAAGTCCCTGCAAAGAACAAGAAGAAGACGGCACCTCGCCCAAGAGTGGGGGCACACATTCGTGGCATCACACCACGACCTACCCCTCCGGTGGCAGCACCTGTGGGGACCAATCGTGGTAGCACCTGTGGGGACCAATCAACTTGCAGTCATTAGGATACCTACACACAATCAGAGGAGACAGACTCCCCTGCTGATGGTCAAGGAGATCAGTCCATAGGCCCGGCGGCTACAGGAATACATAAATGGGCTAGATGAATATGTACAGTCCAAATTAGAACCCTTGCTGGTGCGGGACCATGTCCCATGGAAAGAACTAGAACAGCTTTCACTCGAGCAGGAGCAGCAAGCTGAAGCAGCATCTGACAAGGATGACAGCCTGTTCTGGGGGCAGGCGCCAGCTGAGGAAAAGAAGAAAAAGAAACAAAAGAAGAAAAGAAAGGCCGCCAAGGCCAACAAAGAGCAGATTGTGTCCTGCAATACTCTCTTGGCTCTCTTCAATCTGCCTGGTGAAGAGGATGAGGAAGAAATATGCTTTACACCCGCCGCAGGGGCAAGCCAGGCTGAAGCAGCCTCTGTAGCACATGCAACCCGGTCAGGTTGGAAATGGGGGCGCCAGTCCCCCGGTAACCATAATATCATGTTCGGGGGAGAGCAACCCTACCAGATACCTTCCCCGGGGGTCAAAGGAGTCTAGATCCCTCCTCCGTCATGCCTTTATAACCAGAATGGGGGCAGTACTACCACCCCTTCCTTCTTGGAATTTCTGAAGATGTCCAAGAGAAAGCAGCCATGTCAGGATGCCGATCTTGCAATCGAGGGTATCTACCTGTAGCAACAGCAGTCTTCTGAAGCTCTGGATGCAGATAAAGCTTGCCCGGCGGTAGCCGGTGAACGACAACCAGAAGATTGCACCAAGCAGAAGGATGCAGAATCTAAACCTAATGAGGCAGGACCGTTAGGGGCCGCAGTCCAAGGCTCCTTCAAGCCCAGATGGGCGGATGAAATGAAACTGTTCAATGTCCGAGCAGGGAGCTGTGTAGTTAAATTGTTGAAAAAGATCCCGACAAGATTCATTGTTTGGGAAATTCTCTCTCTCAGTGAAGAGACCCGACAAGCGATTGTCACTGCTCTGCAGACGCCTACCCAATATGAAACCTGCTTGGCTGAAGCCCTGCCAGAGGCCAGCATGACCTTCACTCAGGAGGACATGTTGCTCCCTATTATCAGCCACAACAGACCTCTCTACATGAGGGGGCACCTAAATGGATAGAAGCTGAACAGGATCCTGGTCGACCTAGGCGCAGCTATCAACATTCTACCATACAGAATATACCAGAGGCACCACTTTAATGTATGCCTCGATAAAGCTGGAGAGATGCGTATCACCGGCTTCAACCAAAAGTGTGAAGTATCACTGGGAGTAGCAGAATTCGCACTCACTCTGGTAGACTTTACCACGAAGGTGCAGTCTCATGTCATCGACTCTCGCACCTCGTACAAGGCACTGCTTGGCCATCCCTGGCTGCATGAAAATATGGTGGTGCCGTCCACGCTCCACCAGTGCATCAAATACAGCCTCGAAGGGAAGGAGGTAAGGATATTTGCTGATCTACACCCATTCGAAGTGTCCGAGTGTCACCTGGCAGATGCTCATCTACATGCAGAACGGTCCCAAGGGACCCTGAAGCCAAGACCCCTGCAGGGGCACCCAAAGGCGCATCCGGCGACAAATGGTTCCCACTACCGCCGCGCTGATATATCAAGCCCAAGGTGGTCTCTCATATCACCGTCACTGGAGACGTAGGCATGCTAGCACCTCCCGCTATATACCCCGAAGCCAATGAAGTCAAGGTCGATCAGCAGCATGACCATATAAGGGTCCCGGAAGGCCTCACCAAGCCAATCCCTGGCCTCGATAATGCAACTGTCGAGCCTTTCAAAGCTTGGGAGGTGGCCCAGATAGATGGCCCCAGTAGCTTGTTCTATACTGCCGAGGAACACCCTACTCGGGAAGACATTGATTGTCATCTGCTCGAAGACATAGAGAATCCGCTAGCTCTTATCCAGGGTCTGGCATTCATGACAAGTCGGATGGCCAGGATGTTCCAGAAGCAGCACATCCCCTCCGACCAGTCGCACAAAGACAAAGAAGCATTCCAGAAGATGTGGTATCCCACAAATCTGGACAAGGAAATGAGACGTGTTTCCCAGCACCCAGGGTTGGGCTTTACCCTTGAAGAATATTATTACAGTGGGCGCTATGAGGTGGACACCGTCTCCACTTTCTATCCTACTGAAAACAACCTGCTGGGGGTAACTTTTGATGAATACCCAGCAGAACTAGAATATGCTGAACCGACTCAATCAAGAGACCTGGAAACAGAGGCCATGGCTCCTTGCCGATGTTGGGAGCAAGTCTATCCTGAAGAAGCAGCCCTTCAAGCCAGATTTGACACGGCCAGCAGTAGCGAAGCCGAAGATGTTGAAGAAACAGGGATGTCTCCCTCTGGCGGGTCTCTGCTAATGATGATTCCAGCACCTCTCATGCCGATTGGAGAGACTTCTGTCGAAGCCGAGCAAGAAATGCATGCTGTAAAAAAAAAAGTGCCACTCCTATTAAGGACACATCAACCCAAAAGGGAGATGAGACTGTTAACTCACCCCTCGAAGTTTTAGCGGCAATGGATTCGCTGAGGGAACAACCTACACAGCCGCTCCTTAGCGAGGCAGAAATCCTTGCTGAAATTCAAATAGAACCAAATGAAGAAATTGAGGTCCTTGACCTTGAAGATGATATTCCAGACTTCATCAAACTTCAGTCGGCACCCCCGGAAATAGAAGATGGAGGCCAAGCCATAGTCGATGAGCTGATAGAAATCAACCTGGGAGATGAGGACGACCATAGGCCGACCTTCCTCAGCACCCAGCTATCTGATGAAGAACAGAAGCTATACATCCAGCTACTGCAAGAATACCAGGATTGCTTTGCATGGACTTACAAGGAAATACCAAGACTGAGCCCTGCAGTCTCACAACATGAGCTAGCAATCAGCCCCGAAGCCGAACCGGTGAAGCAACCGCCGCGGCGCATGAGGCCAGAGCTCATTACTCAAATATGCAAAGAAGTGGATAAGCTCGTTGATGTGGGTTTCGTCGAAGAAAATCAATATACCACGTGGCTGGCTAATATTGTGCCCGTGAAGAAGAAGAATGGACAGATCCGGATATGTGTTGACTTCCGAGATCTGAATAAAGCCTGCCCCAAGGATGACTTTTTGGTGCCAATAACGGAGGTCATGATAGATGCAACAACCGGCCACGAGGCCCTGTCATTCATGGATGGGTCGTCCGGCTATAACCAGATACGGATCGCGGAACATGACCGGATCCACACTGCCTTCCGAACTCCCAAGGGCATTTACCACTATAAGAGGATGCCGTTTGGATTGAAGAACACCGGCGCTACCTATCAGCGGGCGATGACTAGAATATTTGATGAGCTGTTCTACCATAAGGTCGAGTGCTACATAGATGACCTGGTAGTCAAAACCAGAAAGAAAGAAGACCATCTGCAGGACCTCCGAGTAGTCTTTCAGAGGCTAAGGCAGTATGAATTGAAAATGAACCCTATGAAGTGTGTGTTCGGAGTATCGAGCGGGAAGTTCTTGGGTTTCATTGTCAGATACCGGGGAATTGAAATAGACCCCGCAAAGATCAAAGCAATTCAGGAGTTACCTTCACCAAGGAACCTCTCCGAGCTGAGATCTCTTCAAGGCCGCCTGGCTTACATCCGGCGGTTCATATCCAATTTGTCAGGGCGATGCCAGCCCTTTCACAAGCTAATGATGAAAGATGTTCCCTTTTACTGGGATGAAGATTACCAGATAGTCTTCGACAAGCTCATAGACTATCTGAAGACTCCTCCAGTGCTGGGCGCACCGGTGAAAGGACGGCCGCTGGTTTTGTACATCACAGCCACATATAACTCCCTGGGGGCAATGCTAGCCCAGAACAATGAAGAAGGGAAAGAACAAGCCCTCTACTACCTCAGTCGAAGATTAGTCAGAACTGAGGAGAAATACACCCACATTGAAAAGATCTGCTTGGCACCGGTCTTCGCGGTCAAGAAGCTTCGACACTATATGCTGTCACATGAGATTAAGCTGATCTCCAAGGCGGATCCGCTAAAATATACCATGTCCCAACCAGCACTCAAAGGTCTTTTGGGTAAATGGGCGGTGATCCTTATGGAGTTTGATATCTCCTACATACCGCAAAAGGCCGTCAAAGGTCAAACCATCGCAGACTTCTTTACTGAGCATCCAGTACCTGAAGACTGCCCGCTAGAACCAGAGCTTCCTGAAGATGAAACCCTAGAGGTCGGCCAAGTACAGCCCTCTCTATGGCAGCTGTATTTTGACGGCGCTTCCAGAATTGACACCTCAGCTACGGGGTCAGCCAGAGTCAGAGCGGGGGCAGGCATAGTCCTGAGGTCTCCCGAAGGAGAATTCATATATACATCTTACTCAATAAACAAGCCATGCACAAACAATGAAGCAGAATATGAAGCCCTTATAATCGGGTTGCAGATTGCCCTGTCTATGGAGATCCAGATGTTGGAAGCATTCGGAGATTCCATGCTAGTCATAAAACAGCTGGAGGGAGAGTTTGATGTGAGAAAGCAAGAACTCCTCCCTTACTACCAACTGGCCCTCCGCTTAATGGCACGATTCTATTTCATCAAAGTCAAGCATATCAACCGAGGACAGAATGCTCAGGCGGATGCCCTCACAAAGTTGGCTAGTTCTTTGGCAATCCCGCCAGACACAAGCCTGAATGTAGCCGTAATCAACTGTCGGCAGGTCCCCAACGTGACGGAGGTTCCGGCTGATGAACAAGAAAATGAAGCGGCAGCTGTAGAAGAAGTTCATCAGCCCGATTGGCAGGAGCACCTTCTGCGTTGGTTCCAGCACCAACAGCTTCCGAAAGAAAAAGAACAAAGAATGAAGCTCCTAAGGATCAAAGACTCTTATGAGATGAGAAGCGTAACCTTGTTCCGAATAATGGCCAATTCCCAAAGGAAAGTTCTGCTCCGTTGCTTGTCTTCGACAGAAGCTGGGCAGGTAATGCAAGAAGTCCATGTCGGGTCAGCTGGAGCACACCAGGTCGGGCCGAAGATGATGATTGAAATAAAGAAATTGGGCTATTATTGGCCCTCCATGTTTGACGATTGTTGCAAGTTTGCTAAAGCTTGCCAAAAGTGTCAAGAGCACGCCAACGTGTCCAGGAGACCGCCGGTGCCGCTACACCCCACCCTACCAACTTGGCCGTTAGCCTAATGGGGCACGGACGTGGTAGGGCCACTGCCAGCATCTTCGTCAGGATGCAGATATATCTTAGCAGCCACATATTACTTCTCTAGATGGGCGGAAGCAGTTGCACTAAGAGATGTAACGGGAGAATTGGTCGCAAGATTCTTCCGGCAAAATATAATATTTCGATTTGGGGTTCCCAGCCGATTTATCTCTGATAATGACAGCCATTTCAGAAACTAGAAGGTTTATCGACTGGCTGATAAATACAAGATTGATTGGAGGACCTCGTCCCCCTACAACCCTCAAGCCAATGGACTTGCAGAAGCCTTCAATAAAACATTATGCACACTGCTAGCAAAGACTGTCAAGTCTAATAAAAAGGATTGGGAAGAAAAGATGTACGAAGCGCTGTGGGCCTATCGTACGGTTTATAAAACCCCAACCGGCTATTCGTCATTCTCCCTCGTATACGGGTCAGAGGATGCGGTGCCGATTGAATTGGAGGTCCCCTCGCTGCGAGTTGCCATCCAACGTGGGTTGGCTGGCGGCGAACAGACCAATATAGAAAGAAGACTGGAAGAGCTCGCCGAGCTCGAAGGAAAGCATCTTCGCACCCAACAAAATATTCAACTCTACCAAGCTCGCATGGCTCGTGCTTTCGACAAGCTGGTCAAAGGTCGAGAATTCAAGAAGGGTGACCTTGTAATTGTCAAAAGAAGAGAAGTGATGGCCTCCAATCCCAAAGAGAAGTTGGTTAAAAACTAGGTTGGACCATACGTCATCCATCGAGTATATGAAGGGGGTGCGTATGTCCTTGTAGACCACAAAGGAGTCGTCCAATTCTCTCCCCTTAATGGAAAACACTTATCACACAGCTCAGTCGACATTCCCAGAATGACCAAGACCTATCTTGGTCTAGTGGCATTCCGCCCTGGCCGAACTCTTCCTACCTTAGTCTAGTGGCACTCTGCCCTAGCTAAATTCTACCTGCCTTAGTCTAGCGGCACTCCGTCCTGACTAAGTTCTACCTACCTTGGTCTAGTGACACTCCGCTCTAGCCGAGCACTCCCTGCCTTAGTCTAGCGACACTCCGTCCTAGCTAAGTTCTACCTACCTTGGTCTAGTGGCATTCCGCCCTGGCCGAGCTCTTCCTACCTTAGTGTAGTGGCACTCCGCCCTAGCTAAGTTCCTCCCTGCCTTAGTCTAGTGGCACTCCGCCCTAGCTAAGTTCTACCTACCTTGGTCTAGTGGCACTCCGCTCTGGCCGAGCTCTCTCTGCCTTAGTCTAGCGGCACTCCGCCCTAGCTAAGTTCTACCTACCTTGGTCTAGTGGCATTCCGCCCTGGCCGAGCTCTTTCTACCTTAGTCTAGTGGCACTCCGCCCTAGCTAAGTTCTACCTACCTTGGTCTAGTGGCACTCCGCTCTGGCCGAGCTCTCCCTGCCTTAGTCTAGCGGCACTCCGCCCTAGCTAAGTTCTACCTACCTTGGTCTAGTGGCATTCCGCCCTGGCCGAGCTCTTCCTACCTTAGTCTAGTGGCACTCCACCCTAGCTAAGTTTCTCCCTGCCTTAGTCTAGTGGCACTCCGCCCTAGCTAAGTTCTACCTACTTTGGTCTAGTGGCACTCCGCCCTGGCCGAGCTCTCCCTACCTTAGTCTAGTGTCAAATCACCCTGGTCGAGCTCTTCCTACCTTAGTCTAGTGGCACTCCACCCTAGCTAAGTTCCTCCCTGCCTTAGTCTAGTGGCACTCCGCCCTAGCTAAATTCTACCTACCTTGGTCTAGTGGCACTCCACCCTGACTAAATTCTACCTACCTTGGTCTAGTGGCACTCCGCCCTGGCCGAGCTCTTCCTACCTTAGTCTAGTGGCACTCCGCCCTAGCTAAATTCTACCTACCTTGGTCTAGTGGCACTCCGCCCTGGCCGAGCTCTCCCTGCCTTAGTCTAGCGGCACTCCGCCCTAGCTAAGTTCTACCTACCTTGGTCTAGTGGCATTCCCCCCTGGCCGAGCTCTTCCTACCTTAGTCTAGTGGCACTCCGCCCTAGCTGAGTTCTACCTGCTTTAGTCTAGTGGCACTCCGCCCTAGCTGAGTCCTACCTACTTTAGTCTAGTGGCACTCCGTTCTAGCTAAGTTCCACCCACCTTGGCCTAGTGGCACTCCGCCCTGGCCGAGCTCTTCCCACCTTGGTCTAGTGGCACTCCGCCCTGGCCGAGCTCCTAAAGATATACATGTATATATATATATATAAATAATAGCGTACAATACAACATTGCCATTGCGGGCCTTACGCTCGAATCGGCATAAAATCTATCCTTTGCGTTAGCATTTCCTTCTTGCCGACGAATGAACTCCCTTTTTGGCGCAAGACTTCGGGTCCTAGCAACCTCTTCTACAATATTGCCATTGCGGGCCTTATGTAGAGCCCCAAAATTTATAAAAGTAATTTCTAGTTATTTAAATAATATTCTGGCATTAATTGGGCTAAATAATCAATATAAGGCCAAAAGTGTGTTAATCAATTAACCCAACCCACTTAATTGAAGTCCAAAAGGGTTTAGGACCTAGACCATTAGGTTTGGCCCATGTTCTAGAAGGTATTTAAGCCTAATCCACGAATATTAAGGATAAATACTAATAATATAAGATAATGATTTGGATAATTAACAAAAGAGTTTTTATAAATTGAAACTCTAAGCTACGATGACTGTAACGGTCTATCGTAAGACCGCCACAGCCATGTAACGCATGGGCACTCGACCGTTACATTCCTGTTAGTTCCGTAAGTGAAGGGACTCATGAAAGGATTAGAACTTGATGTTCCTATCCACTATGTATCAACTTGGGAAGGATTGTAAAGACTCTAAGTACTCTTAGAGATTAGGATTTGATGAAATAAGGACTCTGAACTCGATCTAATCCTCAAACCCTAGCCCAAACTCTATAAATAGGGCATAGTTCTGAACTGTGCGACCCTTACTTCTTGGACGTAAGAAAGCAAGGTAAGGAGTCATTATCTCAGGTAAGTTCTTTAGAATAATTTGTTTACAATACTTTAGACTAACTCCCCTCCGAATTTCACATCTTTAGGTCAAGAGGGCGTGGAGTTAGAGCCTAAAGAAGTTGCTGAAAAAGTCACAAGAGAAGGAAGGGATAACGAGGGCTCGGTGTTCAGACCATAATTGGAAGTTTAAAGCCTGACAAGAGGTAGGTCATCTCATGAACGGCAAAAACATCTTGATAGGACTAAAAGCCCTTGATTTGACTGAATTTCATGCATCATAGATCATCAATGTCATGTTTTCATAGTTCCATGCATGTCATACATCTCTTAGCCTTAAATAGAAATAAAAGAAGTTATCTTGTCTATTCACTGGAACCCATGCATATACATAGCCTATACTTCGTTATCATGCCTAGAATAGACATGGTATTTGATTTAGACATGATGTGATGTGATCTCTTAGGTTTCATATCATTTTCTGTAAGCAGATACTGTAACGCACCATAGTAGGACCGTCACACACAAGTAACGGCCATACGATGACCGTCACAGTCCCTGATTACCTATTGATTTCTCTGTTGACTCTGACGCATCTATGCAGGAGCGTTACATTCTGTAACAGTTGCTTGATAAACCGTCACACTCCCTGTGACGCGCATCTCCAGACCGTTATATCCTGTGTTCTGTCAACCCTATGACTGAATACAACTTGCCAATCTTATTATGGTTAAAACCTAGTTACCTACGTTTTAAACCTAATCATGTGATTTTAAGGATATTTGATTATTCATGATAGGTATTGCATGTTTTGTCATCACTTCTACTTAAGTTATGTTAAACCAAATTCTATAGTTTTGTACTATAAAGCATGACTTTTTAACATTGTATTGACGGAGTTTTTATCATGATTTTCACATTGATTATACATATCTCTCTCTGTCAATAGAGTCAATTCTATACGTACATGGCACATATTCTGGTATGTTGTCATTAGTTCACACCTTGCACTATAGGAACACAATCTTGGATATGAGAACCTCTCTATTGGATAATCCTTCCAATGGACTAGGAAATCAGTATTTCAAGGCCTCCGTAATTCTCCACGAGCCTGGGATTCCCACTAGGACGCCGAGTTGGTTGTACCAATGAAAGCCCATTAATTAGAACACTATATCGTGGTTTTGATTCTTGAAATGTAACGGCCTTGAACTGGACCGTCAGGCTCACGTAACGGCCTAGTGCCAGACCGTCACATTCCTCTGAGTCTATTTTTATCTTTCTGGACTCGGATCACTGTAACGGCCCATTACTGGCGCGTTACATAATGTAACGGCCCAAAGTATGACCGTTACATAGCTTGTTTATGTTAACCCAAGGTTTGACCAAGGGTTGATATTCCATTGATTCTAGATAAACCTTGATGATCTAGAACTTGTCATATTGCTTAAATTGATCTAAAAGAAATGGAAGTTAAGAAAAATACCGTTATGCTGTCGATTTATTCTATAAGCATAACTTAGTTTAAATATCATTCTTGATCTCATATATTCAAAATTGAAGCATTCATTCATTGATTTTAGTTCTCATGGAATTATTGGAAGTGCTATATTCTTGGCCATACGTTACTGTTATACTACGTGGAAGTAGCTTAATTTATAACTGAAGATGCGATCGAGCACTGATTGTGTTCAAGGGCTCTATGCTAGTCTCTCGGCTGATTGCCGGAAACATACTATTTTATAAACCATGGGGTATGATGCTACTGGCGTTGCATTGCGCTGGGAGTACTATTTCTATAAATAAGTGAAGATCCACGGCACGACATGACATTCTTGCTTGATATTCCACAGAAAATCACGAAGCACTTGCTCTCAAGTATAAGATGCTAAAGTGAGGAATATGTGACTTGCTAGTACAATCTTGTTACATTCTTGTTCATGGAAGGCCAATATCATGTTCTTGTTATATTCTTGCTAGCTCATTCTTGATCATTCTATCTTACATGGTTATCTTGTTTCTATTGATTTGATCGCATGATTGATTCGCATTCGCATGATTTTACCTTATTTCTTTAGAGCTAAAATGACAATTACTTAAATAGTGCCTTCATGTTGATGCGAAGATACCTACTGGGCAAGTGAGCTCATGACCTATTTTTCAATGTTTTTCAGGAGATGGAAATAGTTCGGATTCGGATTCGGGCTATACTAGTAGTGGATCCGGAAGCGAGTGAAAGTGTTATAAAGATGAGAGTGAAGACTTAGGAAGTTAAAGTGTCTAGATTGAGTGAATGTAATTTTCCTATTTCTTGAGTCTAGTAAAATGGAAATCAGATTAGTGATTGTATCTTGAATATTGATCATTTATGAAATAACGTTAGAGTTTTAATATTATTGTGCAATTACATTTATTTATGTGATTGTCTTGCGCTCTGATTGATTCTTGCTTGCAAGAGGCTTACCATGCTGGCTGTTTACGCTCCCCGAGCGAGTCTTCCACTGTAATTAAAGGCTCGGGGCATGACAGTTAAGTTGGTATCAGAGCCTAAGTCTCAGGACTTAAGGAAAAGAGACATGTCATAGGATAAGTCCAAGGTTAAGGACCCCTACCTATGAACTAAGGAAAAATTCCACACCCATGTGAGGATTGGGTAGAACCCGGGATAAGATAGCTAATTAGTTTAAGAATTATTTTGCTTATTCCAATTTCATGAGAAATAACAAGTTGTTATTTTCTCTCAGGTACCTTATTATTCTTATCATGGCTCATCGTGTAGATTGGGGCGGTATGCAACAAATTGTTGCCGACCTCACCCAGGCACTGCAAACTATAGCACAAGGCGGTGCGGGGGCAAGGGCAGGAGACCTTCATCGTAATTTCCGGAGTCTAAATCCTTCGCGTTTCTATGGATCTTCCAATCCAGACGAAGTAGAAAATTGGATCGACGAAATGAATAGGATATTTGATGTTATTCAATGCACTGATCAGGAGAAAGTCCGTCTAGCTACGTTCCAATTAAACAAGGATGCTCGCACTTGGTGGAAATCGGTTCCGACACCTCCAGCCGATGCGCCACATACATGGAATGTTTTTCTCACTTTATTCCGTGCCAAATATTTCTCCGAGCATGTAAAGGAAAGGAAGGCTATGGAGTTTGCCTCCCTTCATCAAGGGATGATGTCCGTGGCAGAATATGAGTTACAGTTTTCAAGACTAGCACCGTATGCACCACATTTGATTAGTACACACTTATTAAAAGCAAACCGATTTATGGACAGGTTACGGCCCGGTTTCATTCAACAACTGGGGACACAGAATATCCGCACTTATGCGGAGATGGTTCAAAGGGCATATTTATGCGAGAGGACCTTAGAGAAGGTCGAAAGGTTGAAAGGAAAGGGAGAAGAATCTAGCCGGCGCTCTGATCGGCATTATAAGAAGGAGAAGTTCAGCATCACGGAACCATACAAAAGCCGTGATAAGAAGAAAAGATCAAGGAACGGGAACGGTGGAAATTCTCAAAAGAGTAGTAAAAAGGTGAAGGAAGAAAAGGAGCAAGTCGCCTCAGCGTGCACCTTTTGTGAGAAATTCGGCCACTCGGCTGAAGAATGCTGGAAGCGCCTAGGTGCTTGTTTGCGCTGTGGAAGTAGGGAGCATCGTGTGCCAGATTTCCCCCTTATGAAAGACCAACCAAATAATGGAGGACGTAGGAGGCAGGCTCGCCTCAATGCAGTTAGAGATGAAGAAGAAGCGCCCAGGGATCAAAATGATGGGCTCATGGAAGGTACTCTTCAAATCTGTTCTCATCCTGCATTCGTGCTATTTGATACTGGTGCTTCTCATTCTTTTATCTCCACCACTTTTGCAAAAACCTTACCAACTACATCAGTTCCCCTACCTTCAGATCTCGCTATTACTACACCTTTAGGATCTGGAACTAAGCTTACTAACTATTATCCTGATTGTGAGGTAGTGGTAGAAGGACACAATCTCCCCGCAAACTTAGTATGCCTTGATATGAAAGGTTATGATGCCATTTTAGGGGTAGATTGGCTTGTAGACCATGATGCTTACATCAACTACCGAAATAGGATTATATCTTTCCGAAAGCCCAGTCTTCCAAGATTTTCCTTTCTTGGCATCAAATACAAGAAGCATCCTACCATTATATCTTCTCTACACGCCTGCAAACTTATCTCGAAAGGATGTGAAGTTTTTCTTACTTCAGTCATTGTCACCGAATCTAAGGAAATTATCCTAGCAAACATTCCTATTGCAAATGAATTCCTGACGTGTTCCCATCTGAACTACCTAGTTTACCGCCCGAGAGGGAAGTAAACTTTACCATTGAACTCATTCCAGGTGCAGCACCTGTTTCTATAGCCCCTTACAGGATGTCCCCCACAGAACTTAAGGAACTAAAGAAGCAATTGCAGGAACTTCTAGACA
Organism: Amorphophallus konjac; assembly: GCA_022559845.1. NCBI lineage: Eukaryota > Viridiplantae > Streptophyta > Magnoliopsida > Alismatales > Araceae > Amorphophallus > Amorphophallus konjac. The sequence continues at coordinate 100,293,677 of CM040122.1, forward strand.
AGGGTTTCATCAGACCTAGCACATCCCCTTGGGGTGCGCCGGTTCTATTTGTCAAGAAGAAGGATGGTTCTCTCAGGTTATGCATAGATTACCGCGACTGAATCAGCTTACAATCAAAACAAATATCCATTGCCGCGTATTGATGAGCTCTTCGATCAGCTTTCGGGAGCAGAATATTTTTCTAAGATTGACCTCAGATCAGGTTATCATCAGCTTAGAATCAAAGAAGAGGACATTTATAAATCAGCTTTTCAAGTCGTTATGGCCACTATGAATTTGTGGTAATGCCGTTTGGGTTAACTAATGCCCCAGCAGCATTCATGCAACTTATGAATAGTGTCTTCCAGCCATATTTAGACCAATTCATCGTCGTCTTCATCGATGATATCCTGATATACTCCAAGATAAAAGAAGAACATGAAGAACATCTAAGGATAGCTTTGCAAACACTTAGAGAACATAAGCTATATGCCAAACTCAATAAGTGTGAATTCTGACTCAAGGAAGTCTCATTCCTAGGCCACATTATTTCAAAAGAAGGTATTGCTGTGGATCCTTCTAAGGTAGAAGCTGTCAGAGATTGGAGTCGACCAACGACTATATCTGAAGTAAGAAGCTTTTTGGGTCTAGCTGGTTATTATAGAAGATTCATAAAGGACTTCTCAAAGATCGCGGTTCCTTTAACTAGACTTACAGAAAAGAAAATCCTTTTATCTGGTCGAAGGACTGTGAAAAGAGTTTTCAAAATCTTAAGAATCATCTTACAACAGCCCCTGTTTTATCACTACCAATGGAGGGTGGTGGATTTGAAGTATATACGGATGCATCTGGAATTGGCTTAGGATGTGTCCTTATGCAAGATGGAAAGGTGATTTGCTATTCTTCAAGACAATTGAAACGTCACGAAGAAAATTATCATGTACATGATTTAGAATTAGCAGCAGTTATTTTCGCCTTGAAAATTTGGCGTCATTATCTTTATGGAGAAAAGTTCACTATCTACTTCAGACCACAAGAGCTTGAAATATTTATTTTCTCAAGAAGAGCTTAACATGAGGCAGAGGAGGTGGTTGAACATCTCAAGGACTTTGATTTCGCTATTCAATATCATCCTGGCAAGGCAAATGCTGTAGCAGATGCACTCAGCAGAAAACCAATTGGTATGTTATCAAGTCTCATGATTAGTGTGACTAACCTTATTCCTCAATTTGCTCAGTTGAATTTAGATGTTGACATTAAGGAAGAAGATTGCTTCATAGCTAATATCCGAGCTCAACCTACATTAATAGAGGATTTGGCCAATATTGAAATTAAGGCTGGATTTTTCTACTTCTAATGATGGAAGATTGCTATTCAAGGGCCGAATGTGTATACCGGATCATGAGGATACAAAAAAATTGATCCTAGAAGAAGCACATAAATCAAAGTACACCATTCATCTAGGAGGTACAAAAATGTATCAGGATCTCAAAAGAAACTTTTGCTGGCCCAATATGAAGAGAGAAATAGCTGACTTCGTGTCTCGTTGTCTAACCTACCAACAAGTTAAAGATGAACATTTTAGACCCGCAGGTAAATTACATCCCTTAAATATTCCCGAATGGAAATAGGAGAGCATAGGGATGGACTTCATTATGGGTTTACCTAAGACAAGAGGTGGACATGATGGCATATGGGTAATCATAGATCGATTGACTAAATCTGCACATTTTATACCAATAAAAAGTCGATGGTCTGTAGATATTCTAGCAGCACTATACATAAAAGAAATTGTCAAGTTACATGGAGTCCCTGTCGCTATTGTATCAGATAGAGATCCCCGATTAACATCATAATTCTGGAAGAGCCTACAACATTCACTTGGGACTTGATGGAGGCATCACCCACGACTCCCTTTGGCTCGGGTCCACTTCTTCACACTCGGGAGCTGGTTGAGTTTGGGCCTCACTCTATAAAGGCCCCTTATCCATTTTGTAGCTTTATTTTAAGTCATTTTGATGTATTTCCATTTTATTTGAGTCATTTCCCTTGGTCTAGCACTTATTTTTCTATGTTCTTGTATCATCATGCTGTCTAATGTGGCTATTGGGCCCCAATTCGTTGGGCTAGGCCCATTAGCACTCCCACCCCTCCTTGGTTATTTGTAGTTGTTTATTTTATCAGGGACTTATTGTAAAGAGTGGGTTGCCTATATATAGGACCCCACTCCCCTCATTTGGAATGAATGAATGAATCCTTTTGAGTTAAACTTGCCATTTGAGTTCAAATTGGAGTGATTCCTCTAGTTTTTTGGGTGAGAGACCCTAGGGGAGAGATTCCCCACCCATTCCCCTCTTAATCTCTCTATTTCACCCCTCTTTCTCTCTCCTCCAACCCCAATTCCGAATTTCCTTCTCTCTCCTCCCCTCCCAACCACCTCCACTAGCCACCCACCTCCTTTAATGCCCTCCACTTCCCCATGGCCTCCTTTACTCCACCTCCTAGTTCCTAGGTAGGAATCTCCACATTCCAACACCATTCTCCACCTTCCAACCAAATCTTCCCCATTCCAATACAAGCATCCCACTCTCCCACATAATCCCCCACCTTCCAAGGCCATTTCAAAATTTGAAATCCCTTCCCTCCACTTGCCTTGGCCGCCCCCTTCCTTTACCCTCCCCCAAGCCAAGTTCGCCCCCCTCCACTCCCCATTCCCTCTCTCACATCCTCACCCTCCTCCTCCACCTGCTAGCCCCTGCTCTCAGCCATTCTCCCCTCATTCTCCAACCCCTATAGCTCTCCACTCCACCCCACAAGAACCCCCATTCATCCTTAGGCCACCCCTTCACTTCCCCTTCCACCAAAGAAGCCACCCCTCCCTCTCATTTCTTCTTGCAGGTTGGAGCTGTGCAGACCAGCAAGTCAGCCCCTGTTGCAGCGTCTCCCACGGCTTCATCCTGGAGATCCTGAAGGCGTAGCCTACATTGCTGGAAAGGTCCCTCTGTCTTCTTCGCAGGCGAGGTGGAATCAACTCGTTCCGAGGTCGGGGCCAACCGTAGAAGCCGTTCTCCCACGACTGCGCAGAGAGGTCTTCATCCTGGACCAGAGCCTGAGAGTTCATTCTGCCACGATGAACCCCAGCGGATTCAGGCTGAAGTTCCTTCATCAAAGTTCTCCCTCTGCCAGTCCTCTTCCAAGATCAAGAAACAGAACCTCGTTTGGCTGCCGGAGGAAGGAGTTACGAATTTTCTCCCCCAAGCTCTCCAGTTCTGTCTCCTGCTGCCTACTCCGACCAGTGCCCACTCTTCAGGGTACACCGACCGCCCTCGACCTCTGAATGCAGCCCCGTCACCTCCTGCTGAAAGCTACTCCAACCACGAAGACAATGCCGCTGGTTTCGTGCTGATCGGAGCTCGGGAGGGCGCACAGTGACCTCTGCAATTTGCTCTTCTAGTCCAGACTGAACCTGCGGCCAGACAGAGGAGTCTCCTTCCTGTTGCTGGTGCGGCCACCTCCGACCCTCTGAGCATCCCCAAAAATTCTGGAGTCTTCCCTCTCAAGTCAGGAAGCTTTAGAAGGTGATTGCACTCAATTTGGAGTCCGTACGAGTCCGAGGCAGCCGGCACAGCGACTTCCTGTCCAGAATTCAGACTGCAGCTGCAAGTTCCCTAATCTCCCATTTCTCTTCACTTCGGTCCGATATCCCCACCCCGCTTGGCCGGCTGAAGGCCCCACCCTGCGCGGTGGTAGTGTTTGAATGTAAGACCTTAACCCCTACCCCAAGATCCCCCCCTCCTGCGTGAGGTGTAGTTTTGTAATTGGTTTGGGCAGGTCAAGCGACACCGCCGCGGCGTGTGGGGAGCCACCGCCTCCCCGCTCGCCCTCGTCTCCGATCGGGACCGGTTTCTTCAAACCGGTCGAGTAAGTGCCTCTTCCTTGCTCAATTAGTGTTGCTCTTTCAATACTTGATTCATGCGCCGCTGCATTTGTGAGGAGCGCCCGATCCTCAAGTCCACGACTTAAGAGTGATCGCCGTGGGATAGTGTGAACCGGTGCCCTTGTGCACTTTGTCGGCCCCAATTGAATTGGGCATCCACCCTTGGGGAGTCGATCCTTGGCCTTGCTGGCCCTCTACCAGCAAGGGCCCATTCCCATAATTCACTCTTGGCATCGCCAAGTCACTCCGGGTATAGAGTGCGACGGGAGAGCGGTGGCCCATTAAGGCCCATTTGAATGCTTAATTGTGCTTGTTTGCCTAAGTCCAAGGTCGTGTCACATCAAGTGGTATCAGAGCAAGTCCTTGACTTGTCTCTATCAAGTCTAAGTCCTAGGACCTTTGCATAGTGTGTCCAACCACTTTGGCCCTTTGTCTTGCATGTCCACCCGTAGTGGTGCTAGCTATCAACCCGGTTCATCATCTTCGGCTCCACCAATGGATCCCAATCCTCACCAACTCAACCAAGATGTTCCTAGGGAGGGACCCCAAGGCCACATGGATAGGGTAGATGCTGCCCTCACAACCATCCTTGCCCAACTAGAGTCCATTACCAACCGAATTGCTCGGTTAGAAGACCAAGAGTTCCGCCCAAGGAACAATGAGCCTAGGATTCCCCCTCCGCATGATGAGCCTCATAGAGAAGATCCTCACCCAAGGATCAATGAGCCAAGAGCCCCTCCACCACATGGTGAGTTCCATAGGAATGGTTTTCCCCAAAGGAACCAAGGCCCAAGAGTCCACCCTCCACATGTAGAGCCTCATAGGGATGAGTTCCACCCAAGGAACAACGGCCCAAGAGCCCATCACCCACATGCTGAATTTTATAGGGAGGATATGGACCATGACCATTATTATGACTATGAGAGGCCTCGCCCCCATCAAAACCATGACCGGCGTCCACGGGATGATCCGGATGACCCCCTTTTAAGGATGATCAAGGTAGAGGCCCCAAATTTTGATGGTTCACATGAACCTAGTGTTTACCTAGAATGGGAGACCGCCATGGACCAATACTTTGAATGGTACCCCATGTCCGACCAAAGGAGAGTTAGATTGGCTAAGATGCATCTCACTAAGTTGGCCAAAACTTATTGGCTAAACCAAGAGGGTCTAAGACGGGTTAGGCGGGAAGAGCCTATTGACACTTGGGCGGACATGAAGAACCAACTTAGGAACAAATACCTCCCCCGAACCTACCACCAAATGCTCCTAGATGAATGGCAAAGCCTCACCCAAGAAGGGAAGACCGTGGTAGAGTACATTGAAAAATTTGACTCCTATCTTCTAAAGTGTGGAGTCCATGAGGATCCGGATGTCACCTTATCCCGTTTTAGGAATGGGCTTCAAAGCCACATCAAGAGGGAACTATTCATGAGGGACGTTGATAACCTTGAGCTAGCTTACCAAATAGCTAGAGATGTGGAAAGGTTTTCTAGGAATTCCCGATTTATCCCTCCCCGACCCACCGACCCCAAAAACTTGGGAACACGTCCCCTTCCACCCACTCCCATGAGAGCTCCTAGCCCAAGTGGGAATGCCCCTTTAAGGTCCTACAATCCTCCCCCACCCATCACTCCAAACAAGTCCGCTCCTAGTCACCCTCTCCCACGGAAGGATGACAACCCCAAAGGCCCAAGTGTAGGAACCACCTCGGGAAGTGGGCGCCAACAATGCTATAAGTGTCATGGGTATGGTCATTTTGCGGGGCAATGTCCATCTAAAGGGTTATCTAGTTTGCTTATTGAGGAAGAAGTTCAACCCCAAAAGGAACAAGAAAATGACGTTGAGGAACATGAAGCCTCACTAGATTGGGAAGAGGAGTATGAAGCCCAATATCTAGAGTCGGGTCTAGATCACTCCACTCCTTCAAACAACTCCCATCTAGGAGTCATTAGGTGCATCCTCACCCAACCTCAAGAAGAGGATTGGCGTCGGACCTCAATCTTCCACACCTTTATCAAGATAGAGAACCATGTGAGGAAAGTGATCTTGGATAGTGGTAGTTGTGTTAATGCCGTGTCACCCGACACCGTCAAGCTCCTTGGGCTTACTCTCACTCCCCACCCAAGTCCATACCGGGTCTCATGGATCAACAACAATTCCATCCCGGTCAACACCCAATGCCTAGTGCCTCTCACTTTCTCTTCCTACCATGGCCAAATATGGTGTGACGTCATACCCATGGAAGTGGGTAGCATTCTTTTAGGAAGACCTTGGCTCTATGATGTGGATGCCACCATTCTAGGAAGAAGCAACATATGCACCTTTGAGCATGAGGGTAAGACTATCCGTCTTAACCCCTCCCCACCTCGACCCATGCCCAAGAGGGACACTCTCCCTCAAGGATCACACCCCACCACTCCACAAGTCTCGGGGAACTCCACCCCTCCAACCCAAGCCCTTATCCAAACCCCAAAACAAAGTAGAACCACGGGGTTGACCAAAGGAATTCATCTCATCACTAGGAAAGAGCTTGAAGAGGAAATTGCTCAAGGGGTGCCTTTGTGTGCGGTTGTCATATGCTTAGGGGAACCTACCCCTTCTAACCCCCATCCCATAGAGATCCAACAACTTTTGGAAGAATTCCATGATGTGTTCCCGGAAGAGCTCCCGGACCAACTCCCTCCCATGCGTGATGTGCAACACGCAATCGATCTAGTGCCGGGAGCCACCCTTCCAAACCTTCCTCATTATCGCCTCAATCCCACGGAACATGCCGAACTTAGGAGGCAAATAGAGGAACTCATTAGGAAGGGCTTCATCCGCATTAGTAAGAGTCCATGTGCCGTCCCGGCCCTTCTTACCCCCAAGAAAGATGGATCATGGCGGATGTGTGTGGATAGCCGGGCCATTAACAAGATTACCGTCAAGTATAGGTTCCCCATCCCTAGGCTTGATGACATGTTGGATATGCTAGCCGGAGCCACCATCTTCTCTAAGATAGATCTCAAGAGTGGTTACCACCAAGTTAGGATAAGGCCCGGGGATGAGTGGAAAACGGCCTTCAAGACCAAGGATGGTCTCTTTGAGTGGTTAGTCATGCCATTTGGGCTTTCTAATGCCCCAAGTACTTTCATGCGTCTTATGACGGAAGCACTTAGGCCTTTCATTGGGAACTTTCTAGTGGTATACTTTGATGATATTCTCATCTATAGCCAAACCCATGAGGCCCACCTTGACCACCTTAGAAAAGTTTGCACCGTCCTCCGGCAAGAAAGCTTATTTGCCAACCTAGGGAAGTGTCATTTCATGACCACTACCATCACCTTCCTAGGATATGTGGTGTCAACCAAAGGAGTCTCTATGGACCCTGACAAGGTCCAAGCTATTCTAGATTGGCCGGAGCCCCACACCCTTCATGAGGTTAGGAGTTTCCATGGGTTGGCCACATTCTATAGGAGATTCATTCGAGGGTTTAGCACTATCACCGGCCCAATAACTGATTGTCTCAAGAAAGGAACCTTTGTTTGGACCAAAGCCGCCTCTAAAGCCTTCCTTGAGCTTAAGGAAAAGTTGACTCAAGCCCCGGTCCTATGCCTTCCCGATTTCTCCAAAGTCTTTGAGGTCACTTGTGATGCATCCGGGATAGGGATAGGAGGGATTCTTAGTCAAGAGGGACACCCGGTCGCCTACTTTAGTGAGAAGCTATGTGATGCTAGGACTAGATACTCCACCTATGACAAGGAGTTCTATGCCGTGGTCCAATCCCTCCGACATTGGAGACATTACTTGCTTCCCAAAGAGTTTGTCATCTTTTCCGATCATGAGGCCCTCAAATACCTCAACTCCAACAAAAGTTGAATGCCCGACATGCCCGATGGGTTGAGTTTATCCAATCCTACACCTTTGTCATCAAACACAAGGCCGGGAGTGAGAATAAGGCCGCGGATGCTCTTAGTAGGAAGATGTCCTTGCTATCCACTATCCAAGTGGAAGTGATTGGCTTTGACAAGGTCAAGGATGAGTACCCTAGTTGCCCCGACTTTGGGCAAATCTATGCCAACTTGACCACTCATTCTAGCAAGGAGCATGAGGGATTCATGTTAGAGGATGGGTTCCTCTTCAAGGGGCCAAGGCTTTGCATTCCCCGGACCTCTCTTCGAGACTTCTTGGTTTGGGAATTACATGCCGGAGGGTTAGCCGGTCATTTTGGGGTCCACAAGACCATTGCCTTAGTTGAGGGTCAATTTTATTGGCCAAGTCTCAAAAGAGATGTAGGCAAAATAGTAGGGCAATGTCGCACATGTGCTTCGGCCAAGCAAGTGAAACAAAACACCGGCCTATACACCCCACTTCCCATTCCCGACCGACCATGGCAAGATTTGAGCATGGACTTTGTCCTAGGCTTACCCAAGACCTCTAGGAAGCATGACTCCATCTATGTGGTGGTTGATAGATTTTCCAAAATGGCCCACTTCATCCCATGCTACAAAACATCCGATGCCTCCCATATAGCCCGGTTATTCTTTGATGAGGTAGTCCGCCTCCATGGGCTGCCCAAGACCATAGTCTCCGATAGGGATGTCAAATTCACTAGCTATTTTTGGAAGACTCTTTGGCACATGATGGGTACCCTCCTCAAATTCTCCACTGCCTACCACCCCCAAACGGATGGTCAAACTGAAGTGGTCAACCGGAGTCTAGGGAACCTCCTTAGGTGTCTTGTTGAGGATCGGCCAGGAAATTGGGATCTCATCTTACCACAGGCTGAGTTTGCATACAACAATTCCGTCAATAAGTCAATAGGGATGAGTCCATTTGAAGCCGTGCATGGGTACAAACCAAGAAAGCCATCCGACCTCATTCCCCTTCCCCAGCATGCTAGAGTGTCCATGTCTGCCGAGTCTTTTGCACAACATATTAGGGAATTGCATGAGGAAATTCGCAAGCACATTGGCATGAAAAATGAGGCATATAAAAGGTTGGCCGATTCTCACCGGCGTCACTTAGAGTTCCAAGTGGGTGACTTTGTGATGGTAAGGACGGAGAGGCTCTCCCAGGAGCCCACTCCAAGTTGAGACCACGTGGGACTGGGCCCTTCCAGGTCTTGAGGCGCGTTGGTGCAAATGCTTATGAGTTAGATCTCCCCGAGGATTATGGGGTAAGTCCTACGTTCAATGTCACCGACTTAGTGTCTTACAAGGGCCCCACGGTGAGACCTAGTGAGGAGATTGAGCCTACTTCTTCCTTTGAGAGAGCACCCACCTGTGAGAAGAGTCCACTAGCCAAGAGAGCTCAGCGCGATCGCATTGAACGAATATTGGATGAGCAAATCACTACCACCCGGAGCAAGGTATATGAGCGCTATCTCGTCAGGTGGAAGGATCGGCCTCCGTCGGATGACTCATGGGTGAGTCGGGAGGACCTCCAGCGATTGGATCCGGACCTCCTCGAGCGGTACCTTAGCCGGATGGACCCTTACTCGACGGAGTCGAGCTCTTCGCGGCCCAGGGGATTTGATGGAGGCATCACCCACGACTCCCTTTGGCTCGGGTCCACTTCTTCACACTCGGGAGCTGGTTGAGTTTGGGCCTCACTCTATAAAGGCCCCTTATCCATTTTGTAGCTTTATTTGAGTCATTTTGATGTATTTCCATTTTATTTGAGTCATTTCCCTTGGTCTAGCACTTATTTTTCTATGTTCTTGTATCATCATGCTGTCTAATGTGGCTATTGGGCCCCAATTCGTTGGGCTAGGCCCATTAGCACTCCCACCCCCCTTGGTTATTTGTAGTTGTTTATTTTATCAGGGACTTATTGTAAAGAGTGGGTTGCCTATATATAGGACCCCACTCCCCTCATTTGAAGTTAATGAATGAATGAATCCTTTTGAGTTAAACTTGCCATTTGAGTTCAAATTGGAGTGATTCCTCTAGTTTTTTGGGTGAGAGACCCTAGGGGAGAGATTCCCCACCCATTCCCCTCTTAATCTCTCTATTTCACCCCTCTTTCTCTCTCCTCCAACCCCAATTCCGAATTTCCTTCTCTCTCCTCCCCTCCCAACCACCTCCACTAGCCACCCACCTCCTTTAATGCCCTCCACTTCCCCATGGCCTCCTTTACTCCACCTCCTAGTTCCTAGGTAGGAATCTCCACATTCCAACACCATTCTCCACCTTCCAACCAAATCTTCCCCATTCCAATACAAGCATCCCACTCTCCCACATAATCCCCCACCTTCCAAGGCCATTTCAAAATTTGAAATCCCTTCCCTCCACTTGCCTTGGCCGCCCCCTTCCTTTACCCTCCCCCAAGCCAAGTTCGCCCCCCTCCACTCCCCATTCCCTCTCTCACATCCTCACCCTCCTCCTCCACCTGCTAGCCCCTGCTCTCAGCCATTCTCCCCTCATTCTCCAACCCCTATAGCTCTCCACTCCACCCCACAAGAACCCCCATTCATCCTTAGGCCACCCCTTCACTTCCCCTTCCACCAAAGAAGCCACCCCTCCCTCTCATTTCTTCTTGCAGGTTGGAGCTGTGCAGACCAGCAAGTCAGCCCCTGTTGCAGCGTCGTCCACGGCTTCATCCTGGAGATCCTAAGGCGTAGCCTACATTCCTGGAAAGGTCCCTCTGTCTTCTTCGCAGGCGAGGTGGAATCAACTCGTTCCGAGGTCGGGGCCAACCGTAGAAGCCGTTCTCCCACGACTGCGCAGAGAGGTCTTCATCCTGGACCAGAGCCTGAGAGTTCATTCTGCCACGACGAACCCCAGTGGATTCAGGCTGAAGTTCCTTCATCAAAGTTCTCCCTCTGCCAGTCCTCTTCCAAGATCAAGAAACAGAACCTCGTTTGGCTGCCGGAGGAAGGAGTTACGAATTTTCTCCCCCAAGCTCTCCAGTTCTGTCTCCTGCTGCCTACTCCGACCAGTGCCCACTCTTCAGGGTACACCGACCGCCCTCGACCTCTGAATGCAGCCCCGTCACCTCCTTCTGAAAGCTACTCCAACCACGAAGACAATGCCGCTGGTTTCGTGCTGATCGGAGCTCGGGAGGGCGCACAGTGACCTCTGCAATTTGCTCTTCTAGTCCAGACTGAACCTGCGGCCAGACAGAGGAGTCTCCTTCCTGTTGCTGGTGCGGCCACCTCCGACCCTCTGAGCATCCCCAAAAATTCTGGAGTCTTCCCTCTCAAGTCAGGAAGCTTTATAAGGTGATTGCACTCAATTTGGAGTCCGTACGAGTCCGAGGCAGCCGGCACAGCGACTTCCTGTCCAGAATTCAGACTGCAGCTGCAAGTTCCCTAATCTCCATTTCTCTTCACTTCGGTCCGATATCCCCACCCCGCTTGGCCGGCTGAAGGCCCCACCCTGCGCGGTGGTAGTGTTTGAATGTAAGACCTTAACCCCTACCCCAAGATCCCCCCCTCCTGCGTGAGGTGTAGTTTTGTAATTGGTTTGGGCAGGTCAAGCGACACCGCCGCGGCGTGTGGGGAGCCACCGCCTCCCCGCTCGCCCTCGTCTCCGATCGGGACCGGTTTCTTCAAACCGGTCGAGTAAGTGCCTCTTCCTTGCTCAATTAGTGTTTCTCTTTCAATACTTGATTCATGCGCCGCTGCATTTGTGAGGAGCGCCCGATCCTCAAGTCCACGACTTAAGAGTGATCGCCGTGGGATAGTGTAAACCGGTGCCCTTGTGCACTTTGTCGGCCCCAATTGAATTGGGCATCCACCCTTGGGGAGTCGATCCTTGGCCTTGCTGGCCCTCTACCAGCAAGGGCCCATTCTCATAATTCACTCTTGGCATCGCCAAGTCACTCCGGGTATAGAGTGCGACGGGAGAGCGGTGGCCCATTAAGGCCCATTTGAATACTTAATTGTGCTTGTTTGCCTAAGTCCAAGGTCGTGTCACATCAGGACTAGATTGAATTTTAGCACCGCTGTCCATCCACAAACTGATGGTCAAACAGAAAGGACAAATCAAGTGGTAGAAGATATGCTAAGGGCTTGTGTCATTGATTTTGGAGGAAGTTGGCATGATCACTTGCCTTTGCTAGAATTTGCATATAACAACAGCTATCAAGCAAGCATACAAATGGCACCTTTTGAAGCTCTATATGGGAAAAGTTTTCGATCACCAATATGTTGGAATGAAATAGGGGAAAGGTAATTTCTAGGCCCCGATTTAATCAGGGATTCTACAGAGAAAATCAAGCTCATTCAGGAAAGGATGAAAATGGCACAAGATAGGCAGAAATCTTATACTGACAATCGAAGGCGCGACTTAGAATTTCAAGTAGGAGAACATGTATATCTAAAGGTTTCTCCGGGTCGTGGTATTCGAAGATTGGCATTAAAGGAAAGCTAACTCCAAGATTTATTAGTCCATTTGAAATCCTCGAAAGAATCGGTGAAGTGGCTTATAAATTGGCTTTGCCACCACAGTTAGCAGGAGTTCATGACATATTTCACGTCTCGATGCTGAAGAAGTATGTGTATGATCCAGATCACATTATCACTTATGACAATCTGGAGATTCAGAAGGACTTGACATATGAACAAACGCCAATGAAGATTTTGGAACGAGAAGTACGTCAACTCAGAAATAAGGTCATTCCTATGGTGAAGATTCAATGGAAGAAAGCATGACCTTATGAAGCAACATGGGAAATCGAATCAGCTATGAAGAAAAGATTCCCGGAATTATTTAATTGTAAGTACACTCTCCTCAATCCATGAATTGAATTTAGAGACCAAATTCTTCTAAGTGGGGGAGAGTGTAGAGCCCCAAAATTTATAAAAGTAATTTCTAGTTATTTAAATAATATTCTGGCATTAATTGGGCTAAATAATCAATATAAGGCCAAAAGTGTGTTAATCAATTAACCCAACCCACTTAATTGAAGTCCAAAAGGGTTTAGGACCTAGACCATTAGGTTTGGCCCATGTTCTAGAAGGTATTTAAGCCTAATCAACGAATATTAATGATAAATACTAATAATATAAGATAATGATTTGGATAATTAACAAAAGAGTTTTTATAAATTGAAACTCTAAGCTACGATGACTGTAACGGTCTATCGTAAGACCGCCACAGCCATGTAACGCATGGGCACTCGACCGTTACATTCCTGTTAGTTCCGTAAGTGAAGGGACTCATGAAAGGATTGGAACTTGATGTTCCTATCCACTATGGATCAACTTGGGAAGGATTGTAAAGACTCTAAGGACTCTTAGAGATTAGGATTTGATGAAATAAGGACTCTGAACTTGATCTAATCCTCAAACCCTAGCCCAAACCCTATAAATAGGGCATAGTTTTGAACTGTGCGACCCTTACTTCTTGGACGTAAGAAAGCAAGGTAAGGAGTCATTATCTCAGGTAAGTTCTTTAGAATAATTTATTTACAATACTTTAGACTAACTCCCCTCTGAATTTCACATCTTTAGGTCAAGAGGGCGTGAAGTTAGAGCCTAAAGAAGTTGCTGAAAAAGTCACAAGAGAAGGAAGGGATCTAGGGCAAGGTTCTCAACCAAATTCAGAAACTACAGTCTAAGTAAGAGGTAGGTTATCTCATGAACGGCAAAAATAGCATGATAGGACTAAAAGCCCTCTGGTTTGATTGAATTCCATGCATTATAGAGCATTGATTTCATGTTTTATTTGTTCTATGCACATCATGCACCTCTTAGCCAAATTAAGAAATTAAAACATGACTATTCATCTATTCCTGATTACCTATGCATGTAGATGGCCTTACTTTGTTAACATGACTAGAAGCTCATCATGTTTTGATAAAAGACATAATGTGAGTTGATCTCTTAGTTTCTATGATTATTTTCTGTTAGCAGATACTGTAACGCACTAGCATAGGACCGTCACTTTGAAGTAACGGCCCTACGACAGACCGTTACACACTTTGTGGTATTGGAATTGCACGGTTGGTTCTAACGCGCTTGGACAGACGCGTTACAATCATGTAACGGCTGGGTCCTGACCGTCACTTTCACTGTGACGCCCCATCTCCAGACCGTTATATCCTGTGTTCTGTCAACCCTATGACTGAATACAACCTGCCAATCTTATTATGGTTAAAACCTAGTTACCTAAGTTTTAAACCTAATCATGTGATTTTAAGGATATTTGATTATTCATGATAGGTATTGCATGTTTTGTCATCACTTCTACTTAAGTTATGTTAAACCAAATTCTATAGTTTTGTACTATAAAGCATGACTTTTTAACATTGTATTGACGGAGTTTTTATCATGATTTTCACATTGATTATACATATCTCTCTCTGTCAATAGAGTCAATTCTATATGTACATGGCACATATTCCGGTATGTTGTCATTAGTTCACACCTTGCACTATAGGAACACAATCTTGGACATGAGGACCTCTCTATTGGATAATCCTTCCAATGGACTAGGAAATCATTGTTTCAAGGCCTCCGTAATTCTCCGCGAGCCTAGGATTCCCACTAGGACGCCGAGTTGGTTGTACCAATGAAAGCCCATTAATTAGAACACTCTATCGTGGTTTTGATTCTTGAAATGTAACGGCTTTGAACTGGACCGTCAGGCTCACGTAACGGCCCAGTGCCAGACCGTCACATTCCTCTGAGTCTATTTTTATCTTTCTGGACTCGGATCACTGTAACGGCCCATTACTGGCGCGTTACATAATGTAACGGCCCAGAGTATGACCGTTACTTAGCTTGTTTATGTTAACCCAAGGTTTGACCAAGGGTTGATATTCCAATGATTCTAGACAAACCTTGATGATCTAGAACTTGTCATATTGCTTAAATTGATCTAAAAGAAATGGAAGTTAAGAAAAATACCGTTATGCTGTCGATTTATTCTATAAGCATAACTTAGTTTAAATATCATTCTTGATCTCATATATTCAAAATTGAAGCATTCATTCATTGATTTTAGTTATCATGGAATTATTGGAAGTGCTATATTCTTGGCCATACGTTACTGTTATACTGCGTGGAAGTAGCTTAATTTATAACTGAAGATGCGATCGAGCACTGATTGTGTTCAAGGGCTCTATGCTAGTCCCTCGGCTGATTGCCAGAAACATACTATTTTATAAACCATGGGGTATGATGCTACTGGCGTCGCATTGCGCTGGGAGTACTATTTCTATAAATAAGTGAAGATCCACGGCACGACATGACATTCTTGCTTGATATTCCACAGAAATTCACGAAGCACTTGCTCTTAAGTATAAGATGCTAAAGTGAGGAATATGTGGCTTGCTAGTACAATCTCGTTACATTCTTGTTCATGGAAGGCCAATATCATGTTCTTGTTATATTATTGCTAGCTCATTCTTGATCATTCTATCTTACATGGTTATCTTGTTTCTATTGATTTGATCGCATGATTGATTCGCATTCGCATGATTTTACCTTATTTCTTTAGAGCTAAAATGATAATTACTTAAATAGTGCCTTCATGTTGATGCGAAGATACCTACTGGGCAAGTGTGCTCATGACCTATTTTTCAATGTTTTTCAGGAGATGGAAATAGTTTGGATTCGGATTCGGGCTATACTAGTAGTGGATCCGGAAGCGAGTGAAAGTGTTATAAAGATGAGAGTGAAGACTTAGGAAGTTAAAGTGTCTAGATTGAGTCAATGTAATTTTCCTATTTCTTGAGTCTAGTAAAATGGAAATCAAATTAGTGATTGTATCTTAAATATTGATCATTTATGAAATAACGTTGGAGTTTGAATATTATTGTGCAATTGCATTTATTTATGTGATTGTCTTGCGCTCTGATTGATTCTTGCTTGTAAGAGGCTTACCATGCCGGCTGTTTACGCTCCCCGAGCGAGTCTTCCGCTGTAATTAAAGGCTCGGGGCGTGACACCTTACACCCGAATCGACATAAAATCCATCCTTTGTGTTAGCATTTCCTTATTGCTGACGAATGAACTCCCTTTTTCGGCGCAAGACTTCATGTCCTAGCCGACTCTTTTACAACATTGCCATTACGGGCCTTACGCCTGAATCGGCATAGATCTATCCTTTGCGTTAGCATTTCCTTCTTGCCGACGAATGAACTCCCTTTTCCGACGCAAGACTTTGTGTCCTAGCTGAATCTTTTACAACATTGCCATTACGGGCCTTACGCCCGAATCAACATAGATCTGTCCTTTGCGTTATCATTGCCTTCTTACTGACAAATAAACCCCTGTTCCGGCGCAAGACCTCGTGTCCTAGCCAACTCTTTTACAACATTGCCATTACGGGCCCTACGCCCGAATCGACACGAATCTATCTCTTGCGTTAGCATTGCCTCATTGCTGATGAATAAACCCCCCTTTTTCTCGGCGCAAGGCATCGTGTCCTGGCCGGCCCTCTTAGCGTCCTCCCGTTATATGAGTCAAAAAAAAGAAAAGAAAGAAAAATGGGGCTTAAAATAAGAGGTACCCCACCGGCCTTGTTCCTACGTCAGGACGAGGGTAAAAAAATGGCTATAACCCGGCTGTGGCGAAAACCCGAAAGGGCGCCACAGGTAAAATCGGGTACCCCACCACTTGAAAACCCGATAGGGCGCGTGGGCAAAAGCAAGAGGGGGCTGGCTTCGGCGAAAACCCGAAAGGGCGCTTAAGCCAGTAATGTGGTAATTCAAAGTGCCTCTTCACCCTTATCTCCATGAAACTCCAGAAGGGATGAGCACCATAAGTCCCATCGGAGACCCTTTTCCTCAACACTATTCGACCCTTGTTATCATCGACAAGATCGGTCCCCATCCTTGCGACCCTTGCCACCATCGGCAAGATCGGTTAACATTTTTTTCTTAACCTGGACCTTACGTCTTCATTAATAAACCTATCCTTTGCTACGACATTCATCCAATGCCAATGGACGAGCCCCTCTCGGCCCCTGCCATCATCGGTAAGACCAGCCGATATTCCCTTAACTTGGACCTTCTGTCCTTGTTAATGAATCTACTTTAGCTTCGACATTCAAACCAGTGTCGACAAACAAACCTGTGATCAGCCCTCGCCATCATCAGTGAGGCTAATCGGCGTCTAGTCAGCCTGGACCTCCTCGTCCGTTACAAACAAACAAGCCCACGTTCATCCCGGATTCGTTCCGTGAATCAAAAAAAGAAAGAAAAGAAAGAAGAAAAGAAAAGAAAAAAATAGGCTTAAAATGGAGGTGCCTCGCCAGACTTGTTCCTATATCAGGACAAGGACAAAAATGGCTATAACTCGACTGTGGTAAAAACCCGAAAGGGTGTCGCAGGCAAAATCGGGTACCCCTCTACGTGAAAACTCGAAAGGGCGCGTGGGCAAAAGTAAGAGGGGGCTGGCTTCGGTAAAAACTCGAAAGGGCGCTTAAGTTAGTAAAGTGACATTTTGAAAGTTCCCAACTTCCTTGTGACCCTCGTCACCATCGGTGAGATCGGTCAACCTGCTTTTGACCCTTGTCACCATCGACAAGATCGGTCAACTTCCTTGTGACCCTTGCCACCATCAGCAAGATCGATCAACCTCCTTGCGACTCTCGTCACCATCGATCAGATCGGTCGGCCTACTTTTTGATACGCGCAGCGGAGAGTGAGATAGAAGGGGGGGATGAATAGATCACTCCCCAATTCGATAAACACAGCCACAAATTCTTAGCCCCTCAAACTATAGTGATAAAAGGCCACGTAAACAGACAACGAAGATGATAAGAGGAGAACTGATATCGAGAAAGCAGCCACAAATAAGCAAAGTCTCAAGAAGTTGGAGAGCAGCACACGAGACCAACCAAACCACAAATGAGACAGCGAATTTTTTAGGTGGTTCAATTGCTATCTGCAATCTACGTCCACCCCTTACTCAATCGAGTAAGGCTTCCTTGCACTTGAGTCGCACACAGCAGACTCAGTCTGCAACAACCGCTGCCAAACATCTTGTACAGAGGAACAACCTCCTCAATCTTCTGATCGACCAGAAGAAGAACACCGGAGAACTATCTCCCTTCCTTTGCATGCAGCAAAGGGAACCCTGTGCAGTTACTCTCAAGTAACTCACACAACCAGAGGATTGAACCTCTCTTCCTCCAAGACAATGGAGGGAACTGGAGAACCTCTCCCTTCCTCCGAACAGTGGAGGGTAACAATATGGAATGAAGATGATCAAACAAAAACTTGAAAACACAGTGATCGGTAAACGATAATATTCTCTAGAAACAAAGATAATGTCGCTTCTATAGAAGCAGATCTTCTCATTCACGAACACTTCTCCCTCTCAGAAATTTTTCTTTCTCTTCTGCTTCTGCTGGTCTCTTTCTCCTTCTCCTCTCTTTTCTATTCTCGTTGTTATTGTTTCTTCTGCTCAGCATTCGCTTTTTATAGAGCATCAGAGGATGGGCGTGTGCTTTCCATTATTCCCGCTCAAAGGCCTTACCCCACGTGGCAGAATCCCTGCACACTTCTTTCCATGTGTCACGATCCTATCACCTCCTCCATACTGGGATCACAAGCCATTCTTATTCTTCTCGAAGGAGAAAAAATACCTGACAAACAATCAGAGGAAAGCATTTCGGATACTGGTAAGAAGAATGACATTGCTCTGGGCATATTGGTGCTGAATGCACGAACTGGGAGGGATGCACCGTTTATATAAGACATGAAGCATATGTTGCACCGAATGTGATTAGACATAGCATGCACTGAGTAGAGATATTCAAGTCAACCATTGAATTGACCTACTAAAGTGCTTGACCCCACATGCACAGACTCTAGCGTCCACCCGTGCAGCTGATGTGTGTAGATTCCAATTAAAATATAAGAAAAATCCACTTAATAATAATAAGTAAAAATATATATATATATATAAATGAAGGAATTAATGGGCGAGGGCAAAAATAAGCACGTCGTGCTAATGAGGAGTGTGATCGCTAGAGGGGTTACCTCAAGAAAAATAAAAGTGATCGCGTGTACCTTGTATTGAGCGGGTGAGATTGTGGACTTTTCCTTCCTCCTTCTACCGGCCGGCTGATGAAGGGGGTTCCTAGCTTTGATTCCCCTTGTAAGAACACACAAAACGAATGAAAAGAATGGATTAGCCAAAAGGTGTAGTATCAATGCTCAAAAATTAATAAATTGATCAAATGAAGCATGAACACACCTTGTGTGTTTTAGTTTTTAAAACCCCTTAAGAGGAGTAACAAAGGGTATGGAAGATATGAATGTAGAATATGCAAAGCAAGATGTATGATGTGAAGAACGTTTCTAGCAAAGAGCTAGAAAGAACAATGGGTGATGATGAATGTTAACCAAACAAGAGAAGAAAATCTCCTCTCTGCTGTGCGTGCAGCAGTACTGGGAGAAAAAAGAAGTTGTTGAACAGCAGCTGAAGACCACCTGTAGAGAAAGAATCAACCACCAGAAGAAATCACTTAAAGATAGAACCTGTAAAACACCAAAAAAACTCTCCTCTTTGTTAAAACTCATAGTAGTTCTTCTGTTATCGTATTGTTTTTGCATTGCCTTTTTACGCGCGAGAGAAGAACAGCAGGAGTATTTATAGCCCAAAAATCCTTGTAATAATAGGATTAAAATAAGGTAATGGACTTCCAATAAGAAATCCTCTTCCCAAATAAACACAAGGAGTAAACCGGGGAAGGGATCATTACTGGAAAGAAGCAGGCGAACGGGAGACGGAAGTGAAAATGACGACCTATAAAAGGGCGTCAATTGAAAATGACGACATCACCAAAGGTGTTAATTAAAATGACGACGTGCACTCAGCCGTCAATCCCTGGATTTAATTATGGCAACAAATGACTTTCCTTATTAAAGATTTTGAATTGACGCCTACGAAAACGGGCGCTAAATAATAAACGCCCATTAGAGCGACGTCAATTACTTGATTTTTTATTTTGATTAGGATTCGTAAAAATCCAGGAAACAACGCCTCTATTCATAGTCGTCCATTTATTAAGAGGCGCCCTTGGATAGGCCGTCAATTAAATGACGCCCCTCCTTAAGGCGTTAATTCCAATTATCAAAGAAAAAATGCCAAGAAACTACAATTAACACATAGAAAATAGAAAAACTTCATATTAAGCCAATATTGAAGTCCATTTTGGGGCGTCATATGGTGACATGAGATTTACTCAACATAGCATCATTTTTAGCGTGTCTACAGCTGTCCCGCCTTGGCGTCTACTTTACAAGGGAGTGAGACGGAATGAAACAAAAGTGTAACAAGTGAAATGAAGTGGAACGAACTGATAAGTAGATGCCAAGGTGTGATGTGACACGCCTTCGACACTAAGCGTTGGAAATCTTTTCAAAATCCTGAATGAAACAACTCCGGATGATTACAAGAAAGTAATGATCAGCTGGACCGAAGGGACTAAACTAAATGAACTAAAAATGTGCGCGAGGGCACGAAAGGGGAGACACCATTGGAGAGCGATTATCAGCCAATGTGGACGTGCTACAACCAAGGTGGATTTGTAGTAAAATAAAATGAGTTGAGATAAAGATCCAGCGAATGAATGTTTTTCAAGGAACCAGCCTGAGCGTCTTCAAAGAGAATAAAATACTTGATTTGGAATGGAATATCTCATGCCAACTCAATTAAGAGCGAGTGACCTTCATTATTGGCGTAATATGAAGTTTTTCATCATTAAGCTCAAAGTCCTACATGATGCATGCCGGGCTAAAGGAAAAATTAAAACAAACTAAAATCGAAGAAAATCAAGGATAATATTGCTAAGCCATCGAGATTTGATCAAGAATCTAGATCTCTAAGTTGACACTAAGCCGAAGCCCGTTTATCCTCGCATCAACTCAGAAAGTGGAACCATCGTCCCAAACCTTAGATGACCTAACGACCTATCCGTATGATCAAGACTCCCCTGAAATTATCACTATTTTTGATGAAGGGGAACTCAAATTCCAGGTTCACCAGAACCACAAGGTCCTTGATATGTTATAATAGCGTAGATATCATATAGTAACAATGCATACAGGAGAGATACAAGAGTGAAGTGATGTTACCAATAGAACAATCCGAGCATTTCCAGACTTGCATAACCTGCACTTCTGCACTTCAAAGCTCATCAGCTCATCAAAAGAATTATCAGCTCAAGACAGCTCACAATATGATCATAAGTGCACAATATAAGTAATTCTATCAAGATACAATAGCACTTAAGTTCATGAATAATCAAAATGCTGTAAACTGAAGAAATGATGACCCTGTGAAGTGGCGTCAAAATGGTAAATGACGACGACCATGAGGGCGTTAATTACATTGAATGTTCGATTAGGAGTTGGAACGCAAATGACGCCCTCCATGGAGGCGTTAATTAAATGACGACCCTGAATGTGTCGTTAATTACAGAAATGACACCAATGGGCGCGTCGTCAATTAACTATTTTCGTTTCCTACTCAGAAATAAGCTTCCAGCAACTCGTTCTATTCAGACACAAACCGTGATTCCTGTTAGCGTTCCATTATTATAAAAAGGGCAACTGTTCATCTTCTAAGCACCTCAGAACTATCAAGCAGACAGAGAACCGAAGAAGATCAGAGCAGACAGAACTAACAGAAGAACTAGCAGAAGAACTAGCAGAACTAATTCCAGGAAGATGAACAAGATGATTCAAAGACGTGCTAAGAAGTCTCGGATGAGTTTTCCTAGAATTTGTGAAGTTCCCAGCCATATCAGTGGGAGAATTGCCAAAAGCCAAGTAAGTGTTTTGATTATTAAAAGCTTTTATTTCTTTTATTTCTTTCTTTCTTTTCGCAAATTCTGATTGCATTTCCTTCCTTCTTTCTTTTTCTTTCAGGATTACCCAAATATCCCAGGACCAAGGAGATTTTTGAAGATTAAATGGTTTCCTTTACGACTCTCCAAAATCTCTTTAGACATGAAATCTTTTCTCTCTAGATGGCACCTTCTTGGCCTTATAACCCATGCTACTCATTACAATGATATTCACCTAGATTGGGCCTCAATTGGAGCTCTCATAGAACTATGGCACCCTCATATCCATACTTTCCTCTTTCCCACATTTGAAGCTACCATACTCCTAGAGGAAGTAGAGATGCTCCTTGGGCTAAGAAAAATGAAACAAGGAGAAGAGTCAAAGATGGCTCACATGACCAAACCAATAAAAGCTCATGACATACTCACTAGCCTTATTCAAAGCCCAAATTTAGTGAATCAAATGAAAGCCCATAAAGGAGTCAACCTTTTTAAACTAGCTTCATGGGTGTACAAAAATATGGACAAGGCCCAAGAAGATGAAAACTTATTGGAGAGAGTAATGAAGGGGTTTGTTATATGCATAGCGGGAGCTCTACTCTTCCCTTCAACGGAAGACCATCTAGAAGAACACCACCTAAGTGCCATTGCTAGCATGTGGGAGGGAAAAAGAATAGGTCCGGCGGTACTAGCCAACCTATACAATGGGCTTACCTCGGCATCATTGGGACGGCCCCTTTACGGGTCTGTGCTTCTTCTATCTTGCTGGGTAGATCTCCACTTCAAATTTGATCCTTGCCAAGCAACCCAAGCGGCGTCCAAAATCTTTTCCAAGAGCCCCCTCCGATACATGACGGATTCTTTGGGCTTATGTGAGAGAGTAATCAATCGGGTTCCTACGCTAAAGAAAAGAGGAGATTGGAGAGACTATTTCAAGATGATGCCTAAGAGCGGTTTTACTTGCACACCGGGGTTCCTCAAAACCCAAGAACTCCGCTCAAGGCTTTCTTCCGGCATAGAGCTTCGGTTGATCGGCGGGAGCGACTTCGTCCTCTACAATGCACACCGATGCCTCCCACAGCTCGGGCTACCTCGGCACATCTTTGAAGAATCTTCTCATCTACCTCCACTCAAAAGAAGGGAACTATGCTCAAGTGGATATCAAGAGGAGATCAAAACAATAATGGCTCAATGGAAGGTTGGACTACTCCAAAAGTCCAAGACACATGTAGAAGAAGAAGAAGACAAATGCAAATCTTATGTACTGGCTCTTAGGAAAATAAGGCCTATGATGGCTCAATAAATGTATCAATGATTTTCCTTAATGAAATAAAGATTGGTTTCTTATTTGAGCCCAAACAATGAGTTTATATGATTACATCTTCCAATTCTATGTGATTATGTCTGAAAACTGAGCTTCGGGTTCTCTGTTCTAAACAGCGCCTCCATGAACAGTGTCAATTGATTAAACCACGCCTTAATCCACGTCGTCAATTCACATAAGAATAATTAATTCCTCAAAAGAATTGGAATTACAATTGACGCTCTCAGGAGCAGGCGTTCATTAATTCGCGCCCCAAGATAAGGTGTTAATCGCTTTAAATTCTTCAAATTATTTTCAAAATAATTTCTTAATTTCATATAAATAACGCCTTGACGTATGTCGTGTATTAAGAAACGGACGCTTGCTGACAACGTCGTCAATTACAAACTGCAAATCATGAGCTCAATCACGTCCATCACGTCCATCAGTTCCCATTAATGCACCTGACGACGGTTGCGAGTTCCAACGCAAATAAAAATGACGCCTCAGCTCATGTCGTCAAATCTTTAAATAACGCCTGCCCTTGGGTCGTCAATTCCACTCGACCTTTAAAGCCCTTTCTCCCTCCTTCTTCTCCTTCCTTTGTCTTCTTTCTTCTCCCCCTTCTGCAAACCCTAACCGAAAGCCCCCATTCTCCCTCCATTCTATCTCTCTCATTCTCACTCTACTCTCTCTACTCTCTCTCTCTTCTCGAACCCATGGCGGGCGGTGCGCACAAGCGGCAGAGGGTGAATGCCCCCGATGTGGTGGACTTGGAAGATGAGAACGCCATGAAGGAGGCTCCTCCCGCGGCGGCTGAGGAAGCACCGGCAGCGGAGCACGGTGTTAACGAAGAGGAAGAAACCAATGAAGAAGAAAGGGAAGATGGAGAAGAAGAAGATGAAGATGATGGTGACGATGACGAAGACGAAGACGACGATGAGGAAGACGAAGGAGATGAAGAAGGAGGGGAAGAAGAAGAACAACCACCGTCGGCGGCGGCGGTTGCCCCTCGACCGGGCCAACCGCGGCGGCCACGGCAACCCCGACAACCCCTCCGGGGAGGGCTGATCGTGCCCGAACGACGCAAGGTAGGCCCCCAAACCCCCAATTTTTAATTTTATTTTCATTTTATTTCCATTTTTTCACCATTTCCATAGCCCTCGGTTGAAAAAACCAGTGACTCAGACAAATGACGCCCCCAGGGGTGTCGTCAATTAAAACGACGCCCAAAGTAAGGTCGTCAATTCAATTAATTTAATTTCTGAAAATGATTAATGCATGAAATCACGCCCTGCAGCATGTCGTCATTTTAAAATTTATCATGTTTATCCATCTTGCTGTTAATTTCCATGCCATTTCATTTATTTAAAACATATGTGCCTCTGTTTATTTCATTTCGCATGTTAATAACTTCGAAACCCCCGAAAAACAACGCCCCCCACCGGGGCGTCAATTCATTAAGCAACGACCATAGGGGTGGTCGTCAATTCAATATTTTCCAGAATTGTAATTTAGGACAAAAATTGCTTTTTAAACAGCGCCCCTCACGGGGGCGTTACTTAAACAAATGACGACCCAGGGCTAGGCGTCAACTTTAAATTCCTCACATGTTTAGGAAATTTCCTTCAAAACAACGCTCCCCACATGGGCATCATTTAAGTAAACAACGACCCAGGGTGGGTCGTTAATTCAGAGGTGCGTCAATTAAATAAGCCACGACCTAGGATAGGTCGTCAATTAAAACAGAGAACAAATGTAACAGCAAATGAACTTAAATGAATATCCACATGAAAACTTAAGTGAAAATTTTATTTTTGTTGCATGCAGGGGTTGATGAGGATGCGGATCTCCTGGGTCCAAGTCCGAGCAGCTTATTACGGACTCCCCGAGTTCCAGAGGGCTAGGGTAGATGCTATGGGGTTCGGACCCTTCCTTAGTATAGAGCCTGTGAGACCAGACCTACCCTTGATCCAGGTGCTTAGAGAGAGATGGGACAGGACTAGCAGGGCATTTCTGATGCCATGGGGTCATATGGTTCCTACCCTAGAGGACGTCACTAGGATCCCTGGGTTGAGGGTAGACGGCGAGGCAGTGAGTGGGATCACCCTACCCGATTATAGTGAGCTTACGCAGAGACTGCTAGGTCTAGAGACAGTTTACGAGACGCCTAGCGAGTGTAGGACCATCTACCGCACCGATCTTACCATGGCTATAGGGTTGGGTGATTCTAGGTAGAGGTCGAAGGAGTCTCTAGAGCAGTTCTCATAGAGATTGATTGATGGGTCTAAGGCTGCCTATTGCCAGGACCCAGCAGACAGAGAGAGAGCAGATCGAGACTTGAGGAGATTCTTATTCCTGATGCTCAGGAGGTTGTTGCTTGGCACGAAGGGCGACATCATCAACTGCCGATTCTTGGGGATTCTCGAGGATCCAGAGGGCGTTGGCAGATACGCCTGGGGAGCAGCATTGCTGGCGCACTTGATGACCGACTTGTCTACAGGGACAGGTCGAGAGACGATAGTCAGCGGCTTCTCACCTTTTCTTCAGGTATGCATTTTCATTTTTTTTCTTTTTTCTTTTCCTTAAATGTATGTGAATGCTTTACTAATGCAATGCATGGATACAGATATGGAGCCACCTATACATGCCGATGGGGCGTGTCGACTCATGGCCTGGAGATGGGGGATCTTTTCCTCTAGCACCGTGCTGGCTACTAGTGGTGACTGGAGCCCCACTCACATACGAGCTGCGAGTGTTACGACGGGAGTTCCGCGACTTCCCCGCCTCACTGGTATGCATGCTTAATGTGATGCAAAATTTTTATTTATGGAATATGATATGATATGATATGATGGATGATTGTGAATGCAGGTGAGGTGGAGACCCTATGAGGGGATGACTGACGAGGGCCAGCCGTGGGTCGTAGCGGGCCGACCTCGCTTCGGGCATGAGCTTTGGGTTCATTGCCTGAACGAGATTGAGCCGTTACGGCTTAGGCCGGTGATGAGGACCCTCGGCCTACACCAGGAGTGGGTCGAGGTTGGAGAGCCGCGAGGAATAGGCAAGAAGACATGCGGTCGCACGAAGGAGATCGACTGGAGAGCTCGGTTCCCTGACCAGTATGCCGACTGGCAGCGTGGCGGGACCCGAGTCACCTCACAGGTGGTGGACAGCTCCGAGTACCTCCGACGCTACTGGGAGGTTTACGCTGGCCGACCCCAGATGAGGGTCTTAGGGGTATGTATGCATGCACTTATTTCTAAATTAAATTGCGAATGCTTTGTATATCTATTATGCGATTAATATATAATGAACGCAGGACGCACGGGACATGGTGGCGATGGACTTGCAGGTCCACCTCCACAGCCTAGAGGCCCAGCTGGCTACCACGCGGGCAGATCTTGAGACCCTGGTGAGTGTTTAATTTTTCCTATATGCAAATGAATTACTGAATTATTGATGATTAGCCACTGACAGTCTCAATAAATGCAGCGTGCCCAGCAGGGAGCAGCGGTGAGAGAGACGGGAGAGGCCTCCAGCTCGAGAGGACATAGTGTAGAGACGACTGCACTAGCGGAGCAGTTAGCTGGAGCAGTGACACGGGCCGAGGCAGCAGAGCACGACCTCGCCACACGGGTATGCCTCAAACACTCAAACTTCTATTCAATTATTTATGTGATATGCTCATGAAAAATTATGTTTACAGACTGAGGAGCTCCGGGCCTCTCTTACCTACATCGAGGAGGGACAACAGGCGATGGCCACCCAGGTGAGTTATTTATTTTCAGTTGTTTATTGCTTATATCATGAATTATTGAATTATATATATGGAACTGATGATTTGTTTGAATGTTTGCAGACCTCGGAGCTACAGGCGGCGCTTACCCAGGCTGCTTTAGCCGGGACGGAGTTGGCCATCCGCGAGCAGCGGGTCACCGAGCTCGAGAGGGCCTTGAGGCGGCGAGAGGAGCTACCCCAGGACGTGGCAGAGTTCCGAGTCACCCTCGAGATGGAGCGGAGGGAGCGTGCCCGGGAGCGTGAGGAGCACCAGGCGGACCATGCGGAGCTTGCGGGTTTGAGGGCCCAGCTAGCCGTTACCCAGGAGCGGCTGCGAGTGACCGAGGAGCAGCTTCAGCGAGGCCGGGAGCGAGCGCGGGCTGCAGGGTACACCTTCACCAGCTCCACCTTCGTGGCGGGTTCCTCTCTCCGGCAGAGGAGCGAGGCAGAGGAGCAGGCTCGAGCTCCAGCTACTTCACGGGGGTCCATGCCCCCTCCACGAGTGCCTCGTCGAGAGGACGAGAGTGAGGCCGAGAGTAGGAGACAGGAGGGTGGAGGCGAGAGCTGAGAGACTTACTTGTACTCCTCCACCCTCACACATGTACTCAGATATTTATAATATATATATATGAGATTGAGATTTTTGTTTACCTGAGCACTTATGGACTTGTGTACTTGCGTTTTTTTTACTTTCCTTTTCGTTCTTGTTCGTTCGTTCGTGCCCTGCGCCTGTAGTTCACACTTAAACAAACAGATTAATCCATCTGTCCGGCTTGACCCCTTGCTCAATAAGCAAGGGATTGTCTCTTCTTTGACCTTGTTGACGGGTCAAGGGGCCAAGCCTCTAATTAATAAAGGCGGATAATGAAAATATATAGGGAAATGCAGCATGCAAGCAAGCAAATGTCAACTTTTAAAATAAAAGATGTCCACACGAGGATGCAATCAAGCATATGAGATGAGCAGCAGCCGGCTTAATTTTCTTTTATTTTTTATGATATATATTTTTTATCACATTTTCAAAATGACGCCGTCGCATACGGGCGCTGATTGCCAAAATGACGCCGCTCTGGGGGGCGTTTATTTAGAAAATCATTTTTTATATTTTTTATATTTTTATCCTGAAAAATGACGACATAATAAAAGGCGTGAATAAATACGCCGCTTTAAAAGGTCGTGAATTAAAAGATCAATGTTTATGTTGTTTTTTTTGTGTGTGTGTGAAAATGACGACTTCATAGAAGTCGTGAATTATGGAAATGACGCCCGTTCGTGAGGGAGTTAATTAAGAAAAACACATTTTTCCTTTTCGAGACATAGCACAGTTCAAGTGCCTTAAACCCTGTTGGGTTCGGTGCTATGTATTCAGAGGGGGGTGAATGAATCTACCCTTTAAAAATTTCTCCCAATTAAAATCTAATGCTCACAACTGAAGAATTAACGACTAATGGAATGAATTAAACTTCAGATCTAATCCTGTCAAAGGACTCTTGATACCACAATCAAACACACAGTGTGCAATCAAAACATATCGTCCCTATGCATTCATCTAGAGGAAGCATATTAGAAATCAAACCATTGCACAGAGGATTTTTAGGTGGTTCGGTCCTCCAGACCTACATCCACCCCACACTCAAACCAGAGTGTGGATTCCGCTGACTCACAGCTTGAACCGCTGGACATCACAGCTTGCCTACAACCGCTGGGCATTACAGCTTGCCATCCGCTGGGCAACACAGCTTGCCATCGGCTGGGGACTACAGCTTAACCCGTCCGAGGTATCCACCTCGCCGCTGTGCATCACAGCTTGCACTGCTGACGAACAGCTTGAAGAAAGGTTTAAAATGAAAACACAAAATGGGAAATAACAGCAACGAAAAGCTGGAAATGAAACTCGAAACTATAGCTCGCTCTTGAAGTAATGTAGCTTGGATTTGATCCAGAGGCTACCGATCTTCTTCTTCTTCTGCTGATCTCTCACTCTCTTTTTCTTTCTCTTCGCTTTTGTTCTCTTAGGATCGTGTAGGCTCTCAGTTCCTTCTCTACTTCAGTTCTTTTTCTCCTCTGCACGAGCTCTTCTATCACCATTGGCCTCCTTCTGATGGAAGAGGCTTCATATATATAGAGCAGTTGGAAGGGCGTGTGTCTTCCACATCTCCCGCCCAAACGCCTGACCACGTGGCAGCATTTCAGCAAGCTTCAGTACACGTGTCACGATCCTGGCTTCTTGGATCTCTTGCCCTTTTGAATCTCCTCGAGCATAAGCACCTGTCAGTCAGTCGAAGGGAGTATCAGCTTAAGACAGTAAAACCCTGTACAGACTTAATTTATGCAAGCAACGCTGAGGCATGTACAGACTTCATGTATGCAAGACTATGGCATTTTCAGACTTTGTGAATGCAAAGCTAATGCATGTGCAGACTTCATTTATGCAATGTGCAACCAATGTGCAGACTCGCTAGTGGGTGTGTGCGAGAGAATGTATAGACTTGATGGCATATGATGCAGTATGCATATGGTGAATTATGCACATTGAAAGTTGAATGCACTGTCATGCTGTTATTGTGCAGACTTAGCGTGCAACAATGTGCAGACTCAGCGTGCACCATTGTGCAGACTTACTCAAATGATGTGTGAGCATAGCAACACACAATGTGCAGACTTTGTGCAATGCATGAGGCAATGTATAGACTTATATCAAAGGAGTGCACAAATGCAGATAGCAAGGTATAGACTTTACATCTATCAAAGTATGCACAACAACAATGGATGCTCAGGCATGCAGACGAATGTGTAGACTCTGCGTGCAATGTATAAACAATGTGCAGACTTTGAACGTAGGTAAAGACAACAATGTGTAGACTTTGCTCATGTATGGACTTAGTGTGTGCGAGCATGCTAACATGCAATGTGTAGACTTTGAGTGTGCGTACAATGCAGCAACTAATGTATAGACTTGCGTTCAGCAGTAATGTATAGACTTGAACACATGCATGCTATGCGATGTATAGACTTGCCAGCAACAAGTGTATGGACTTAACAGCTATGAATGTGCAGACTATGTGTGCGTGCATGCTGCAAGGCAATGAATAGACTTGGTGTATGCAGTCTAGACAATGTACAAACTTTGTGTTGCGAACACAAGCTGTACGGACTTTAAATGTGCATGCATAAAGACGCTAAGTGAGATGCTGGCTGTATAGACCTGAATGATGCATGCACAAAGACGCTAAGTGAGACGCTCACTGTACGAGAGACAAATGTGTAGACTCATAGAGACACTGAGTGAGACGGTGAATGCACTCGAGAACAATGTACTGACTTGCTGTGCCTGCGCCAAATGCGATGTATAGACTTGCTATGTCTGCGACACATGCAATGTACAGACTTGCTATGTCTTCGACAAGGTGATGTACAGACTTGTTGCTGCCTGCAACTGGATGATGTACATACTTGCACGAGACACAGCATGAGACGCTGAACTGCCAAGAATGTATAGACTTGTAAGTGCTGACAGACGATGTACATACTTGCATGATACGCTGAATGAGACGGATGTTCACGAGACATGAACTGCATTGGCTGTACAGACTTGTGCTAATGCAGCAAGTGGACAATGTACAGACTTCAAGTGCGTGCAGCAAGACACTGTGTAAACTTCAGCTCGTGCAATGCAGTGTACAGACTTTGAATGGCAGTCTATGCAACCAATGCAGTGTACAGACTTTATATGCACGATGTACAGACTTCAAATCAAAGGATGCACGATGTACATACTTCAAGTCAAAGGATGCACGATGTACAGACTTCAAATCAAATGATGCACGATGTACAGACTTTGAACGTGTGTAATGTGCAAACGTTGTACAGACTTGAACCCGTGCAATGCAGCAAGGCAATGTATAGGCTTGAACGCGTGCAATGTATAGACTTGCCAACAGGGAATGTGCATGTGACAGCAATGTATAGACTTTGAATGCAAACACCGGCTGTACAGACTTGAGAAATGATGCATGAACAATGTGGCGATGTATAGACTTAATGTATGCATTAAAAGGATTGTACAGACTTTGATCTTGCGAACACAGGCTGTACAGACTTTGAATGATGCATGCACAAGACGATGCACAGACTTGCCAGACGCATGGACCAAGTCTATATAGACTTGCTTAACTGACGCATGCAGCAATGTATAGACTTGCCAGACACATGGACCAAGTCTGTATGGACTTTGAATGAACGAGCATGCATTGTATAGACTTTGAGTGATGCACAAACATATGCAATGTATAGACTTATGCATTGAGTATAGAACACTGCATGACCTAGCACACTGATGCATTCTCCACAGAATAGATCAGACATATGCATTCATGTGATGACTCAAAGTGTTATTCTTAGCAAAACAATATGGTGACTCATTCATGTTGCTATCATTAAAACACCATATTATCATCAAAGCACAAGGGGCACAACAATCTCCCCCTTTTTGATGATGGCAATATAATGAGTCACACTGACTCGTCAAACTATTCTCCCCCTTTGACATAATCAAAAAGAAAGGAAATAGTTTGAGAGACAAAATTCAGCACACAGACTATTTTCCCACAAATTCAGAGTACAGAGAAAGAAACATAGTTCACTGAGATAGAGTTCCCCCTTATGACAAGAAAACATATCTCCCCCTATCAATATGCTTGCAGAACTACTCTCCTCTTAAATGCAGATAATGCATAACTCCCCCTGAAGCGTAGGAATGAACTCTAGTTATCCAATAAATCAATCTGAAATATACCATTACAAACAATCTGAACTCTGGTTGTGGCACCTCACATATGCATGAACAGAATGAAACAAGTGGAAAGTCCACAGAATCAGAACTGGTTGCAAAACAAGATGGAAGATTCCAACAATGTGGAGAGGAAAGTGATTGATGATATGAAGGTAAAAGTAGACAACAATAATCACAAGACGTCTCAATGAATAATCAATAGCAAGATTTATGTTGATCAGGCTGACTGGAATGAATCTGATCATGAGAGATTTTAATGCTTGCACCACTACAATAAGTCTTAAGAAGAATAGACTCTTCTATCATAAAGGGTTATGAAGTGGCAACTTAACCAATCTGATTTAATTATGATGTATACCAAATTTGTCAAGTTAAACTCAATACTCATATCTGAATCCAAGTTTTAATAAAGGTGAACCAAATAGTCAGATAACAGTCAAAATTAATCATATTTATCTTACACACATGATCTCAATAGCTCCTTTGAAAGTTACACAGATTAGTACTGAGGTTAAACACTTTTACAAGAACATGAGTTGACAGAATTTTCAATATATTTTCATTTGAAGCACATTATATTTTTCCTGAGCAATTTAGGTTGATCAACACCTTTTTACATGAGGCACAACACGTCTCAGGTGAAGTGACCCAGTTACTCAGTGTGATAACTGTCATTGCCTCTTAACTTCGAGAACATAGTTAGCAATATAAGTATCTTTTTACATGAGAAGACACATTGATCAGAGGCAAGACTCCCCAGTTACTCAACACAGAAATGCCATTGCTCTGTCAGGTTCTCAATGAATTTTCATTTTAAGTGACTATGACACTTCATGACTTGGGTTCACTCCATTTCTTTGATGGAAAACCCAGTTTCTTAGTGAACAAGGTCATTTCATTACTCACTGATTTTATTTCCTATCAAAATTTTCAAAGTTAATGTTTAACAACAATACTCACTCTATGTATCTTAACCAAAGTAGCCCTGATTTCAAATTTTCAGATATCTGATGAGTGAGTCTAAGGTTTTTATGACACATATGGTTAATATTTATTAAAGCTTATCATTCAGATATTTTCAATTCATTTAATTACCAATCTGAGAATACATTAATCTTATATCAGTCTGATTCAGTGGTAATTCTTAAACCTATATGATAGGAATTTCTACAAAGTTCTCAGACTGAATTGCATGACATGCAGCTTAAGTTCCTCAGACCGAATACAGACACAGCTGATCAACAAACACCACTAGACACAATCATTCAAACCAGCTAAGAATAATGTGAAGAATGAGTGTAAGCTGGTGTAAGAGTCAATCACTAATAGAGAAGAGCATTAGAAGAGAGTTTATCAACAAACAGTAGCTGAGTCTGGAATACAGACTGATCAACTGTTTTGGTGAAGACAGTAGAGAATTTAATTGAACAGCACATAGGCAAGAGAAAGAATCATATTACTAGACAAACGGAGTTCATGAGGTGAAGAAGAGATGAAATAGGAATGCTCCCCCTGTCTAAATGCAATGGAATATCTTTTTAGGTTTTTCAAAATTTTATGACATGCACTACTCTTCATATGTGCAGTATGCAACAAATCTGATAAGGAGAGCATGATGACCAAGCGACAGCAGACAAGCTCCCCCTGACAAAATGCATGATATGCAATGAAGGCACAACAATATGCACTGTGAACATGAGATGCACCGACTATATGCAAGACATGCAGCTACCTATACTCGGTGTAAAGAAGATTTTTCAAGTGATTTGACTGATTTTTCATGAGAAATAGGAGTTCTGAAGATGGGATAGAATATGTAGATATGACAATGAATCAGATGGGTAGACAGGAAGAGTTCAGACAATTGACACCACTGAAGAATTTAGAAAGGCTCCCCCTGTCTATATGCAGTGAATCACTTCTTTTTGGAATTTTCAATATGATGATATGTAATGCAGTCACTACACGTATGCTTATGCAATGACTCTCATTCAGATATGATTCATGCAAATCAGACAGAAGAGAATTACCATAAGCATGATTATGCAATTCACATTTCAGAAAGTTTGAATTTAGCACTAACTGATCAACATGATATTTAGTCATTTCAAATTAACACTTTCAGATGATAAAATTTAAGGTGAGTGCTCAGAACTGACCTAAGAAATGCAATCCCGGGGTTCCAATTTTGAGTGCCTTGGCTTATTTACCCCTCTTATTCATTCCAAGGCACACCTGCAACAAACACATCATTTTGATGCAACAGGTACCCAAGAAACCTTGGGTCCTGATTTACCATTAACTCCACCAAATGGTATTCTTGACTTTTTGTGAACCACAGAATCATCAAAATCCGTCAACTTATAGTTGGACAAGTAATAACCAAATTGACCATAGTGATGATAGGTAGCAAATTTCAAGTTCTTTTTGTGCACATTATTTTGAGCATGCATATTGAAGTTTCTATTTTGAACATGAACATTTTGTTCTCTAAAATCTGTCAACCAGCATTGACATGCTTTGTGGCCAGATTGTCCACAGTTAGAGCAATCACTTGACTTTCTCATGAAAACATGTTTCTCCTTTCCAAACATATTCTGGTGAATAGGGAATTTGACAGATTTATACATGTGTTCACTCTCCTGTGCATACCAGCATTGAGCAGCAATGTGGCCTGGTTTGCCACAGCAGAAACAATTTAGTTTCTTTCTTTGAAAAACATGATTTTTAACAGAAATTTTTTGTGCAGTAGTAGCAGCTAGGTCATCTAATTCAAACAGCTTACACTCATGCATCATATGACCTATCTTATTGCAATAAAAGCACTGCACATTCTTTTTCTTTTCAAACTAAATTTTATGAGAAATTTTTTTACAGCAATTCTTCTTTCTCTTTTGATCAGCCCCGTGCTTATGAATGTTCTGAGATTTCTTAGGTGAAACAGATTTTGAGGTACCAGCACATTCTGAACTTTTCACAAAAATAATTTGTTCTTTTCCTTTGATACTTCTCGACAAGGAGTCCTTTACATCTTCAATTTCAGAGTTAAGAGTCACAATGTTAGCTTCGTATTTGTTTAGCTCAGATTCACACGCTATCAGCTGCTGTTGCAAAGCATCATTCAGGTTCTTCAGAGTTTAATTTTCTTGTTAAACCATTATTTCATTGTTGTTCTCATTTTCCTTCACAACTGATTTTCCTTTTTCAAATGACAACCATCTTTCAGAGAAGACAGTATTAAGAACCATTAGCTTTTTATTTTGATCTTTAAGATACATGTTTTCTTCAATCAGCTTATTTTGAAGTTGATCATTTTCCTTCTTCTGAGCCAGCAAGGAGTCATTTTCTTCTTTCAATGATCTGATTTCATGCATCATTTCTTTTCTTAGTTTCTTTTTCTCAGATTTGACTCTATCATATTTAATCAATAAATGCTCATTCATGGCAATTAAATCATCATAACTGATATTCTCTATTTCGGAGTTTACCTGAGAGGATGAGTCCTCGGACTGATCTCTAGCCATAAAGCACATTTTCTCATCTCTGCACGATCTCTCCAATATTCGGTTGATGATTTCCGTTGCACTCCTACACTCATCAACAAATGGAAAGCAATGAGAGTCTATTGCCCTTTTAGTTAGATCTAGGGCCTTTTGATTTTCTTCAGATTTCAGTCTATCTGAGGACTTCCATTTGGATTTGTCCTCAGGAACTTCATATGGATTGTGAGCTATGAGTATCCATAAATCAGAATTCATATGGATCACATAGTCTCTAAAACGACTGTACCATCCATAGAAGTCTAAACCAGTGAATACAGGAATTTCAGCCATAAGTGCAAGATGAAACAGATCAGATCAAGAGCAATGCTAGTAGAGAGCTCAAAACAATGCAATCGAACAGATCAACTCAAATCGCACCAAATCCAATTACGGATCGGATCTGCAGGTCGTTGGACTCTCTGTGCAGACACCCGCTCTAATACCAAGTGTTGGGTTTGGTGCTATGTATTCAGAGGGGGGTGAATGAATCTACCCTTTAAAAATTTCTCCCAATTAAAATCTAATGCTCACAACTGAAGAATTAACGCCTAATGGAATGAATTAAACTCCAGATCTAATCCTGTCAAAGGACTCTTGATACCACAATCAAACACACAGTGTGCAATCAAAACATATCGTCCCTATGCATTCATCTAGCGGAAGTATATAAGAAATCAAACCACCGCACATGAGGATTTTTAGGTGGTTCGGTCCTCCAGACCAACATCCACCCCACACTCAAACTAGAGTGTGGATTCCGCTGACTCACAGCTTGAACCGCTGGGCATCACAGCTTGCCTACAACCGCTGGGCATTACAGCTTGCGATCCGCTGGGCAACACAGCTTGCCATCGGCTGGGGACTACTGCTTAACCCGTCCGAGGTATCCACCTCGCCGCTGTGCATCACAGCTTGCACTGCTGACGAACAGCTTGAAGAAAGGTTTAAAATGAAAACACAAAATGGGAAATAACAGCAACGGAAAGCTGGAAATGAAACTCGAAACTATAGCTCGCTCTTGAAGTAATGTAGCTTGGATTTGATCCAGAGGCTACTGATCTTCTTCTTCTTCTGCTGATCTCTCACTCTCTTTTTCTTTCTCTTCGCTTTTGTTCTCTTAGGATCGTGTAGGCTCTCAGTTCCTTCTCTACTTCAGTTCTTTTTCTCCTCTGCACGAGCTCTTCTATCACCATCGGCCTCCTTCTGATGGAAGAGGCTTCATATATATAGAGCAGTTGGAAGGGTGTGTGTCTTCCACATCTCCCGCCCAAACGCCTGACCACGTGGCAGCATTTCAGCAAGCTTCAGTACACGTGTCACGATCCTGGCTTCTTGGATCTCTTACCCTTTTGAATCTCCTCGAGCATAAGCACCTGTCAGTCAGTCGAAGGGAGTATCAGCTTAAGACAGTAAAACCCTGTACAGACTTAATTCATGCAAGCAACGCTGAGGCATGTACAGACTTCATGTATGCAAGACTATGGCATGTTCAGACTTTGTGAATGCAAAGCTAATGCATGTGCAGACTTCATTTATGCAATGTGCAACCAATGTGCAGACTCACTAGTGGGTGTGTGCGAGACAATGTATAGACTTGATGGCATATGATGCAGTATGCATATGGTGAATTATGCACATTGAAATTTGAATGCACTGTCATGCTGTTATTGTGCAGACTTAGCGTGCAACAATGTGCAGACTCAACGTGCACCAGTGTGCAGACTTACTCAAATGATGTGTGAGCATAGCAACACACAATGTGCAGACTTTGTGCAATGCATGAGGCAATGTATAGACTTATATCAAAGGAGTGCACAAATGTAGATAGCAAGGTATAGACTTTACATCTATCAAAGTATGCACAACAACAATGGATGCTCTGGCATGCAGACGAATGTGTAGACTCTGCGTGCAATGTATAAACAATGTGCAGACTTTGAACGTAGGTAAAGACATCAATGTGTAGACTTTGCTCATGTATGGACTTAGTGTGTGCGAGCATGCTAACATGCAATGTGTAGACTTTGAGTGTGCGTACAATGCAGCAACCAATGTATAGACTTGCGTTCAGCAGCAATGTATAGACTTGGACACATGCATGCTGTGCGATGTATAGACTTGCCAGCAACAAGTGTATGGACTTAACAGCTATGAATGTGCAGACTATGTGTGCGTGCATGCTGCAAGGCAATGAATAGACTTGGTGTATGCAGTCTAGACAATGTACAGACTTTGTGTTGCGAACACAAGCTGTACGGACTTTAAATGTGCATGCACAAAGACGCTAAGTGAGACGCTGGCTGTATAGACCTGAATGATGCATGCACAAAGTCGCTAAGTGAGACGCTGGCTGTACGAGAGACAAATGTGTAGACTCACAGAGACGCTGAGTGAGACAGTGAATGCACTCGAGAATAATGTACAGACTTGCTGTGCCTGCGCCAAATGTGATGTACAGACTTGCTATGTCTGCGACACATGCAATGTACAGACTTGCTATGTCTTCGACAAGGTGATGTACAGACTTGCTGTTGCCTGCAACTGGATGATGTACATACTTGCATGAGACAAGGCATGAGACGCTGAACTGCCAAGAATGTATAGACTTGTAAGTGTTGACAGACGATGTACATACTTGCATGATACGCTGAATGAGACGGATGTTCACGAGACATGAACTGCATTGGCTGTACAGACTTGTGCTAATGCAGCAAGTGGATAATGTATAGACTTCAAGTGCGTGCAGCAAGACACTGTGTAAACTTCAGCTCGTGCAATGCAGTGTACAGACTTTGAATGGCAGTCTATGCAACCAATGCAGTGTACAGACTTTATATGCACGATGTACAGACTTCAAATCAAAGGATGCACGATGTACATACTTCAAGTCAAAGGATGCACGATGTATAGACTTCAAATCAAATGATGCACGATGTACAGACTTTGAACGTGTGTAATGTGCAAACGTTGTACAGACTTGAACGCGTGCAATGCAGCAAGGCAATGTATAGACTTGAACACGTGCAATGTATAGACTTGCCAGCAGGGAATGTGCATGCGACAGTAATGTATAGACTTATGCATTGAGTATAGAACACTGCATGACCTAGCACACTCACGCATTCTCCACAGAACAGATCAGACATATGCATTCATGTGATGACTCAAAGTGTTGTTCTTAGCAAAATAATATGGTGACTCATTCATGTTGCTATCATTAAAACACCACATTATCATCAAAGCACAAGGGGCACAACAAACCCTACACAATCACCATCTTAAATTCATTAATCTTTTTTTAAAGATTTAACAAAGGGTCAACGTGCTTAAATATTTGTACTTTTACTCATATTCCCTTACGGCCCATCCTTCTTAGTCGGTCTTTGCCACGCTTTGAGCTTGTAACCTACCGTAGAGGGAGAAGGGAATAATAAGTTGAGGAAGCTCACGTGTGGTTTCCGAGAACGGGGAAGCTTTCCTCCCCTGCCCTAATGCCTGTTGGGATTCGGTCTTTGCCTTAGGAAAATTTTGTTGCTCTTTTGCCCTTATTCATACATGCTTACGACCAAGGTTTTCCCTGCGGGGACTTTGCCCTCTTGACATGCTTTTCCTTTGTTTCGACTTTCTTTTTTCCTTTTCTTCAAACAAATAGAGACCTAATTGTACTTGGCCTTTAAGCTTCTGCTTCCTTTTGGGCCCTGACTTCCACCTACTAGGGCGGCGGACAGGTTTGGTCAGTATTCCTTGACTCGTACTCCCTCTCGTGAGCCGAAGAGGAGAGAATAGGTAAGGTTCGTACACTCTTAGTTTGGATCTGACTTTCCTTCAATTCCGGGTCGCTCGAGTTTAAGAGTAAAGCGTGTAGTGTGTGTGGGAGTTGACCCCAAAGTTAAACCATCAAGACTGAAGAATGAAGTAAGGATTTTGATTTTTCGGGCTTGTGGCCTATGTACTGTACCAGTCTGCAAAAATTTTTGATTTTTTTTCTTGATTTATTTTTTTCCTTTTTTTTGATTTATTTTTCTTTTTTTCTTTTTTTCTGATTTTTTTCTTAAGGGTAGTATTTCTTCAAATAAAGACCATTCCAGGGGTGAGCCAATTCTTCACCTTGAGCATTAATTAATTTGTAAGCGTTGCCAGGATAAACATCTTTTATGACGAAGGGCCCTTCCCAGTTAGGTTGAAGTTTTGAACGAGGCCCCCCGGGTTTTACGAAGATTCTTTTAATTACCATTTCACCAATTTTGAATTTTCTCTCAATTACTTTCTTTTGGTAAAAACGTGAAAGCCTGTTTTGATAAATACGTGCATGCTCGGCGGCGGCCAAACGCTTCTCGTCTAGGAGTTCCAATTGAGCAAGGAGAGATTTGCAACGCTCATCAATGGGGAGCTCCTTGTCCAATTGTACTCGTAGAGAAGGGATAAGAATCTCGTAAGGGACTACCGCCTCCATTCCATAAGTAAGGGCGAAAGGGGTCTGCCCAGTAGGAGTACTAATAGAGGTGCGATAGGCCCAAAGAGCTTCAACTAATTTTTCTGGCCAATCCGCAAATTTAGTAGCCTCACATGTTTTCTTAATAATCTTAATCAAAGTTTTGTTAGTTGCCTCTGCTTGGCCATTGCCCTGCAGATAATAAGGAGATGAATGATATAATGCAATGTTATACCTATTGCAGAGGTCCTGAAGTTCCTGAGAGATGAATTGATGCCCATTGTCGGTGACGATGGTACTCGGGATGCCGAACCGTGCGATGATGTTCTTCATTATAAATTTGCAGACGGTTGACGCTTTTATCTCCACGTAAGCTTCCGCTTCTGCCCACTTGGTGAAGTACTCCGTGGCCGTGAGTATAAATGACTTTGGTTTTGTGAGGAGGTTCGGATCACCAAGGGGTCCAATGATATCGAAAGCCCACATGGAGAAAGGCCACGGGGAGGACATAGGATGGAGTGAAGAAGTAGGAGAGTGAATTTTATCAGCGTGTAGTTGGCACTTAACACATCTTCGAACATAGATGGAACAATCCTCTTCTAGAGTGGGCCAATAGAAACCTAGCTTAAGGATCTTCTTAGCAAGCATCTGGCTATTGACATGACCACCACACACTCCGGAATGCGCCTCTTCCACGACCTTCCAAGATTCATCATCATCTAGGCATCTTAATAAAACTCCGGTAAGACCTCTTTTGTAGAGCCCACCTCCAACTAGGGTGTATCGCTGAGCAACTCTTCGAATGGCTTTCTTTTCTTCAGCCGTAGCCTCTTCGGGATAGGATTGATCTTGGCAATACTTAGCAATCTCGTAATATCACGGCTTTTCTTCATCGTCCCATTCTTCCGCTAAATCCAATAGCATGACCTCCTTATTCTCAATGATTCCACCTTGCTTAACCTTCCTAAGCACCTCCTCCTTAACACTAAGGAAAGCTGGATCCTTAATAGCTGGAGTGAGCCGCTTGTGAACAATGATAGAATGGGAATCCCTTTCGGGAAGGAAAGCCAAGGAAGACACAAGAGAAGCGAGAGCATCAGCTAAAATATTATGTTCTCGAGGAACGTGAACAAAGATTAATTTAGTGAAAAGCTTGGTATAAGCAGAAGTCAATTCTTGATAGGGTTTGAGTTTAGGATTGAGCGTACGGCACTTGGTGAGCACTTGGCGAAAAATAAGTTGACTATCACCTACAATTCGCAAATGGGTAACACCAAATTGATGAGCGGCCTCTAGTCCAGCCAGAAGAGCCTCGTACTCAGCTATATTATTTGTAATTGGAAATGCAAGTTGAGAGGCGAGCGGAATAGTGATACCCTCTGGTGATAGAAGAACAATGCCAATCCCTTTCCCTTTTGAATTCAAAGCTCCATCAAAATGTAACGTCCATATCGAATCGGATTGATTGACGGACATTAGTTCCTCATAGGGAAACTCTGAGCGAACATGGTCAAATCTAGGGAGAGGGTGATGAGCAAGATGTTCTGCTATGGCATAGCCTTTAATCGCTTTTTGTTGAATATAGATAATATCGAATTGAGAGAGGAAGCTTTGCCATCGTGCTAATCGGTAGGTGAGAATGAATTTTTCAAGAAGAAATTTGATTGGATTCATACGGGCGATGAGATGAACTTCGTGAGCTAAGAAATAATGCTTGAGTTTCTGAACTACCCAGACTAAAGCAGCACAAGTCTTCTCTATGGCTGAGTACCTCTGCTCACAGGGGTTGAGAAGCTTTGACAAATAGAAGGCTGCCCTTTCTTTTCCTTCTTCGTCAACTTGGGGTAAGACAGCGCCTACAGAGTCATCTAGGACGGAAATGTAAAGAACAAGCGATTTGCCTGGAACTGGCAGCCTCAGGACAGGAGGATTTGAGAGATAATCCTTCAATCCGTCAAAAGCTGCTTGACATTTGTCATCCCAAATAAACTTGACTCCCGGCTTAGTAAGCTCGTAGAACGGCCTACATCTTTGTGAATGCTGGGAGACAAATCGGCGAATAAATTACAACCTCCCGATCAATCCTCGAACTTCTTTCAAATTCCTGGGAGGAGGCATTTCCCTTATAGCCTTCGCCTTGTTGTGATCAATCTCAATACCCCTCTTACTTATGATGAATCCAAGCAACTTCCCTGATGAAACACCAAACACGCACTTCTTGGGATTCATTTTCAGCTGATACTCCCGTGCTCTTTGAAAGACTTT
This sequence comes from Amorphophallus konjac, assembly GCA_022559845.1. Taxonomy (NCBI): domain Eukaryota; kingdom Viridiplantae; phylum Streptophyta; class Magnoliopsida; order Alismatales; family Araceae; genus Amorphophallus; species Amorphophallus konjac. Next base: position 100,335,445 of record CM040122.1, read on the forward strand.
AGTCAGAACCCCGGGATGTTCAATCCTTGTTCTTGATTTTACTACCAAGTCATCGACATACACCTCGATATAAATGTGGATCATATCATGAAAAATTGCCATCATAGCCCTTTGATAGGTGGCTCCAGCATTCTTAAGTCGAAAGGGCATGACCACATAGCAATAAGTTCCCCATGGTGTAGTGAACGATGTTTTCTCTTGATCCTCCTCAGCCAGGCGAATCTGATTGTAACCGGAAAAGCCATCCATGAAGGAGAGAGTTTCATATCCTGCCGTATTGTCAATCAAAACATCAATATGAGGGAGGGGGAAGTCATCTTTAGGACACGCGCGGTTAAGGTTTCGAAAGTCTATACAAATTCGCACCTTTCCATCTTTCTTCATGACTGGGACGATGTTAGCCACCCAATTGGGATAGAGGGCAACTCTGAAAAATCTAGCCTTGTGAAGCTTATCGACCTCTTCTTTCATTTTTAATGCCATATTAGGGTGGAAACGTCTCAACCGCTATTTAACGGGAATGGACCCTGGCTTAAGTGTAAGTCGATGTTCAACAAGCGCAGGGTCTAGTCCAGGCATATCTTCATAACTCCATGCGAACGTGTCCTTATATTCTTGAAGAACCAAAATGAGCGCCTCTTCTTCGGAGGGCGGCAAGTTTTTACTAATGAGGATAATCCTAGGGTCTTCTCCAGTACCCAGATTTATTTCTTTGGTAGGCTCTTCTAATGAGGCTGATGGTTCATCGAATCTTCTCATGTCACTAGCGAAAGCATCGGCCTCGTCCTCATATTCTTCATAACCTTCATCCACCTCTTCAATAGGGTCTTCATCATTCATTATCTCATAAACACCAAAACCCTCACTAAAAACACAAGTATCCTCATATTCTACTTCCGATAGGATAATCGGATTCTCCACAAACTCGGGAATGGCTAGACATGCTTGGCATATGATGGCTAACTCCAACAAGAATCTACGGGGAATCTGCTTACCCTTGGATTTCTTATGCGAAGCTACCCCATGAGTCTTAAAATTAGAAGAGTAAGAACAACTAGCCTGATCACTAGAATTTGACAAAGATGAAGGAGGTGGGGAAAAGATGGATACAGAAGATGATACAGAAGAAGATCCCTCACCGGAGGGGTAGGGAAGGTCCCCTAATGAATCCTGAAAGAGCGACCCCTGGGTCGGGACACACTCAGGAAGAAGATAGGAGGTCTCCTCAATGGAGATGAAAGATTGGAAAATCTGAATTTTGGCATTTTTTTTTCATTTTCATTTTCATTTTTATTTTCAAGAAGGAGGCAATGTGAGGGGGGAACAGAAGGAGGAGTTGAAATTGAAAGATTGGCAAAAGATTGAATGGGTGATGGCCCGCGCGGGGGCGTGATGGAGAATTTGGAAAATTGCTCGAGGAGCAAGGGAGGAATTAATGGAGAAGCCAGAAATGAATTTGGAGAAAAAGTTATTAAGACTGCGGGCGGTCTAGGGATGTCTGAGGAAAACATTTTATTAAACAAATGGACCAAAGCCGTTGGATGAATGGTCTTGACAAAGAAGAGGCCAGCCCACAGCCTGTCTATGTTGAAGCCCTCCTCAAATGGGACATCAGGCACTCCAGTATCTGTATAATTGCTTAGGAGATGCCTTTTATCAGTGATTGCCATTGGCTTTTCAATTAATTCATGAATTAGTGGCGGCCATTCCGGATCAGTCGGCATGAACAGTCGGCTCAAAGCGATGGTAATGTCATTCATATCAAACCATCTATACCAGTGACATTCAGGGTCATCCATCTTCCTTCTTTTATCAGGCCGTAAGGATTCCAGGGCCTTGTAAGTAGCCAGTGGGGCTATGTGACGAGCAAACTGTCTTGCATGTATGTCTTGATAATCCAGCATTGAAGTGACTAGCGTGGTTTGCTCATCTTTATTAGTGCCTCCTTTCATGAAGTGTGTTTGTAGGGTCCATGTAAGAGGCTGCCGATCCGTCTTGAGAGTAGAAGTCATCACGGCCCATGGCTCATTCTCATCTTTGCCTGGCCCTTTGTACCCTAGGCCACCTCGGGGAATCATCTTTTGATGCCTGATGGGCTTCACTCTTCCTTGAAGATTAACACCCAGGCCTTTACCCGTTCTATACCCGATTTTCATCAGAATGTTCCATCCTGGCGTGTTCATCATGTTTTTCTTTTTCTTTCCTTGGGGAGGCAGGGGTGTCATTAGAGGTGAGGCTGGCTTAGTGACTGGGGGTCTTAACAAATCTTGCCGCGGGTCGGCAACATCCAATACTGAAAGCAAAGGCCTATTAGAAGGCCACATGGAAGGCACTGAAGTTGCTGAATGTATGTCTTCTGTCGGTAAAATGGGCATGCTAGTAACTTTGATAATGCGCCCTTTGTGTGGAAACTTTATGCATTGATGGTTCGTGGAGGGTACAGCATCAAGTTCTTGAATATGAGGACGACCAAAGATGCCATTGAATGTCGGATCCATGTCTAAAATGTGAAAATCTGCTGTAACTGTTACTGGACCCAAACCAACTTTTAAGGTGATCATTCCTAAAGGTGGCTTTTTGGTATTATCGTAAGCTGTGACGGTAATTGTAGATGGCCGAATTTGACTTTCTGAAATGCCGCACATCTTCAAGGTGCTTGGCGGCAGAACATTAATGGATGCCCCAGTATCAACCAAACATTGTTTTACAGCTATCTTGTTAATGTCAATAGTGATACACAATGCATATTTTCTAGCCGGCTGAGGAGCTAATTCATGTTCATAAAAAGTAATAGCCGGTTGATTGCTGGCCGGATTCAAAATTGTAGTGACTTGTTCAACAGGAATGTCCTCATTGACCATTACTTTTTACAAATATTATTTCAAGGCCAACTGATGTGTGGTAGATCTCTTAACTAATTCCAAAATAGAAATTCGGGCCGGCGTTCTGTCCAAATGCTTTAGCAAGTCATACTCCGTGCCCGGTGCAGGCTCTTGTTCTTGTCCTCCTTGTTCTTGTACTGGCTCCTGCTCCCGCTAGGAAAACACTCGGTGAAACATCCATCCACTACGGAGCACCATTATTTTCGGAGCCTCTGTCAGGCCTAGGGTAGGTGAAGGGGTAGAAGAAGTAAAGGGAATAGTATCGGGTGCGGGTGTTGGATTGGCAGAAGGAAGGGTTCTTATAAGAGGTCTTACTGGCTGGGGATTATCGGAATGCGATGACGGGGATCGAGTGACAAGGAGTGGCCTTGGAAGCATGATGGTGGTGTTCGGGGAAGATTTTGGTGAAACAGGAGGGGTTATGATTGCCGGCGAGGGGCGGATAAGGGGAGGTCTATTTGGTGGAGGGTTTTGGGGTGAAGGAGAATTCATGGGTTGGCGTAAAAGAAGAGGCCGTGAAGGAGTAGGGTTAGGGTTGAGTGGCCCTGGAGTGCTGGAACGTATGAGGGGACGTGGTGGTTGGGAAGGGGGTACGGGTTGAAGCCTTCTTAATAACTATGGTGGTTGTGGTTGACTGGAGCTTTGATTAATGGCCCCGACAGAGGCGTTTTCCTTATGCCAATCCTGCCCTCTCTCCACTTCATGGATGGAGGTGACAAGGTTTACTTGTTGATTTTGAACTGGGTGCTCTGGTAGCGGATTATTGACAATTCCCATATTTGGCGGTGGTGCAGGAGCCTGCTGTTGCTGGGGAACTTGTTGTTGCTGACCTTGCTGCGGGTGCTGTTGAGCTGATGGTTGCCGAGGAGGCCTTCGAGCCTTTAGAGTAGCAATAACCCTCCTCATCTCATCCCAATCAATATCACCTTGATCATTCATATCATGTATGTAATCCTTGAAGTGAAAACAATGATCGATGTTGTGCCCTGGCTGCCGATGGAAGACACAATATCGGGAGGTGTCTACATGTTGTGGCCATATTATTCTTTCTTTAGGCAAGGTGAGCAGGTTGGCTGCCATGAGAGCATTGAAAATATCTAATAGGCTTTCGGGTAGGAGAGAGTATTGTGCTCTTCGGGGACCCAATGGCCTTCTTGATTGTTGCAGTTGTTGCGGCGCATAATTGGCTGGTGGGGGCACTTGGTGGTACTGTGAGGGTTGGTTTTGTGGAGCAAAGTGGGGTTGTTGTTGAGGAGGTGGAAGAGGCCGTAAAGTCTGAGGAGGGTTATTATTTGGCTGGTGAACTTGGTTCTGGAAGGTGGGCTGTTGTGGTGATGGCCCTTGGTTTGGAGGGTGGCGGAAGGGTGTGGTATTGCCGAACGCGCTCACCTGCTCATTAGTAACAATGCCTTCAGTGGTCACACCAGTATTGCCAATATTAACGTTCCTCTTTATTACCTTTGGCCTTGGTTCAAACATGCCTATAATAGGCGAATATTTCATCTGAGTCTGTATATACCTAGCTCTTTCATAGAGCTCTTCCATAGTGCTCAACTTGTTCATGGCTAAAATATGACGGAACTGTGGAGTGGAGTTTGATATAATCATCTTCACTTGCTCCGTCTCCGACAGTGTGTCTTTTAATTTTTCGGCCATAGCTCTCCACCTATCAGCAAATAAAACGAAGTCCTCCTGGGGCTTCATCTTTTTGGCAACCAGGTCAGTAACAGACAAAGAGGGACCCACACGGTCCTTGTACTTCTGCAGAAACTTTCGTTGAACTACATCAAAATCATCAGCATCTGCCGGCTCCAGGGAATAAAACCATTCTAGTGCTGGTCCATCCAAAGACCGCCTAAAGAGATAAGCCAGAGAAGTCTTGTTATCTTGCCAGAACGATGCCTCATATAAGAAGTCTTTCATGTTGATGTGCGGATTACCCGTTCCATTGTACCGTCGGAAATTCGACATTTCAGATGGGGGTAGGTGAAAAACTGGCATAGGGGGGAGCATAATTTCAGGAGCGACCTTGGATGCAGTAACCCTCTTAAGCTGTTCCTCCATACTAGCCATCTTTTAGAGGAGTATAGCATGGTTATCGGACTCGGCTGGGGCCGGAAGAAAAGAGTATTGGTTTGTCATAGGCCTTCTCAAAATTTGAGAAACAGGAGGTTGTTGAGGCCTAGCAATGGAGTGACTTGCCGGTTGGGCCGACATAGTCATAATAGGAGTTGATGGGCGCGAGGGCACCCTAGGTGCGACTGTCAGGTCGTTGGGAGAACTAGCAGAGTGGCCACCCATGGCCTGGGGAGGGTTAGATGACGGAACAGACTTCCCCTTTAAAACGGCCTGGGCCGCCTGGCGCTGGGAGTCATCCAGCTGAGCAAGAGCTTTGAGAAATTCGTTGAAGTTGAAGGAAGGGGAAGTGTCCCCTGAAGTATTTTGAGTGGTAGGTTGAGCTTGGGAAGAAGGCTCAACCTCCAAAGAAGTGGTGTCCACCATGTGGACTTGAGTGGGAGAAGAAGTGTAGTTTCCCTCATGGTAGACAGGATCTTGAGAGGGAATCTCATAGAACGGGTCAGAGTGATCCTCCTCATAACCATCATAAGTATACCCGTAGTTGGCCATATTGATGATTTTACCTGAACGCAATTTCATGCTTAAGGAGAAAGAAATGAATTTTTGACAATGAGATATAACCAAGAGATATCACTTTCTCAAGCAAAAGAAACACACAAGTTGTAATGAGCCCAAAATTTTAAGATTTTCCTTGGAGATTAGGGTGAGTTCAATATTAGGTTCTCTCTTTTGAAGGTGGATCCTTGTTGAAATTTTGGGTATAATCTCGGGTATCTAGATTTTTCTTTCTCCTTTCCAACGTATGGGTCAACTATACTCCGGGTACTTCAATGGTACAACCTGGCCGGCGTCCGTGATGGAATCCACGGGTGCGAGGACTTACGGAGGCTTGGCTTAGGAATTTCCGGTCCAATGAGACGGAATGCTCAAAGGTGGGTCCTTCCTTCACCAAGAGGGGTGTAGCTCCTAAAAAATGTGGGGAGAGGAGGTCTCCCAAACCGAATGCCCTAGATGCAGCCTAATGCAGGCAATATCAAGCAGGTGATATCAAAATAGATCAGACAAATAAACACCAACAAATAGCAGTTCTGTGGGCATAGAACAAAATGATGACCCAGACTAGGTCGCTATATCAACAAGCAGCGTCTGCGTTGCAGTCGCTAATCACTGTGAGTAGTGCAAACAGGGAGCAATAAGATGGCGCCTTGGAGTGAGGCGTTGTACCTGTGAAAAATGCCTCTGGGAAGGGGCGTCAAATGGCAGTGAACAGTGCTCGCAGTATAAATAAAAATGATGATAATAAATTGACGCCTTGCGATAAGGCGCTGAATCAGTGAAAGACGCTTCTGTGGAAGGCGTCAAATCGTGCAGTAAGTAACAGCGAGTAGAGAAAGGACGCCATGATGTGAGGCGTTAAATAACGAAACGACGCCTCTGAGAAGGGGCGTTGAAACACAGTGAACAGTGATCAGGTAAAGGACAAATCGATAGTAATCAACGAAAATGACGCCTTGGTGCAAGGCGTTGAATGATGAAATGACGTCTCTGTAAGGGGCGTGAATTATAAAAATGACAAAAATGCAGAAAAATGATTGACACAACGCCTCTGTCCACGGTCGCCGTATGAAGAAATGACAGCAGCGGGGAGGGCGCTATTCAGTTCAGAGAACCGAAAGCCCTGGTGACTGACAGAAATCAAATTTTCTCACTAAACAAAGATATTCAAAATTTGGCTAATCAATGGGAGGCACAAGGGGAGGGTGCTACTTGGAGCACAGTGTAGGGGTACGCGAGGGTACCAAAAGAGGGGCACGCGAGGGCGCCAATAGGAGGGGCACGCGAGGGTGCCAAAGGGAGTGTGCTACATGGAGCACAATGGAGGGGTACGCGAGGGTACCAAAGGAGGGACACGCGAGGGTGTCAATGGGAGGGGTATGCGAGGGTACCAAAGGAGGGACACGCGAGGGTTTCAATGGGAGGGGTAATCAAACTAAAAACATAAAGTGTCCCAACGTGATCGCCAATTTGTAGATTCCAATTAAAATATAAGAAAATTCCACTTAATAACAATAAGTAAAAAATATATATATATAAATGAAGGAATTAATGGGCGAGGGCAAAAATAAGCACGTGGTGCTAATGAGGAGTGTGATCGCCAGAGGGGTTACCTCAAGAAAAATAAAAGTGATCGCGTGTACCTTGTATTGAGCGGGTGAGATTGTGGACTTTTCCTTCCTCCTTCTACCGGCCGGCCGATGATGGGGGTTCCTAGCTTTGATTCCCCTTGTAAGAACACACAAAACGAATGAAAAGAATGGATTAGCCAAAAGGTGTAGTATCAATGCTCTAAAACTAAGAAATTGATCAAATGAAGCATGAACACACCTTGTGAGTTTTGGTTTTTAAAACCCCTTAAGAGGAGTAACAAAGGGTATGGAAGATATGAATGTAGAATATGCAAAGCAAGATGTATGATGTGAAGAACGTTTCTAGCAAAGAGCTAGAAAGAACAATGGGTGATGATGAATGTTAACCAAACAAGAGAAGAAAATCTCCTCTCTGCTGTGCGTGCAGCAGTACTGGGAGAAAAAAGAAGTTGTTGAACAGCAGCTGAAGACCACCTGTGGAGGAAGAATCAACAACCAGAAGAAATCACTTGAAGATAGAACCTGCAAAACACCAAAAAAACTCTCCTCTCTGTTAAAACTCACAGTGGTTCTTCTGTTATCGTATTGTTTTTGCATTGCCTTTTTACGTGCGAGAGAAGAATAGCAGGGGTATTTATAGCCCAAAAATCCTTGTAATAATAGGATTAAAACAAGGTAATGGACCTCCAATAAGAAACCCTCTTCCCAAATAAACACAAGGAGTAAACTAGGGAAGGGATCATTACTGGAAAGAAGCAGGCGAAAGGGAGACGGAAGTGAAAATGACGACCTCTAAAAGGGCGTCAATTGAAAATGACGACATCACCAAAGGTGTTAATTAAAATGACGACGTGCACTCATCTGTCAATCCCTGGATTTAATTATGGCAACAAATGACTTTCCTTATTAAAGATTTTGAACTGACGCCTACGAAAACGGGCGCTAAATAATAGACGCCCCTTAGAGCGACGTCAATTATTTGATTTTTCATTTTGCTTCGGATTCGTAAAAATCCAGGAAATAACGCCTCTATTCATAGTCGTCCATTTATTAAGAGGCGCCCTTGGCTAGGCCGTCAATTAAATGACGCCCCTCCTTAAGGCGTTAATTCCAATTATCAAAGAAAAAATGCCAAGAAATTACAATTAACACATAGAAAATAGAAAAACTTCATATTAAGCCAATATTGAAGTCCACTTTGGGGCGTCACACGGTGACATGAGATTTACTCAACATAGCATCGATTTTAGCGTGTCTAGAATGTGCACAGACATGGATCCAAGAGGCACAAGACAAAGACTTTGTACAGAGTCAAAAGAAAGGATCAAAGATATGCACGGACTTCTAAAACAATTGTGTAACACAGTAGATGCACCGAGTTGAATATTCGAGAATTGCACCGAATGAAAGAGAAGAAACATACAAACAAAGATGGATGCAAGACAGACCTTGCACCGAGTCTGAAAGGCGAGACGCACAAAGATGCACAAACAATATATGCACTAACCTAAAAGTGTATGCTGTAAAGAAATACAATAAAATGCACTGAGCCAATTTATGTCTAGACATGAAATGCACCGAGATGAAAACGGGGCTACAGCATTTGTGAGTGAGATGGAGACTTGCACCGAATTGATAAGAAGAAGTACAAGACACCGCTTGCACCGAGATGAATTTGCACTGAAAAGAAAAAGGACAAGATCTAACGGTCCATACCAGACAACGATTGCACCGACTAGAGCTTGCACCGACTTGAGAGATGAGATGCAAGGTCATGATATGCACGGACCATAAAGGTATTGCAATAGACCCCCTTCATGCTTTGAACCAAGAAGATGGTCCGTATAATAAATTGATTTATAGTGTGAGACATCATAAAAACCTTAGGGATGCAACACTTTTGACCCTTGTCACCATCGGCAAGATCGGTCAACCTACTTTTGACCCTCTCACCATCGGTGAGATCGGTCGACCTACTTTTGACCCTTGTCACCATCGGCAAGATCGATCAACCTCCGTGTGACCTTTGTCACCATCGGCAAGGTCGGTCAACCTCCTTACGACCCTCGTCACCATCGGCGAGATCGGTCGACCTACTTTTGACCCTTGTCACCATCGACAAGATCGGTCAACCTTCTTGTGACCCTCGTCACCATCGACGAGATCGGTCGACATACTTTTGACCCTTGTCACTGTCAGCAAGATCGGTCAACCTCCTTGTGACCCTCGTCACCATCGGCGAGATCGGTCGACCTACTTTTGACCCTTGTCACCATCGGCAAGATCGATCAACCTCCTTATGACCCTTGTCATCATCGGCAAGATCGGTCGATCTACTTTTGACCCTTGTCACCATCGGCAAGATCGGTCGACCTACTTTTGACCCTTGTCACCATCGGCAAGACCGATCAACCTCCTTGCGACCCTTGCCATCATCAGCAAAATCGGTCGACCTACCTTTGACCCTTGTCACCATCGGCAAGACCGGTAAACCTCCTTGCGACCTTTGTCATCATCGGCAAGATCGGTCAACCTACTTTTGACCCTTGTCACCATCGACAAGACCGGTCAACCTTCTTGCGACCCTTGCCATCATCGGCAAGACCGGTCAAAATCCCTTTGACTAGGATCTTTTGTCCTCGTCAACCAATAGGCCGCCTTTGCTTCGACATGTAACCCATGCCGATGAATAAAACCTACCCTCGGTCTCCGTCACCATCGACGGGTCTGGCTAATAAGCCTTCCGACCGTATTTCTCGGTCCTGAGAGGCCTCTACACTTTTGTCCTTCAGACTTTTCGGCCTGCATTAGCCATAGTTTGGTCCCGAGAATAGTTACGACGCGGTGGAGCGAACACCTTACCCCTTTGCTGAAGGCGTGAGTGCTCTCCTGCCCTAGTAACTTGCATACTCGGACTAAGCTAACGGGCGAATGCAAAGGAATGCAAAGTAAAATAAAAGAATGAAGCTGTGATTTAGCGGCAAATGAAGATATTTCATTCCTATGAAGCAGCAAGATACATGTTACTCGGGGCATACCCCGGGTACATAAAGCCCACCAAAACAAAAGGCAAAAAGAAAAGACTATTACAATGGGCATCGGAATATGTCCTCCAGCTCCAAAATACCCAAGGAAGGGAGGCGGGTCAGCTCTCGCAGTCGAGATTCGGCAGCCTCTAGCTGTAATAACTTCTCCTCGAGAGAAGCAGCTCGTCCCTCGGCCATTTTTGCTTCTTCTAAACAGTGGGCTTCCAAATGCCCGGTCTCCTAAAGCTCAACCTCGGCCCTGGAAAGTTTAGCTTGCTGCTCTGCTATCCGGGCTACAAGGAAGGTTCGGCGCTGCAAAGAGGCATTGGCCACATCTATCATCTGCACCGTAGTCCCTCTCAGAGAGGCGAGAGCAGTCCGGCATTCAGCCCGTTCCAATGTTATGGCCGTCAGTTGATCAGATACTTCCCGGCCTAGAAATTCTCTCCTGTTCACATACTTCAATAGTAGTATTATCCGTGGCGTCCAATCATCCCTGGGGCAGCCAAATGCCAATAGTGAGCGGGACAGGTGTTCCACCAGACCCCTCAGCTGTACATAAGTCAAATCTCGGCTGGCTGTTATAGTCTGCTGAAGGGTCCCCAAGAATTGCCACACTAGGTCGCTTGATGATTGAAGACCAAGTGGTGACGTCTCGGGGAGCTCAAAGTTTACTCTGCTGTCCACGGTGGCCCAGATATTGTCGCTCGTCTCAGGAGATGACGACGGCATAATCTGCAAAGCGCTTGCACTGGAACCAGTTCCAGTAGCTGATGCAACAAGCAAAGTCTCGACAATAGCAACTGTTGTGCCCCTTGTGCTTTGATGAATGTGGTGTTTTAATGATAGCAACACGAATGAGTCACACCATTTTGTTTTGCTAATAGCTTGACATTGAATCATAACAATCTGAATGCATATAACTGATATGTTCTGTGGAGAATGCATGAGAGTGCATAAAGTGTTTTGTGCTTGAATTAAGATCGGTGCATTGTGCCTCTGTATGTTCTATGCATTTTGCAAGTCATGCAGCGTCAACGCAGCAAGTGTGTCTCATGCATCATGCGTCGACGCCCCCAGATTTCCAAGTCTGTACATTGGCCTTTGCCTTCATAGTCTATACAGCCCTTCATATGAAAGTACATACATCGCCCTTGGAGTCCAAAGTCTACACATTCGTTTGCATTGCATGAAGTTCATACAGTGGGTAAAGTCTGTACACTGTCCATGTTTCATACAGCGTCAACGCATTTCTCTGGCTCATGTTAAAGCGTCAACTAGCTAAGTGTGTACAGCGTCAACGCATGAAGCCTGTGCATCAGTCTTAATATTCTAACTCTGTACAGCCATGTCATATGCTCCTAAGTCTATACCTTCGAGCGTCTTGTGCAAGTCTATGCATTACTGTTCATGCATCAGTCTTCATAAGTCTGTACATTGGACTGTCTCTTTCAGCGTCTCATGGCATGAGGTCTGTACATTCGAATTGCCCTTGATCTGGTCAAGTGTATACACTCTTTCACTATAGCTTTCACATATTCAAGTCTACACATCGTGAAAGTCTATACATTCATCATTTACCTTTCGCTCAAGGCAAAGTCTATACACTGGGGTCTTTTCCTACATTCAAGGCTTCAGCTACATATTAAGTCTGTACATTGGCTTCGCTTCATCAAGTCTGTACATTGACACGCCAACTTCTTTGAAGTCTGTACATTGCTTCAGGAGCTTCAAGTCTACACATCACTTCGCTCCATGAAGTCTGTACATCCACAATGATACTTGAAGTCTGGACATTGGTCTTCAAACTCCAAGTCTGCACATTGTCTTCGAATCCAAAGTCTGCACAGTGGTCTTTACACTTGAAGTCCATACATTCGATGTGCAGAGTTGAAGTCCATACTGTGCCTCAGGCTGAGGTAGTCCATACACTGAGCAAGTACATGCATTGTCAGCCTGTCGAGTGAAGGGTCTACACATTGGTTGTTCACAAGTCCCTATAGTTCAAAGTCTGTACACTGCATTCTAATTCAGCGAAGTCTCTTCATTGCATATAAGCATCAAAGTCAGTACAGTGGGGAAGTGTGTACATCCACCAGTGAACACATCAAGTCTATACACCGCATGTGTTCATCTGATTTTCATGAAGTCTATACAATGCAATGCATAAACTTAGAACTGATGACTTCGTTTCATCTGTCTGACAGGGACTGAAGAGGCTAATGAACCCCTTAACGCAAGAGGGCTGAAGACATCCAATTTCAGCTGCTGGAACACACCAATGCGTCAACGCCTTGATCAAGTGGCGTGGACGCAGTAGTTCAAACAATCAAGAAAGAAGCTGGTGGATTACTCTGGTGCGTCAACGCATTGATCAAGCAACGTCGACGCAGCAGTTGAAGAAACATTCAGCTTCACAGGCTTTTCCACTGCGTCAATACCACAATTGAGCAGCGTCGACGCAACAGCTAAAGAGACGAGGCTAATGGCTACTGGAATGCCTCACTGCGTCAACGCCACGGGTTGGAAGCGTCAACGCAGCAGACTTGAGCTTTGCTGATAGAATATCTCTGAAGGGTGCGTCAACTCCTTGGAGCAAGTGAGTTGACGCCATCTAACTCCAGTTGCTGAGCGTACTGGTGCTGGGCACGTGATCCGAGGATAAGGAGAGTGCCCGGATGAGGACACGTGTACTGACAGCCTGTTGGATGCTGCCACGTGGTCCGAATTCTTAGGGCGGGAACTGTGGAAGCCACACACGCCCTACTGCTGCTGCTGCTGCTGCTGCTAGTATATAATGGAGCCTTCGTCTTCAGATGGAGGCTGATCGTGATCGAAGCCAGAGAGCGGAAGCTGAGAGAATAAAAAGGGAAAAAGAAGAGAGAGCTTCTACGATCCAGTAGAAGAGAAGAAAGAGAAAGAGTAGAGAGTGAAAGAAGAGCAGAAGCAGAAGAGAAGAAAAGGAGAATGAGAGAGAAGGAGAGCAGAGATCGAGCTGGCTAGAGGTGAAGTCCATACAGCCACGATCCAGACAGAGAGTGAAAGAAGAGCAGAGTGTGAAGAAGAAGAAGAAGGGAGAGAAAGAGTGAAGGAGTTCGTTCCTCAGATCTTTGGTTCAAAACCGGATCTGAGGTTGCTCATTGTTAGAGCTATGCTTCGTGCTTCAATTCTTTACAGCTTTCTGATTGCTGTCTTGTTCTATTTTCTATTTTCCATTTTACATCTAGTTCAAGCTGTTAGTCAGCGGATTGTAGAGGTGCTGCCTCTGGACGGCTAAGCTGTATTACCCAGCGGTTTGCAGTGGAGGATTCCACTGGACAGCAAGCTGTGTTGCTCAGCGGGGCGAGGAGGATTCCTTGGACGGCAAGCTGTGTTGCCCAGCGGATGTATGGCAAGCTGTGATCCCCAGCTGTTCAAGCTGTGAGTCAGCGGAATCCACACTCGGTTTGAGTGTGGGGTGGATGTAGGTCTGCAGGATCGAACCACCTAAAAAACCCCTTGTTCACTGTGGTTTGATTTGTTCATTTGTGCTTTCGCTAGATGAATGCATAGGGGCGCTCCATGTGTTTGCTAACTGGTCGAACATAATAGTTGATTAGCTTTCAGATTTGGTAAATCTGTCTAGTTAGCATCATAGTTCTAGTTTGAGCAAAATTTTATATTGGGTGAAAGTTTTTATAGGCCATATTCATTCACCCCCCCTCTGAATACTTGCATCGAACCCAACAATTGGTATCAGAGAGGTCTCTGACTTAACAGATCTAACAATCTGCAGAGGATCCTGCTAACTGTTTAGTGCATTTCAGAGTGGGTGTATTGTGCTCGTAGTTTAGGTTCACTGATTTAGTGCATTGCGTTGCTCATCTGTTCTAGCGCATTTCTCGTCGATTGCTTTGTGTCCTGAATCTGTCTGCTATCTGATTTGATGGCTAATATTCCAATGTTCAGAGGTGATAACTTCGATTCTTGGTTAGACAAAGTTCATCGGTATGTGGAATCAATTGATCCTAATCTCTGGAAGGTAATGAATCACGGTCCATACAACTTATCAAGAGATAAATCTAGATGGACTGAGAAGGATAAATTGAAAGATTCTGTCAACACCAGAGCTGTAGTTTTATTAAAAGAATCAATTGACAGATCTCTAATTGAATGCATTAGTTCTTGCAGGTCTGCCAAAGACATTTTGGAAAAACTAAAGTTAATCAGCAATCACAGCAAGTGCTTAATGGCTGATCATAGAAATGCTGATGATGAAACTTCATCCGAGGTAAGTTCTGAATCAGAAGGATACTCTTTCGATGAATTGATAGAGATGTATGAAAACTTGTTAGAAGTTTCCAAGAAATTGAAATCTGAAAATAAATAATTGAAAAAGAAATGTGATAGAATAAATCTGAAAGATTCATGTGAAAACTGTCCAAATATGAAAAAGTCTTATGATGCTTGCATGCTAGATGTTCAGAATCTTAAGAAACAAAATGATTCTCTAAAATTTGAAAAACAAACATGGTTGGATAAAATGTCAGAAATAGAGAATCAGTTGAATGATAAGAAAAAGGAGCATCTAAAAGGCATGCAGGAACTCACTGAAGTTAATTCTGAATTGGACAAAATGAAATTGGAGAATGAAGATCTTCAAAAGAAGAATAAAACTCTTATGGTCAGAATGAATGAAATCAATGAGGTTTCACAGTCCTCTTCTACTAAATCAAATTGTAAAACATGCTCAGCTTTAAGAGAACGTAATGAAGATCTCTTTAGTGAGAATGAATGGCTAAATAAACAAATTGCCTCACTTAAAGATGATCACAAAAATCTGCTCGCTGAGAAAATTAAAGCAGAAGAAAGAGAAGATGAACTGATTGAAAAATTGGAGCACATGTCTGGAAGAGAGAGATGTGCTAATAATGAAATTTAGAATAAAAATCTTGAGGAAGAAAACACTGAATTAAAAGCTGAAGTTGAAAAACTAAAGTGGTTGAACACTGGCTTGTCTGAAAGACTTCTCACTATAGAAAAAGGAAAAGCTGTCTATGATGGAAATTCAGAAATTTTGAACAGTTTAGAACAAGAAGTTGAGAAGTATAAAACTGCAAACCAAGTTCTAAGCGAATGTGTTAATTGCAGTGAACAGGAAATAGCCAGTTATGAACTTCACATTGCTAGCTTGGAAGATAAAATTCATAATCTGGAAAATTCAGCTATTGAGTCTGTCAAGATTAAAGGAAAAATGAAAACTGTTGGGAAGAGGAAGGATGATAACTCTGAAGGGGGAACAAATTGCTGTTCTGATGTTAAGAAAATCACTAAAAACCAGCTATATACAACTTTTGTTCAAAGCACTGATGTAGCTGGTACTTCAAGGCAATCCCCAAAACAAAATGAAAATCAGAAGTCACCTTCAAAATCTGTCTTTCAGTTTAAAGCTCAAAAAATTGAAAAACAAACAAAAAGGGCAAAGAATAATTCTGGTCATACTCTGAAATTTGTTAGCTCTGCTGAATCTGATGGGTCAATGCAAAATGCTCATGCTTCTTGTACTCATTCACATGCATCTGTGAATTCATCTGATAGAAACCATGCCCCTAGGAAATCTGATGCTTCATGCTATTATTGTGGTAGGTATGGTCATTTAATGAATGAGTGCTATGCTTTGAAATCTCATGACAGAATGCATGCCAGATACACCCCAAATCATCATGAGTACAAAAGAAACAAACTTAAATTCAATCAGCATATCATTTGTTTCACTTGCAACAAGCCTGGGCATAAGGCTAATGAGTGCTGGTCAGGAAATCATTGGGGTAAAAATGAATCAAGAAGAAAGCATCTTAAATACTTTGAATGTAGTAAGCATGAGCATGCAGTCAAAGATTGCTGGCATGCTCACAGAAATAGATTAAACTCTAAATCTGTCAAATTCCCTACTTTCTATAATTCTGCTAGAAATAACTTGAGAGATAAAAAGAAAAACTTTGCATGTTTTGAATGTGGTAAGCTAGGCCACAAAGCTGCCAACTGTCGGCTGGCTGAGCATGGAAAGAAAAATTTTCAAGTCAATAAAAGAAATACTCATGCTCATACACATAATTTTCATGCTCATATGCATGCACATGGGCATCATGTTTCTGCTAACATAAAGAATAAAAACAAAAATTCTGTGGCTTCATGTTATTATTGTGGAAAAACTGGACATTCAATGTTTGAGTGTAAACTGATGAAATTTGATGACAATATTACTAAGAAATTATTTAGAACACCTGATAGGGGTAATTCAGGACCCAAGACCTCTTGGGTCCCTGCAAGATCATATTGATTGATATGTTGCAGGTGTGCCTTGGTGGGAGAAATAAAAGGGGTTAACCAAGGCACTCAAGGATGAAAACCCCATGATAGCACAATTCAGGTCAGTTCCAAAACTCTATGCTTAAATTCCATTATCTGAAATTGTGAGCATGAAAATTGTGAGTTTCATATTGATTTGCTTGATTGATTGTTGATGATCTCTTCATGTCTAGCTGATCAGTCTGCATTCCAGACTCAGCTACTGAGTTTTACCTTGCATATATCTGATGCTCTTCTCTCACTGATTATTGCACTGAATAAATAGGCTGATAGATGCTCTGCACAATCATCTTTAGAGTCAATGCATGTGTCTGGTGTCAATGCATTGCATGCTTCATTACATACTTGGACTGAACTTGAACGGGTCAGTTAGTGCATACAGTCAATGCATGTGTCTAGTACTTGCATACATCATTTGCATGACTATCATTTGCCCATTGTCGTAGACTGCATGTTTTTCAATGAATAAATAGGGCTGCTTTGCATCATATGATGAAAAATTTGAAATGAAAATGATGCATTTGATAAATTCTCTCTCTGATTGAACAAAGCATTTATTCTTCTCGAGCATATTCTAAAATCATGAGCAGTTCATTAATTGTATTTCATGCACTTTGTCAGGGGGAGTTTGACTAATGTTGCATATGAAGTGTAGTGGAGTTGAAAAGCCTGAAAAGAAATTTAATTGCATCTAGATAGGGGGAGCACTTAGAATTGGTGTTTTGTTTGTCACATCTTGAACACCTCTTGCCTAAAAATTGATCAACTCTCATCTGATGTCATATTTCTCTCTCTTGAAAAAGGATTCTGTCTTCTATTTGTTGAGCTGTTAAAGAAGAGTTTCTTTCAACTTCCTTCATGATACTATCTGTCTATATTCCAGCCTATACTCACCTTTCACACTCTTCTCAGCTGGTGTGACTGAATTGGTTCTACTATTGATTTGTTGGTCAGCTAAACTTATTTTTCTGATCTGAGGAACTTAAGCTGCATGTCATGCAATTCAGTCTGAGAACATTGTAGAAATTTCTATCATATAGGTTTAAGAATTATCACTGAATCAGACTGATATAAGATTAATGTATTCTCAGATTTGTAATTAAATGACTTGAAAATATCTGAATGATAAGGTTTAATAAACTTTAACCACATGTTTCATGTAAACCTTAGACTCTCTCATCAGATATCTAAAAATTTGAATTCAGGGCTTCTTTGGCTAAGATGCATATAGTGTGTACTGTTGTTAAACATTAATTTGAAAATGTTGACTAAATGAAGAAATTGTGATTTTAGAGCAATGAGTCGGTCTCTGAGAAACTGAGTTCTTTATCAATGAAATAAAGCAACTCATGTCATGAGGTGCCATAGTTATCTCTGATAAAAATTTAGTGAAACAAAACCTGACGGAGCAATAGCTTATCTGTGTTGAGTAGCTGGGGAGTCTGGCCTCTGATAAAGGTGTCTTCTCATGTAAAAAGACACTCATATTGCTAACTCTGCTCTCAAAGTGAGAGGCAATGACAGTTATCACACTGAGTAACTGGGTCACTTCAACTAAGACTTGTTGTGCCTCATGTAAAAAGGTGTTCATCAACTTAAATTGCTCAAGAAAAATATAATGTGCTTCAAATGAAATTATCTTGAAAAATCTGTCAACTCATGTTCTTGAAAAGTGTTTAACTTCTGTACTAATCTGTGTATCTTTCAAAGGTGCTATTGAAATCATATGTGTAAGATAAAAGATGATTGATTTTGGGTGTTATCTGAATATTTGATTCACCTTTATTAAAACTTGGATTCAGATATGAGTATTGAGTTTAATTTGACAAATTTGGTATACATCAAAATTAAATCAGATTGGTTAAGTTGTCACTTCATAACCCTTTATGACAGAAGAGTCTACATCTTTTAAGACTTATTGAAGTGATGTATGCATTAAAATCCCTCATGATCAGATTTTCCAGATAGCCTGATCAGATTCAGTCTGATTATTCATTGAGATGTCTTGTGATGATTGTTGTCTATTATTGCCCTTCTATCACCAATCACTTTACTCTCCACACTGTTGGAATTTTCCATCTTGTTCTGCAATAAGTTCTGATTATGTGGTCTTTTCACCAGAATTCATATTTTTTAGTAAAGGCAGAATTCAGATTGATTTATTGGATAGCCTGAATCCATTCCTGTGCTTCAGGGGGAGTTATGGTTTCTTTGCATCTAGGGGAGAGTAGTTAATCTTGCATGCTGATAGGGGGACTGTTGTTTCATTGTCATAAGTGTCTTTGCGTGCTGCTTTGTGTCTCTCAAACCATTCCCTTTCTTTTTGATTATGTCAAAGGGGGAGAATAGTTTGACGAGTCAGTGTGACTTATTATGTTGCCATCATCAAAAAGGGGGAGATTATTATGCCCCTTGTGCTTTGATGAATGTGGTGTTTTAATGATAGCAACACGAATGAGTCACACCATTTTGTTTTGCTAATAGCTTGACATTGAATCATAACACTCTGAATGCATATAACTGATATGTTTTGTGGAGAATGCATGAGAGTGCATAAAGTGTTTTGTGCTTGAATTAAGATCGGTGCATTGTGCCTCTGTATGTTCTATGCATTTCGCAAGTCATGCAGCGTCAACGCAGCAAGTGTGTCTCATGCATCATGCGTCGACGCCCCCAGATTTCCAAGTCTGTACATTGGCCTTTGCCTTCATAGTCTATACAGCCCTTCATATGAAAGTACATACATCGCCCTTGGAGTCCAAAGTCTACACATTCGTTTGCATTGCATGAAGTTCATACAGTGGGTAAAGTCTGTACACTGTCCATGTTTCATACAGCGTCAACGCATTTCTCTGGCTCATGTTAAAGCGTCAACTTGCTAAGTGTGTACAGCGTCAACGCATGAAGCCTGTACACCAGTCTTAATATTCTAAGTCTGTACATCCATGTCATATGCTCCTAAGTCTATACTTTCGAGCGTCTCGTGCAAGTCTATGCATTACTATTCATGCATCAGTCTTCATAAGTCTGTACATTGGACTGTCTCTTTCAGCGTCTCATGGCATGAGGTCTGTACATTCGAATTGCCCTTGATCTGGTCAAGTGTATACACTCTTTCACTATAGCTTTCACATATTCAAGTCTACACATCGTGAAAGTCTATACATTCATCATTTACCTTTCGCTCAAGGCAAAGTCTATACACTGGGGTCTTTTCCTACATTCAAGGCTTCAGCTACATATTAAGTATGTACATTGGCTTCGCTTCATCAAGTCTGTACATTGACACGCCAACTTCTTTAAAGTCTGTACATTGCTTCAGGAGCTTCAAGTCTACACATCACTTCGCTCCATGAAGTCTGTACATCCACAATGTTACTTGAAGTCTGGACATTGGTCTTCAAACTCCAAGTCTGCACATTGTCTTCGAATCCAAAGTCTGCACAATGGTCTTCACACTTGAAGTCCATACATTCGATGTGCAGAGTTGAAGTCCATACTGTGCCTCAGGCTGAGGTAGTCCATACACTGAGCAAGTACATGCATTGTCAGCCTGTCGAGTGAAGGGTCTACACATTGGTTGTTCACAAGTCCCTATAGTTCAAAGTCTGTACACTGCATTCTAATTCAGCGAAGTCTCTTCATTGCATATAAGCATCAAAGTCAGTACAGTGGGGAAGTGTGTACATCCACCAGTGAACACATCAAGTCTATACACCGCATGTGTTCATCTGATTTTCATGAAGTCTATACAATGCAATGCATAAACTTAGAACTGATGACTTCGTTTCATCTGTCTGACAGGGACTGAAGAGGCTAATGAACCCCTTAACGCAAGAGGGCTGAAGACATCCAATTTCAGCTGCTGGAACACACCAATGCGTCAACGCCTTGATCAAGTGGCGTGGACGCAGTAGTTCAAACAATCAAGAAAGAAGCTGGTGGATTACTCTGGTGCGTCACCGCATTGATCAAGCAGCGTCGACGCAGCAGTTGAAGAAGCATTCAGCTTCACAGGCTTTTCCACTGCGTCAACGCCACAATTGAGCAGCGTCGACGCAACAGCTAAAGAGACGAGGCTAATGGCTACTGGAATGCCTCACTGCGTCAACGCCACGGGTTGGAAGCGTCAACGCAGCAGACTTAAGCTTTGCTGATAGAATATCTCTGAAGGGTGCGTCAACTCCTTGGAGCAAGTGAGTTGACGCCATCTAACTCCAGTTGCTGAGCGTACTGGTGCTGGGCACGTGATCCGAGGATAAGGAGAGTGCCCAGATGAGGACACGTGTACTGACAGCCTGCTGGATGCTGCCACGTGGTCCGAATTCTTAGGGCGGGAACTGTGGAAGCCATACGCGCCCTGCTGCTGCTGCTGCTGCTGGTATATAATGGAGCCTTCGTCTTCAGATGGAGGCTGATCGTGATCGAAGCCAGAGAGCGGAAGCTGAGAGAAGAAAAAGGGAAAAGGAAGAGAGAGCTTCTACGATCCAGCAGAAGAGAAGAAAGAGAAAGAGTAGAGAGTGAAAGAAGAGCAGAAGCAGAAGAGAAGAAAAGGAGAATGAGAGAGAAGGAGAGCAGAGATCGAGCTGGCTAGAGGTGAAGTCCATACAGCCACGATCCAGACAGAGAGTGAAAGAAGAGCAGAGTGTGAAGAAGAAGAAGAAGGGAGAGAAAGAGAGAAGGAGTTCGTTCCTCAGATCTTTGGTTCAAAACCGGATCTGAGGTTGCTCATTGTTAGAGCTATGCTTCATGCTTCAATTCTTTACAGCTTTCCGATTGCTGTCTTGTTCTATTTTCTGTTTTCCATTTTACATCTTGTTCAAGCTGTTAGTCAGCGGATTGCAGAGGTGCTGCCTCTGGACGGCTAAGCTGTATTGCCCAACGGTTTGCAGTGGAGGATTCCACTGGACAACAAGCTGTGTTGCTCAGCCGGGCGAGGAGGATTCCTCGGACGGCAAGCTGTGTTGCCCAGCGGATGTATGGCAAGCTGTGATGCCCAGCTATTCAAGCTGTGAGTTAGCGGAATCCACACTCGGTTTGAGTGTGGGGTGGATGTAGGTCTGCAGGACCGAACCACCTAAAAAACCCCTTGTTCACTGTGGTTTGATTTGTTCATTTGTGCTTCCGCTAGATGAATGCATAGGGGCGCTCCATGTGTTTGCTAACTAGTCAAACATAATAGTTGATTAGCTTTTAGATTTGGTAAATCTGTCTAGTTAGCATCATAGTGCTAGTTTGAGCAAAATTTTATATTGGGTGAAAGTTTTTATAGGCCATATTCATTCACCCCCCCTCTGAATACTTGCATCGAACCCAACAGCAACCTCCTTGCCGGCCTCTTGGAGCGGAGCCGGACCAGGAGCATCGATGGCCGAGGATACCTACTCCTCACCCCCAGCCTGGCTAACCTCCATGTGGCTAGCTTTAGTAATAAGAGCCAAGGCCCCGGAAGCCCCGATTTCTTCTTCAACAATTTCTCCCGCTTCTATCTTTGGAGGGCCACTTTTCTCTAGGGCCAGATGTTGTTCGACTTCAAGTGGTTGCGGTTCCACGACTGCTGCCGATTCGTCAGTCCCCGCAATCACCCCAGGTCCTTCCGGACCCGCTGCTGCCGCATAGTCTTTAGGATTTCGCAGAGTGATAGGCCGCAAGATTGGCGGGAAGGTTGGGTGACCCGTGCTTAAAGCCGGGAGAGGTATCTGCACCGTAATGGTTGGCAGTACCACCTCAGTCTGCCTCGGAAATATATGCATCAAGCAGCTGGTATGAAAAGAAGGGAAGAGCAGTAAAGTGCAAAGGGTAAGGGGACTCCTCACCTCAACTGGCACTAAGCTCAAACCTCCAAGAGCGGCCTCTGTGGCTCCAGCCCCTTCACTTACAAGTGATCCTGATGGCCCAGGACCACTCCATGCCAACCGAGGTGGACTGAAGGTTATATAATCACTTTCGTAAGCCGAAGACACCTCGACATCCTCGGTCTCCTTATCAACAGGTGGGAACTCCTCGTCACTAGAGCCACCGCCATAATCAACTTGCTCATCCTTGGCGCTCCACCATCGGAGCGGACATCTTGCTGGAAAGGATATCACACTCAGTGGGGACTTCCTTCATCGGCTCCACATTGGGAGCGTCAGTTGAATGAATCTCGGGGACAAGCTCGCCTTGCTCCCGGGCGACAGTTTCCTCCACAGCCTTGGCTTCGGGAAGCAATGTCGGTTGCATCTTGACTGAAATTTAAAGCAAGAAGCAGTCAAGCCAATTGAAGACATGGTGGTTCGCAGAGTCCCCATGAATAAATTGCAAATTACCTTCCATTTCCTGCCTGGGAGTCGGGGAAGGTAGATCTCTCTCCATAGGAGCTACGGGGACTTCCCATGCCCCTTCTCCAGTCACGGCACCTGCTGCTGCCTCCAGTCCAACGACCGCAGTAACCGTGCCGGAAACTACAAAGAAGGATTAGCCGAAGCAGCTAGAATAAGCAAATGAACTATAAAAGAATGAAGAGCTTATCTTCAGCTTCAGGCCTCTACACGCGAGAAGCCTTGAACACTTCAAAAGATACAACTGGAGGAAGGATGGTTGCTAGTTTCTTTTCTACAGCCTTCCTCCGGCGTGCCCGTGTCACTCGGGGCACTACCGCTTTGGCCTTCCCAATAGCCTCCCTTAACTGGGATCTGGTTCTCTTCCACGAGTCACCAGAAGGCAGTGGCGTCATGGTCGGGGCCGGCTCGGGAGTCTCAAAATATGTCAGCTTCTGAGCTTTTATTATTAGCTCCCTAAAGTGCCGAGCCTCCTCCAAAGTGGGTCGGACTGCATATGCACGAAGGTGAGAATGATATATGATGCAACGAAGAAAAGAAGCTAGCCGAAGGGCCGAAATAAAGAAAGAGAACATACTTGATGGCCCCGTATAGAAAGGGAAAAGGGGCCAATAAAATAGCATTGGCACTTTGTCTCTCGAAGCTGCCTCGCGAATAAACCAACACAAGTCTCCTATCTTCTCACTCTGATCGGCCAGCAACGCCAAGTTTGTGTGGCCGCGAGAAGACAGGTGGTAATACAAGCTCAGATGGTCCAGTCCCCATCCGTCAGCAAACTTGAATGAGATATGAAGGGGCCGGTCCAGAATAGCTTCACTTGGGCCACCCACTGAAAGCCCGTGGGAGCGGAAAAGCGCGAACATCCAAGGGGTGTTGTCATACAGGGCATCTCGTCTATCCTCCCTGCGTATGAAAGTCCGGTAGGGATGCAATCTATCAACCTTGGGAGGCCAATCGGCTACGACCGAGATAGGCTCCTCCACCGGCAGAGGGAGTTGCTGGAGAACCACCCGTTCGCTGCTTACATGGCATAATCCCCGAAGCGTCTTCACATTGTCATCCCGGCCGATTGTAGGTAGCTTCGGGTCGACTTTGGATGAACAGCTCTTCGCACCTTTTCGGGCTTCCAGATAAGCCCTCGCCTCTATGTTGGTCCAAGACTTCAGCTTCTTCAAGTAAGAAGGTTCAATGTCGAGGACTGGCTCCGGCTGGAAGTCCAAAAATCTGTGCTCCGCAATGGCCCAGCAGTCTCGGTGGGAGATCTGGTAAAATCCCGTCTGCGCATTCCACCACTTGATATATTCAGGGGTGACGCAGGGGAAACGAGTAGGGCCTGGCACTCTGAATGAAACATCCTCTTGGCAATGGAAGTAGTCCCACCATATTCAGGCATCATCGTTGGATACTTGCCCAGCTCTATGTCTATTTGGCAATGCAAATTGCGAAGAGGAAAAAGGAATGTGATGATCGTAGCCAAAATTTCGGCTGAAGCGGAACGGGTAGTATGGATCCAGCCACAGAATGCTACTCTTCCGGAATACAAGGATGCTCGGTCTAATAGCTAGCGCCCAGTCAACGAATTCCTGCTCCAAAATGGGCCTTGTGCACTTGGCCCCAGAAATCAGATGGATATACACTTCTATCTCAAAAAGCTTGCACTGCCTTGTCCTGTTCACCAACGGGCTTGAATGAGCAGCTAAGCTCCAAAAGTGAAGAACCCCAGGTGAATCCATGGGAATACGGGTCAGCTTGCCTCGAATGGCGAAGAGCTGTTCCGCTATAGATGCCGGTTCAGCACTCGCGAAGTCTATCATCCTCGGGATAAGATGAACCGATTGCAACGCCCGAGGAGCAGCCTCCAGGAGTAGGGTGCTGACCCAAGCATTGAAGAAATGTAGTGGACCCACCCTCCGCAGATTTCTGGGGAGACGCGACTTGTGCAAGTCTCCCAGCATCTTGAAGATAAGGCACAAAGCCACCGGGCAAAGGGACAGCTTCGTGCCCCAAGCCATCAGATAGGCGGGGTAGATGGCCTCCGCTCTGATCACACTCTCGTCGCCTTGCGGGAGTGCAAAAGAACAGATCCAATAGGTCAAGTACGCATCACAATGTCTGACTGCGTCAACACTAGTGGGGTTCGGGTCCTCCCTTTGCCCTCCCCTCGAAGATGATGATGCGGCGGCCTGTCGCCGAACCCTCTTCTTCCTTTTCGGAGCCATCGGTGCTAATGCAGAAAAGTCCTCGTACTTCTTCTTCCCGCTGAAGAAATGCTGAAGCCAGGTGCCCATCCACACTCGCCTCTTCTCCACTGGCTTTCGAGCTTCCCACGTGTCATACGATGAGCGGCAAAGGGTGCGGTACGCCTTCATCAGATAACGATAGGCGTAACCTACTAAATACCGACCTTCGCCGTCGGTCTGATCCTTTAGCCAGTCTGGCCGGCAAACCTCCTCGTACGGTTCTCCGTCGATAGGTAGGCCACTGAGTTGCAAGAGGCTCCATAGATCTAAAGAAGTCTCTCCCTCCGAAGTATAGAAAGTGTTGTACTCGGGGAAGAATACTTCGATCATGCCACAACATAGACCTCGAGATATGGGGTAGCGGTACCTTGAGGCGTACACGCTGTGATATATGCCGGCCCTGGTCAGTATGAGAGCGTAATGCTGCAGCACGTAGTCTGTGAACTCCACTGCCCCAGGGCTGAATGCATGGGAGTCGGTGGCCCTCAGCTTGGTAAACCACCCCATAGATATCTGATGTTTGAAGCGGACCGCCAGGTAATCCAATAGGAAAAATTCCTCTCTATACCCCCATTTCAACGGGGCAAGAAACAAGCCAAAGATCAGCTTCTCCCGGTCTACACGGCCTGCAGAGTCATTCCATCGAGCAGGCACAAATTCGGGGGCCCTAGTCAGCAGCCCATCTTCCGGAGCCAGATATTGCTACCCAAGTACAATGCTCCATTTCCTGACTTCCCCGGGGAGGTAAATAGGCCTTCCCCGCACCACACAGTCTGTCAAACTATCCCTCTCCACCAGCAGTGCTTGCTCGGCTTTACGGATGAGGAACATGTCTCTCTTCGCATGAAGATTGAAGCGCCTAAGGAAGGACATCAGATGTTTGTCTTTGGGGTGATCCCTTTTGACAGTGCCTTCCCAGTCATATTGAAAAGAGTCACCCCCGAGGATGAGGAGACGGCTAGTATCCACCATGTCGGTCTCCGAATCCGAGGACTCTGCGACTACGGCAAGCTGACCCTGCCCCCGATCCTAGGAATGAACATTCTCCCATGTCACCACAGCATGGGAGGCAGAAGAAGAGGAGCCAGATGCCATTTTAGCTGCAAAGGCACATCAAACAACAAACAAGGTCAGAAAACAGTTGATCAAGACAAATTTCTGACAAAATTTTAGCAGAACCTCCCCAGCACGGGAGATTGCCAAAGAAAAGCGGGAACACGTCCGCCAAGGGAACAGTCCCTAAAGGCAGCCATCGATATTGCACCGAGGCCAAACGGGACACCCGGGGGAGTAGCTCCGAGGGCAAGCCCTACTAGAAGCCTCCCGGGGCCCAAAAGATGGGTTTAAAACCCGAATAATCAACACTCCACTCACTCGCTAAGAAGACTCTCCCACGCCCTCAGCTCATTCAGCGCTGCGAGAGGAGGAGAAAGGGAGGAGAGAGAAAGAAAATTTGTAAATGAACAGTGGTGAAGAAGGAATGAAGGGTGGAAGCCTTATATAGGGGAGTCTTTCCTCTGTTAATCCGGCACGCTATTTAGCACGCCAAATTAACGCCCTCCCAAGCCAAAGGCGCGCCGAATTAACACCATTCCAAGCACCCAGGGGCACGCCGGATTAAGACTCCAATGCCAAGGGCGCGCCGGATTAACTTCCAACGCCCAGGGGCGCGTCGGATTAAACCCCGCGTCGTATTAACATTCAAACTGCGCCGGATTAAGGGCCGTTTCGAGATTCCGTAAATCGAAGAGGAGATCACTCCGGGTGAAGCTCATCCGTTGGTCTTGCTACACTCGTGCCTTGCTCACAACACCCACAGCTGGGGGGCATTTGTTGGCACTCAAAATATGATTAACAGCGATCAAGCCTCAAAGATGAATGACACGGCCCACTGAAGCACAGAAGCCGATGGATATCAACTTATTGAAGTCCTCTCAAGCTGCCAGAGCCTCAGGTCACCCTGTATGAACACCGGGCACTTCACCTTAGGAGAATCGAGATGAATTCACAACAAACCGACGGCGCGACCAAGCCTGCCCAATGAACCGGCATCGACTCTGTCATGCCGCATACACTACACCCACTGTCCGACCAAGGACAACGGTCTACCCGGTGGCCCGCCACCTTATGAAAGACTCTCTCGAGATGAAAGAATGCCCGTAGCTCTTAAGAACGGAGGACCGAGGGCTCTGTCGATGGAAGATCCCGATTACTCGGCACGGGTACGGCTTCTCGCCAAGTTGGGTCCGTTAGTGGCCGAATGATCGCCAGTCAAGGCGGAACTATCCCGGGTGTCACTCCACCCTCCAAGAAGCTTTGAACACAAGCCAGGCCGAGCTAGCAGCACGAACTGTAGTGCCGAAAGCCGTGTCAGTGAAAAACCCACGTGTTCAAACCAAAGATACTTGAGATTTCGAGAAGGGCCATACGTTGTCTTGAGAGCTTCGACAAGGCTTCCCGTCAAGGTTTTGAAGAACTGGGGCAAAATGAATGGTCACGGCAACTCCCGGGACCATCCCTGGACTCATCAGCTAACCCACGACGAACGGGAGATGTTAATAGGGCGTGCCCCCTTTATCCGGTGCACTCAAATCCGGCTCGCCTAAAAGCTTCGAGATCCCCCTTTACCTGGCACGCTAATTCCCACGCCGGATAAAGCTCTTCTATATAAGAGCACTTGGTTCGACTAAGTAAAAAAAAAGGAGAAAAAAGGGAGAGGAATCGAATTAAGGCGGAGTCCACTGGCGATTGCTCGAGGGAAGGAGAGAGCCCAAGAACCAATCAGAGCCGAGGGAGAGAGGGTTTCTTTCTTGGGAAGAAGGGTTTTCCCCGGAGAGTTTCCTCGCCGCTGCTGTCCTCTTCTCTCCTGTCGGAGCACCCCGTAGTAGGAGAAGGAGATACGATACCCTATTTTTTGGGAGGAGATTTAGGTGGGTTTCGTGCTTTCCATCTGAGGTCTTCCTTCATCCTTTTCTTTCCAATGTAATGTAAGTGGGAGGGGGAAAGGGGCGATGATATGAGCCTACCCTTCCCCTCCTCACCATCTCTTTCTCTATGTTTTCTTCTGCAAATCTCTCTTCGACTATTGAACGGTCCGTGCGACAACGCCGGCGCCGGAGTTTTGTAATATGTGTATTGGCTTCCCGTTCACGGGATGAATGATATGAAAACACTCTCCAACCGATGGGATGCATAATGTTATCTACTCCT
Source organism: Amorphophallus konjac (assembly GCA_022559845.1). NCBI lineage: Eukaryota > Viridiplantae > Streptophyta > Magnoliopsida > Alismatales > Araceae > Amorphophallus > Amorphophallus konjac. Next base: position 100,363,697 of record CM040122.1, read on the forward strand.
CTCACCTTCCTCTCAATCCGCATGATCAATCGTAGCTCCGTGCGACTGTTTGTTTGAATCTGGGTTCTCCGATGTTGGGTACGCCCTGGGACTCCGTGGGCTATATAAATGTCTCCCCCCTCCCCGGGGCCTCCGTGCCAGCATGCCGATTATGTTTTGCATCATCTGTTCTATGGGTGCGTGACCAAAGGCATACTTATGTATGTACCTTTGGCCGTCCCAACTAGAGGTCAACTTTTCAGCGACTCCCGGCAATATCCCCTGCCCCTTTCTCTGCATAGCAAGTATATGACTCCGTGAATGTTAATCTAATCTCGTGAGCATTAATATCCTAGCTCTGTGAATGGCAATCTGTCAATACCGAATATCTCCTTTCCTCTCGTCTGTGGTTTGTAGTCACTGAACTATCCTAGTTCCGTTGGCTTTGTCCCAGTAATCCGGGGAGGGGGACATTCCCCATTGTTTCATAGAGCCATCGATTGGCCAAAGGGGCTCCATCTGTGGGTGATGGATGTTCCCTACGGGCCGTAGGGCGAATATCAACAGGGGCTTCAGTCCAACAATCCAAATCGACGGCCCTTCGGGACCCTGTAGTGACTAAGGGATGCGTGCCCCTCGTAGGCCAGTCCTCGGGGCTTCTCTCCCTAACCGTCGTCCCTCTCTCTCGGATATAGTGCAGACTATAGGTCGCTCACCCCTCGTAGGCTAGCCCTCGGGGTTGCTGCTTCCTTCATTAGCTGCCTTATCTGCCTGTTTTAATCCACGGAGCCGTGGTACCCCTTGTAGGCCAGTCCTCGGGGTCTCCTATCCGATTGGGATTTGCTGGCCGCTGTCGTGCTGTCCGACTAATTAGGGGCTTACTCCACACGTGAGTATGACCCCGTTTCTCCCCTGTAACCTTTCAGGGATGGGGGAGATGCTGCCAAAATTCTATCATGTTTCTTAATTAACAAAGCCATTTCCATGAATTGACCTTAATAAAACATAAGTTCTCAAGCGATAAATTACCGTGCTCGTGTATGAACTTTGCACTAGCTCATAACTTTGCTCTCATAGAGCCCTGGGTTCTAATTTAACAGGCAATAAACCTAATTAATCTCCAAACCTGCAACAACATCTTAGTAAATCAAAAGGGTTCCAAAATTCCTCAAAAATCAACTAAAACAGCGCGGCCCCTTATCCAGCGTGCCCTAATACGACGCGGTACCCCCCGCGTCGGATTAACGTTAAACTCATAGCCTTTTGATTTCAATTGGCTCGTTCTCGGTGCACCCTAAACCGGCGTGCCCCAAGGCCCCCGCGCCGGATTAAACCCTATGCCTACGCTTGACCGCACCGGGGAAACCTATCCCTATGCGTGATCGTGCCGGTTTTATGCTATTCTAGTCATTCACTCGTCTTCGAGGTGACCTTCGCCTCCCGCAGTCGAGATTAATAAACCTCAATCAGTAATAAACAAAATAAGGGTAGGGCTGTTCAAGTCCGGACCCTCTTATTATCATGCTTTACCTTCATGTCTGCTATTATCATGCTTTTACTATCATGTCTATCATCACCATGCTTTCGCTATCATGTCTAGGATACCACTTTCATCTCCCTCGGTGGAGATTAATAAACTTGATTGATCGTCATTTATCTTCATGACCCTGTTACCATGCTTAGCGTAATCATGAGCATCATGCATGCATGCCTGCATGGACCCCCTCCGGTATATCAAATGGCACTGACGAATGTCTGGGTCACTCCCGATCGGAAGTCTCTGCCATGTGCGATATTGGTCTTCGGACCTATGTCCTCCGCCATGTATCAAGGGTCTCCAACTTAATGAACCATGTCTCTCTTGCATGCCAGATAAAAGCATTCCATGTGACCTCGTCACATTCATCCTTTGCATCTTATTTCGGTCTCGGATGGCCCGCTATCTCGGCAATTAATCAAAGGTTTTCTCCCTTATGGGGGATGTAATTAACGTCATAGCCTTTATGGTATGGCGGACTACTGGTCCCGACCTGAATCTCACTCTCGCCCACATGGGTCAGAATGAGCGCACAATAAACTCGTCACTTACGTGACTGGCACGCCTGCGCGGCAGGCTAATCGACTGGTTATCCATTAATTAATCGGTTGATTGACCCAAACAAAATGACCCCTAATAAGAAAATAAACATCACCCAACAGGTGGCCGCCAACACCTTCCTCTGCAGAAAAGGAATCATCAGGTAAGGCCAAACAAAGATGTAGAAAGAGAGAGTTGCCTTCAACTTGAGTGTTAGGTTCTCACCGTCTCGACCAGCTCAGCCTCTCGCTCCTCGGCTCGCTCAATGGCCCCGGCCAGGCGATCCTCTAGCTCCTCTCGAGCGTCGACTCAGGGCGAAGGGCCAGCCTCTCCGCCCGCTCCTCCCCTCACTCGCACATAGGCCAATTCCCCTCACTGGCAAGACAAGGGGCCAACGGTTAGTCAAATGCAATGATTCCCAAGCTTAAAATCAATCAAATTATTGCTGGTTCACCATCTCTCGGATCTCGTGTCGCAAGTTCACAATCGTCTGGTTTAGGACAAGCACCCGATCCTTGAGAATCTTCACCGCCTCGGTCTTAGGCATCTGCACATCAAATCCACAAACTCACTTAGCTCCAGCATTTAAATGAAAACATCACCTTTTGAGAGCTAAAAAGTAACTCACTGCTCAGGTGTTGAGATGAAGCCGTCTAGCATACCGGTCCCTATAGTCTGCCAAGTAAGTCTCGCTGCTCCTTACGGTCTGGTCATGCTCTAGTGAGGGCCCTCTCTATAGTGCCTCTGCCTCGGCACGGTATCGAGAGGCCCAGTCCTGATCGCTCACCGAAGTCCGGCGACGCCCCCGGTCCGACTCGTGCTCGGCTGGAATCACCACTGGCCGATGATGCCACCCCAGTGTCCTCTGTACTAGGCGAAGGAAGAGTGGCTCCCGCAGGTTCACGTAGAACAACACTGTATCTCTATGGAACCAAGCTCGCCCCTCCCTCACCCACGGTTGGGTGGTGATGTCCTCCATCCCATAGGGAGTCCAAACCACCTGCCACATAAAAGATTGAATGTTTGGTTAATCTGATTACATATAACAAATGTTGAAACATCACACAACTCTTTTAACCAAAATACTCACCTGGTGGGGAGGAAATTCATTTAAAGCTGTCCTAAGATCAGAAAGTCTAGTGGCCACCAGGCGTCGGTCCCGGACAATCTCCCATCTAGCCATTAGAGGGACCACCTACATCAGGGCTCGCGGAATCACGCCGCGACCTAGTGGGAACCGAGTGTACCCCCAAATCTAAAAACACAAGAAAAGAACAATTTAATTTGGAATCAACATGTCTAGAAGGGGTAGACTCGTACCTATAAGAAGGGCATGAAACCACCCAGGTTCCACGAACCTGGGTGCACTAGATCCAGGTGGGCGAAGAGGTGCGCCAACATTGCTCTTCCCCATGCGAGTTGGGGTCCTCGATCAAAATCTCGCACCAACAAGAGATATTTGAGGTTCACCTTGTTCGAGGCAGTAGCGAACAACAGCCTCCCAAAGAAGTATAAGAAGAACAACCTCAGCTCCCTCTGTCTCACTCGCCCCAAGTATGCATCTAGGTCCTCTAGCGGTCTGTGTGCCATTCTCGCAAGCCCCATCGCAGCACTAATCGTCCCAGGTGGAAGAGTGGTCACTGGTTTCCTAGATCAAGCCAGCTGCGGCCCGAGCAGGTCCTCTATCTCCTCTCGATAATCCTTCAGTTCTTGGCCAAGCACCGGGATCCCTGCCGCGGGCAATCCTGTCAAGAAAGCCACATCCTCAAGCGTGGGGATCATATGTCCCCACGACATCACGAATGCTCTATAGCTATCCACCCATCTCTCCCGTACTGCCGTCAGGAAGGTAGCATCTACCGGGAAAGGTCAGATCCTAAAGAACGGGCTGAAACCCATTCGATCCACCCTCTCCCGTTGCCCAGAAGGTAGGGCATGGTACCAAGCCCACACCAAGTCCCATGTAACCCGGGCTCTGATCCTCCGTGGACCCAGCACACAATACAACGAAAACACAACAGATTCATTAGATCCTCCAAACCATTCCACTTTCTTCCCTTTTTCCAAAAACCTCACAGCCCTGGAGTAGGGCGGCCAAAGGCCTGGTCGCCCACCTCCCTGAGCGGCCAAAGGCCTGGCCGCCCAAGCCCATCTGTGGGCGGCCAGCGCTCCGGCCGCCCAGATCTATGGACGGCCAGAACCCTGGCCGCCCACAGATTCATCCCTTACAAACCCATCCTCCGACCTTCATCTCTCCACATAGAATACATTCACATACATATCTAATGAATACGAAGCAGGGGCATGAAACTTACCTTCCCCTTCTGCCCTCCCTTCCCTTGGTCGGGTTCACCATCATCCGAACCCTCACCTTCTTCATCTTCATCTCCATCACCATCGGTCGGCCCCTTGTCGGGGATAGCCTCGCCTTCCCCACATCCATCCTCTCCACTCTCCTCCAAGTCTACAAAAGCTATAGCAGGAGAAGAGGAGCTCGTCGTAGCTTGCACTTCCTCTTTCTCTTCACCTGAGGAAGAAGGATCGGGCATGATGTCAAGATGAGCTCTCCTTCTCCCCATTCCCCAATCTAGAGGATATAAGTGGCTAGAACCTCACTCCAGCAAAGAACAACACTTCCTTAAACTCTGGCTCCCAAGACGTCCACAACGAGGGCCGCCCAAATGAGGAGGGTGGCCACCTATTAAAAATCCCCTCAAAGCAGAGGGTGGCCAAGGTTCTGGCCGACCTCCTCCCTGTTCAACGAAAAAAAATACAAAAAAATGGAAAAATGACAAAAAAGATGCAAGTTCACTTATAAAAATTAATTCACATCATTTCATTCAATCTACTAATTTCACAACCATCAACCACTCATTGTTCAAAACAAAAGAAAAATACAAAAAATAGTCCACTTATTTCAACATAACCATAAAGAAAAATGCTGAACAGACTTCAATTCAAGTACGCCTCCTCATGAAAAATTTGTTCACGGTCGGCCTGAAGCTTTGAAGGTAGCCCATATAGCGCCCCAGGTCATCTTTGTCCTCCTCAATGTCCACTCTAGCTTTCACTACGGCGGCATGGCGTCTCTGCGTCTTCCCGATCCTCTAAAGTCACCGTCGATCCATGTCGGTTCCCAGAAGGCACTTTGTAATCAATGTTCCCGTTGACGCCGCCCATGGGATCGGCCTGGATAACCCCACCTGGCGATGGCAGCGGTGTCCCTGGTACAACATTAGATCCTTGGCCCCCAAAAGCCATAACTCCTGCTCTAGCGATCCGCGCACGCTGAATTCTTCGTGTCGATACATCAATGGCACGAACACAAACTCATCCTCAGGCAGGAAGTTCAGGTAGTCATGCCAGTCATCTCTGGTCTTTAGTAGGGCTGTCTTGCATATCACCTGATCCTCAGGACCAAAGATGGCCCTCGCTGGGTAAATGGCGCTCTTCTCAAAGATCAGAGAAGTAGTAGTCGCCTCGCTGTCAAAATCAAAACTCAAGTGGACTTCCATCCATAGCTGCAGAAGGAAGAGACTCCCCATGGCACTGCCACCTAGGCTCACCTGAGTGAGTCCGCAGTACATATGAGCCAGCACCGCCCAAGAATGAGAACGTCCTGTCCATATGAGAGTCAGGGGCCCCACATACTCTCGTCTCAGCACGTCGCCTGACGTAGGGAAGAGTAACGCTCTGCCCAAGCATAATGTCACTCCACGCATCAGTCGGTCCGCTTCCACTGCCTTGTCCTTCACATGGCCCAAAAGCCAACCTGCCAGGCGGTCAACTAGGATCCCTCGCTGGTCTGTCATCCGGCAAACCTCACGCTTATCTCGCACGATCTCTGCTAGGATCTCGTCCCATGGAGGAAGGTCAATCAGCTCGCCCACCTCCAAGTCGCTCCACTGGAAGATGAAGTCTAGCTCTTCTACCAGCACTGAGGTCTCGAACTCGGGGAAGACAAAAGTGTCCGTATCTGGCTGCCAAAACTCAATCAGTGCTGCTAACGATTCCCAGTTCCACCTCATGCTGTTGAAGTGCTTCGCCATGATGACCAGGCGGATCAGGTGCCATTGGTGCATGAATACCCTCATGGTGAGCGTGATTGCCACCATCAAATCATGGAGCCATCCATAACGGCGGGCGTGTCTTGCCCCAGGAAAAGTAGGCACAGGATGCACCATTTAGAAGGAAGAAGAGAGAAGAGAAAACCCAATCAATAATAGACATAAATCTTGCCAAATACACCAAAAAAGAAGGAAATAACAACAAAAAATAATAAATAACTTTACACACAAACCATACCTTGCCCTGCTTCACAAGGTTGCTTAAGTGGTCGGGCACGTCAGAGAGAACACCAAGTTTATGGCCTCCTGACGGGGTGGAAGAAGACGCCATGCCTATTTTTTTTTTAGAACTACTCCTCTAGCTCCAATTCTTTGTTCAACGACGGAGCAGGACTACCCTGCCCCGTAATCTTTTGTATGCTAAGAGACCCACTTAGCTCAGAACTCCCACGGCCTGGGATAAGAGCAGGAGGGTGGCCAAAGCGATGGCCGCCCACCCCTGGTCAAGGCGACCATAGGTCCGGCCGCCAAGACCATGGGATGGCCAGCAACCTGGCCGTCCTCAACCCCCTCTTTTGCGAAGCTATGCATAACTGCTATATATGATTTGTCATGCATGGTTTAATGGTTCATTCGATGAAATGTTTTTACTGATGTCATGTCCCGTACTCTATACCGTCGAGGTATTATCCACTTTGGCCGACTGGCCTCACGATTTTACCGTCGAGGTATTATCCGCTTTGGCCGACTGGCCTCACGATTTTTTCCCTTTTTAATAGTGATCGGCTCAAGAATGGGGGACTTCCCAGGCAGGTCATCCATCCCAGTACTTCTCCCCATTAAGCACGCTTAACTTCGGAGTGCTTTTCAAGAACTGAGCCGATACTTCAAAAGGCGCCTCGGTGATATAGAGTACAACTTAACTATATTTGAGGGTGTTACAATCTACCCCTCTTATATAGGCGACGTCCTTGTCGCTGAGCACATATAGCACAGAATCAAACCCCCAGGCAGGTAGGATTCTAGAGGTGGCCCCTACAGGCTCAAGAGGTGGCTCCCACTATGTAGCACTTTGTCCCATTGCGGGTTCAAGAGGTGGCTCTCATAGTGTAGCACTTTGCCCTGCGTGGCACTTAGTTCCCACACTTTCGGCTGGGGTGTGGCTCTGATACCATTCTGTCAAGCCCCGTACTCTATACCGTCGAGGTATTGTCCGCTTTGGCTGACTGGCCTCACGGTTTTGTCCCTTTCTAATAGTGATCGGCTCCAGAATGGGGGACATCCCGGGCAGGTCACCCATCCCAGTACTGCTCCCCATTAAGCACACTTAACTTCGGAGTTCTTTTCAAGAACTGAGCCGATACTTCAAAAGGCGCCTCGGTGATATCGAGTACAACTTAACTATATTTGAGGGTGTTACAACTGATCTATTGTTAATATCATTGATGAACTTTACTGACGTGTGCTATTGCAGCTGCAGGTCTCCACAGCTATGGGACCAGAGGGCGATAAGGCCCCCATTACCTTGCATCGTAGGTAGGATGCCGGAGGCTAATAGCTTCGGGCGTATAAACTCTGAGTTCCTCTCTAAAAAAAACCATGAAGAGTTTATACTCCTTAAGCTATTCGATAGCCGCATGCTACCTAAACCCGGGATGACGGACTTCCTGAATTCTCGACTATGCTTAATTACAATGTGGAACGATGGATCCCCATCAGGATCTGGACCACATCTGTTGCCAAGCATGGGATGACAGACTTCTTGAACTCTTGACCGATTGGTTCGGAGGCAGGCAAATAAACCCTCTGGCTTTGCAGTAGATATGTTTTTTTCATTTAAACCCAGCATGCATCATATAGGCCTTTTTAGCTCCATTTGAAAATGAAATATATATATATATATATATATATATATATATATATATATATATGTGTGTGTGTGTGTGTGTGTGTGTGTGTGTGTGTGTGTGTGTGTGTGTGTGTGAGAGAGAGAGAGAGAGAGAGAGAAAAAATGCATGCATCTCATCCTGGGAGCCATGATGCAGAAACAAGGAAGCCACGTTGATCTGACCGACCCATGGTCCTTTGGTCCCCGCATCTGGTTTTTCGAGTCCCTCGATTTTCGCCAAATTTGCACGAATTAGTCTACATGATTCCACTTTGATTTGACCAGCAGAAAATATGTTTTATGCAAGTCCGTTTTGAGTATTTCGTGATTCAACGAGTCATTGTATTCCCATATCCTGATATTTTTACTTGCCTTTGTTTAGGTCTCATATTTCCTTGAGCATCGGATTGCATTTTCGTCCCCTCAAGTCCCGCAGCGCCATGCTAGGGGGCCCCCACGCGGCCGCAGATACAAGTCCTCTTAGATTAATTGTCCTTCCTCCCTTTGCCAATGGCTTACTTGATCACTTGACGCTCATGCAACCCTGCGTGAAGCTTGTTTTTCGCTCAAGAATCTCCTTGAGCATGTTGCCCTCATTAGGCTTGTTTCTTTTTCGAAATACCCATTTATCAGTCTGCCGGGCTCCCTTGCAAAATGGGCGTTCCGGAGGGGCATTTGTAGACGCCTAATTTCGGACATCCTGCAGATCCCAAATGGACCTTCGTGTGAATGACGCTTAGTTGTAGTACTTGTTTTACCGATGTTTTGAGTTTTAAAGCCCATCCCGTAGCCTTAAAGCTGTTGGGCCTCGTCCACCTAAGGGGCCCAAGGAGCATGGTCTGGGCGGCCAAAGACTTGGCCGCCCCCAATTCTGGGCGACCAGGGTGATGGCCGCCCTCCCCTGCTGGGTGGCCATCCGTTTGGCCGCCTTCCCCTTCAAGGAGACTAAAGACTTGGCCGCCCTCCTCTGTTTACTCGGTCAGAGAACGTGGCCCCGCTCGTGGGCACATTCTTTCCCCCGTTCTGCATGATCTTTCCCTACGATTTGAAACTCCAGGCTCAATGGACAAAATTGTCGATCTCCAATGTAGAGAGAGAGGGTAGAGGCCATTTTTCGGGCAGGGATCGAGGTGGAAGCCATTGTGGAGGATTAGAGCAGTTTTGGCATCGGGGGAAGAGTCTTGCGGAGTTCCTCCCAGGGGGTGAGAAGAGCCGCATCGGTCGTCTTCCTCCTACTTCCCTTGCTTTGGTTTGAACCCTTTAGCTCCTACTTCCTACTTGCATCACGGCTTCCAGGAAAGTCGCTACATGTAGTGTAACCCCTTAGCTCCTACACTTAGAGGTTTCTTCCCAAAACAAACGGGAAGTTGGGTGGTCGAAAGCCTCGGCCATCCCTCCCTCCCACCACCCCCAGGTAACCTTGCCACCATCATTCCCGTTCTGTTCGTTCTATTAGAGTAAATACTACACCTTTCGTTTTACTAATGGCCTTCCTTTTCTGTAGTGCCCCAAAATTTATATAAGTAATTCCTGGATTGTGAAATTTATTAGGAGTTATAAGGGCTAAATAGATTAATAAAAGGATTGTTGAATTTAAAGGACATTATAAGGCCTAATTGTGTTAAATAATTAACCTAGCCTATTTAAATAAGATCTAAAAGGTTTAAGGACCAAGCCCATTAAGTTTGGCCCATATTCTAGAAGGTTATTTAGCCTATTTACGTATTTTAAGGATAAAAATTATTTTTATGGATAATAATATGGATAATTAACAAAAGAGTTTGATTTATGTTGAATTCTGTACACGTTGGATGTAGCGGTCTATCGTGCGACTGCCATAGTCATGTAACGCACCAATCTTGATGCGTTACACTCTGTCAGTTCCGTGAATGGAAAAATGAGCAAAAAGATTAGAACTTTGGGATCCTATCTACAGGAGATCGACTTAGGAGAACTTATAACATTGCTAAAGACTCTTAGGGATTAGGTTCTGGCAAATTAAGGACTCTAAAATCGATCTAATCTTCAAACCCTAGTCAAAACTCTATAAATAGGACCTAGTTCTGAACTAAGTGACCCTTACTTTTGGCTCAAGAAGAATCAAGGTAAGGAGTCATAATTTCGGGTAAGTTCTTTAGAAGATTTTGTTTAGTATACTTTAGACTAATAGTTCTCCAAATTTCATGTTAGGAGATCAAGCAACCAAGGAGATTGAAGCTTCCAAAGTTGCTGGTTCGACTATAATTACCCAGGAAACTGAACGCAAGACCACTGAAGATCAAGAGATTAGGACGTCTAAACGAGATAATTATAGCTCAATCCTTTAGAACTTTTTGATCACCTTAGTTTCATCTTCTTACCCTCAAAATTTTATATCTTTAGGACAAGAGGTTGGAGAGATAGAGTAGCAGGAAGTTACTGGAAAATCGCTGGCAAAGGAGATCTAGGGCTCGATTTTCAGACTCAAATTAGAAGCTTAAAGCCTAATTAAGAGGTAGGTTATCTCATGATTGGCAAAAACATATTGTTAGGGATAAAAGCCCTCTGGTTTTGATTGATTTCATACATCATAGATCATGAATTTCATGTTTTAGTAGGTCATGCATACATGAATACCCTTAACCCTAACTAAGTTGAAAAGGAACTCTCTTGTCAAATCCACTGAAAGTCTATGCATACTAGTAGCTTAGCCTTCATTCTATCATGTGGAAGTTTATATATGATTTCCAGACATGATGTAAGTTGAGACCTTAGATTTTTATATCTTTTCTGCCAGCAGACGATCTGACGTATCAAGGTAAGACCGTCACAATGATATAACGGCCTTATGATAAGCCGTCACACCTTCTGTGATGTTTGTAGTTCTCTGTTGTCTCTGACGCACTATAGATGGAGCTTTACATTACTGTAATGGCCTCACGATAAACCGTCACAGTCACTGTGACGCACCCATTCTAGACCGTCAGGGTAACTGTAGACAGAATGGGAACCTAGTTAATTTAACTTATAAATAAGCCTAGTTATCTAAGTTTTGACCTGATTTCATGTCTTTAAGATTATTTACTGATTCATGATAGAAATTGCATAATTTATGTATCTTAAGTTATGTTAATTTATGTACCAAAATTCTATAGTTTTGTATCTAAATCATGATTTTCCAAAGATGTATTGACGGAGTTTTATCATGGTTTCACATCGTTGCACATTCTTTCTCTATCTATAGAGTCATTTTCTTTAAGTACATGGCGCATATTCCGGTATGTTGTCCATTAGTTCACACTTTGCACTATAGGAACATTATTCTTGGACGTGAGGACCTCTCTATTGGATATTCCTTCCAATGGACTAGGAAATCTTGTTTCAAGGCCTCCGTAATTCTCCGCGAGCCTGGGATTCCCACTAGGACCCCGAGTTGGTTGTACCATTAAAGCCCATTTAGTATATTGCACTATCGATGTTTCTAGTTCTGGCAATGTAACGGATCTATACTGGACCGTCAGGAGCATCTAACGGCCCAATATACGACCGTCACATTTCACTGAGTCTATTTTACTGTTTCTGGATTCAGACTAATGTAACAGCCCAACACTGGAGCGTCACATTATGTAACGGCCCAGTACAAGACCGTCACAAAGCTTAAGTATGTTAACCCAAGGTTTGACCCAAGGGTTGATTTTCCAAGGTTCTAGATGGCTTAATAATGGTCTAGGACTTATCATATTGATCAAGAAACTTAATACAATGAATGAAAGTTAAGAAATGGATCGTTATGCTGCCAATTTATTTCCATAAGCATAACCTTGTTTAAGTCATTCTTGACTCTCGCATTCCTAAAATTGAAGCGTTCATTCATTGAATAGTGTTATCATGAACTTATTACATTCTTGGCCATACATTATTGTTACATGCGTGGAAATAGCTTGATTTATACTTGAAGATGCGATCGAGCATTGATTGTGTTCAAGGGCTCTATGCTAGTCCCCTCGGCTGATTATCGGAAACATACTATTATAAACCATGGGGTATGATGCTACTGGCGTCGCATTGCGCTGGGAGTACTTTCCCTATAAATAAGTGAAAATCCACGATACAGCATGATTGATACTTGTACATGACTTTCTTGTTTAATATTCCACAGAAATTCACGAAGTACTTGCTCATAAGCAAAAGATACTGGAGTGATGATTATGTGGCTTGCTAGTACATTCTCGTTACATTCTTGTTCATGAAAGGCCAATAACATGTTCTTGTTACATCCTTGATAATTCATACTTGCTCTCATTGCATCTTAACGATCATCATTGTTACTTTGGTTTAATCGCATGATTGATCGTATTCGCATGATTTTACCTTATTTCTCTAGAGCAAAAATGTTAATTACTTTAATCATGCCTTCATGTTGATGCGAAGATACCTACTGGGCAAGTGAGCTCATTACCTATTACCATTCTTTTTTAGGAAATGAAAGTGATTCGAATTCATATTTGGGTTATACAAGTAGCAGGTCCGAGAGCGAATGAAAGTCATATCAAGTTGAGAGTGAAGACGTAGGGAGTCTACATTGTTTAGATTGAGTCTATGTAATTTTCCTATTTATTGAGTCTAGACTGATAGATTGAAAGAAGTTGAAAGTTATTGTATTTGAATATTGATTATCAATGAAATAAGTTGGAGTTTTGATTTAAATATTGTGCAATTGTATTTATGTGTGTGATTGTCTTGCGCTCTGATCATTCTTGCTTGCAAGAGGCTTACCATGTCGGCTGTTCACGTTTCTCGAGCGAGTCTTCCGCTGTCATAAAGGCTCGGGACGTGACATTTTCTTTTTTCTTTGAGCTACGTTGCAAGACTTCAGCATAAGGGACATAGCAGGGCTCCTTGCCCTTGACCGGCCGAGGATGAAGAAGAGGGAACCCATCATCTCCCTATTTGGATTATCTCCCCGTGATCATCACCCCTGTAAGGTTCAGGTAAACACCTCTGGCGATCACGACGTTCTAACGTTTCTTTTTGTTCCTCTGTAGGTACTCAAGAGACATTCTCCATCCGTCCATAAACCAACCACATCCCCGGGCGCCTACAGCTCTCTCTCTCTCTCTCTCTCTCTCACTCTCTCTCTCTCTCTCTCTCTCTCTCTCTCTCTCTCTCATATTGATCAAATTTTTGTGTAGGGCTATTAGCGTCAAGGATGGTAATAGGCTACATTCTTTCTTTCTGGTGACATTTCTATAGCGACAGGAAAATGGTTCCTAGGCGACGTACCACCTTCTCTATTTATTTGTTGGGAAAGTCGTCTCGCGCCCATGGATGTCTGCGCACACCAAGAAACCAGAAGGGCGTCAGAAGGAGTCCCGGGTGTTACCCCAAGGGACAACCCTCCGATGCTTAAGTCAGCAAGGGATTAATGAGCAATAGAGAGGAGCAATAGTAAGAGAGAAGTAGAGGCCATAGTTGTCGATCCAGGAGGTGCGTAGATACTCCACTCGCGTGCTCGGCGCTCCCAGTGGGCTCTCAACGAGTGCTCGCTGGGTGGTAAGGCTGTGCAGGAGGAAGTGGCTCTCTAGACGTAGCTGCAGGTCGAGTTGCTCTCTTCTCTGTAGGGGCTCTGGTGGCAGAAGTATCCGCCGTAACACCTCTTGCGTAGTAGTGTAGGGTTTAATAGAAGAATCTACCGTGCTCCTCTCTTATGTCGATGTCCCTTTTATATGGGTTGTCCTGGAGCGAGGGCCTCATCCCTTGATAGGGAAGGGTCTGTTTAGTAGAGTAACGTTCCTCCGCTATGCTGGCGGGAGTTTCCCGTTGGAGGGCTATACCTCCGGCGTCGGCCGGTCCCTGGGCGACTCTTACGGCACTCATGGCGCGTGCTCGCCCGTTATGGGGTCAAGGCTGACGTCGTGGGGGCAACGGTCAGTCGTCGGAGTGTCCTCCGGCGAGAACTGCGCTCGGGCCAGCCTTATCGGTGTCGTGGAATCCGATGCTCTGTTGGGCCGGCCGTTCTATTATTGGGTTGAGCGTGTATGCTTGCTCCTTGCTTTGGCTTAGCGCGTCCAAACCTTAATGGGCCGCTCGCGCTTGGGCCGTTTCTGGGTCGAACCAGATTTACCCTCCTCAATTTTTATTAATAAACGGTCAGTAAAATATATATTTTTAAATATATTATTTGATTTTAATTTATTTAATCAGATTTAAATTTATTTTTAAATTTATTATTATTATTATTATGTGTGTGTTTAAATTTATTGTTTATTAGATGAGATAGAGAAGGGAGAGGGAGGGGGTGGGGTGGGTTGGGTGGCCTTCTGCCGTCCGGGGTGCATGTGTGTGTGTGCCAGTGAGAGAGGGAGAGATCAAATATGGGGGGATGGGGGAGGAGAGGGGATCTAGTGTGGGAGGGGAGGGGTTCGGTGTGGGAGGGGAGGTGACAGGAGAGGAGGGGAGGGAGGCCACAGAGGGGAGGGAGGCCACGGAGGGGAGGGTTAGGGGGGTATGTCGGTGACAGGAGGGGAGGGGAGGGGAGGGTGTGGGGTGGTAGGTGGGGGATGGGAGGGGACGAGAGAGGAGGGGTGGGGAGGGGGGTTCGGGAGAGGGAGGGGGCACGGCGGGGAGGGGAGCGGTGTCCTCCCACACACAGAGAAGGGAGAGGGAGTATAGTGGGGAGGGCAGGGGGGTTCGAGAGAGGGGGGGCACATTGGTGCGGGGAGGGGAGGGGAGGGGAGGAAGGGCATAGTTTTCGACAGACTCAATCCGTCGAAATCTGTCGGAAATCCATCGGAAAAACACTTGCGGACGGACCTTTCGACATATTTCTAACGGAAGACGTCAGTCGGGTATTCCTTATTGGAAGTTTCCGACAAACGAAACGTCTGTCGTAACTCCGTCGGTAATTTTCGACGGGTAGATAGTCGACGAAAATTCCATCGGAAACTATTGTCGGATTGTCGGTCTTTAACATTCCGACGAGAACTACATTCCCTCGGTGATGACATCGGAAATAATTCCGATGGATAATTATTTCATGGGAATTTTCGTCAAAAATAATTCCGATGGTCAATTAATCCATCGAAAAAGTTATCAGAGAATTAGTTTTATTATTTTTAAAAAAGATGCAAACTTCATATCAGTTCCAACGGAATAGATTAGTTCTGACGGAATATATATTCTGTCGGAATAATTCTGACGGACACATTATTCCGTCGAAAGTTCCGTCAGAAAAGTACTTTATTATTTTTAAAAAAAATACACAAAATTTAAATAAAACTTGTTTAAATAAAAAACATAACATCTACACATCACAAATAAAACACAACATATACAACAAACAAAGCACAACATTAATTATCAATTTTATTACAATAAAAATAATCAAGAAATATCATCTACATCCTCTATGTTCTCATCCTCCCCGTCTTGCTCATCCCCTCCGTCGCCACCCACTAGAGAATCTTTTATTGAAAAAATAATAACATTAGGCATGTATGAATAAATAAAAGATTGATTTAAAAAATAAATTAAATAATTTATTTTAAAAGATAAATTAAATAATTTATTTGATTGTATAAATTCCAATCGGATATGATATTGAATCGATAATTTTAACACCGAACTCTAACTGGATATCCAAATCAAATTTTGTCAACTCTCACAAGTCACTTTTACCTCCTAGGTCGTGTTGGAATGATCGACACACCGATCAGACCGGTATTTTAGATTTTAGACCCACGAACCCAGCTTCTTAAATTTTAAACTAACTGCATTTAGAGAATGCTCTTTTGAGCGCCGAGTCCAAACTGGGTGTCCGATTTGTATTCCGTTAGCTCTCACAAATCCCTCTCACCACCCAGATTATGTTGGAACGATCAGCACGTCGATCAGACTGATATTTTAGATTTTAGACCCTCAAACTCAATTTCTTATATACATTTTAAACTAAATACATTTAGAGAATGCTCTTTTGAGTGCCGAGCTCACACTGGGTATCCGATTTGGATTCCGTTAACTCTCACAAGTCACTCTCACCACCTAGGTCATGTTGGAACGATCGGCACACAGATCAGACTAGTACTTTAAATTTTGGACCCCTGAATCTAACTTCTTTATTTTTAAACTAAGTGCATTTAGAGAATGCTCTTTTGAGTGCTGAGCCCAAACTGGGTATCCGATTTAGATTCTGTTAGCTCTCACAAGTCATTCTCACCACCAAAGTTGTGTTGGAATGATCGACACACCAATCAGACTAGTATTTTAGATTTTGGACCCCTAAACCCAAGTTCTTTAATTTTAAACTAAGTGCATTTAGAGAATGCTCTTTTGAGCGCCAGGCTCAAACTAGATATCTGATTTAGATTCTGTCAGCTCTCACAAGTCACTCTTACCACCCAGGCCGTGTTGGAATGATCGCCACATTATCAAACTAGTATTTTAGATTTTGGACCCTCGAACCCAATTTCTTATCTGCATTTTAGATAAGTGCATTTAGAGATTGCTCTTTTGAGCGCCGAGTCCAAACCAGGTATCCGATTTAGATTCCGTCAGCTCTCACAAGGCACTCTCACCACCCAGGTAGCGTTGGAATGATCGACATGTCGATCAGATCGGTATTTTTGATTTTGGACCCCTAAACCCCATTTATCTGAATTATTTTAAACAATGTTAGTTTTGAAAACTAATTGAATTCTGAATCGAGGAATTTTAGTGTCGACCCCAAATCAGGTATCTAATTTAGATTTCGTAAGTTCTCACAAGTCACTCTCACCATCTAGACACGTTAGAATGATCGGCACACCGATCAGGTCGGTATTTTAGATTTTGGACCCCCAAACCCTAATTATCTAACTTGTTTTAAACAAAGTTAGTTTTGAAAACTAACTTAGTTCTGAATTGAGTAATTTTAGCGCCGAGCCCAAACAGAGTATCCGATTTGGATTCCGTCAGCTCTCTTAAATCACTCGCACCACCCAGGTTGTGTTGGAATGATCGACACGCCGATCACATCGATATTTTAGATTTTGGACCCACGAACCTAACTTCTTTAATTTTAAACTAAGTGCATTTAGAGAATGCTCTTTTGAGCGCTAATCCCAAACCGGGTATCCGATTTGGATTCTATTAGCTCTCACAAGTCATTATCACCACCGAAGTCATGTTGGAATGATCGGCACACCGATCAGACTAGTATTTTAGATTTTAGAGCACTAAACCCAAGTTCTTTAATTTTAAACTAAGTGCATTTAGAGAATGCTCTTTTGAGCGTCAGGCTCAAACTATATATCCGATTTAGATTCTGTCAGCTCTCACAAGTCACTCTCACCACCCAGGCCGTGTTGGAATGATCACCACACTATCAAACTAGTATTTTAGATTTTGGACCCTCGAACCTAATTTCTTATCTACATTTTAGACAAGTGCATTTAGAGATTGCTCTTTTGAGCACCGAGTCCAAACCAGGTATCCGATTGGGATTCCGTCAGCTCTCACAAGGCACTCTCACCACCCAAGTAGCGTTGGAATGATCGACATGTCGATCAGGCCGGTATTTTAGATTTTGGACCCCTGAACCCCAGTTATCTGAATTATTTTAAATAATGTTAGTTTTGAAAACTAAGTTAATTCTGAATCGAGGAATTTTAGTATCGACCCCAAATCGGGTATCTAATTTAGATTTCGTTAGCTCTCACAAGTGAATCTCACCATCCAGACACATTAGAATGATCGACACACCGATCAGGCTGGTATTTTAGATTTTGGACTCCCAAACCCTAATTATCTAACTTGTTTTAAACAAAGTTAGTTTTGAAAACTAACTTAGTTCTGAATTGAGCAATTTTAGCACTGAGCCCAAACCAGGTATCCGATTTCGATTTCGTCAGCTCTCCCAAATCACTCGCACCACCCAAGTCGTGTTGGAATGATCGACACACCGATCACATTGGTATTTTAGATTTTGGACCCACGAACCGAACTTATTTAATTTTAAACTAAGTGCATTTATAGAATGCTCTTTTGAGCGCCGAGTCCAAACTAGGTGTCTGTTGTATAAATGATGTTTTGATGATGTCTCACTATAAGTCATTGGCCTATTAATTTAGAACCTCATGCAACATCTTTTCATTGGCTAGGTATGAAGAAGTCTAACAAAGCTTAAAGGCGGCATTGACCCCACCATAGGATGCGTCAATGCATTTGATCTCAAGAAGAAGAAAAAAATTCAATCGAGTCTTCAGCTGCGTCGACCCCATCAACTCAGGGCGTCGACACAAGGCTCTTCCAGAGAGCATTATAAACGCATCTCTAAATAGATGCATCGATGCACCCTGAAAGTGGCGTCGACTCCACAAGAACCTCCAGCAAGCCCTCAAGCAAGTCTTCATAGCTGCGTTGACGCAGGCAGTGTGATGCGTCAACCTCACGAGCTTCAGCAACAGGCTGACAGGATAACATCGTAGGATGTGTCGACCCTACTTCTTCAGGGCGTCGACGCAAGGGGGTCTTCCAGAAGCCATTTAAAGGCTCATTTTCAATAGCCGCGCCGACACATGGGTGATGCTGCGTCGATGCACTCAAAGTCCCTCTAATTTATTCTGTCTGAACTGTACTTTTTGAAGACCATCCAGGAACCAAAAATATCAATCATAAACCTCCAAAAACACAGCTTTTGAGGTGTGGAAAAGGTTCCTATGGTAGTCAACTGTCCTTGTCATCATTGGGTTACTCTAACCATCTTTTTGGTCAATGGATCTGTCAGTATACAAATGGGAGAAAGGTCACCTTTCAAGACGGTCTACTTTTTGCATCCAACCAATCAGAGGTGCTGTCCAGAAGATCCTCAAGGATAGAAGGACGCCCTTCCTTCTGCCAACCAATGAGGAAAAGATACTGTAGGTTTGAATTATTTGAAGAACTCTTATTTTTCTCTAGCCAATCTAGTGGCAGGACCTTGGAGGGAAAAGATTTGCTGCTTGAGCCTATAAATTGGACGCCCCTCCTTTGCATGCTGGAGCTGCTACTGTGTTGCTGCTGCCATTGATATTGCTGGGGTGCCTGAGAGAAGTGCATAAAGTGAGAAGGAAAAGAGGAAAAGAAGGAGCACATGTCCAAAGTTCTCTACACAAGAACATGAGAACAAGAGAAGAGGAAGAAAGGGCCATTCCAACCAGCTAGTCACAATATCTCTGGAAGAGTGATTCTCATTATTGCTCTTACTGAACCTTCTGTTCTATAGTACCAATTTTCTGTCCTTCTTTGAGTTTGTGTTTTGAGCTTTCCTTTTTACTTCTACTTCTTTGTGTGTGGGGTGTCGTCCCCGTTGTGATGCTATGAATCAGCGGTGTCAAGCTGTTAGTCAGCAGTTAAGCTGTGTATCAGCGGTGTAAGATGGGTATCATCAATGTTTCAAGCTATTTGTCAGCAGGTAGCCTCACCGGGTTGTGAGGGTGGACGTAGGCGTGCTAGGTAGTAGCCGAACCACCTTAAAAAATCTCTGGTGTTGTGGTTCATTTGGGTGCACTCCATTTCTTTTGTCTCCTTCACATGTGCTTTGTCTTGATTAAGCTTCCTCGCAGCATTGTGTCTTTGTGATTTCCTGCACTAGAGTAGAATCGGGTTTGAAACTTCGTTACATTGCCTGACTATTTCTTGCTGGTTTTACATTGCATCCAAAAATTAGGTGCCGGATCTATTCACCCCCCCTCTAGATCCTCTCACACCATCCAATAGTTGGTATCAGAGTAGGTTCCCTAGAGATGTGGTCCAATGACCCAGGGAGATCCGATGGGAACGTCCCTCGCAACTACAAAGCTGAGGGTCATGTCATCAATCGACCTCTATTTTTCGATGGAACAAATTATTTGTATTAGAAGAACCGAATGGAAGTTTTTCTGCGTGCCCAGGATCACTTGATGTGGCGTGTTGTGAGTAAAGGTCCTTTGTTTTACCAGAAGTAGATGACACCTGGACACCGGACCTGGTTAAGAAATCCACAACCAATTGGAGCGCCATGAACATCATGCAGTGCGCTATCCACCCCACAGAGTACGCAAGAGTATCCACTTGCAAATCTGCAAAAGAAATGCGGGATAGGCTTGAGCTAATCTTTGAGGGGACATCTGAAGTTAGGGCCACCAATGCCAACATGTTAATTTATGAATATGAATTATTCAGGATGAAACCTGATGAATCAATCTCTCAGATGTATGCAAGGTTATCTCAATTAACAAATTGTTTAAAACTGCTTGGAAAAGAATACACTAACAGTGATTTGGTTAGGAAGATCCTTAGATCTCTCACCCTAGCGTGGCACACTAAGGCCACTGTTATTGAGGATTCAAAGGACCTATCCGTAATGACAGTTGATAGTTTGATAGGGTCGCTCATGACATATGAGCTTAACCTAAAGAGAAGTGAGGAGGATACTAAGCAAAAGAGGACCATGGCTCTCAAAGTTGCTGAGATCACAGACGGTTTTGATGAGCATGATGAAGATGGCATTCTAGAGTTGAGCTTAGTTGACCATGCCCTGCTCACTAGACAGTTTAAGAAGTTCCTAAGGAATAGAGGTAAATTCCAGAAGAAAAAGAGGACGGGTCAGGTAAGGAAAGTCTCCAATCCTAAATTTGCTCAAACCAAAAATTCTGACAAGATCATTTTCTACCAATGCAGAAAACCAGAGCATATGCAAGCGGAATGCCCAGAGATGTTAAAACAGATGGCCAAAGCCAAGGGAAAGAAGCTCAAGGCAATGGTTTGCACTTGGAGCGATGAGGAGGAAGATAAAAGCTCCTCCATACTGGACGATGAGGATGATCTCTGTTTAATTATAGATGAAGACCAGGATTGCCTAGTAGCCCATCACAACCGATGGTACTTGGACAGCGGCTGCTCACGGCACATGACGAGAGATGGAAAGAAGTTTAGCCACCTGATCAAAAAGGAAGGAGGTCAAGTGATGTTTGGAGGTAAAGATAAAGGAAATGTCTTTGGCACAGGGATAGTGGGTAAGAACTCATTCAATTTCATCGAAAACGTTATGCTTGTTGAAGGCCTTGAGCACAATCTGCTCAGCATAAGCCAATTGTGCGACAAAGGCCACACAGTTTTGTTTGATGCTAATGAATATAAATTTTTTGAGAAGAACTCTGACTCTATGATGTTTGTAGGTCACAGAGTGAATAATGTCTACATGGTAGACCTTGACACCTCACTTTCAGGAAATCTGTGTTTGTCTGCCAGACAGCCCAATGATGCATGGCTATGGCACAAACGATTGGGACATGTCCGCTATGGTACACTGCATAGACTATCTAAGCATGGAATGGTTAGGGGTTTGCTAAAATTAACCTATACAAAGGTTGACCAAGTTTGTGAAGCATACTCTCTAGGTAAGCAAACTCGGAGAATCTTTAAATCTAGAAGTAAGCATTTGTCATCCATACCTTTTGAATTTCTGCACATGAATTTGTTCGGTCCAACAAGAACCGCTAGCCTTAATGGAAAAAGATATGGATATGTTCTAGTTGATGATTTCTCTCGTTTCACATGGATCTTCTTACTTACTAATAAGAATGATGCATTTCTTGAGTTTCAGAAATTCTTCAGAAAAGTGAAACAAGAAGGTAAATTCAGAATTTCCACCATCCTATCCGATCATGGAGGAGAATTCAAAAATTCATCCTTTTCTGAATTATGTAATCAAGAAGGTTTAACACATAGGTTTTCCTCTCCCAGGACCCCGGAGTAAAATGACATTGTGGAGATAAGGAATCGGACAATTGTGGAGATTGCCACTATAAGAAAAATAGGTTTTTTCGACGTCCATATTCTGTCGAAAATACGTCAGAAAATGAAAATTTGACATATTTCTAACATATTTCCGACGGAATATGGACGTCGACACACTTTGGTCGCTAATTTTTGACGTTATATATCACTGTCACAAATTCATCAGTAATTATCGACGAAAAGATGCTGTCAAAATTTTCGTCGGTATTTATGTTAGTAATTAATAACAAGAAAATTAATTAATATTTGCGACGGAACATAAAATGTTCAAAAATACGTCAAAAATTACCGACGTATTTGTGACATAAAAAGTATTTCATCTGAAACCTGTGGGTTAAATTAGTTTCGACGATAGTTAACTTTGTCAAAAATACGTTGGAAATTTCTGATGCATTCACGATGGCAAATTAATACGTCGGAAACCTGTAGGTCAAATTAGTTCCGACGAAATGTTAGTTGGTCGAAAATACGTCGAAAAGTTTCGACGTATTTTTGATGGATAATTAATACGTTGGAAACCTGTAAGTCAGTTTAGTTCTGACGAAACGTTAGTTGGTCGAAAATACGTCGACAATTTTCGACGTATTACCGACGACAAATTAATATGTCGGAAACCTGTGGGTCAAATTAGTTCCGATGAAACGTTAGTTGGTCGAAAATACGTCTGAACTTTTTGACATATTTACGATGGAAATTAATACGTCGAAAACCTGTAGGTCAAATTAGTTCCGACGAAACGTTAGTTGGTCAAAAATACGTCAGAACGTTGCGACGAATTTATGATGAAAAATTAATACGTTGGAAACTTGTGACTCAAATTAGTTCCGACGAAACGTTAGTTGGTCGAAAATACGTCAAATTATTTTGACATTTTTAAACATTACGTCAAAAACTTTCTCCACAATTATTTATATATATTTTGAAAATTTAAAAACCTGTTTAAAGCTACAATTACACACCACACAATCTACACAACTCAACATAAAACACGTAATAAACAACATATACAACACACAATAGGATAAAATCCGTCGAACATTACAATAAAGAACGTCCACAACACATAACTCAATGAATAAAAAAAGTTACAATTACACTAATTCAAATGTGTCATTTTTTCACAATATCATTAAAAAAATCAAGAGATATCTGCTGCATCATCCTCATTCATCATTCGGAGCATCTCCACCATCACCAGCTGCAGGAGGATCCTACATCATATAAAATTAATATTAAATAGATTTAAATAAAAATAATTAATAATAGATCTAATTAAATATCTTTTTAATTTTCTAAATTCAAAAGTAAATAACATGAAGATGATTTCTTTGACTCTCAAAGCTGAATTCTTTGAACTAAGTAGTAATGTTATAACTCTAAAGTCTACGAAATTAAAAGTTAAATTAAATACTCACATGAGAGGGCTGTGCTGTGCTCGAGGGTGCTCCCTGAGTCAAAATCCTCGCTTGGGAGAGGAGGGTAGCAACCGTCTGAGTAATGCGTGCCTCGATGCGCTCCTCGATGCCATCTACCTGACATTGGATGATGGATGTTATATGGCTCGTAGAATCGTCGGTGGAGGGAGTAGATAAGGAACTGCTACCGGGGGAGGATGAAGCTGAGCCCGGACAAGATGCTAGAATTGGGCTGGTGTCCAAGCTCTGCCCAAAACCATATACTCATCCTTTCTTCGGTGGGCCGGCTGCTGCTACCCATGCCTCAGGATCTAGTTGCGGCCGTTACGTCTCCTCCTCCCCGTACTTTTCAGTCATATGCCTGTCATATGACTCCTGCAAATTGAATAAAAAATATTATAAATTTCATATTAATCAATCATATTTAAAAATTGAAATAGAAAATAAATGTGTATGTAAATAATCTTACCACTACTGAGCGAGTTCTCTCGCTCACATACTGATCGGTCCCCTTCTTCTGGTGAATTGTAGCAAATAAATCGCGGTACAAGACCGTACCACCCCTCTTCTTTTCCTGTTATACATGTTATAGAGAATAAATATGGACATATAAGAAATAAAATACAATAAAATTAAGATTATTACTTACCAATCTTTCCTTTTGAGTCGCAAAGGAAACAGATCCAGAAGTATGGAGATGCACGTCTGGATGTGGCGCACGTGCGGCTTTGGCTTTTGCAGATTTGGCCATCCAATTAGGCTTGGTCCATCATCCATGCGGGGTCGTGTGCCTTCTAAAGGCCATGGTCCTCGCTCCCCCCGGCTAGAGCCTTGTCACGGTCTCTACAGCTGTGTAATTGATGCTTATAATTTATAGTTGTTGTGGCCTCCCATGCACGTCAAGCTCGTCCGGCGTCAGCTCGCATCACAAACTGATATCTTCGCTGTCAAGAATACAAATTTTATAAGTTAGTCAATTGAAATTGCGGAGTTGGGAAGTATGTAATTTAAAAGATTAAATTGTATACCAGGAACTCATCGTACAATTGATCGCGGATATCCTTAGGGAACTTTCGAAATGAGTTATATGGGTCGGGCACATGTCGCTCAATAATAATTGGTAATAAAATGAGAAGCGTCATTGGGCTCTACTTTATCCCTGTAATTACAGATGTTAAAATGATAGCCAATAATTATATAGTTGATGGATAGATAACGAACATAATTCATGAGTGTAAATATTTATCCAGAGACCCAACATGGCTTGCGTCCCTCTTGGAACACCACCTGCTCACCCTCGTGATGGCTAACAGCATCGTCTGCCGGTTGTGTGCCCGGGTGGGCGGACGAGCCAACTATCACTGGTGGTGTGCCCGACGTACCTGTTACAAGTAAAATATAAGTAGTTAATTAGCATTTAGCTCATTATTAAAAAACTATTTATTCAACAAGTAAAAATATAGAATTTTCATCATTTAACTAAGAATTTAAATAAACATAGCTGTGATGGAAGCGGTGTACTCTGTAGATGCAGAGGCACTTGAACCTGTAAACATAAAATATCATGAGCAAAACAAAGTGCATATTCATTACTCATTTATCTAAGAATTTAAATAAACATACCCGCAGCAAGTGGTGGGGGTGGTGCACTCTGTGTACCTGATGCGGAGACATAAAATATCATGAGCAAAATAAAGTGCATATTCACTACTCATTTATCTAAGAATTTAAATAAACATACCTGTAGCAGGTGGTGGGGGCAGTGTACTCTGTGTAATTGGTGCAGAGACATAAAATATTGTGAGGAAAATAAAGTACATATTCACTACTCATTTATCTAAGGGTTTAAATAAACATACCTGCAGCAGGTGGTGGGGGCGATGTACTCTGTGTACCTGGTGCGGAGACATAAAATATCATGAGCAAAATAAAGTGCATATTCACTACTCATTTATCTAAGAATTTAAATAAACATACCTACAGTAGGTGGTGGGGGCGGTGTACTCTGTGTAACTGGTGCCGAGACATAAAATATTGTTAGCAAAATAAAGTACATATTCACTACTCATTTATCTAAGAATTTAAATAAACATACCCGCAGCAGGTGGTGGGGGAGGTGTACTCTGTGTACTTGGTGCGGAGACATAAAATATCATGAGCAAAATAAAGTGCATATTCACTATTCATTTATCTAAGAATTCAAATAAACATACCTGTAGAACCCCTCCCGGAACCACCTCTCCTCGAAGTCCCGGTACGACCTCGAACCATCTAATTATTGACAACAATTAAAGTAGTGCACATTAGGCCACAACTAATTACGAGGAGAGGTGGTAAGTAATAATGAAAAGAAGTGCATATATGTTAAATTTCTTACAAAATATTCAATTAGTATCTATTTCATCTTCAGATGCTGAAGATATATCAAACTTATTGTCATCTTCATCATCTTCCTCATTCTCACTAGATTCATACTCTTCTTCCTCAGAGGACTCCTCTTGCCCAACAATTGCTTCATTTAGCTCAGATGAATCGACTTCTTCCACTTCGTCATCTATAGACAACCGAAGTGACTCGTCAGATTCGATCAGATGAAGATTAGAAGCAACCAACTCTGCAGTGTCACCCTCATCTGATTGAGAAAATTCGGCACTAGAATCCTCTAAGACAGGTTCAATCAGATCTAACTCATCATTAGGCACAAGCCTTGGTTTTACCCTAGAGACTGCCCACCAATCTTTATCCTTGGACGATGAATAACTTGATTTATACACTTGTTGGGCTTGTGCGGCCAAAATGAACGGCTCATAAGTATTCAATTTGGGTCTATGTTTGACATCGATAATCCCATATATTACGTTGTTTCGAACTGAATTAGGATCAAACCAATGACACTTAAAAAAGAAATATATGGTTGTCTTGTCCAAGATACTGTAATTCCATGACCTCCTTAAGAATACCATAGTAATCAAGCTCATTTTTATTATATGTACTACCTTTCACGCATATGCCACTATTCATCGTAGACCTATTTCGTCTATAATCTATGGTTTTAAATCTATAACCATTCACAAAAAATCTTGGATAAGCATGCACGACCTTCGAAGGTCCATAACTTATCACCCGGACTCTTTCATTAGTAACATAACCTTCTTTAACCTATGAATATAAACCACATTACTTTAAAATTAGGCATACACCTCAAGCTTTGTGGAACTTAACTTCGGCACTTACTTGAGCTTTAAGCCATCTGGCAAAAGATCTCTCTCGTTCCTTTTGAACCTCCATGTCATTGAGGCGTGGACATTGAGTAATTAATTCTGAATCAAATTGCCTGCAATGATGAATGCAACATCACCGTAAATGGGAGGAAGAACGTCAATCAACTTATAAATTTTAGCACCTGTGGAGTTGCAGACTCACTCAACATAAGGTTCAATCTCAACACAGTTCAGGAGAACATATATCTCTACGGCCAACAACTGTCTGTCCTCTAATATGCGATTTGAACAACGTCCGAATGCACGTCCTGGATACTTAAATATGGACAACCGGTCTCCATCACCATTACGTGGAGGTTGAGTGCGGCGAGTTTGAATTTCGGGTTTGAAATACATCGAACAAAAGTTTGAAATTTCTTCAATAATATATACCTCGGTAATCGAACCCTCTACTTTAACTTTGTTACGAACCTTCATTTTCAGGTCATGCATACACCTATGACAACAATATGACAATGACATACAGTGACAATGACAGACACATGTAACAACTGTCAAATAAATTATAAATACATAATGATTACCTCTCAAATGGATATCCATCGAAATTGTAGCAATCCTCCAACTTTGGCCTCGTATGGCAAATGGATAATCAGGTGCTCCATTGAATCAAAGAACGTAGAGGGAAATATCTTCTCCAACTTGCATACCATCGTGACCACATTCTGTTCGATAGTTTGCACGTCCCCAAGTTTGAGTTCTGATGTACATAGAATTCTGAAAAACTGACTCAACTAAGTCAATGCTCCCTATATAGGCTTTGGCAATATGTCACGGAATGCAATGGGCAGAAGTCTCTCCATGAACACATGGCAGTCATGGCTTTTCAATACATATATATATATATATATATATATATATATATATATATATATTTCCCTCATTGACATTCACATAGTGGGCTATGTTCGACACATATCCATCAGGGAATCTTAATTGCTTCAGCCACTAGCACAGTTCATCGATCTATGTGTCTTTCAACACGTAAGTTGCTTTAGGTTGCACAACTTTTCCCCGTACCTGTCGCAATTCTAACTCTGGTCGTTTGCAAAGTATCTTCAAGTCCGCTCGCGCCTTGGCATTGTCCTTTATTTTGGCTTTCATGTTCATGATGGTGTTGAACACATTATCAAAGACATTCTTCTCAACATGCATGATGTCTAAGTTGTGCCGTATCAAAAGGGCTGACCCATAAGGTAATTTCCAGAAGATACTTTTCTTCACCCAGTTGTGATCCTCTCCAAATCCACGAAGATGTCGCGTACTACCCGACAATTGCACTACATCTAGTATGTTTTACACCTGTGCCACCATTTGTCGACCAGACATCCATTCCAAGTCTGCTTCATCCATTTCAACTGTGTTCTTAACGAATGAGTCCTTTTGCCTTCGGAAAGGATGGTCAATTGGTAGAAACCATCGATGACAATTGAACTAGCATGATTTCTTACCATATTTCAAGACAAATGATTTGGTATCAGCCATACAGTAAGGACATGCCAATCTCCCACATGTGCTCCAGCCAGATATCATTCCATATGCAGGGAAGTCACTTATTGTCCACATCAATGCAGCCTTCATAGTGAAATTTTGTTTTCTATACGCATCATAAGTAACAACTCCATCATTCCATAATTTTTTCAACTCATCAATCAGTGGCCTAAGATATATGTCCAAATTTTTTCCTGGATTTTTTAGACCTGGAATCACCAAAGTTAAGAAAATGTTCTCTCGCTTCATGCACATGCCCGGCGGAAGGTTGTATGGCAACAGGAACACTGGCCAACATGAGTAAGACGCCACTGAACCTCCAAATGGGTTGAAGCTGTCTGTACATAAACCCAGCCTAACATTCTGTGGCTCATGAGCAAAAATAATGTAGGTACGATTGAAATGAGCCCAAGCTTCACCATCGACGGGATGACTCATTATATCATCTGCACGACGTACTCTTTCCGTGTGCCATATCATATGCTGAGCTATCTTTGACGACATATACATCCGCTGTAATCTAGGCGTGAGAGGGAAGTATCGCAGTGACTTATAGGGCACATCCTTCTGCTTTGAATTGTCCCCTCTCTTAGGTTTAAATCTATCATGCTGACAAATATCACATGATCTTTTATGTACATTATCTTGATAATATAACATACAATGATTAGGGCATGCATCGATTTTTTAGTATTCAAGCCCTAACTCATTGACCATCTTCTTTGCACGGTTAAAATTTTCAAGCAACTTCTCATCTCAAGGCAGCATACTCTTGATAAGGAGGAGCATACGGTCAAAATAACTCTCACTAAGGTGAAATTCAGATTTCAAATTCAACAATTGTGAGACAGCAGACAACTGAGTGTGATTTTCACAACCATCCCACAACGGCTCATCTGCATCCCGAAGTAACTAATAAAATCTTTCAGCCATCTTGTTTGGTGGTTCTTCGTTGTACACGTGTTCCCCTTGTACATTAAAGTTAGGGCCAGCAGCACCGATTACCATGTATGCATAGGTACTTGTGCCTGCAACATTGGCGAGCTCATACTACCAGAAGTCCTTACAATGACACACCCAATTCATATAACCTTTCGTGAACCCTTTCCTGCATAAATGATCTTGCACATCCCATAGCGAAAGAAATCTCTTCTTTTTACAAAGTAAACAAGGACATCGGATGTAACCACGCTAGTCCACTACTGTTGGATGCCCCAACACAAACTGAATAAAACTATCAACTCCATCCTTAAACTCCTCTGACACCCTTTCATCAACTACTCTACGATTCATCCATGAATGATCAAGTATAGCCATATTTACCTAACAAATTTAAAAAATCATATCAATATGTCATATTAAACTTCTAAATTTTTTTGACAATATCTCCCCTAAAAATTGACTTTTTTCCACATTTGTACATCCTGGTTATTCACATATACATCCATATCAACATCCACTTTCATATTCACTATTCACACACCCACATTGACATCGACATCATCTTCTGAAAAAAATCATTATCATACCCGCATTCACATACACATTCATATTGGCATCCACCCTCCAAATAAAAAAAAATATCACACACACACACTCAAATTTTGAAAAATTAAATCCCCTCCATCCCACCCTCTCGTTTCGCCACTCAAATTAAAAAAATCATATCAATATGCCATATTAAACTTCTAAAAAAAATTCGACATCATCTCTCCTAAAAATGACTATTTTTCAAATTTGTACATCCTGTTTGGTTACATATACATCCATATCCACAATATTCATGGGATACCTACATCAAATAAAATGCCCATCTATATATATTTGATCGTTCAATGTTGTTTATTATATGTGCTTCACGATTATCTTAAAATTTCGGCAGCATCTCCCCACTCTTCTCCAATATACCACCATAATTTACTAATTTTAACATTCCTCTAACGGCCACTCACATAAAATACAAGTGACCACAAGAGTAGTCAAAATTAGTAGGTATATTGGAGAAGAGAGGGAAGATGCTACCGAAATTTTAAGATAATCATGAAGTACATATAATAACCCACACCGAACGATCAAATATCCATAGACTGTCCAACAGGATAATTCAAGACTTTGTGTTCGATATATGTCATTAGTATCCAAGCATACTAATCACATATATCATAACAAAAGTCTTGAACAGGCAAAAATGAAAAAAAGGGTCATATCCACATTTACGCACACACATTTATATCCACATCCCTCTTCCCATCCACATCCCTCTTCCCACTCTCCTAATAAAAAAAAGGGCTTGAAATTTCATCTGATGTTGTAAGAGTACACCAGGTGATAAGGAGAAAAGGTACGTCTTGGAGATCAGGCATGAAAGTTAGAATTGTCAAAGGAGCTGTTGGTTTTCTTAAAAGTAATCTCTATGAAACTCTTGAGTACATATTACTTGGGGGGTAACATGTACACAAGAGTTGCATAGAGATTGCTTTTAATAAAACCAACTACTCCTTTGAGAATTTTAACCTTCATGCCTGATCTCCAAGATGAACCTTTTCTCCTTATCACCTGGTGTACTCTTACAACATTAGATGAAATTCCAAGCCCCTTTTTTTATTAGATAGACAATCAACAAGGATAGGTTCATCCTCACCGCCATATATTTCTTCGTCGTATTGATCATGCATTTGCAGAGCCAACTCTTGTTATGGCCTTTCGAGTTGCACAATGTTTACTAGTTTTCCATACTTAAATATTTCAACAATTGCATCAGTCTCTTTTTCACGAGCCTTATCTCCAAAATCCTTCAAGGCCATAGTAAAAGGGTCATGATGTTGCAACTCAGTTGTTGTAATATGGATAATAGAATCTGCCAAAGTATCCAGAAGAACAGGATTGTGAGGAGGTAAATCCAAAAGGGAAGGACCCATTTACTGGCAACTGAGAATGTAAAATGTTTACATCAGGATATTCTGCACCAACTGGTTTTAGTTTTGTTGGAAACCGAGGCCCTGCCTGTGTGTGTGAGAGTGAGAGAGGGCAGGAGTAGGGAAAGTGCATTATTTCTGTGTGTGTGTGTCTATGTGTGAGAGTGAGAGAGGGCAGGAGTAGGGAAAGTGCATTATTTCCGTGCGTGTGTCTATGTGTGAGAGTGAGAGTGACAGAGGGCGGGAGCACGGAGGGGGGGGGGACGAGAGAGGGAGAGAGAGGAATACCTGCTGTGGGGGTGTCTGCAGGAAATAATTTGACCGTCACCGCTGCTGGAGCTCGCCGCCACTATCGGTGCCGCCTCCGCTCGCCCCTCACCGGCGTCCCTGGGTAGCTCCACTGTGCCCGCCCACCCTCGCCACTCCGCCACCCGTCCGCCCACGTCACTGGGTAGCTCAGCCCGTCCCTAGTGCTGGGGAAGAAGGTGGGTGAGAGAGAGGGGGAGAGATTGAGAGGGGGTGAGATCGTGAGAGGAAAGGGAGATCGAGAGGAGGAGGAAGGGGGAAGGAGGAGAGGAGGAGGGGTTAGGGCACATGCATTTTTTCTAATTCTTTTCTCTTTTTATTTGCCGGCATTTTTTCATTTACTGCCATTTTTTCTCTTTCTTTTCTCTTTTTATTTCCATTTTCACCATTTTTTCATTCATTCATTTGTCATTTTTTCTCATTCATTCATTTCTTCTAATAGGATAAAATCTCTCTCAATGTAAAATATCATTGCATCTAAAAAAAGAAATTTATTATTTATTATTTAGAGATCCGAAGATCTGTAATTTTAAAATTTTCTACTTTTTTATGAAACGAAACACGGGACCCATGCACGGAAACCCTCCGAAACCTGTGAATGTTAGAGTGGGAGAGAGTAGTGGCACCGACGATGGGGAGATAGGGCTCCTCGCGGGGGCATGTTGGAAGCACTCAGGATAATAATAAAATATCATTGTATCTTTTATCGATTTTATCGTGTGAAGACGTGTCAGTCACGTGTATGACAATGTGTTCAGGTTCCAAGACTGTGATGGTCTGGAACCCAAGGTGCGCTCCTTCTGACTAACCAGACGATGGTGGGCAAAGGGTCGGGACTGAAGACCCGCCGTGCCATAAAGGTCACGGCGTTAAGAGGGGAAAACATTTGATTAATCGTCAAGAAATGCGGCTGCATGGCTTGTAAGTCGATTCCTATAAAAAGAAGAGAGAGCGTGTTGAAAAGCCTTGAAAGCCCCACATCGGGGTACGAAAAGGTATTCAGAGCCGTATCGATCACGTGTTGATCATTTCATGTTCTGTGCCCCGGCATACATGTGTTGTGATTTTACCGACATGTCTATAATGATTTTTCGGGAGCTAGGGCTCCTCGCGGGGGCATGTTGGAAGCACTCAGGATAATAATAAAATATCATTGTATCTTTTGTCGATTTTATCGTGTGAGGGCGTGCTAGTCACGTGTGTGATAATGTGTTCATGTTCGAAGACTGGGATGGTTTGGAACCCAAGGTGCACTCCTTCTGACTAACCAGATGATGGTGGGCATCAGATCGGGACTGGACACCCGCCGTGCCATAAAGGTCACAACGTTAAGAGGGGAAAACGTTTGATTAATCGCCAAGAAATGGGGCTGCATGGCCTATAAGTTGATTCCTATAAAAAGAAGAGAGAGCGTGTTGAAAAGCCTTGAAAGCCCCACATCGGGGTGCGAAAAGGTATTCAGAGCCATATCGGTCACATGTTGACCATTTCATGTTCCGTGCCCCGGCATACAAGCGTTGTGATTTTACCGACACATCTATAATGATTTTTCGGGAGTTAGGGCTCCTCGCGGAGAATGCCACGTGAAATACCTCAGATCTTGTGCCAACCTCTTTGAGTCACGTGTACATCATTTGGGGAACTTAGTCAAGTTCCCCGCTCGAATGTCTCATGTGCAAGGTTATTAGTTAATCTTCTGAAGCTCTTTTTCACCCTTGATAGAATATTCTTTAGTCTTCAGTAACCATTTGACAGACCTATCTAGTCATTTGTCACCCTTGGCCGTAAAGAGCCGTCGCCTTAGCTGAATTCCATATTAGACTAAAGCCGTTGCGCTAAGACATTTGTCACCCTTAGCGTTATATTTGTTACCCATACAAGCTCATTTGTCACCCTTGCTTCGACATTATACACCCTTAGCTTCTTCATCTGGAAACCCTTGGCTGTGTTGACGCTTTCGACCTGCTGCGTTAATGTTGTCTTCTTGAATCTTCAACGAGGCTTGTAATCCAGGCTCTTCAGGCAACCTCTACTAGCTAGCTTCGGTTGCATCGATGCACAGCACTTGCCAAGTTGATGCGCCTCCTTCTCCTCGCACAAATTCAACCTGCTATTCACCCTCAAGTTCTTCTGACAATTTCTCCGAGCTGGCTTTGTCTGCGTTGACGCAAATTATAACTTAGCGTTGATGCAGCTTCTTCATTCTTCACGGTTTTCAGCCTTGCGAGCACAGGTCGACTCCAAGGGTCGACACTTCTAAAAAGTCTTCTCTTTGTAGCTTCGATGCATCGACGCCACTAGCCACTGGGTCGATGCCCTTTCTATGTTTTTCAAACCTTTCAGTGCTTCTGCACATTATTCACCCGTACTCACTTGTTTTTCACCTCTATTGCAATTTGTCACCACAGCCTATCTATTTGTCACCCTTGTGCGACTGTAGCCGTCGCCTTTGAATCTTGACGTTTCGTTCTATAGATTTCCACGCTTCACCCCAATTGCTTATTATTCACCCTTATTTAGCTCTTTTACACCCATAAGGCCTATTTCTCACCTGTGACCACTTATTTGTCACCCCTAATCCGTAGCTATAGCCTTTCTTAGCTAGCGGGTGACTTGAGTATTTCTCTTCAGCGGTCTGAGCGTCTTGTTCTTCAAAAGCCTTCTTCAGCGGGTACAAGGCCATTGAATTCCTGACTTCTACAGAGCTACACACACACTTCTAACATGATTTTCTTGACATTTAGCTAGGCTTTTGAATAGCTTTGTTTGAGGCCTGTTCTTATCAACACATCACAACAGTAATGCAATGCACCGATATCAAGCATATGACTTCATCACAAAAACATGAATCAATCCCATGCATGTACATTCAGACTCATGATTAGTCATAGTGTTTGACATCATCAAAATCACAGGGATTCAACACAGACCTCTGTCAAAAACTTGGGATCTCGTGGGAGTGATTGGTAGACGAAGACACGTGACTGCCTTAAGGTCTCCACGTGCTGAGCCATTATTCACCCTTGCGAACCCATTTTATACACTTAACGGCTATTTGTCAGACTTAACATCTATTTGTCACCCCTACGGCTGATACCCGTCGCCTTAGCATTTTCCCTGTTAGACTGAAGCCGTCACGCTAACTCATTTTTCACCCTTAGCGCTCTATTTGTAGCCGCTGCCATGACATTTTTCACCGTTGACCTGACATTTGTCACCCTTATGTTCTTCATTTGGCAGAACTTCCTCAAGAACTCTGTCTTTGATGTCTTCTGTTTGATCCCTTCTTTGACATTGATTTATGTGCAGAACAATGACACCTTGTGTTCTGTTCGTCAGCTTTGATATAAATCTATCACCAGAAAGCTTCATTTTTCTCTCATGGCGTTTTGCTTGAATGATCTGATTTCCTCGATCACTGCATCTCTTGTAGTCTTTGACACTTGAAATCTTCTCATTGATTGCCTTGATCCTTTTCCCTTTTTGTTGACAATCTAGTTAGACTTGTTTTGAATCTTCTGCTCAAACTAGAGTTGACTAGATCTGACTGGAGTTGACTATATCCCACAGTTCATGGTCTTGAGCCTTAAGGAAGAGCTCCACTTGAGTCTTCGAGTAAGGGAAATCAAAAGCATTGAAAAATGGAGGACGGTCAACAGAATGACCTTCTGTCATTGCAACCATTTATGATCTTTGCTCTCAGATCGTTATAGATCTTTAAAATATGAGAGCCTGGGCTCTGATGCTACTTGTTGCCCAGTAAATGGCTTTAACCCATAGGAGGAGGAGGAGGAGGGGGGGTGAATGGGTTTAAAGAATTAATCGCAATAAGATATAAATTAAGCAAGGTGATTGTAAATTATGACCTATTGAACTTGGGAACGTGAATATTGGAGATAGATACGAAGGCGCGGGTGCTTGTTACACGTTTGTCACCCTTATATAGCTATTTATCACCCTTAAGCACCTATTTCTTACCCTTACATAGATATTTGTCCGCCTTGAATAGAAGCTATTTTTCACCCCCCTTACACGATTTTGCTATTTTTTTGGCCTTGTCTACCTATTTATCACCCTTAAGAACCTATTTGTTACCCTTACATCGATATTTGTCTGCACGTCAATTGGTCCACGTAGAAAACGGGACATGTTGGGCACGCAGGGGTGTTGTTCGCGTATTACCATATTTCGATGCAACGCCACAGTCCACATCAACAGAAATGATGACGCCGAACTGGACCTCAAAAATAAAAATTCCTAATTCTTTATTTACCCTTCCCGTCATGTCTTGGCCCTTAACATACATCATCAGATAACAAACATATCCAAAATGCGGTTCGTCTCTCCATCGTGCTCAGCGTCTCATCTTCCTCGTGGTGCTATTCGTCTCCCCTACCGGCCACTTGCGAGCTCCATCATTTGCTGTGCGGTCA
The DNA here is from genome assembly GCA_022559845.1 of Amorphophallus konjac. NCBI lineage: Eukaryota > Viridiplantae > Streptophyta > Magnoliopsida > Alismatales > Araceae > Amorphophallus > Amorphophallus konjac. Next base: position 100,399,322 of record CM040122.1, read on the forward strand.
ACCTCATTTGCCAGCTCTCTTTCATCACTGACAGCCATGGAGCCGAAGGAGACACCCGTGCAACGTTTCATCCGCTGTAAACTGGATGTCCCACCTGCATCTCAGGAAGCTACGATTTCTACGACCGAAGAAGAAACGCCTGAGGAACCTAGGGTTTCTAAGGGCTCCACTTCCGGATGAGAAGTTAAAGGTGGGGGGGTTTAATTATCTACCTTACATAGCTATTTTCCCCCCTTATCGACCTATTTATTTGTCACCCTTGGATATGTCTTTTGTCACCCTTCTTCATTTTTCTTCCTCAGAGAGCTATCAAATTTAGATGGGTAGTTGTCACCCTTTTCCACCTATTGTCATACTTGTTTATACAATTGGCGCCCTTGATTTTACCAACATCACCCTATCCCGTTATTTTATTTCACCCTTCTCTATCTATTTGTTACCCTTAAAGACTTATTTGTCACTCTTAAACCCCTATTTGTCACTATTGTTGAATCATTTGTCACCCCTATAGCGTGGTCTCACCGTCCCGTTATTTGTCAACCTTATACAGCTATGTGTCATCCTTAAGGATCTATTTGTCACCTTTAAACAGCTGTTTGTTACACTTGTTGAAACGTTTTATCATCCCATGGGTTGTCACAATTATCTACCTATTTAATAAAATTATATAATAATAATTAAAATATTAAAATTAATATATATCTAATAAAAATTAATTAAATATTTAGAATTAAATTATGATAAAATAAAATAAAAGCAATTAAAATAATATTAATTAATATATAAGGAAAGTAAAATAATATATTACTTAAATTAACTTGACTCAAAATTAGTTTAAATAAAGTATTATAAATTAAAATAATAAAAATAATAAATAGTAAATAGTAGTACTTCTGTAGATTTTGTCACCCATTAGCATTGTCAGCCTGTCCCTTTATTTGTCACCCTTATACTATCCACCTATCTGTTACTCTTATCCCTCTATTTGTCACCCTTAAACACCTACTTAGCACCCTTGTTCATACGTTTGTCACCTCTGCTTTTTATGTTATCCTATCGCGTTATTTGTTACTCTTATCTATCTATTTGTCGCTCTTAAAGACCTACCTGTCACCGAATTTCATACATTTGTCACCCTTAACCACCTAGTTACCACACCTAAAGTCCCTTGTCTATACATTTGTCACCCTTGTCTTAATCTTAATATTTTTTGTATTTCTTGATCAGTCAATTAACTAAATTTCTTGTTTACACATTTTTTTGAATCTAGTGAACACAAAGGTCATCTCGGCTCGGTGTTCTATGGACATTTACATGAAGGATATGGATCAGATGGCATTTCGGGAATGCCACAAGTCATTGATGAGGACCACACCCTTTGGTCCATATGTTGACAATGCTTCTCCCGTCACCTTCACCATGACAATATTGGAGGAGATAATTTGCACCCATAGTGGAGGAAATTACTTCCGTATGGGTAGTAAGGAGGTCGCATTCACTGTGGAAGATGTGGCCATAATATTAGATTACCTTGCTCTGGTCAGCCGGTTCAACATTATGGATCCTTAAAATAGAAGTCCAAGTTGCAGCATCGATTTGGGTTTGCAACAACATTTGACCGGAAGAAAGTGTGCTCTCTCATCCAGCAAATTGTTCGGTCCGATGAAGAGCAGTATGTGGCCGACACTGTTCGGATGTGGATTGTACTCCTATTGTCTACTTTCCTTTGCCCACAGTCGACACATTCTTGTCCACAACAGATGCTGTCATGTGTAGATGAGATTGAGAGAGTTTCAGATTACAATTGGGCAGCCGCCGTGTAACAGGTAACGATGCACAAGTTTGAGCAATTAGTGTCGGCAGTCCATAAATGAAGGTCAGGTACAATTGGCCGTGCTAAAAGAAGAGCCGATCGGGATGCATCCCAGGCCCATACATTTATATTTGGTTGTTTTGCCACACTTGCTATAAGTTTTTTTATTTTTGTTGTGTAATAATGTGTCAATCATTAATTCTACTGCATTGTAAAATAGCTTGATGTATTTCATATTACGGTCTGGTTTTTTGAGTACACGCGGGTGCGGCATCCACAAAGGCAGGTGGCATTTCCCTGACTATTTAGGTGGGGGCCATTTGTAGATAGGAAATTAAAATTCTCCATTGGATCCTTGCAAGGCCAACAGGTATTATGATTACTAAAAACTTCTTATTTGTCATTCAACATTAATGAATAGCCGAAGTGATGTGGTTTGAAATGCAGGTGATCGAAGAGCTCCTTGTTGAGCCAACTGAATGGGACATGGTGTACGGTGGTCAGATGATGACCCGACCCCGTGATGAGGAGACGTCCTCATCAGCTCCATAAATGTCTGTGCTACAGGATATTGCTGCTACATTGAAGATCCAACAGCGACTACTTGAGGAAATGATGGCCTTCATTCTGACTAGGGTGGAAGGGGCTCAGAATGTTGCGAAACATATGCATCCTAGTTTGGAAAACATTGCCATTGATGCAACACCTCCTAGGCCCATCGAACAGCTGACGGATGATGCCGTGCCACCTCAGGCAGCCCCTAGAGAGGAAGTGCAAGGGGCTGAAAATGTTGAGCAAAGTATCCGTCACAATTTGGTGGACATTATCGCTGATCCTCCACCTCCAAGGCCCCTTGAACAAAGTACGGATGATACTGTGCCATCTGAGATAGCCCTTCATGAGGATGTCCAAGGCGATATCCAAGCTCAGGTGGAGGCGACCAATGGGCATGGTGACCGTCGTCCAGGTGTCTTTCTCAGTCCCTTCATCAACGAGACGAGAAGCCCGTGAGGAGACCAAGGGCACCTGTAAAGAAAATAGTACGGGGGAAGAAGAAGGTGAGTCTGCGTTGATCCTACTTCTTACAGTATAGAATGTAAGATTGGTATATTGGCATAAATGTAGAAGGGAGATGAAGCCGACCCGATCAAAAAGCTCCTATAGAGTGATTGGATTTGCAAAGGCCGGCTGAAGCCGAGAGATAACAAGATTGTGAATGAATTCATTGCTGATTGTGCCTTGGGGGATATTGAGTAAGTTGTCTTCTTATAGTTTCTATAATTACCCCGATTCGCCTTACTCTGACTACCATGAAAATTTTTGTCCAATATAGTGGCCCCATATTTGAATTGACGAACGAGATTGTTTTGAAACGTCATCATGTCATTGATCTATTATACGGCTAGATGATGGATGATACTATACATTCTTTCACTAACTGTGCAATTTTATGCCTCGCCATACCCTAAACTTGTGTTTCTACTATTAAGAGAATCGTGATTGTTTGCAGGTGATCGATGCCATGATCTACCTCCTCCACTCAAGATGCAATGAATTTGGCATCTATAGCATCCAAAAATTTTAATATTAAATATCACCATATTATTTAATTGATTTCTTAGCTCATATTTTTTTATTCTATTAAATATGAGAAAATATGTATCTTATGTAAAATTTGATTTCCAGCAACTTTGTCTTCAGAAAGGAACTCGGAATAAAATTGGTTAAGGCCCAATTTCACGTTTTAAGCTAAAAATCGTTGCTTTTTATGAAAAAACTAAACTTCCTTAATTGGACCTTAATTCTTGCCCAATTGGGCTCTGATCGAAGCCAAACCCTAGCCCAACTATAGAGGATCATTTCCACTCTGAAAACCCTAATCCTAGACCCTTCATTTGGTGGCGGCGACGAATTAGATTCTTTCTCGATTTTCTTGTCGTTTTTCCCCTTTGGACTCTTCACCCTGATTCGATCACTAGAAGCATCCATAGATCTTTTAAATAGAGGGCTTTCGATCCCTGAGAACACTATTTGCTCCGGCGACTGGTCGCGTGGTCAATCATGGCTGGATGTGGGCATATTTTGGCGTTCTAAGAGCGGCCTAATTAGGGTTTCGGCGACCTTTTTCTTCTTCCTTTTCCATCGATTAAAGGTAGGTGTCTCTCAGGCTGAATTGTTAACAAAATATATCATCTTGTTCGTCTCTCTTAGCTCTCTCATTTGATACCAATTTGTCCAAATTCCATGCACTATGTTGTTCTAATTTCATCGTTTACTTGGAGGTATACCCGACGGGTTACTTTCAAAGTTAGTCCATTTTATGTTTATTTAAATCACTATAAACTAAAATTATAGCATGCTATCTTATGTGTCTTTGAATTCTCTTTCCAATGGTACCCTTTTGCCCAATTTATTTTCTCCCTATCGCTTGTAATCAGAGTTTTGATCATGGTGTGCAGAGGTTCACCGTCGGCGAGTCTCGGGTAGGCAAGTGGCCCTTCCAACGATCGCTTGGGATACCAAACGGTCACACGATAGACCGCTTGACCGCCCTGTGTTTTCAAAATTATTATATATATATATATATATCAAACGGCCATACGATAGACCGTTTGCTCTGTCAAGCGGCCTCATTGTAGACCATTTCTGGCCTCTCGCAGAGAGAGATTTTTTTTAAGTATGTTTTATGCGTTTTGACTTGAAACTTACCCTGTTTAGCATGTTAATTGACCATTAATGATGCAAAAATGAAGTGTTAAATTAGTATCATGAACTATAAATTGAAATTTCACTAAATACATGAAAATTTCTTTTGATTATCACCGTTGGACTAAGAGGTGAATTAGTGGAATAAACTTGGTTCTTAACTTCTTCTTAAACCTTGCCACTTATAGTTACTGATAATTTGGTTCCGATGTCATTGTTTGACAGTGATGCCACTCCGGTGGGATTGACTGACCGCACCGTTCACGTTTTCCATGTTTTAGATAGCCTCAATCTTGTAATAGTCGGGACTCTCCGCCGGATACTCCTTCCGTCGGACTAGGACCACTATTATGAGACCTCCGTAAGCCCCCGTGAGCCTAGGATTCCCTCCAGGACGCCGGGCAGGTTGTACCACAAAGACCAGAACCCACTAACTGATTCGATTCGCGTTTTGGGACATTCCAACATTCGGATTGTTCTGAACCCCTAGCGGCCCACCTGGAGACCGCTAAGAGACCCTTCGCGGCCCATGGCTAGACCGCTAGGCTTTCCTTGGCCTGGTTAGAAGCTGGCTTGGGTTAGTCAGATTATTCTTGAACCTAGTCAACTATGAATTGACCAAATCATTTCTGTTGACCTTGGCTTCGTGGGCTGAACCCTATTTTGGACCCACTTTGTCTCAGGCTGAATTGAGGACTTTTTTTGTCCACTTGAAAGCCTTGATATTACTCAATCTGGAAATGGTCTAAGACTAGACCGTTAGTCTCATCCTAGCAGTCCAGGTAATGACCGTAAACCTTAAGATTGAACGTGTTTTTTGTTATTTTGTTGTAATAGCAGTCGTGCCAAGAATGGCCTTGAACTACGAAGTCTTGCCTTGGCTCATGGTCACTTTGGACTCTCGAGTCATTCTCTATGATATCATATTCCAACTTTCCTTAGAATTTCTCTTGATCATAGAAGTAAGTTTCATAAGCTTAATCTTTGAAACTCTTGGCCATTCAATGTGGTGAATGTCTAGATTGGGGTCTATGATCCAACCCTTCAATGCCAACACATCATAAAGGACCCGGTTTGGTCCTGGAAGGAGCGCCCGAAAGTACTTGTACCCCGGGGAGTTTGTAATGACAAGGTGTGGCATTGCACCGAAGTGCATAACTAGCGTGTTGGTCTATGACATTCTACTTCACTCAATCACTTGAAAATTTATGACGTGCGTGCTTGTTATGGCCAGTTCACATTAAAACTTACTTGAAACCTCGTGGAAAGTTCTTGTTATTCTTGCGCTTGTTCCTTACATGAAATATGTCTTTCCTTTCTCGTATCTGTTATTCATCGCTTGCCATTTGATAATTATCGCTCTTTTTTTTTCATTGTTATACATGTAAAAATGACTAATCACTTAAACTATGCCTGGTGATAGAGATATAAAATCCTACTGAGCTTTCGTTCACCCCTTTCTTTCCAATCCTTTTCAGGTAATACGGATGAGGACGTGCACACTGACGGGGACGGGAACGAGTGATTATGGAGCGAGCCTTCTAATTATGTTTTGAGTCAATGTCCTAGTTAGTCGTCGAATCCTGATATTTCAGGGTCTATGTAATTTTTCTTTCTTTTGGTTGATGTAAGTGTTAGTGAAAGTCCACAAGATGTCGTTGTAATAAGTACATTCCATCCTTATTATCAATAAAGTTGGTTATTTGCATTTTAAATAGTGGCCTTGATGTATGGTCTCCTGTGGCAATGTATGCTCTGATTTACATGAATGATATAATTGCTACGTTCTAATTTTCCGCGTCAGGGGGTGACAATTTTTGTGGTATCAGAGCCTAGGTTTTCTTTAGACCCTAGGTTTTCTTTAGACCCTAGGTTTTTAGTAGTGTCATAGAAACCGTGACATTAATAAAGTCAAATCCGACCCAGTAAGGTGGGGTAGAGACTCAGGTTAAGTTAATTTACTAACTCTAAGAAAATGAATTCGGTAGAACGTTCTTAATTAATTTTCCATTTTACACTGTAGGAATTTCCCACAATAGCAGCTAAACGCGCGTAGTGGCGAGACATGCAACGCACCGCACAGGGCCTGACCCAGGCCTTATAGCAGGTAGCTCAAGGCGGCACACATCATGGAGCTGGCAATCTCAATCGAAATTTTAGAGGCCTGAATCCCCCTCGTTTTGGCGGATCCGCGGACCCAGATGAGGTCGAGAATTGGCTGAAGGAGATGGAGCATATCTTCAGAGTTATGCAATGTGGTGATCAGGATCGAGTCCTTTTGGTGACTTTTCAACTGGAGCACGATGCACGAGCTTGGTGGGAAGCTGTGGAAGCCACGCTCGACAATAGGCGGGCATCGTGGGACAAGTTTAAGGACCATTTTAACAGTAAATATTTCTCAGATCATGTGCAAGAGAAGAAAGCGGCGAAGTTCGCTGCTCTCAAGCAGAGAAATTTATCTATTGCTAAGTATGAGGTGCAATTTGCCAGATTATCTCGCTATGCATCGCATCTGGTATCTACGAAGAATATGAAGGCTAAGCGATTTTTGAACGGATTGAAACTTCAGTACATCAACCAACTAGCACCTTTGGAGATCCACACTTATGCTGAGATTGTGAGGAAGGCCCAAGTTCTCGAAGACACTATGGGGATGACAGACCGAATAAGAGGTCGAGACAAGAAGAGGGAGAAGACCCCTAGTTCTGGGAATTACAAACCCACCAATGGCAAGGAGAGGCCCAATGGCGGGCTGAGTTTTTCAAAGGACAAGAAACTAAAGGAAGGCAAGTAGAAGGCTAGATCGACTGCTCCATCTAAAGCAGTCTGCAAGTATTGTGACTGCCCGGGTTACAAGATGGAAGAATGTTGGCGCAAGTTGGGCGCTTGTTTGAGATGTGATAGCAAGGACCATCGTATTCCTGAGTGTCCCCTCATTATCGAGCAGGCGGCATCTGACAAGCCGCAGGGGAGTCATAGGTGGCAGGGCAAGCTCCAAGCCCTCCAAGATGCAGAGACTGAGACCGAGGCTACCGAGGAAGGAGGTATTGTTGAAGGTACCTTTACTATTCTTTCTAGGCCAGCGTTTGTACTTTTCGACACTGGAGCTACCCATTCTTTTATATCTCAGAAATTTGCTAAGACTTTATCTGTGAAACCAGTATTATTGGATTCTCATCTTGTGATTTCAACCCCTATTGGTTCGGGGTCAAAGATTAAATACTATTACCCCTCTAGTGAAGTTTTGATTAATGATTGTGACTTATCTGCTAATTTGGTATGCATGAAGATGAAAGATTATGATGTGATTCTAGGAGGTGATTGGATAGCTAGACATGGGGCTAGTGTCCATTGTAAATCGGGAGTGGTATGATAAGCTAGACATGGGGCTATGATGTGACTTATCTAAGTCGTGCCACTTGTTTTAGCACTTCGGGCAGATAAGTTGTTAAGGAAAGGGTGTCAAGCATTCTTGGCATTGATCTCTTTAACTGATAAAAAGGAAGTGGAGTTGAAGGATATCTCGGTTGTCCGAGATTTCCCAGAAATGTTCGCTGATGAATTGTCAGGTCTTCCTCCTGAGAGGGAGGTGGTTTTATCCATTGACTTAGTTCCGGGCGCTTCACCTGTTTCTAAAGCCCCATATCGTATGTCCCCTGCTGAGTTAAGGGAATTGAAGGAGTAGTTGCTGGACTTGTTAGAAAAAGGGTTTATTCGTCCGAGTACTTCCCCGTGGGGTGATCTTGTACTCTTTGTAAGAAAGAAGGATGGTTCGCTGAGGCTATGCATTGATTATCACCAGCTGAACTAGCTCACCGTGAAGAATAAGTATCCATTGCCAAGGATCGATGAGCTATTTGATCAGATATCTGGAGCTCAGTATTTCTTGAAGATTGATCTCAGATCGGGATATCACCAGTTAAGGATAAAGGACGAGGATATTTTTAAGATGACATTCCATAGTAGGTATGGGCATTTCGAATTTGTCGTTATGCCGTTTGGACTAACAAATGCCCCTGCAGTTTTCATGCAGCTGATGAACAGTGTGTTCCGACCCTACTTAGATCATTGGGTTGTAGTATTTATCGATGATATTCTTATATATTCCAAGAGCAAGGAGGATCATGAAGAACACTTGAAGACGGTGTTGCAAATGCTAAAGGATCATCAGTTATATGCCAAGTTTAGTAAGTGTGAGTTCTGGCTACAAGAAGTATCTTTTCTGGGGCATATTATTTCTAAAAAAAGAATTTCAGTAGATCCTTCTAAAGTGGAGGCAGTACGTAATTGGGAAAGGCCTATAAATACAACTGAGATCAGAAGTTTCTTAGGCCTAGCAAGCTACTATCGGAGGTTCATTAAGGATTTCTCCAAAATCGCAGTACCCTTGACTAGATTAACTCATAAGGAGAATTGATTCGAGTGGTCGGAAGATTGTGAGAAGAGTTTTCAAACTTTGAAGGAGTACTTGACCACTGCCCCGATTTTAGCCTTGCCTTACGGAGAAAAAGGTTTCGAAGTATACACCGATGCTTCAGGAATCGGCTTAGGCTGTGTTTTGATGCAACGAGGGAAAGTGATAGCTTATTCTTCCAGGCAGCTAAGAAAGCACGAGGAGAATTACCCTATTCATGACTTGGAGCTAGCAGCAGTTGTGTTTGCTTGGAAGATTTGGAGGCATTACCTATATGGAGAAACTTTCACAGTGTACTCAGATCATAAGAGCCTAAAGTACTTATTTTCTCAGAAAGAGCTGAATATGAGGCAGAGAAGGTGGCTTGAATCCTTAAAGGATTTTGACTTCTCTATTGAATATCATCCCGGGAACGGGAATGTTGTGGTGGATGCTTTAATCAGGAAGCCGATGGCTAGATTAGCGAGTTTGATGCTTCAAGAATGGAAGTTGTTAGAGCAGTTTGCAAGCTTAGATCTTAATGTCACCGAGAAGGATAATCGGGTTATGATTGCTCATATCCAGCTTCACTCAGAGTTGCTGGCAGCGATTAAGCAACAATAGGATAATGACCCTGCTAGTATAAATTAAAGAGCAGATGGCTAGTCGACCGAATTTTGTGTCGGCCGATGATGGTAGATTATTGTTCTGAGGTAGAACTTGTTTTCCTGATTCTGCAGAAGTGAAGAAAAAGATTCTCGAGGAAGCTCATAAGTCCAAGTATATAATTCATCTAGGAGCTACGAAGATGTATCGAGACTTGAAGAGGTCTTTCTGGTGGCCGAACATGAAAAGAGAAGTGGCCGAATTTGTAAGGAAATGTCTAGTTTATCAGCAGGTTAAGGCCAAACATTTTAGGCCTACTGGAAAATTAAAGCCTCTCGAAATACCACAGTGGAAGTGGGAGAGTGTCGACATGGATTTTATTATGAGCTTGCCTAGAACTCGTAGCAGTTTTGATGCAATTTGGGTGATTGTTGATCATCTGACTAAGTCCGCGCACTTTTTACCTATTAAATCTAAGTGGACTGTGGATGTTTTGGCTGCCCTTTATATGATGGAAATAGTGAGGTTGCATGGAGTCACTGTATCCATCATATCTGACAGAGACCCCAGGTTTACCTCTCACTTTTGGAAAGGTCTGCAAGCATCGTTGGGAACTCGTTTGAACTTCAGTACTGCTTTTCACCCTCAGACTGACGGGCAGACTAAGAGAACAACTCATATTGTTGAAGACATGTTGAGAGCTTGTATGATTGACTTTGGAGGTAGTTGGCTTGATGTGACACCACCTTGGGGTGATAGCCACAAGGCCAATGCACCTTGGACCTATGCTCGCAAGCAAGCAACAAATTGGTGAACCAACTCTAGCGGACTTACCCGTGTAGCGCACACTCGGATCCGTAGACGGACCGACGATGGGGGAGAGGGTCCGAAGTGGGACCTCACCTTTCTAGGGATTTGGCTAGCTTAGGCTGAACCGCTATGGGCCTAGGATGCCCAATTCCGTGGGCGGCCAGCATGCCAAGTGCGTGGGTTGTAGGGTCGCTCTCTCAACTCACTCCGCGGTGGTCGCTCAATTCGATGATAATTTGAGATCGGGCACTCACTCACCGACCGACGGTACTAAGATGCAATACTAAGCAAGCAAAGTGATTCCAGCAGAGAAGTGCAATCAAGAGCTCACCTGATCGGCGTGAAGACGCTGATCCCGGCTGGAGACGAGGGCGAGCAAGGAAGCGTGGTCTTACCCGCACGCTGCGCCGATGAAGCTTCAACCTGAATAATCAAATTACAATCACTACACCTCACACAGGAGGGGGTTCTCGGGGTGGGGTTAAGAGATTTACAATCAAAATACTACCTCCACACAGGGAGGGGCTGTAAGCTGGCCAGGCGGGGAGAGGGAGTGAAGCTAGAAAGCCTTTATGCAGCACTCCGCCGGTGCTATCAGCTTCTGGAACTGCTAGATAGATAGTCGAAGATGGCACCGCCACAGTCACTACCGAGCTCCGAATGGGCTGCAACTGCTGCCAAAATTTTCTGACTTGACCCAGGAGGCCGCCTGAATTTTCTTGGAATTTTGTGATGATGCCGCTGGCCGGGGCAGAGCCTGGAGCAGGGCTGGCCTACGCTGGTTCTGGTTGCTCCCAGGTTGCTGCTGCTGGAGGATGAAGGTGCCACGAACGGTCCCGATGTCCAAATGATGCGGAACTAGAACCACTGTGTCCGTGGATGAGTCCCCTTCGAGCCGGGACCAACGGGGCCACCGTCGGATGTGGGAGCTGAATACGAAGACCAGAAGAGTGGATGGGAGTCGAATCTATCTACAGTCAGACTGACCTGCGCACTCGGGGTAGGAAATTCAGAACTTTGTGGTTCGGGCTTCAAACGATGCCCTGCTTCTTGAAAATGCTAGGGGACTTGAAGGAGAGGACTTCAGCCAATAATTCAAGCCAAATTCATCCTGGAGCAACCGTGGTCACTTCTGTCCTTGGCTTCTAGTTTCCTGGCAGAGCAGTTTTGCGTAGTCGTGGGAGAATGGCTCTCCGGGCAGCTCGGAGCTCAGACGGATGCAAGACCACCTTGCCTGCGAAGCCGCTTTGAAGAGCTTTCCACAAGTGTAAAATGTGCAGCCTGAATCTACGTGATGATGTCGTGGCTTGCTCTGCAACCAACAGCAAGTCTGCTGCCTGCGACCTGAACAGGGTATGGTGGTGAAAGGGGATGATAGTGGGGAGATGAGGAGGGGGAAATGGAGTGGGAAGGGGATGCGGCGTCCCCTGACTGATAGGGGGTCAATGGGGGGTCGAACCAGGCTAGGAGTGGGGGAAAATGGGGCTGGGTGATGGAGTTTGCAGTGGGTGGGAGTGGGGCTGCAAATTTGGGGGCTGGGAGGGAGAGGGGGAAGGTGAGGGGGCACAAGTGGGTGGAGGGAATGTGAATTTGAATTTCCCTAAATGGGGGGGTGATCAATGGTGGCCTTGGGAAGGGGAAGGGATGAGTTGGGGAAGGGAAGGGGTGCTTTGGAGATTGAAGAGTCACTTGGGGATGGTGAAGGGGTGTGATGAGGAGTGAATGGGTGTCTAGGAGAGGGGAATTCCACCTAGGGGTTGGAGGGGAATTAAATGGGAGGTATGGGGAAGGGGGAGAGGTTTAATGAGGAGTGAATGGGGGAGAGAGAGAGAGGAAATTCAAAATTTGGGGGAGGGGAGGAGAGAGAATGGGGGTCACCCCCTTTAGAGTGAGAGAGAGAGAAAGAGGGAGAGGGGGATCTTCTCACTCCAAAGGAACACTAAATTTTTTGAAATTTCTCAAATATTCATTCATTCATTAGTTATCCAAAGGTGGGTTGGGATCCTATTTATAGGGAACCCACAATTTACAAAAATTCCTTGACTTTTGGACTAATGACAAATAACCAAGGGGGGGAAGGGGGCGCCCCTAGGCCAAGCCCATATAATTGGGCCCATTAACCTATCAAACCAACATAATGACTCAAGACTTAGGTAAATAACTACCTAACCTAGGTACTGGACTCAAATAAAAGTAAAATTACAATGATATGACTCAAATAAAATATGAAAATTACATGCCTTGACTCACAAAAAGGTGACGGACACAATGGAGCCATGCTGGCGAGCAATCAGAGCTGTGGAAAAATGTGAAGGGCGAGAGATGCCCCCATCATTCCCCGGGGTACGAAGAACTCGACTCCGTCGAGTATGGGTCCGCAAGGGAAGTGGTGCTCCAATGTAGCTCCGGGCGAGCCCTGACCTCCAATCTCATCCTCGCGTCCTTAGCCGGGGGACGGCTCTTCATCCTCTCAAGGTGGCTTGGACACACCCTCTTGCTGGCGATGGTACCCTGCTTGCCTAGTATTGCCTCCGTGTGCACACGTTGGACTCTCAGGCTGATATGTGGAGGGTCTCCGAGGGTATCACTCAGAAAGGTAGGGGTAGGCTCAAGGTGCTCACTGGGTTCCACCACGGTGCCCTTAGAGGGTGCCGGATCCACCACGTAGAAAGTGGGGTGTATCCCAAAATCCATTGGGAAGTCCAACTCGTAAGCTGGGTTGCCAAAGCCACTCGAAACTTGGAAAGGTCCAAGTTCTCGTGTCCTCAAATTGGAGGTGACCCTAGGGTAGAGCCACTCCAAAGTCATCATCGCCAAGTTGCCAACATAGAATTCTAAGTGGCGCTCATGAGCTTTTCCCCACTTCTTGTGATTCTCACCGCTCGTTACTTGTTGCTTGCTTAAATATTCATGCCATGTACTACGATGCGGTGTGAGTGGGAAATGTATGATATACAAGGGGGGGGGGGGCCAGGACAACCATATTTGGACCAATCATGTAGAAATGCCATGGAGACTTCGATGGAATTGGGAGGACCGGGGCATTCATAGGTGTCCCTCTCATGCGTGGGTGTGATAAGTGCCGGAGGACCCGGACATCCATGAATACTCCTAACATGCCTAAGACTCATGATGAATGAAGGTGGACCATTACATCCGAATATGGACCACTCATGCTTCCTACTTGACATGTGGGTGATATGAATGAATGGACCCAACTTTTGAATCATGCCAAGTGGTGTGGTATGCCTAGGCACATGCATTCCTATCCAAAAGATGACTTTCATGTGCATGGGTGTGGGGTGGCCTTTGGACTCCCATGTGAAAGGGTCGAAGGGATCTAGAAAGGTGGATATGGGGTGGGGCACTTTCTCGATCTCTAGACGGGTGTTGCCTGAGGTCATGGTTCCTAGGGTGTAACCTGGGTCATGGTTGGGGTGGGCTTGGTCCAACATGGTGGGTGTGGGTAGGAAAGGGTGGGTGGTGGGTGATGTGGGTGGATCACATGGGTACTCGAGCTCGCAAAGGTAGGGGTCAAAGGGATCATGGAAAGGGGACATCATTGAAAGAGGCACTTCCTTGTTCCCTAGGTGTAGATCTTCCTTGGTCATGGATACCCTTGTGTCGCCCAAGACTTGGGAGAGGTGGGCGTGGTCTAACATGGTGGGTGAGGGTAGGAAGGAGTGAGTGGTAAGTGATGTGGATGGGTCACATGGGTCCCATAGGAAGGGATCAAAGGGGTCGTGGAAAGGTCTTCCTAGAGGGAGGCACTCTATGTCTTCAAGGTTCCCAAACGGTGAGTCATCCTCCTCCAAGGTAATTGGGCCAAGGTCTCTAGTGGGTTGGCCAATCAAAGCAATTGGAATCTTGATGGGTGGGAAGTGGGCCAATATGGGTTTCTCATCCTTGGGAAGAAAGAGGATGATTTCACTCGTATAATGGCCTCTAGTGTAGATGGAGGTGATGGAACCGGTGGCGGGGTAAGCTAGGAAGATGGTGCTAGACTCCAATGGTCCTATGGCTAGCATATTGGTCAGGTGGACTTGCCATTGTAAGCAGTCCACTAGGTCCCCTAAGTCTTCCACAAGGTAGGAGGTTTGAAGTGTGACATGGGAAGACCGGGTGGGCACAATTTGGGCTTGATATCCGAAGGGTGAGAGGTAGGGTGGTGAGCTAGGAACGGTGGGGCCCCGCTTGAGCCATTGGAGTATGGACTCATTCATGGCGAGAGTGTGCAGCTCATGAGGACCCGAACTAGGAGAGGTGGGTGGAAGTGGGGGGTCTAGGATGTTCTCTATGGTGGGAGGTGGATCCGGATTGGCATCCATCTCCACTTGGCTATGTGTGTGGGCCACAACTTCCAAGGATAATGGGGTAGGAAAGTCTATGGTGGGTGGAGTGATAATGGTTGGTGCATGGTACTCCCGGGGTGGTGAACAAGGGTGGACTTGGGTTAGGCTTGGTCGGGGAAGTTCTTGGGTTGGAGTTGGAGTCGGGGGTGAAGATCGGTTGGTTGAAGAGGTTTGGATTGGGGTGCGTAGATCGTTCTAAGATCGGTCCTCATTTCGTCCCAAGATTCAATTGGTGCTTCCCCTTTGGCTTCTCTCAAACCAACAATGTTTTCCCATTCTTTCCTAGCTTGGCGCCAGAGCAAACTCTTGGCATAGTTGACTTGCATAGGCCCTGATAGAGTGAACCTCCCAAAGTGTCGATCTATGGAGTCTTCCCACTCTAGATATATACTAGGGTGGGTTTTGTCAAACACAAAGGCTTCTAATGTGCCTAAGAGTGGCGAATATGCCAAGTATGAGGTAGTCATGATGGTGGACAAGGGTGATGCACTGGTGACTCAAAAGGTAAATGCGCCCTAGGACCAACTTGATAGAGACAAGTTGTAAACTTGCTCTAATACCAAATTGATGTGACACCACCTTGGGGTGATAGCCACAAGGCCAATGCACCTTGGACCTATACTCGCAAGCAAGCAACAAATTGGTGAACCAACTCTAGGGGACTTACCCGTGTAGCGCACACTCAGATCCATAGACGGACCGACGATGGTGGAGAGGGTCCGAAGTGGGACCTCACCTTTATGGGGATTTGGCTAGCTTGGGCTGAACCCCTAAGGGCCTAGGATGCCCAATTCTGTGGGCGGCCAGCACGCCAAGGGCGTGGGTTGTAGGGTCGCTCTCTCAACTCACTCCGCGGTGGTCGCTCAATTCGATGATAATTTGAGATCAGGCACTCACTCACCGACCGACGGCACTAAGATGCAATACTAAGCAAGCAAAGTGATTCCAGCAGAGAAGTGCAATCAGGAGCTCACCTGATCGGCGTGAAGACGTCGATCCCGGCCGGAGATGAGGGCGAGCGAGGAAGCGTGGGCTTACCGCACGCTGCGCCGATGAAGCTTCAACCTGAATAATCAAATTACAATCACTACGCCTCACACATGAGGGGGATCTCGGGGTAGGGTTAAAAGATTTACAATCAAAATACTACCTCCACGCAGGGAGGGGCTGTAAGCCGGCCAGGCAGGGAGAGGGAGTGAAGCTAGAAAGTCGTTATGTCGCGCTCCGCCAGTGCTATTAGCTTCTGGAACTATCGGATAGACAGTCGAAGATGGCACTGCCACAGTCACTACCGAGCTCTGAATGGGCTAAAACGGGTGCCAAAATTCTCTGACTTCACCCACGAGGCCGCCTGAATTTTCTTGGAATTTTGTGACGATGCCGCTGGCCGGGGCAGAGCTTGGAGCCGGGCTGGCCTACGCTGGTTCTGGTTGCTCCCAGGTTGCTTCTGCTAGAGGATGAAGGTGCCACGAACGGTCCCGGTGTCCAAATGATGCGGGGCTAGAACCACTGTGTCCGTGGCCAAGTCCCCTTCGAGGCGGGACCAACGGGGCCACTATCGGATGTGGGAGGTGACCGTGAAGACCAGAAGAGTGGAAGGGGGTCGAATCTATCTACAGTCAGACTGACCTGCGCACTCAGGGTAACAAATTCAGAACTTTGTGCTTCGGGCTTCAAACGATGCCCCGCTTATTGACGATGCTAGGGGACTTGGAGGAGAAGAATTCAGCCAAGAATTCACATCCAAATTCATCCTGGAGCAGCCGTGATCGCTTCTGTCCTTGGCTTCTGGTTCCCTGGCGGAGCAATTTTGCGCAGTCGTGGGAGAATGGCTCTCCCGGGCAGCTCGGAGCTCGGACGGATGCGAGACCACCTCTCCTGCGAAGCCACTTCGAAGAGCTTTCCATAACTGTAAGATGTGCAACCTGAATCTACGTGATGATGTCATGGCTTGCTATGCAACCAGCAGTAAGTCTGCTGCCTGCGACCTGAACAAGGTATGGTGGTGAAAGGGGATGATAGTGGGGAGATGAGGAGGGGGAAATGGAGTGGGAAGGGGCTGGGGCGTCCCCTGACTGATAGGGGGTCAATGGGGGGTCGAACCAGGCTAAAAGAGGGGGAAAATGGGGCTGGGTGATGGAGTTTGCAGTGGGTGGGAGTGGGGCTACAAATTTGGGGGCTGGGAGGGAGAGGGGGAAGGTGAGGGGGCACAAGTGGGTGGAGGGAATGTGAATTTGAATTTCTCTTAATGGGGGGGGGTGATCAATGGTGGCCTTGGGAAGGGGAAGGGATGAGTTGGGGAAGGGAATGGGTGCTTTGGAGATTGAAGAGTCACTTGGGGATGGTGAAGGGGTGTGATGAGGAGTGAATGGGTGTCTAGGAGAGGGGAATTCCACCTAGGGGTTGGAGGGGAATTAAATGGGAGGTCTGGGGAAGGGGGAGGGGTTTAATGAGGAGTGAATGGGGGAGAGAGAGAGAGAGGAAATTCAAAATTTGGGGGAGGGGAGGAGAGAGAATGGGGGTCGCCCCCTTTAGAGAGAGAGAGAAAGAGGGAGAGGGGGATCTTCTCACTCCAAAGGAACACTCAATTTTTGGAAATTTCTCAAATATTCATTCATTCATTAGTTCTCCAAAGGTGGGTTGGGGTCATATTTGTACGGAACCCATAATTTATAAAAAGTCCTTGACTTTTGGACTAATGACAAATAACCAAGGGGGGGAAGTGGGCGCCCCTTGGTCAAGCCCATATAATTGGGCCCATTAACTTATCAAACCAACATAATGACTCAAGACTTAGGTAAATAACTACCTAACCTAGGTACTGGACTCAAATAAAAGGAAAATTATAATGATATGACTCAAATAAAATATGAAAATTACATGCCTTGACTCACAAAAAGGTGACGGACACAATGGAGCCATACTGGCGAGCAATCAGAGCTGTGGAAAAATGTGAAGGGCGAGATATGCCCCCATCATGGCATGAACATTTACCTCTAATTGAGTTTACCTACAACAATAGTTACCAGTCCAGCTTTCAGATGGCACCATTTGAGGCTTTGTATGGAAGAAGCTGTAGATCACCTCTTTATTGGGAAGAGATAGGCTAGAAGCAATGGCTCGGACCAGATCTTATTTTGGAGTCATCCAAGAACATTCAAGTCATTAGAAACCATTTGAAGATTGCTCAGTCCAAGCAGAAGAGCTATGCTGATAACAGAAGAAGGGATTTGGAGTTTCAAGTTGGAGAGCATGTGTTTCTGAAAGTTTCACCGTCAAGAGGAATTAGAAGATTTGGAATCTGAGGTAAGTTAAGCCCGAGGTTTGTTGGCCCGTTCGAAATCTTGGAGAGAGTAGGCAAAGTTGCCTATAGACTGGCGTTACCCCCACAGTTATTAGGCATTCATAATGTGTTCCACATATCTATGCTGCGGAAATACGTATACGACCCCTCGTATGTCATCCAATATGCGGATTTGGAAGTGAAAGAGGATCTATCCTATGAAGAAAAGCCTGTCAAGATTTTGAAGTACAAACAGCAACAACTCAGGAACCGATCCATTCCAATGGTCAAGGTCTAGTGGAGTCGGCACGGAACTGAAGAAGCAACGTGGGAGTCCGAAGAAGCAATTAGAAAGTTGTATCCCGATTTATTCTAAGGTTGGTTTATTCTTTTTCAATAAGATTCGGTGAATTTGGGGACCAAATTCCATAAAGTGGGGGAGGGTAAAACATCCAGAATTTTTAATATTAAATATCACCATATTATTTAATTGATTTCTTAGCTTAGTTTTTTTTATTCTATTAAATATGGAAAAATATGTATCTTATGTAAAATTCGATTTCCAACAACTTTGTCTTCAGAAAGGAACCCATAATAAAATTGGTTAAGGTCCAATTTCACATTTTCAGCTAAAAATCGTTGCCTTTTAAGAACAAACTAAACTTCCTTAATTGGACCTTAATTCTTGCCCAATTGGGCTCTGATCGAAGCCAAACCCTAGCCCAACTATAGATGATCGTTTCCCCTCCGAAAACCCTAATCATAGACCCTTCATTTGGTGGCAGCGGCGGATTAGATTCTTTCTCGATTTTCTCGCCATTTTTCCCCTTTGGACTCTTCACCCTGATTCGATCACTAGAAGCATCCATAGATCTTTTAAATAGAGGGCTTTCGATCCCTGAGAACCCTATTTGCTCCGGCGGCTGGTGGCGTGGTCGATCGTGGCCGGATGTGGGCGTATTTCGGCGTTCTAGGAGCGGCCTAATTAGGGTTTCGACGACCTTTTTCTTCTTCGGAGGGTCCCAGACTGAATTGTTAACAAAATATATCATCTTGTTCGTCTCTCTAAGCTCTCTCATTTGATACCAATTTGTCCAAATTCCATGCACTATGTTGTTCTAATTTCATCGTTTACTTAGAGGTATACCCGAAGGGTTACTTTCCAAGTTAGTCCATTTTATGTTTATTTAAATCACTCTAAACTAAAATTAAAGCATGCTATCTTATGTGTCTTTGAATGCTCTTTCCAATGGTACCCTTTTTCCCAATTTATTTTCTCCCTATCGCTTGTAATCGGAGTTTTGATCGTGGTGTGTCGAGGTTCGCCGTCGGTGAGTCTCGGGTAGGCAAGCGGCCCTTCCAGCGACCGCTTGGGATACCAAACGGTCACATGATAGACCGCTTGACCACCCTACGTTTTCAATTTTTTTTTATATATATCAAACGGCCATACGATAGACCATTTGCTTTGTCAAGCGGCCTCATTGTAGACCGTTTCTGGCCTCTCGCAGAGAGAGATTTTTTTTAAGTTTGTTTTATGCGTTCTGACTTGAAACTTACCCTGTTTAGCATGTTAATTGACCAATAATGATGCAGAAACGAAGTGTTAACTTAGTATCATGAACTATAAATTGAAATTTCACTAAATACATGAAAATTTCTTTTGATTATCACCGTTGGACTAATAGGTGAATTAGTGGAATAAACTTGGTTCTTAACTTCTTCTTAAACCTTGCCACTTATAATTACTGATAATTTGGTTCTGATGTCATTGTTTGACAGTCATGCCACTCTGGTGAGGTTGACTGGCCGCACCGTTCACGTTTTTCATGTTTTAGATAGCCTCAATCTTATAATAGTCGGGACTCTCCGCCGGATACTCCTTCCGTTGGACTAGGAGCACTATAATGAGACCTCCGTAAGCCCCCGTGAGCCTGGGATTCTCTCCAGGACGCCGGGCAGGTTGTACCACAAAGACCAGAACTCACGAACTAATTCAATTGGTGTTTTGGGACATTCTAACATTCAGATTATTCTGAACCCCTAGCGGCCCACCTGGAGACTGCTAAGAGACCCTTCGCGACCCAGGGCTCGACCGCTAGGGTTTCCTTGGCCTGGTTAGAAGCTGGCTTGGGTTAGTCAGATTATTCTTGAACCCAGTCAACTCTGACCTGACCAAATCATTTCTGTTGACCTTGGCTTCGTGGGCTGAACCCTATTTTGGACCCACTTTGTCTTAGGCTGAATTGAGGACTCTTTTTGTCCACTTGAAAGCCTTGATATTACTCAATCTAGAAACGATATAAGACTAGACCGTTAGTCTCATCCTAGTGGTCCAGGTAATGACTGCAAACCTTAAGACTGAATGTGTTTTCTGTGATTTTGTTGTGGTAACAGTCGTGCCAAGGATGGCCTTGAACTGCGACGTCTTGCCTTGGCTCATGGTCACTTTGGACTCTCGAGTCATTTCCTATGATATCATATTCCAACTTTCCTTAGAATTTCTATTGATCATAGAATTAAGTTTCATAAGCTTAAACCTTGAAACTCTTGGCCATTCAATGTGGTGAATGTCTAGATTGGGGTCTATGATCCAACCCTTTAATGTCAACTATTGTCCCTAGGTCCTCGTATGGACAAGAAGGGGGGTTGAATGTTCCCCGCCAAGCGCAATGGTAACTTTTAAATTTTCAACACAGCTAATTAAAATAGATGCCAAAGCAGAGAAAGATTGCATGAAGTATAAGCAATAAGAAAGTTAATTCTGTCACGCTTACCGTTCTCACACGATCAAGACAAAATGATAACAATCAAACCACAAGCATACAGATGCGAGGCAGGATTTTTAGGTGGTTCGGGACCACGACGGGCTCCCTACGTCCACCCCTCACCGAACCAGTGAGGATCCACTCGCTTCAAATGAAGCGCACGGAGCTTCTGCTCCAAAAGATGCGGAGACGTTGTCTCCTACACGATCCTACCATGAATCAACAATCACACACACACTCGCCGCAACACTCGCGACACAAGAATACCACAACCGTTCGCAGACGGTCAACAGACTCACAGAGTTGAAGTTTCAAAAAGAAAGATATGTTCAATACAAGCATGCAAACCTGAAGCTAGTGACTCCACTAGACACAAACAAGATCTAGAAAGAAACCTCCATGGAAAGAAAGGGCTGTAGAAATTCTTCTCTAAGCCTCGGGTCGGAAGGAAGTCGGATGTTGACGATGTGAACGTCCTCGCGTTCCCCTTCTCGTTCCGCTTCTTTTCTTCTTCAATCACGAACTCCGGAAATGATCGGAAGTAGATGAAAACCTTGGATCTTTCCTCCGCTTCTCTCCTTCTCCCTTTCTTCTCCTACAAGATAAATAAAGAACATTAGAAACCCTAAAGATCTCCCAAATTCGTAACTCATATATATGGCCACAAGAGATGGATGAAAAGACCTATATACCCATCATAAAACCCCTTCAAAATGTGTCTAACATATGTATGAATGCCCTAGGGGTATTAGGGTCAAGTTTGGCCCTAAATAGATCTCCAAAAGATGGGTTTCATATGCATTTCGTGAAACCCGATCACGTAGCAGAGAAAGTCAGGTCGACCGATTTCATTGGGGCGGTCGACCGATGACAACACGGTTCTGTTTTGGGCATAGCAGAGAAAAATCAGTCGACCGGTTTTACTGGGCCCGTCGATCGAATAGAACTGGGTTCTGTTTGGCTTTAACCGGTCGACCGGTTTAGTGGGGCGGTCGACCGGTTCTGGTTCTGCACAAGACAGACCAGAACAAATTTGAGAGATTCAAGGGGTTAATGCCAAGGGTATAAAAGCAAGATGTATATACATAATACCCCAATGTGAAACGGAACATATGACCACTTTGAACCCAATTAACATCAACACTTTTTCCAATTAAACCAAGGATTAACCTTATGTTTAATTTACATGAATGCTCATTGTGATGCTAAGTTTCAACCAATGTTTGCATTGCAAACCAAGAACTGATTTCATCTTTTAAAACTCTAAGAGAGTATGCAAGAATGCTCTTTGAAGATCAATGAGACACACCTAGCATGAATGACCTACATGCATGAATATGAGCAAGGTGTGAAACCCAAAAGAACTATTTTCAACCAATCTTTACAATACATGATTACTCAATATGCAAGTTCCATCCAAAGCATTCTAGAAATGCACAAGATTGAACATTTGTTACCTTTACAACCCCAATGATAGTTTTGCAATCATAGATCTTACCATTCCATCTTTGATGATCATTGTGTGGGAATTTCAACCTGTTTGGTCTTGTTGATGACACAATACATGTTCCTTCAATCCTTTGGTTTCAAGAGGGTATTCACCACGAATTTCAGTCCTGCAAAGCAAAGTTGTCATATGTTGCATGAGATCCTTGATTAACCATTCATTCATCAATTTGATATTTTGCATACCACATGCACACAAGTATGCACACAAGTTTTGTCAACATTAAAATTAAATCATCAAACACACCAAGGGGTCCAACAATCTCCCCCTTTTTGATGATGACAAAACATGCATTGTGTGCCCGACATTTGATAAACAAACTAGAAAATATGTTTGTGCATGGTTCAGAATAGTGATTGAAAATGCCATTAGGAGATGATATTAAGAACGCCAATGACAACGTTATGCACACATGTTCTCCCCCTTTTTGCCAGCACCAAAAAGCAAGCATGCAAGCATGAAAGACAAGCAAGACCAACAAGCATGCATATAAATATGTATATCTCCCCCTAAGTGGGATAGGCGGATAGAAAATGAGCATTTGATTTGAATCAGAATGTGAGAAATAAATCATAATCAAAAGAGATAGTGCATATATATGTTTGAAGCACTGCATGAACTATGATAAGAGCAAATTTAAGATACACATACATGACAATGATACCCGAGTGAGATATGTAAAAATGAGCAATGAACTTCAAGCTGTTAGGGTGCTTGGCCCGGATACAGAGGGGGGGTGAATGAATCCTTTTACGAATAATGGATTAAATTTAAAAACCGGATGCTAGATAAGGAAACAGAATGGAACCAATTCTATTCAACTCAAATACAATCACATTGAGCGCACCTATTCAAGCATCTAGCGGAAGCAAACCAGACAATCAAGCCACTGCTCAATAGATTTTTAGGTGGTTCGGTCCTTCAGACCTACATCCACCCCTCACTCCCAACCGGAGTGAGGCTTCACTAGCGAACGCTAGAACCAAGCAGACTCAGTCTGCAAACAGTTGCTGCCACACAGCTTGACCAGGGGAACAACCTCCCCTCTTCCTCCCAACCGGAGGGAACCACTAGTGACACCAGTCACTAGCAAACCAGAGACACACGGTCTCTCTTCCTCCAGACCTGGAGGGAACCCCTGGACTTGAATCCACAAGCCCAGAACCGGAGACAATTCTCCCTTCCTCCAAACTGGAGGGAACACGACCTCAGACCAGAGGATCGGAAAGCACAACAAACCAGAAAATAAAGAAAAGATAATAAACGAAAAATAACTTCAGCAAACAGAAGCTGAAACACGAAATGCATAATTTGGCTCCTAACAGAGCTGACTGGCCTGGATCTGATCCACGGTCCAGTGAAGACAGATCTTCAGGTAAACTTCTTTCTTCTTCTCCACGAACTCTCTCATTCACTCTCTCTCTAACTTTCTTTCTCTTAAACTCTCTTCCTCTTTCACCCGATCACTATCTCTCTCTCTTTTCTTTTTCTTCTTCTGCTGGATCGAGCTCTCTGTAACATTGCCTTTTCTTTCTTAGCTCTGATCACCCTTCATCGGGGGGCGAAAGGTTTTTCTTTATAGCCGCAGCAGATGAATAGGGCACTGAACGCGTGTGCCTCCCACGCTCGATCCTAGAACCTTCCTGCCACGTGCCCTCTTTATATTTGTTCCTTCAGCATCGGATCATGTGCACCCAGACATTGGTGAATGTTCTTCCTCGGACCTGCAACGAGATAAGAGCCATTAATATTGAGTGTCATAAAAAAACTAGAACTGCATGAGGTTAGTGAACACGACAAGAGGTACTAAACAGAGAACGACACGAGATAAGGTGGTGACACAATGAACATTACTAAGAGAATTTTACGAGGTAGACAGACAAACAACGCAAAGACACGAAGACAAGAACAGAAACCAACACTAAGTATGGTTTCAATACAAGAAAAACACGAGGACTAGGAAGAATAAAAACGACACGAAGATACAACAAAACAAATGTCACGAAAGTGAAACAGGAAGCAACATGAAGTGCTGCGATGTCCTGTACGCACTAGAACAAAACCGACACGAAGAGACGAAAACAACACGAGGTGAAGACACAAGGAGACAACGACACGAGGTGTAGAAAAACACGACACGAAGTTATGAGAGGAGAAGCGACACG
The DNA here is from genome assembly GCA_022559845.1 of Amorphophallus konjac. NCBI lineage: Eukaryota > Viridiplantae > Streptophyta > Magnoliopsida > Alismatales > Araceae > Amorphophallus > Amorphophallus konjac. Next base: position 100,423,725 of record CM040122.1, read on the forward strand.
GAGTGTGGTCAATTGTGATAAAGACACGAAGTCTAAATAACGAAAGATCAACACGAAGACAGAATACAAAGAAACAACACGAAGAAAGAACAGTGATCAGCACGAGGTGTGATTTCAACATAAGAGAGACACGGACTGATAACGATACGAAGTCGAAACAGTAATTGACACGGGGTAACATGACACGAGGTGAAAAACGATACGAAGACAAAGTTGACACATACTGAAAACAACACGAAGTCGAAACAGTAATCGACACGAGTTGAGAACAACACGAAGTCAAAACGATAATCGACACGGGTTGAAAACCACACGAAGTGAAGTTGACATGAAATGAAAAACAACACTAAGTATGATGAGAACAGAAAATAGACACGGAGTGAAAACAAGGATGACGCAGGAGGACAAAACAACACGGGGTTCACTGGGAAACGACTCGAAGTTCATCAAAACAGAAACCAACACGAGGTGTGGTTTCAACATAAGACAGACACGAAGTGAACTTTGACAGAACCACACACTACACGGAGAATGATACGAAGACGATAAAAACAACACGAAGTAAGGATCAAATGACACGAAAATGTCACTGAATCAAAACAAACACTTCAGAGAAAAACGACACGAAGACAAACAGTTCAACACGAGGTGTTATATACAAACATGACGAAGTGCCAATCAACACGAATACAGTCCCTGAAAAATACCTGAAGTGAAATGAAGGTTCATTCTTCAACAAACATGTTCTTTGTTCATTTTTCACAGAAAAAGTATTTTTGTTAAGTTTTCACATAGACATAATTTTTGAAGACCACTAAGACTTATAGTGTTGTCATCATCAAAACATGTAAAGATTCAACAAGACTCAACAATCTCCCCCTTTTTGATGGATGGCAACACTATGAGTCTTGAGTCTGTGCAGAGAAGGAAAAAAAACACTAGATAGCCATTCGCAACGAGCTAGCAACGGTCTGATTTCTCCAAGGCGAAATAGCCATTCTCAATGAAAAACACAATCACATTAAACATTCTCAAGAACGAGCTAGCAAAAACCAACGAGCTCAAAAGCCAAAAGCCTGATTTCTCCCCCTTTGACATCATCAAAAAGAATGAAACAAGAAGAATGCAACAATGCAAATGATATGAGTTAAATTAATAAGTCCAAGAATCTGAGAGAGAAGGCCTCAAAAGGGCAACAAAATACAGAGCATAGTCTTTTCAGGAAAAATATCTGGCTTGTCTGCTAGAAGGGCCACGTGGCCTGCCATGAGGTGGTCTCCCCCTTGGAGAAGGAGAAGTATGTTCTTGAGGTGGAGTTCTGCTGGAAGAAGCTTGACCAGGTGCTGAACCCAAGATAGACTGAAATTCCTTTAGGTCATTTGACAGTTCAGCTAGCCAATATACCACAGAGCTTCTGACCTGTGCCACTTCAGAAATGATGTCTTCTTGGCGAACATTGACAGTTTCATATCTGTCAGTCAGAAGTGTCATTTCTGTTAAGAAGGTGACCAACTTATCATAGATTTGCTGAATGCCTGGACCTAGGGCACTTGAAGACTTCTTCAACAATTCTAAAGCTGTTCTGATCTCATAGCAATGATCTATTATGGTAGAAGACATTTTGAAGGAGGAAATATTAACATCATGTGACTCTCTCAGAGCTTTTGCAATTTTTGAACAAATCTCCTGTAATCCTTCCATCAAGGATTTGTTTGCATCATCTGAAGCCCTTTTGTTTAGAAGGAATCGTCTCCATTCAGTGAGGAGAGATATCTCAAGCTTCAGTAATCTGGTATGTACCTGATTAATGTTGAGAGTGACAAATGTAAGCAGATCATCTAATTTCTTGTCTTGTTTTTGCATCTGCTGAGTCAGGTTTATGAGAAGCTCTTCAATGTTGGGCGCCCGAGTAGATTCAATGTTGGGTGCCTGTGCAGATAAGAGTCTAGGTGGACCTAGAGGTGTACCAAAAAATTCACTGCCAGGTGCAGTTCTCTCAGCTGCTTCCTCTTGTACTGGCATTTGACTGCTCTCAGCTGGGACCTGAACTTCATCTTCAGCTTGAGTTTCTTTCTGAGGGAATATATCTTCAGGTTCCTCTTCTTCACTTGAAGATTCTGTATCTAGTTCTATGACAGGAACCTTTTCTCTATCTTCCATGAGTTCCTGATCTGCAGGGCTGCCAACTAAGGCATGCTCAAGACTTTCAGATACGACCAAGTTGGTAGCCTCTTCCAAGCTTCGCTCAACAGTTTCTCTTAAAATTTCATTAACAAAAGCAACAAGATCTTGATCAGTACTGTCTTGCTCTTTAGCTGGCTGTTCTTCAGGCACTATTACCTCTTCAGATGTCTTCCCAAAAGAATCAAATAGCCCAGCAATGGTTGCATCTAGATCTGTTTGAATGCTTTCGTCAGACAATCTGATGTCCTCAGATGCAGCCTCAACTAGCCTCTGAAATGAGAGTGGTACTTCGATGGGTGCAGCTGGCAAGGTAGACACTGGTGGTTCAGCTGGTGTTTCCTGTTGAGCAGTCTCAGAAACCAATTGCTCACCAGCTTGGGCTAAGACTTGAAATTCTTCTAAATGCTCCCCCTGAGATTGTGATTCCCTGGCCTTTTGGACCTTAGCTTGTCCCACCATAGAGGAGTCCTCTAACCCCAAGAATACTGAAACAAAGTTCATATTAAAAATGTTTCTGGCCTTCACTTCTGATGCGGCCTCTCCATCCAAGCAAATCTCAGAGTGCTTGAATATCTCAGTCAGATGGGCGGCATAGGGAAGATGTCTCTTGGATCCAATGCATCCCTTCATGACCGAAAAAATAATCTCTGGCAGACAAATCTTTACATTTTGAATCAGACAAAACAGTAGAAATCTCTGTGTGTCTGTAATTCTTCCTCTAGCCCCAGTCTGTGGAGTGATAATGGAAGCGATGACATTCTGAAGGAGCTTGTGAAGAGGAGGAAATGACGATGTCTGATAAGCTTTTAGCTTTAACTGCCCCTTATCATGAATATTACTGGGTTTACCAGTAATGACTGAGAAAGCTTCATGGAGACTATATCGAAAGCTTCCCTCTACCTCCCCTTTATCTGGAACACCGAGGGCTTTATGGAGGGACTCACATGTAACAGTTAACTCGACCCCTTTAACAGATGATAATAAGGCAGACTTGTCTCAGCTCAAAGACAAGTTATTATAAAATTCCATTACCGGCCTAGGGTAATAGACACGGTGATTTTCTAAGAAATCTCTCCACTCCTGAAACTCAAAGATTCTTAACAGTTCTGGGAACTTCGAGATCAAAGTTTCATCTCCGAAATCTATTAATCTAGGAGGGATGATTTTCCCACTTTCTAAGGATACGGTTGACTCAGAAATCATGGTACCTTGTTCTGAAGATACTGCCGCAGCAGGTTCTGGCTCAACACGTCTCTGTTGTTTAGATGAAGGCTCTTCAACTATTTCTTTTCCCTTCCTCTTCCTGTCACCAGGAGCTGCTGACCTTTGCTGATCCATCTGCCGGAACTTTCAGAGTATCAACTCTCTCTTGCAGGCTGCTGTTGGACGCGATGCTAGACTGAAGAGAGGAATGGACCTCTGTGGGGGGAAGAAGGTGAGCGGGAAGGGATGGAGATAGGTTTGAAGAAGACGCTCAAGGTGGAGCGGCACGAGGATGAATAGGAATCGACAAGGGGAAATAAGGGTTTGAGGTTGAAGACGTGTGAACAAAACAAAAGGTATTGTCGAGTAGCTTTTTACTCTTATCACACTTATTTCTGTAAATACCCAAAATACCCTTAGTTCTGATGTAACGCAGCTACACCATATTAAGTTAGCCCTTCAATATGTGGACGGGTTATATTCTTCCAAAAACCAAGGTCAGTTAACTCAAGATATTAAATCAGCATAATCACAAAATTAGCTGTTAAAGTTGCTTAACCTAGAGAGAGACACGATTAAATTGCACCTTATGTTTGTCAAGCAACGAAATAACACATTAATGTCAAGCAGAAATCATTTCTTCATTTAATGGACGAGAAGGCATACAGAGTCAACCAATTTGTTGAACACAAGGTAGTATAGTCCCTTTTTACACAAGGAGACATGTTTATCAGACACCAGAAACCCTGGTTACTCAGGACGGACTACCTTTATGCCAAAGATATTTTTCTTTGAGGACTTTTTCCCTTTCCTTTTCTTTTTTTTATTTTAACATTTCTACACAGAGATAGCTAATTGTATCATGACAGATACTCTGGACTTCATTGATCTAGAGTGTCTATTTCTCCACAAAAGCCATTGCTCTGCCATAAATAATGGCGTATTCCCTGGAAGCACTTCTCATGATAAAAAAAATCTTACTTAACATAATTTTTATCTCAGAGCTCTCTTTACATAAGTTTCAGTTAAGTCGAGATCCTCAATAAGTTTTTCTCATTTAACAGGAAGTTTTATAATATGTTGACCAACACTTGAGAAGATAACTTAGAAGGATCAAGGACCAAATATAACCCCCAAACATTGAAATTCTTTATTAACAGGTGTAGATTGTTACACTTGATATAGGGTGGTTTAAGGTATACAGATCTTATCTGATAAGAGCAAGAAGACTGAAACCACAATTTCTTCGAGAGAGAATCTGAACCAATAGTGAGAGGTGAGAGATAATGAGGTGGCTGATTGAATAGAGAAAGATGAAATGAGATGAGCAGCACTCCTATCAGTAAGCCAACAAGTGAGAGATCACTCAAGACATTAAGCACTAAGGACATATCCAAATATAGTATTTGAAGTAGTTCTGTCTCACATCCAGAGCAACTCTTGGACAACAGACTGCAACCTCTTGAGATGACTGATCTTAAAATCACATTAACTGCATCGGCTGACAAAAATCTTCAGAAACCAAATAGCCTGACAAGCTCCTCTTCAGCCCACTCAAGGACATCTCACACACGACTCTTGGAAGTGTTAATTATTTAATGAATGCAGTGTATGCCAAGAAAGAATTATGCAACATACAGTTTTCAACCAGCATTCGCTTTCAGTTAAAGATTTCAGAAATTTCAGAGTGCATGTTTTAGAAAATAATGCAACTTGCAGATGATGAATGAATATGCAAGACCAGATTCAATATGCATGCACTAGATGAAACTAATAGCAGGATATGCAAGAATGCATCAAACCAGATATGCAGTAAGTTTCAAAATGGGACATGTAGAGAGATTACCTGAAAATTGTGAGAATGGGGTTTTCATTCTTGAGTGCCTTGGATCATTACCCCTTTTATTCCAGTCCCAAGGCACACCTGCAAAACAAGGTTCATTTTGCACAAACAGGTACCCAAGAGGTCTTGGGTCCTGACATGACATTATTATGTTTAGCAAGTTTTCTCAGCACATTTCCAGGAGTGGTTTTCTGATCTGATTTATGCACATTTTTATTAGCATGAATTCTATGTGCATACACATGAGATTTTCTGTTATCAGGGTAAAATTTCTGTTTACCAAAACTGGTTTGGTTTTGATATCCTGCCAGCCAACAGGTTGCAGCCCTGTGACCTGACTTCCCACAGTGATGACATGAAGGTTTTGTTGATTCTTTTACAGGGAATTTGGCATGTTTGAGATTCACATTTCTACCCTGAATATGCCAACAGTCCTTGACTGTGTGGCCATGCTTTCTACAGTGAGAGCAAACGAGAGAATTTCTTCTAAAGGAACCTGACCAGCATTCAGAGGCCTTGTGACCAATTTTGTTGCAATTAAAACATATAATGTGCTGGTTCTTCTTAAAGACATGCTGATTTGCAAAGTGTTTTGTATAATATGAGCATGATTTTTCCTTACTACTTGCAAACCAACAATGAGCAGTAGTGTGTCCTACTTTATCATAATTAGAACATTTGACATTCCTTTTCTGACCAGACACAGATTTTCTAACATGCTTGTTGTCATCTTTTTCCATCACAAAACAGTTACTCATAAGATGTCCATACTTACCACAATAATGACATGAGCCACTTGATTTCTTTAAAACATGGCATTTATCTGATGAGTTCTTAGCATGCAGATTGTTCCTTTGAATTTTTGATGTCTTATGATTTTTATTTTGTTTTTCTGTTTTCTTAGCCTTGTACTGAGGTGGAGATGAGATAGAAGGTTTTTCCTGTTCAGAGGATTTGACAAAGACAGTTTTCAGGTTGACTCCATCATCCTTCCTCATGACTGGACTGTAACCCAGTCCTTCCTTGTTAGAGTTAATCTTTGTTCCCAGAATTTTCTGAACAATGGGCTGTTTGTCTTTTGATGTAGTGGCTACATTTGAAGTATTTACAAAGGATGTCATTACTTTGTTCTGCAAGGCCTTCTTATTGAGATTATTGTAGCCCAACCCTTCCTTTTTGACATTGACTTTTACACCTAGCAGCTTGTCTAGGTTTTTCTGCCCATCAACAAATTTAGACAAGGAAGCTTTCAAATCCTGAATTTCATTTTCAAGAGATGCAATGTGTATTTCATAACTAGTGATCTCTTGTTCACTACAATTGACAGCTTCATTCAAAACCTTGTTAGCTGTTTTGTATTCTTCAATTTCCTTTCTTAGCTCATCTACCTCTTCAGTCTCGTTTGTACAGACAGCTTTCCCTTTTTCCAATGTGAGAAGTCTTGCAGACATGGCACTGTTTAACAGTTTTAATTTTTCAACTTCTTCTTTAAGCTTACCATTTTGAATTAACTCATTTATTAGAAGCTGATCTTCTGAGTTAACCATGGTTTCTCTCCTAGCTTCAAACTCCCTCAAATCCTTTTGTTGTTTTTCAAAATCTTTCTGTAATTCTATGTTCACAGATTTTATGGCATTAAATTTTTCAATCAGCAACTCATTCTCTCGTTTAAGTTTCTCTAATTGTTCTTCAGAGAACTTTCTGAGAGAGTCATCCTCAGATTTTAGATTGTTCAGTTCAGAGTAGACACGTTCAAGTTCCATCTTCAGTTCTGCATTCTGGTTTTTATGCATATGATTATCAGACAGACATGCATCATGTGATTGCTTCGTACTTGAACAATTTTTACATGGAGAGCTAGAACTATCTACCCGAGTACTCTTCTTCAACTTTTTATACTGTTTTCTTAACAGTTCATGAGATTCAAATAGTTCAGCATATGCATTCCCCCAATCTTCTAGAGAGAAGTTCTCGAAGAGATTTACCTCATCATCATCGTCTTCTTCAGTTTGATTGCTGCCTTGATCGCTGGCACTTTGATTTCTTCTGTTGGCCATCATGCATCTGTCCACATCTATCTCCTGAGTTCGCTTCAGTGCATCCAAAATATCTTTAGCAGAACTGGATTCAAAGAAACATGAATGAAAAGCTCTATCAGTAGCTGCCTTCATTAAATTTATTGCTATCTGATTTTCTTCATGCATGGATTTGTGACTGTCAGTCCATTTGGACTTTTTCTTAGGTAGTTCATGAGGACCATGTGAAATTACTTTCCACAGGCCTGGATTCACAGATTTAACATAACTCTTCAAAACAGCGAACCATGCATCAAAATGCGTACCACTGAAGATCGGTGGATGGGCCATGAGAACACACAGATTAACGCACAAGAATATTGAAGCACTAAAAAGAAATAAACACCTAAGATTGCAAGATCGATCTGCAGGTCGCTGGACCTTGTAAGCAGACACCCGCTCTGATACCAACTGTTAGGGTGCTTGGCCCAGATACAGAGGGGGGGTGAATGAATCCTTTTACGAATAATGGATTAAATTTAAAAACCGGATGCTAGATAAGGAAACAGAATGGAACCAATTCTATTCAACTCAAATACAATCACATTGAGCGCACCTATTCAAGCATCTAGCGGAAGCGAACCAGACAATCAAGCCACTGCTCAATAGATTTTTAGGTGGTTCGGTCCTTCAGACCTACATCCACCCCTCACTCCCAACCGGAGTGAGGCTTCACTAGCGAACGCTAGAACCAAGCAGACTCAGTCTGCAAACAGTTGCTGCCACACAGCTTGACCAGGGGAACAACCTCCCCTCTTCCTCCCAACCGGAGGGAACCACTAGTGACACCAGTCACTAGCAAACCAGAGACACACGGTCTCTCTTCCTCCAGACCTGGAGGGAACCCCTGGACTTGAATCCACAAGCCCAGAACCGGAGACAATTCTCCCTTCCTCCAAACTGGAGGGAACACGACCTCAGACCAGAGGATCGGAAAGCACAACAAACCAGAAAACAAAGAAAAGATAATAAACGAAAAATAACTTCAGCAAACAGAAGCTGAAACACGAAATGCACAATTTGGCTCCTAACAGAGCTGACTGGCCTGGATCTGATCCACGGTCCAGTGAAGACAGATCTTCAGGTAAACTTCTTTCTTCTTCTCCACAAACTCTCTCATTCACTCTCTCTCTAACTTTCTTTCTCTTAAACTCTCTTCCTCTTTCACCCGATCACTATCTCTCTCTCTTTTCTTTTTCTTCTTCTGCTGGATCGAGCTCTCTGTAACATTGCCTTTTCTTTCTTAGCTCTGATCACCCTTCATCGGTGGGCGAAAGGTTTTTCTTTATAGCCGCAGCAGATGAATAGGGCACTGAACGCGTGTGCCTCCCACGCTCGATCCTAGAACCTTCCTGCCACGTGCCCTCTTTATATTTGTTCCTTCAGCATCGGATCATGTGCACCCAGACATTGGTGAATGTTCTTCCTCGGACCTGCAACGAGATAAGAGCCATTAATATTGAGTGTCATAAAAAAACTAGAACTGCATGAGGTTAGTGAACACGACAAGAGGTACTAAACAGAGAACGACACGAGATAAGGTGGTGACACAATGAACATTACTAAGAGAATTTTACGAGGTAGACAGACAAACAACGCAAAGACACGAAGACAAGAACAGAAACCAACACTAAGTATGGTTTCAATACAAGAAAAACACGAGGACTAGGAAGAATAAAAACGACACGAAGATACAACAAAACAAATGTCACGAAAGTGAAACAGGAAGCAACATGAAGTGCTGCGATGTCCTGTACGCACTAGAACAAAACCGACACGAAGAGACGAAAACAACACGAGGTGAAGACACAAGGAGACAACGACACGAGGTGTAGAAAAACACGACACGAAGTTATGAGAGGAGAAGCGACACGGAGTGTGGTCAATTGTGATAAAGACACGAAGTCTAAATAACGAAAGATCAACACGAAGACAGAATACAAAGAAACAACACGAAGAAAGAATAGTGATCAGCACGAGGTGTGATTTCAACATAAGAGAGACACGGACTGATAACGATACGAAGTCGAAACAGTAATTGACACGGGGTAACATGACACGAGGTGAAAAATGACACGAAGACAAAGTTGACACATACTGAAAACAACACGAAGTCGAAACAGTAATCGACACGAGTTGAGAACAACACGAAGTCAAAACGATAATCGACACGGGTTGAAAACCACACGAAGTGAAGTTGACATGAAATGAAAAACAACACTAAGTATGATGAGAACAGAAAATAGACACGGAGTGAAAACAAGGATGACGCAGGAGGACAAAACAACACGGGGTTCACTGGGAAACGACTCGAAGTTCATCAAAACAGAAACCAACACGAGGTGTGGTTTCAACATAAGACAGACACGAAGTGAACTTTGACAGAACCACACACTACACGGAGAATGATACGAAGATGATAAAAACAACACGAAGTAAGGATCAAATGACACGAAAATGTCACTGAATCAAAACAAACACTTCAGAGAAAAACGACACGAAGACAAACAGTTCAACACGAGGTGTTATATACAAACATGACGAAGTGCCAATCAACACGAATACAGTCCCTGAAAAATACCTGAAGTGAAATGAAGGTTCATTCTTCAACAAACATGTTCTCTGTTCATTTTTCACAGAAAAAGTATTTTTGTTAAGTTTTCACATAGACATAATTTTTGAAGACCACTAAGACTTATAGTGTTGTCATCATCAAAACATGTAAAGATTCAACAAGACTCAACACAAGCATATATGGATATTGGCCGAATTTCAAGAAAACTTTAGAGGGTTATTTCTTTTCTACAAATCCATTTAGATCCTTGACTTTTGGTAGTTTCGCACAACCCCTTTTTTTTATTTGATTTCACCGTTCGGCGCGAGTCACCTCATGTGTCTCAATGGAGTTTCTCGGCTACTAGGATTCATCACAATTTTCTTGTGGATTTTAGCTTCACTTTTCGACGCGAGTTTTATCCTCTATTTCGGGGGGGGGGGGGTTCCCGGCTACTTGGTTCCACATTCCACTTATTGAATAGGGTTGGCAGCTTTTTCCTCACGATTACTCTTCATTTCCATGTAAAAAATTAATTTCCCTTAAAGTGTTGAAAAAAAGTTCTGAAATCCTTATTAATAAAAGTCATATGCATCATCTTGTGCAAGGTGTGTGGGTAATTGCTATGTATGTAGAACATGAATTTGCCAAAAACATAGCTAGGACTCCCCCTAAATGTATGCACAATTGGAAATAGTTCCTCCTCGTTTGTATGTGTCATGATTCACAAATGATCAAAATTAAAGCATTTTATTTAGCAAGGAAGTGAGGTCTTAGAAGATTTTCAAGAAATAGTTTTCTAGAAATATATATATATATACATGCAGTCAAGCAAGGATATGAAAGTAAAGTCATGCAAGATGATTTCCGGTACGTGGCGGAGAACATAGGTCTGAAGATCACCATCGCGCACGATGAATGCTTCCAACTAGACATAATCCAGCCCTCTGTAATCGCCATTTGATATACCGAAAAATAATGGCATTAAGGCACAGTTACTCATTCAAACAGTAAATTCCAAGTTCTCTTCTGATTTGAGTGAATTTTTTAGGAGTTAAGGGTTTTGTGAAAATGTCTGTAAGTTGATTTTTTGTATTTATATGCAAAAGTTTAAAATGACCCTTACTCATATGATCTCGCAAGAAGTGATGTCTAATCTCTATGTGCTTTGTGCGAGAGTGCAAAATAGGATTTTTGGAAAGATTAATCGCAGAAGTGTTATCACAAAGAATGGGCGTGTCATTCAAAGAAATGCAAACGTTAATTAATTATTATTGGATCCAAAGCACTTGGGCTGCACAACTACCTGCCGCCATGTACTCGGCTTCGATAGTTGACAATGCCATAGTATTTTATTTCCTAGAGGTCCATGGGACCATGCAACCTCCAAGAAATCGACAGTACTTGCTTGTGCTCTTACGATCCACTAAACACCTAGCATAATCAGAATTCGTGTAAGCTACCAAATCAAAAGTGCAGCTACGTGGAAACCAAAGACCAAGATCCGTGGTGCCTAGCAAGTATCTGAAAATCCTTTAGACAGCTAACATGCGTGAATTTTTAGGATCATATTGAAATCTTGCACACATGCAAACACTAAACATGATATCTGGCCTACTAGCAGTCAAGTACAATAAGGAACTAATCATTCCTCTAAAATGTTTCTGATCGACAGACTTATCTTCTTCATCTTTCTTCAATTTCACTATTGTACACATCAGCGTCTTTTGTGGCTTTGCATTATCGAATTTGAATTTCTTGACGAGCTCCTTTGTGTATTTCCTTTGGTTGATGAAGATGCCATCTTTTTTTGCTTCACCTGCAAACCCAAAAAATATGTCAACTCCCCCATCAAACTCATCTCAAACCTACCCTACATCAATTTTAAAAAGTCATCATTCAATGAATCAGAAGTGGCTCTAAAAATAATGTCATCAACGTATACCTGAACAATAAGCATGTGTTTATTGTTACTTTTAATGAAAAGAGTTTGATCGATATTACCTCTCTTGAAGTCATTTTCTGAAAGAAAAGTACTTAGCCTTTCATACCACGCACGGGGGGCTTGTTTCAGACCATAAAGTGCTTTGTCAAGTTTGAATAGATGGTCCGGATGCTTCTCGTCTTCAAAACTTGGTGGCTGCTCAACATAGACGTCCTCCTTCACTACACCATTCAAAAAGACACTTTTAACGTCCATGTGAAAGAATTTTATATTCCTAGAGCATGCAAAGGCAAGTAATATTCTAACAACCTCAAGCCTAGTTACAGGTGCAAATGATTCATCAAAATCAATTCCTAATTCTTGACTATAGCCTTGGGCTACAAGCCGGGCTTTATTCCTAATCACCACCCCTTTATCACTAAGTTTGTTTCGAAAAACCCACTTAGTTCCTATCACTGGGTGGTTCTTAGGTCTAGGCACAAGAAATCACACTTTATTCCTTTGGAATTGGTGTAATTCCTCCTGCATAGCCAAGATCCAGAAATTATCATTTAGTGCTTCATTTATAGATTTGGGCTCAATATCAGAAAGAAATGCAAGATTATCAATTTCTTCAACTTTCCTGATTGAAGCCCTTGTTCTTATGCCTTATTCCACGTCTCCTATGACATTATCTTGTGGATGGTCCTTGTGGAACGTCCATTGCTTGAGGAGCTTCTCATTTTGAGTTGGAGCTTCATCATTCTTGTTGCAATCCTCATTTTGGATTGGAGCTTCATCATTCTTGTTGCTCGACTCTGCTTGATTCACATCTTGATTTTCCTTATCTTTCTTTTCTTCTCCATCTTCATGCCCTATATCAAGAAAATGATTATCTTTGTCAGACATTCTTAAGGTGTATTCATCAATGATCATATGAGGGCTTTCCTCTACCACAAGAGTACGTAGGTTATATACTCGATATGCTCTAGATGATGAAGAATAACCAAGAAATATACCTCTATCACTCTTTGCAGTAAATTTCTCCAAATAATCTTTCGAATTATTCAAGATGAAACATGGAGAACCAAAAGGTTTAAGATATGTAATATTCAGCTTCTTACCTTTGTACAGCTCATATGGAGTTTTCTTGAGTATAGGTTTTACCATGGCTCGATTGATGATGTAGCAGGCCGTGCTTACCGCCTCGGCCCAGAAATACCTTGGTAAGCCATTTTCTACAAGTATTATCCTCGCCATCTCCACTAGCGTCCTATTCTTTCTTTCCATGACTCCGTTTTGTTATGGGGTTCGAGGTGCTGAAAAGTTGTGTGTAAACCCCTGTTTCTTGCAAAAATCATCAAAGTCATGGTTATCAAACTCTCTTCCATGATCACTTCTAATTGCTTTAATTTGATACCTCTTATCAGTTTGTAAGTTCCTGCAAAGATCTTCGAACTTCTACAAAGCATCATTATTATGGGTTAAAAATAATACCCAAGTGAATCTTGAGTAATCATCTACAATAACAAACTCATAAAATTTTCCTCCAAGACTGTGTGTCCTAGTGGGACCAAATAAGTCTAGGTGAAGGAGTTCAAGGGGTCTAGTAGTGGTGACAATGTTTTTGGATTTAAAAGACACTATGGTTTATTTTCCCATAGCACATGCATCATAAATTTTATTTGCATCAAAATTCAATTTTGGTAAACCTCTTATCAAATCTTTTCTAAACAGTTTTGAAAGAACACTAAAACTAGCATGACCAAGTCGTCGATGCCACAGCCATGCATCATCCGACTTATTAACAACTAAATAAAGATTTTTATTTTGAGAATTTTCAAGATCAACAGAGTAGATGTTTCCATCTCTAACACCAATGAACTTTATTTCATGTGAAACTTTATCTACAATAGAGCAGTGTGTGTTTTCAAAAATGACTTTGTGACCCTTGTCACAAAGTTGACTGATGCTAAGCAAACTATGATTCAAACCATTTACAAGCAAGACATCTTCAATGGATTGGTTTGAATCCTTACCTATTCGTCCAATTCCAACAATTTTACCTTTGTCGTTTCCGCCAAAGGTGACCAATACGCCTTCCTTTTCCTTCAGGTCTGAGAAGAGTTCCTTATTGCCTGTCATGTGTCTGGAGCATCCACTGTCCAGATACCATTTGTTCCACTTGGCTCTTAAATAGACATGCATAGTCAAAACAACTCTCAAGTTGATTTAGGTACCCAAGCAAGCTTGGGTCCCGAAGTGTTAGTCCTACCATGAGAGAAATGCATTCTATTTTTCTTTTAAAAATATTCATCATCGGCCCTCATCAAATCACAAACATACATTGAGTGGCCGAACATTCCACAATAGAAGCATGTGACATTTGGCTTTCTCAACCGACTCCTATGCATGTAAGGTCTATCAACAAAAGAGTTCATACATGAGTCAACATGATTAAAGCCATATGAGTCAAATGATTTTTCAACTTTGTTTTTCACAAATGAATTTTTCTTTGTGGGTGAGTGCACCACATTAATTCTTTCATTTCTAGCATTTCCATTGCTAGTCTCACCATGTTCAACAATTTTCTCTTTTCCTTTCAATTGTTTTTGAGTAACATCTTTCAAACCTTTCAATTCAACATGCATGGTTTCGAAGTTGGTTTCCAACTCGTTCTTTGATTTCTCACATTCACTCAATCTCAACTTAAATTCATCCAACTCCTTTAACAGCTTCTCATTTTCATTTTTCAAATCGTCCACTTTTTCATAGGCATTCTGTTTTTCAATTTCTAAACATGCCAATTCATCTTCATACAGTGTCATTTTGGATTGAAAATCTTCTTTATCTTCTTTGAACTTTTCCATTTGCATTTCATAAAAGTTGCACCTAGCACATGGATTTGTTGAACTAATCAAATCATGAAATTTCATTTTCAAGTTCTTAACAACAATTTTTGACTTCTTGTACTTTTGGTACAACTCAGCATATGCAAATTGCCATTGATCAGGAGTGAAATTTTTGGAATCGAAATTTACCTCGGAGTGTTCCTCATCCGCCATCAAGCAAAGATTCTGGACTAACTCGTCTAGTCCGTCCATGTTCCCTTCGGATGTTGAGCTATCCGAGTCTTCATCGCTCCAGGTGGCTTTCATGGCCTTTCCTTTCTTGGCCTTGTCCTTCTTCAACTTCTTCTGGAGGTCGGGGCATTGACCCCTCATGTGGCCGGGCTTCTTACACTCGTTACATATAATCTCCTCTTTCTTGCTCGGCTCACCTTTCTTGAAGGTGTTTCTTCTCAAGAATCTCTTTGGGAAGTTTCCTTCCCATCTTGACTTTCTAAAGAATTTCCTAGCTCTCTTTGTGACTAGAGCCATCAACTCATGTTCCTCACTATCAATGCTTGATTTTCCATCACTGTCGTCTGACGATGCTGGATATTCCTTCAAAGCTATCGTCTTCTTCTTTTTGCTTTCCTCTTCAGCTGGCTTCATGATATTGATTTCGTACGTCATCAGCGATCCAATGAGTTGATCCACCGTGAGCGTGGTGAGATCCTTGGAATCTTCGATGACGGTCGCCTTTGTGTGCCATGGAGGTGTGAGAGACCGCAACACCTTTCTCACCAAATCTTGATTCGAGTACTCCACAAAGCCTTCAAATTGTTGGTTATCTCGCTCAGCCTTGCGTACATTTGCGTGATGTTCTCCTCAGGCTTCATTGTAAAAAGCTCATATTCCCGAACCAACAAATTTGCTTTAGTCTCCCGTACTTCTGAAGTACCTTCATAGATGGTCTTCAATTTGTTCCACATTTCCTGCGCAGAAGAACACATAGAAATACATGAGTACTCATTAGGATGTATAGCGCATTGAATGATAATCATAGCTCTAAAGTTTGCACATGATTTCTTAATATGCTTATCATCCCATCTGATGCGGGACGGACACGGGAGACGACACTATTAGGTGCCACCCTCGGACTCTAGATGAAGACGCGACCAGCAGCACACACCAGGGAGACACTAAGCCCGACACTACGAACTCCTAGTGGCAAAACGTCGCTAACAGAAGTGGAAGCTCACTCGTCGTCCCAAGCGAGGGAAAGCGCGGACCGTGCGCGGTTAAGGAACCGGCGGAGGTCAAGGGTAGTCCGACTCAACTTCCGGACTCGGATCGAGTCACGAGACAGGTCACACTCACTCTCACAGCGGTGACATGGACACACGGGCTAGTACCTACACTCTCGGCAGCAGCAAAAGACCGTATACTAGCTAAGCAAATGAACGCCAAGAGGTTCGGACCATTACCTCCACGCACCCGGCGTGGCGAAGACAACCCCGGCCAATCACGGACCCTCGGTTAACACAATTTTACAGTAGTACAATAATTTGACCCACTCCACGCAGGGAGGTAAAAGGTCACATGCGGGGCCCGGGAATCACGCGAATTGGGTTGACGGGCAGCATCTTGATGTCGCCCGGTGGTGCCGAACTCCGCGTTTTCTTGCTTTCCGAACGGCGGGTTCTGCGGGCCCGCAGGGCCCACGGGTGGCGCTGGCCTCCGGATCTGCAGGAGTGGGTCGCACTGTGATGGTGACCCCTGGTGGCGTGCCTCCACGGACGGCGGTCGGCCGGGAACACCGATCGGGGGTCGATCGGTCCCGATCTCCAAGCTTTGAAGTTGCTGTCCACGAGCTGAGGTTGCTGTTTAGCAGCGTGCGCTCCGGCGAAAACGGCCGCTGCGATCAGCCCCGTCATCGGAATGCGATGAAACTAGGGCCGTTGGAAAGAGGATTCAAAATCCTTCAACTTAGGGCCTGTGGAATCTTCTGAACCTCTGCGGACCTGGGCTTTAACTATTTTTCAATCCTCTGTTGCATAGCTCCCGAAATACCAGATCAGCATATGAGTTTCCTGTAAATGGCCATTGACCGCCTGCTTGCCTTTGGAATAAGGCTTCGAGATCTTCTTCAAAGTTGTAGGGAATCAAACAACAAAACTGGGACAATTTTTGTAATTAGATTTGGAGGTGGTGGCGATTTGATATGATGTTTGGAGTGACTGGTGGTCGGATCTGGGAACAGGTGGACAGAACTATAGATGGGACTGAGAACGATTTTTAGAAAATATGAAATGGGCGAACCAGAAATGTAGAAAAATTGTGGATGAAGGGGTGGATGGAAGGAAACTCCAGTAACATTTATGGGACTAACAGAAATCAAAAGACGGACCTAAGACATGAAACACAGGGCGGATATGAATCTGGATAGAACTCTGGCAGAACTGAAATGGAAGGGTGGAGGAAAATCAAAAATTATGAAACGGGATCTGAATGACAAACCAAAATTTATGGGACATCCTTGACACCTCTGGAACCTCCAGTAAAATTCCCAGATCGATCTGAGCTCGTGGCTGAGACACAAATTTCGTGGAAGTTGCTGTGGTACTGCACGGGCAGAATTCCGATGAAGACGATGGCGGTGCGGTGGCGGCTCGTGGCGGCGGCGGCGGCGACTGGAACTGATAGGGTGGAGTCTCACCACCAGAAGGAAGCCTTCACAGCTTCAAGGGGAGAGGGAGGGGCGGCCTAAGCCTTGCTCAAGGGATTTTCATCCAATTCAAATGCATTAATTCTTCAAAACTGAAAATTACAAGCATATATAGGTCATATGTCTAATCAACCCTCAACCGTTGGATCTAGGGGTGTGAGATGGAGGGCTGAGATAGCATGTGACCATCCACACAAATTAAAATAAAAAAATACAAGGAAGGGGGCGGCCTATTGACTAGAATGGCTAGGGGGACATGGTAGGTGGAAGGTTGGTGGAATTGTTGACCATTTTGGTCCCTTGTCCCCCATGTGGACAATTGACTAGTCCAAGGCTTCTAGATGTCCACATAGGATATTGACCAACCCCACATGGGGCCCTATGGCTGAGGTGGATCAATGGGAGGGGCCTGGGGGGCCCGTGGGGCCCACGGGGTCCAAATTGTACATAAGCCTCTCTTACAATCAAAATAGCAAACCGAATACAATGAAATAAACACAAATTACACACACATAAAGGCTAACTAAATATGATAAATGGGGAGGCTCAAGGCGGAGTCTCCAAGCTGTCTCCGAGCCAGATGGACGCTGAGGTGGCTCGAGTCGTGCTCCGTGTGCGGTACCGGTGGCTCGGCGTATCGTGCCGATCAACTGCTCGGGTGTCCGCACCAATTCTCCCCGGGTGGGAGAAACTCGACCCTGTCGAGTAAGGGTCTGCATCGCTCCTGTATCGCTCCAAAAGGTCTGGATCAATCCACTGCAACTCGCCATGTGTGATCCATGTGTCCTCAGTAGCGGGCCGTCCTCTCCATCGCACTAGGTAGCGCGGGTAAGATCCACTCCTGGTAACTGTCACTTGCTCGTCCAGTATACGATCGATATGCTCACGCTGCCGTGAAAAAGGGGCTGGAGGTGGAAGTGGACACTCAGGTGTGGGATCACTCTCAAGGGGAGGAGATGGCTCAAAAGGCTCACTTGGGATCACCGCTGGGTCCCTATATGCAACAAGATCCGATACATTGAAGGTAGAGCTTATACCATATTCCTCGGGCAGGTCCACAACATACGCATTGGATCCAACGCGTTTCAACACTCTAAAGGGACCGGTTCTGCGAGCTTGCAACTTCTTAACAGTTCCAGAGGGAAACCGTTCAGGTCTTACCCTGATCATGACATATTCGCCCTCTTGGAACTCTCGGTGGTGTCGGTGGACAAGGGCTAACTCCTTGTACCGTGCATTGCTGGCCTCAACTGTGACGACGGACATCGTCATGCAGACTCCTAACATGATTAGCAAAAGAAAAGAAACACAGGATGCACACACGACCTAACATGCTTAGCAAAAGAAAAGAAACACACGGATGCACACACGACCCTAAACAACCCTACAGTTAGTAAAACCCAATCATATGCAAGGTGGTCCAGGACATCCGAATGTGTGCCATGCATGCATTTGACATAACCGGAGGTTAATGTCATGGTGGACTCCTAGACATCCTACGATGCACCAACCATGGACATGGGGTTTGGATGTGGGAAGTCCGGGTGGTTTGGGTGGTTGAGGTGGGCCGGGGGAACCAAAGTCTTCATTACCCCCAAATGACGGTTCGGACCTATTGCCATGTGAAGGTTGCCAGGCCCGAGCAGGAGGGGTGTGATAGTGGACTTCCTTAAAGAGGTGGAGTGGAGGTTGTGGGCCAAAGGGCCCATGAAGAAAGGGATCGAAGGGATCAAAGAATGTGTGACCCCTCGATATGGATTACCTCATCTCAAGATCCCATGTGTGGAAGTCTAGAAGGTGTTGTTGATCTCCTTCATCCATGAAGGGAGATGAGACGGTGGGGGTATGATGGTGGACTCTCTCGAAAAGGTGGAGTAAATATGGTGGGTCACGGGGTCCATAAGAGAATGGGTCGAAGGGATCAAAGAAGGTATGACCCCTCGGACTAGGCTTCCACAAATCACTGTCCCACATTTGGAAATCTTGGAGGTGTAAATGATCACCTTCATTCATTGCGAGAGATGGGACGACAGTCATAGGTAGAAAGTAAGATTCCTCCCTTGGGCAAAGGGGAATGAAGTCGGACTCGGCCGGCAAAGGGAGGAGTAGAAGAACCTCCGTGGTAACATGACCCACGGTGTACACGGAGGTGATGGACCCTAAGGATGGATGTGTGAGGCTATGACCTATAGGTCGGTCGAAGCGTGGGGCCAACAAGTGCGTAAATGTCAACTGTCGGTCTAATCCTTTAAGAAGATCATCTAATGTATCCACATGGTGACTAAACCGGAAGGTGGTATGGAATGAGTTGATCGGCACTAATGGTAGGGTAGGGTCCATGGATGGGAGGAGAGATGGGGCCAAGCCGTTCTTGAGCCAACTAAGAAGTGGTTCGGCTATGAAAAGTGTACCCATTAGAAACACGGGTGGCTCGGGCTTTGGCGGCTCCAAATGAGAGGGCTCCGAAATAAGATCGGAAGGTGAGTGTGATGGTAATGGAGCTCTCATGGGTGGGGAAAGAGGATCCACTATGATGGGGAGAGGACCTTGGGATGGCACCTTAGATGGCATTGGGTTGGGGCTACCAGTTGCTACCTCCTTAGGCTCGTGTAGGAGTACATCACTAGGAGTACGTGTCCTATCCACCCCATCCAACCGGTCCAAAATCATTTGCATAAGTTCAGAAACGGAATGGGTTGGAATAGGGATATCATGGTGGACTCGCCCGTAGTCAACCGTCCTAGGAGTGGGTCTTGGCTCATCTACGTGTGGGGCTCTTTGCCTCCGACTAGGACTCACTTGGTTGGAAGTGATTTGGTGGGGCCGGTTGGAGGTGACCGGTTGGGGCACGTAGACCTTCCTAAGCTCTCTCTTCATGTCCCACCATGACTCGAGGGGCCATTGCCCCCTAACCTCTCTCATTCTTTCGATGTAATCCCACTTTTCGGCAGCCTCATGAAGAAGCCGCTCTTTGGAGAAAGAGAATTGCATTGCCCTGGACATAGTATAACAATCAAAGTAGGTGTCCATGGTGGCCTCCCACTTGAGGTAGGTGCCCGGGTCATTGGAGCCAAAAAAATCTGAGGCTTCAGGCCTACAGAAGCGGAGAGGATGGTTGCCAAGCCCATGAGTGGGCCAACGGTCATATCGCCCGGGTGATTGGGACTCCATGAGAAACTGGGGAACTACATGTTAGACATGCCGACACTTGGACAAGACCGACTGACTCTTATAGGACTACACACGAACTAGAAGACACCGACTAATGCAAACACTCACTAAAGGATGCACTTAGACCTAACCCAATATCCGGTACGGGGCGGAGTTAATCGATCCGAAGATCACTCCCGCAAGTGTGCGACCTCCCGGTAGGCGTAGCCTAATGTT
This sequence comes from Amorphophallus konjac, assembly GCA_022559845.1. Classification (NCBI taxonomy): domain Eukaryota; kingdom Viridiplantae; phylum Streptophyta; class Magnoliopsida; order Alismatales; family Araceae; genus Amorphophallus; species Amorphophallus konjac. Next base: position 100,444,448 of record CM040122.1, read on the forward strand.
CGGACAACACCTTTTAAGATACCGAATTATCGGGATGAAATGCAATTTAAAACACACTTTTTTTTATTTTGAAAAGATGATCCTAGACTCGACTTATACTATGCAAGACATATGCAACGACTACCCTAGACTCGACCTGCTCTGATACCAAGTTGATGCGGGACGGAAGTGGGGGGTCTTCTTCTTCCTCCTGGTCGTAGTCGCGCTATAGGCATTACGCGCGTTCTGAAGAACGCGCTATATCGTTTACGCGCGTTCACAGACAGCAGCAGAACGAAGAACCTCGACGTTGGGGCTCCCGTGGACGATTCTGGGGGCTCAAAACACAAGGGGAAAACACATAGGACGATGGGTAACACACATGGGATGCTTAAAATGAAATCAAACCACACAAATCCTATCTAGGATAACTTTTGTGAAGGTGGATGTGGGGGGGGGTGAATGGCAAGGGGAGAAAGGTGGATGTGGATGATGTTAGGGCCTTGATGAGGCTTGGCTGGGGCCTCACACCCGAACCCATCGCAGGTAAGGTGCAACCGAGCTCCTTCCAGATCTTAACAACACCTTTGGCGGAGGTGGGGGTGGTGGAATGGTGGTTGGAAGAAGATCAAAGCTCCGAATGGAGCCTCACACTCGACCCCATCTTAGAGCCGATGCACCCGGGGCTTCGATCTTCCTCCATTAAAGGGGAAAAGGGGAGGATCAAGGAGATAGAATTGGGCCTCGTGCCCAGAGAGGATCAGAGGAAGGGGGTTTCCAAAGATTTGGAGGAGTAAGCCATGGGCTACCCTCAAGAACACTCATTTCGAATTCATTGATTCATTGCTTCATTGTTATTTCAATCAAACGAAAGGGGTACATATATAAGAAAGGGAAAGACAAAACGACGCTAACACGTCGATTTACAACCATGGAAGACAGCTAACATCGAAGACTTTGAGGATTTCGGCGCCAGGAAGTTGGACTAGCTTTAAACACGTTTCTGCCTGAGATCGCGCTAGGGAAACCCAGCACGTTCTTCATGTTGCGCTTGGGAAGGCTGGCGCCTTCATCTTCAGATGGCGCTAGCTTTGCCTAGTGCCTTCTCCAGGTCGCGCTAGGCAAAGCTAGCGCCTTCATCCCTGGGTCTGGTAGCTCGATAGTGGACTTGACTTTGGCCTGGCAGTGGGCTTGATTCCCATCAAAACCCCTCCACTTGGAAAGGTTGTGAGAACAGCCTAGTTCCCTAAGCTCTGATACCAAACTGATGCGGGACAGACACGGGAGACGACACTATTAGGTGCCACCCTCGGACTCTAGATGAAGACGCGACTAGCAGCACACACCAGGGAGACACTAAGCCTGACACTACGAGCTCCTAGTGGCAAAACGTCGCTAACAGAAGTGGAAGCTCACTCGTCGTCCCAAGCGAGGGAAAGCGCGGACCGTGCGCGGTTAAGGAACCGGCGGAGGTCAAGGGTAGTCCGACTCAACTTCAGGACTCGGATCGAGTCACGGGACAGGTCACACTCACTCTCACAGCGGTGACATGGACACACGGGCTAGTACCTACACTCTCGACAGCAGCGAAAGACCGTATACTAGCTAAGCAAATGAACGCCAAGAGGTTCGGACCATTACCTCCACGCACCCGGCGTGACGAAGACAACCCCGGCCAATCACGGACCCCCGGTTAACACAATTTTACAGCAGTACAATAATTTGACCCACTCCACGCAGGGAGGTAAAAGGTCACATGCGAGGCCCGAGAATCACGCGAATTGGGTTGACGGGCAGCATCTTGATGTCGCCCGGCGGTGCCGAACTCTGCGTTTTCGTGCTTTCCGAACGGCGTGTTCTGCGGGCCCGCGGGGCCCACGGGTGGCGCTGGCCTCCGGATCTGCAGGAGTGGGTCCCAATGTGATGGTGACCTCTGGTGGCGCGCCTCCACGGACGGCGGTCGGCCGGGAACACCGATCGGGGGTCGATCGGTCCCGATCTCCAAGCTTTGAAGTTGCTGTCCACGAGCTGAGGTTACTGTTTAGCAGCGCGCGCTCCGGCGAAAACGGCCGCTGCGATCAGCCCCGTCGTCGGAATGCGATGAAACCAGGGCCATTGGAAAGAGGATTCAAAATCCTTCAACTTAGGGCCTGTGGAATCTTCTGAACCTCTGCGGACCTGGGCTTTAACTATTTTTCAATCCTCTGTTGCACAACTCCCGAAATACCAGATCAGCATATGAGTTTCCTGTAAATGGCCGTTGACCGCCTGCTTGCATTTGGAATAAGGCTTCGAGACATTCTTCAAAGTTGTAGGGAATCAAACCACAAAATTGGGACAATTTTTGTAATTGGATTTGGAGGTAGTGGCGATTTGATATAATTTTTGGAGTGACTGGGGGCAGATCTGGGAACAGGTGGATAGAACTGTAGATGGGACTGAGAATGATTTTTAGAAAATATGAAATGGGCGAACCAGAAATGTAGAAAAATTGTGGATGAAGGGGTGGATGGAAGGAAACTCCAGTAACATTTATGGGACTAACAGAAATCAAAAGACGGACCTAAGACATGAAACACAGGGCGGATATGAATCTGGACAGAACTCTGGCAGAACTGAAATGGAAGGGTGGACGAAAATCAAAAATTATGAAACGGGATCTGAATGACAAACCAAAATTTATGGGACATCCTTGACACCTCTGGAACCTCCAGTAAAATTCCCAGATCGATCTGAGCTCGTGGCTGAGACACAAATTTCGTGGAAGTTGCTGTGGTACTGCACGGGCAGAATTCCGATGAAGACGATGGCGGTGCGGTGGCGGCTCGTGGCGGCGGCGGCGGCGACTGGAACTGATAGGGTGGAGTCTCACCACCAGAAGGAAGCCTTCACAGCTTCAAGGGGAGAGGGAGGGGCGGCCTAAGCCTTGCTCAAGGGATTTTCTTCCAATTCAAATGCATTAATTCTTCAAAACTGAAAATTACAAGCATATATAGGTCATATGTCTAATCAACCCTCAACCGTTGGATCTAGGGGTGTGAGATGGAGGGCTGAGATAGCATGTGACCATCCACACAAATTAAAATAAAAAAATACAAGGAAGGGGGCGGCCTATTGACTAGAATGGCTAGGGGGACATGGTAGGTGGAAGGTTGGTGGAATTGTTGACCATTTTGGTCCCTTGTCCCCCATGTGGACAATTGACTAGTCCAAGGCTTCTAGATGTCCACATAGGATATTGACCAACCCCACATGGGGCCCTATGGCTGAGGTGGATCAATGGGAGGGGCCTGGGGGGCCCGTGGGGCCCACGGGGTCCAAATTGTACATAAGCCTCTCTTACAATCAAAATAGCAAACCGAATACAATGAAATAAACACAAATTACACACACATAAAGGCTAACTAAATATGATAAATGGGGAGGCTCAAGGCGGAGTCTCCAAGCTGTCTCCGAGCCAGATGGACGCTGAGGTGGCTCGAGTCGTGCTCCGTGTGCGGTACCGGTGGCTCGGCGTATCGTGCCGATCAACTGCTCGGGTGTCCGCACCACCATCCATCCTCATTTGGAGGTAAAATATAGGGACCTTTGTTGATGACCTTCCAGATGTCATAGTCCTGTGCTCGCATGAACACAATCATACGATTTTTCCAATAGGGATAGTTAGTCCCATCAAAGAAGGGAGGTCTATGAATCGAATGTCCCTCGAGAATCATTCCCTTGTTGGCCATATCAAGAGATCTTTTCTCTACAACCGTGAGGTTGTCCTAAAATCAGAGACCTTGCTCTGATACCATATTATTGTCCCTAGGTCCTCGTATGGATAAGAAGAGGGGGTTGAATTGTCCCCGCCAAGTGCAATGGCAACTTTTAAATTTTCAACACAGCTAATTAAAATAGATGCCAAAGCAGAGAAAGATTGCACGAAGTATAAGCAATAAGAAAGTTAATTCTCTCATGCTTACCATTCTCACACGATCAAGATAAAATGATAACAATCAAATCACAAGCATACAGATGCGAGACAGGATTTTTAGGTGGTTCGGGACCACGACGGGCTCCCTACGTCTACCCCTCATCGAACCAGTGAGGATGCACTCGCTTCAAATGAAGCGCACGAAGCTTCCGCTCCAAAAGACATGGAGACTTAGTCTCCTACACGATCCTACAGCAGATCAACAATCACACACACACACTCGCCGCAACACCCGCGGCACAAGAATACCACAACCGTTCGCAGACGGTCAACAGACTCATAGAGTTGAACTTTCAAAAATAAAGATATGTTCAATACAAGCATGCAAACCTGAAGCTAGTTACTCCACTGACACAAACAAGATCTAGAAAGAAATCTCCATGGAAAGAAAGGGTTGTAGAAATTCTTCTCTAAGCCTCGGGTCGGAAGGAAACCAGATGTTGACGATGTGAACGTCCTCGCGTTCCCCTTCTCGTTCCGCTTCTTTTCTTCTTCAATCATGAACTCCAGAAACGATCGGAAGTAGATGAAAACCTTGGATCTTTGCTCAGCTTCTCTCCTTCTCCCTTTCTTCTCCTACAAGACAAATAGAGAACATTAGAAACCCTAAAGATCTCCCAAATTCGTGACTCATATATATGGCCACAAGAGATGCATGAAAAGACCTATATACCCATCATAAAACCCCTTCAAAATGTGTCTAACATATGTATGAATGCCCTAGGGGTATTAGGGTCAAGTTTGGCCCTAAATGGATCTCCAAAAGATGGGTTTCGGATGCATTTCGTGAAGCCCGATCGCGTAGCAGAGAAAGTCCAGTCGATCGATTTCATTGGGGCGGTCGCCTGGTGACAACACGGTTCTATTTTGGGCATAGCAGAGAAAAATCGATCGACCGATTTTACTGGGCCGGTCGATCGGATAGAATTGGGTTCTGTCTGGCTTTAACCGGTCGACCGGTTTAGTGGGGCGGTCGACCGGTTCTGGTTCTGCACAAGACAGACTAGAACAAATTTGAGAGATTCAAGGGGTTAATGCCAAGGGTTTAAAAGCAAGATGTATATACATAATACCCCAATGTGAAAAGGAACATATGACCACTTTGAACCCAATTAACATCAACACTTTTGCCAATTAAACCAAGGATTAACCTTATGTTTAATTTACATGAATGCTCATTGTGATGCTAAGTTTCAACCAATGTTTGCATTACAAACCAAGAACTGATTTCATCTTTTAAAACTCTAAAAGAATATGCAAGAATGCTCTTTGAAGATCAATGAGACACACCTAGCATGAATGACCTACTGGCATGAATATGAGCTCGATGTGAAACCCAAAAGAACTACTTTCAACCAATCTTTACAACACATGATTACTCAATATGCAAGTTCCATCCAAAGCATTCTAGAAATGCACAAGATTGAACATTTGTTACCTTTACAGCCCCAATGACAATTTTGCAATCATAGATCTTACCATTCCATCTTTGATGATCATTGTGTGGGAATTTCAACCTGTTTGGTCTTGTTGATGACACGATACATGTTCCTTCAATCCTTTGGTTTCAAGAGTGTATTCACCATGAATTTTAGTCCTGCAAAGCAAAGTTGTCATATGTTGCATGAGATCCTTGATTAACCATTCATTCATCAATTTGATATTTTGCATACCACATGCATACAAGCATGCACACAAGTTTTGTCAACATTAAAACTAAATCATCAAACACACCAAGGGGTCCAACACCAATGCATTATAAAGGGCCCGGTCTAGTCCTGGGAGGAGCGCCCGAAAGTACTTGTGCCCCGGGGAGTTTGTAATGACAAGGTGTGGCATTATATCGAAGTGCATCAGTAGCGTGTTGGTCTATGACATTCTACTTCACTCAATCACATGAAAATTTATGATGTGCATGCTTGTTATGCCTTGTTCACATTAAAACTTACTTGAAACCTCGTGGAAAGTTCTTGTTATTCTTGCGCTTGTTCCTTACATGAAATTTGTCTTTCCTTTCTCTTATCTGTTATTCATCGCTTGCTATTTGATTATTATCGCTCTTTTATTTCATTGTTATACATGCAAAAATGACTAATCACTTAAACTGTGCCTGGTGATAGAGATATAAAATCCTATTGAGCTTTCGCTCACCCCTTTCTTTCCAATCCTTTTCAGGTAATACGGATGAGGACGTGCACACTGACGGGGACGGGAACGAGTGATTATGGAGCGAGCCTTCTAATTATGTTTTGAGTCAATGTCCAAGTTAGTCGTCGAATCCTAATATTTCAGGGTCTATGTAATTTTTCTTTCTTTTGGTTGATGTAAGTGTTAGTGAAAGTCCACAAGATGTCGTTGTAATAAGTACATTCCATCCTTATTATCAATAAAGTTGGTTATTTACGTTTTAAATAGTGGCCTTGATGTATGGTCTCTTGTGGCAATGTATGCTCTCATTTACATGAATGATATAACTACTGCGTTCTGATTTTCCACGTCGGGGCGTGACAACATCTTTCATCGATGGGTTTGTTTTCCCACCATTGTAGTGAATCACATCAACAGCAAGACATTGGCCAACGATGAAAAAACCATGGAATTGTTGCAGTGCTGCTACGAGAATGATGAATTATCAAAACTGCATGAGAACAAATATTTATTCTTCGTGTTACACTCAAGTAATCACTGGCATCTATTTGCTGTTGATACGGAGAATCGTCGCTTTGTCTCATACAATTCCATGAGAGCCATGGCCATCCATGATGCCACTACAAGAATATGGGTACTTTTTCTTATCCATGTACATGTATTAAAGATATTTATAATGTGTCTATTAATTATTCCTTAATAATGTCAAATATTTCATTTGCAGGCTGTAGTTGTACGGGGGTTACTGAAGGAATATGGGACATTCGAGAGAGTTGATGAATGGGAACTTGTGTTCAACAACAAATGTCCCCAACAGGCAGATGAAAGCCTCAAATGTGTAATTTATGTACTGAAATATATTGATGCATTGTCAAGGAAGAGGGAGATATCATGGACATTTAGTGAGGGTGGTTGTAATATGATTAGAGCCCGGTTTGGGGCCGAACTCATTACATTTGGAAATACAAGATCTTAAACAATTTCACGTCTCAAACCTTAGATTGTGACATACATGTCTTGACAAATATTTGTTTATTGTTACAACCAGGAACAAGAGAACAGGAGGAGGAGGAAGAGTAGAACACACCGAGAAGGCGCATATCCCTGTTTGTGTTAATCACTGCCGCCACCCATCCATCTTAATAATAAGGCCAGGGCAACAGCCCTAATCTTAGATGTGACTAAAATTCCCCTAGCTAAAGGCTACAGGGGCCGCACACCCAATAAACCAGAAATAACAACTAAAATAGAGGCAATATAAGAATGACAAAACTACACTCATCCTTCTCTACACTCCCCCTCAAGTTGAGCATAGATGTATAACATGCTTAGCTTGCCTAGCATTCTTTTGAAATCATCCTTTGACAAACTTTTAGTAAGTACATTAGTAGCTTGATCAGTAGACCGGATATAGGGCAGACACAGCTTCCTGGAGTCCAGCTTCTCCCGGATGAAGTGTCTATCCAACTCGATGTGTTTTGTACGATCATGTTGAATAGGGTTGTTAGCAATACTGATTGCTACCTTGTTGTCATAGTAGAGCTTCATGGGAAGCACTGTCCTAACTCCTATGTCGGTTAACAGAATGTTTACCCACAATAGTTCTGCTACAGCTTGTGCCATGGCTCTATATTCAGATTCGACACTTGATCTTACATAGACAGATTGCTTTTTGCTCCTCCAGGTAATAAGGTTTCCACCAAAGTAAATACAATACCCCTGTTTCAGATCTCCTTCGGCTCAAGGGTGACAAATAGGTAGACAAGGGGGAAAAACAACAAAACTGTGTAAGGGTGACAAATAACTATAGAAGGCGGACAAATATGTATTTAAAGGTGGCAAAGAGGTAGACAATGGCGATAAACAACAAAACAGTGTAAGGGTGACAAATAGCTATACAAGGCGAACAAATATCTATTTAAGAGTGACAAATAGGTTCTTAAGGGTGACAAATAGGGTAGACAAGGGTGAAGAATAGTAAAACTATGACAAATTGATATACAAGGCGGACAAATATCCTTTTTAGGTTAACAAATAGGTGCTTAAAGGTGGCAAATAGGTAGACAAGAGCGAAAAAAAACAAAACCGTAAAAGGGTGACAAATTGTTACGGAATTGGGTGAACCACCAAGTTAGTGAGCTAGAAACAGTTCAAACAACCCACTGCTTCTCCTCCAACAATCATAACATTCATTCACAAATATAGTTAGCATTCCATCGAGCAGTGGATTATACAAACTGTAATTCTTGATTTCTTGTATTTCTCTATAGTAAATAGGAGTTGTTACATTCTTGGAAGGCTTGCCTATAAGAAATGTGGCATAGCTTCCGGAGCCATGTAAGTATCATAGAATAATATAAATAGCATAAGAAATAAGGCCGTAGTATGGTTTTTGGCTCTAGTCTTCTCTAATTACTCTGTTCTATGCTTCTCCCAGTTCTCCTTCCTATCCTTAATTCTGTTCTTCCAGTTTTTTCCTTCTTGCAGCTACGGATTCCTCTACAAGAACTCGGAGCTCTTCTGCAAGACCTCTGCTGGAGGGCATCGATCGGGAACCTAGGAGGAAACTCAACAAATTGGTGTCTGAGCCTCTCTCCAGCCCTAGCTCCTCTTCTTCTGCAAAGATGGCCATTGGCGATTCGAATGCTTTGAAGTCCATGCTGCTTGACATTTGACAGGAGATCGGTTCTCCCCGGCAAGAAGTCTTCCAAAGGGTGATGGATCTAGAATCCATAGTTCACCGCTCTCTATATATATGGAACAGGGGCTCTATAGGGCTTAAGGATAAAATGATTTGATACCTTTGATTTCCCATTTGTCCACGTGGCAGGTGCGAGAATGTTCTTCTGACAGTGTACCCTCGGATCACGTGCCCATCATGTGCTCACATCGGTTCACCTGCCAAGAACCTGGCCTTCGGGCTGGGCGTGTGGTAGATAGATGTTAATTTGAAATAAAGCTTCCCAGGCTATTTGTCAGCCGTAAGAGACATTTTACACCCCTATTGTCTATTTTACAGCCTTAACCATCCATTTGTCAGCCTTAGGCGAGAAAGCCGTCGCCTTAGCCTTTTCCTTCTTGCCTTGAGCCGTCGCCAATATCCATTTGTCACCACTAGGTGACCATTAGTCATCACTAGCAGAGCATTTGTTACCCTTAGCAGAATATTTGTTACTTGTAGTAGCTCATATGTCACCCTTATACTTCAGAGAAATATACTACTTATCTTCAGAGAAGGTGACGCTGCAACTTCTGCTCCAACACATCACAGTGAAGAACTCTTAGGACTGGAGGATGATTTCTTCTTTGATCTTCAAAGAGGTTAAACTATGTCGTCCAAGGCTTAAGAACACTCCAGATCTTAGTTGTTGAGGTTTGGAAACCCCTACAGAATTAAATCCTTCGAACAAACTTGATTTCCTTCAAGATTCGCAGCTAGCGCCCATTTGTTAGCCTTAAGCAGCCATTTGTCACTTATATGGGCTATTTGTCACCGTTAATGACCTATTTTTCACCCTTGTTTCACAACAGCCGTCACCCTTTATCTTTTTCAAATTTCTTCTCTTTGCAACTTTGCTGCGTCGACTCCACTAGCCACTGCATCGACGCTCCTTCTAAGGTTTTCAACGGTTTTAGCACTGCCACCTATTATTCACTCATGCTGAGCTATTTGTTTCCTCTGTTGCCTATTTGTCTCCCTTAGCCCACTATTTATCACCCTTAATCCGTAGCTATAGCTCCTTCAGCTAGCAGGTGACCTTTGCATTTCTGCCTTGCAAACTTGACCAAAAGTCATTTATCCAAGGGTCAACTTTTCTTCTCCAAAGCCTTCTTCTTTCCACATTCCAGTCTCACCATCTATTATTATGCTTGATCTGTTATTCACACTTCTGCCCAGTTCTTTGGCCAAATGCAATCCTGTCTGCACAAAATCTCATGAAGATATATGTATATATGAAAAACATGATCAACATTAAAGGATATAGGAAATCTAGACCATATGAAATCTGTATGCAAGATCAAAGTTTATGAAACTCTAAGATCAAGAGCACATGTTAAATCAGCTTGAACTGGCATCCAGAAGTCGACTTGAGCCAGTTTTTAAGTCAACTTAGACAGATCATCCAGAAATGTGTAAACATAAGATTCATGGATCAAAATGACATAAAATTCAATTGATGAGTCACAGCGTTGACTTCATCAAAACACAGTTGACATCATCAAAACACTGGAGCACAATAGTGTCTGCCACACGCCCAAGTTCGAAGCACATGTTTTCAGTCTGATTTGAACTGATGCGTCGACGCTATGAGAACCCTGCATCGATGCCATGAATTACTTCACTGTCTAGTCAAGTACCTGTCATACCAATGCATTATATTGAAATTTAGTGCTTCAACCATACACCAATGAATCATAGTGTGCCATTATCAAAACCCGGGACACAACAATCTCCCCCTTTTTGATGATGGCAACTATGAGTCATTGGTCATTTCATGCAAACACAATCAAATGATCGGAGTTATTCAGTTAACCCAAGTCATCATTCAATTGTGTTGTATATCCCTGTGGTTTTGATGATGTCAAACACTACGAGATGATGACGACATATGTGTTGATGTTTCATTGGACTTAATGTCATCATGAGTCATAGTGCATCGATCTTGTAGCATTATTTTTATGCCTTGTTGAAGTCACCTGTTGATGCATTTTTGATCCTCTCATGATCTAATCAAATATAGAAGTGTGTCTGAAACAAGGTTGGACAGCATAGACAAACGTGATGAAGTTGATGATGTCAAGCTAAACAACAGCTTAAGCTCAAGGTCGTAGTGAAGGCTCAGTGCAGATACAACAGTCTATACAAGTAATCCTCAGGAAACCTTCAGTAGAGTCAGCTATATAAGATCAAGCCTTAAGCTAAGTTCGGTCGACCGAACAGATCATTTCGGTCAACCGAAATCACCTAAAGAGAAATCAAGAGAATCAAGCATTCTGGTTGTTATCAGGACATCGACGCAGGATTGACACTGCATCAACGCAACAATGCAAAATTAGTTGACCATAATTCTGCATCGACGTATCAGAGAGGATGCGTCGACGCAGCGATGGTCACAGAAACAACTTCAAAGGCATGCTTCAACGCAGCTACTACACTACCTCGACGCATCGGTCCATATCCCTTCTGGAAGAATTCTACCTCGACGCATCTAAAGCACATGCCTCGATGCATCCGTTCAGAACTTCAATTTGGAAGTCTGCAAAGTTGAAGCATCAAGAATTCTGTGTCGACGCATCGAGATGTCTCATATGTGGTACTACCAAGATAGGTCGATGCAACAATATAATCTATTGCTTGGGCAGAGAAAGGTCTATGGAGTAGCTAATGCCAAAGGGCACCTGGTTCCTTGTTGGGTCTGGTTGAAGCTGCACTCAAGATAAACAACATGTTGCTATGGCTGATTGGATGACTTTTGAGCTCTGGCTTGCATACATATATAGATTCATGTGTTTGTTCAAGCACTCAGGGAAGAAGAGCGACCTCGACGCAGTGATGCTCAAAGGAGCCATTTCCAGAATTCTACACCGACGCATCTATGCACATTCCTCGATGCAATCAAGGAATATCAAGATGAAAGTGTCCAAATTGAGTTTGCATTTAGCTTGAACATTCAGAGTAGAGTTTAGGAAATGTTCAAACAGAGACAATGTCAATCGAAACCAAACTCCTAAGTATGGAGTAGCTCTTCTGCTATTGGTTATGTATGATAAGCAGTTGGTTCTTTGAAGAATTAAAATGGTCACGTGGGTTCGTAACTAAGTCCGTTTGGCATGTGATCCAAGGAGGATGGTCCATCAGAAGAATCTGCCACGTAGCTGCTACCTAGAAAAGCCTGTTCATTTCATCTGACACGTGGACTCTCGATTGTACATTCTAGTAGCACTCTTTTGGCGGGAGTGTTCCCTCCACATGCTAAGGGAATCTTGTGGGGACCACAGGACACATTCTCATTGGATAAAAGGCATCTTGCTCGTAGACTCAAAGAGGAGAGGAGAGCGGGAGAACAGTGAGTTGTAGGAGAAAAGAAAGAGAACTGAGAGAGGAGTGAGCCAGAGAGCCGTCGATTGTTGGGACGGTGCGATGGATACAGAGGGGGGGTGAATGTATCCCTTTCAAAAATATTGCCCAAATTAAAACACTAAGCCTGAAGCTAGACACAGTTGCGGAATAAACAATTTAACTCTTCAAGAAGAAATTCAAACAGACATTTGATCAATCAATTGAACTGCTAATAATACTGGAGGTACCTAATCAAGTCTAATGCCGAAGGCAGAACTATGCAGACCAAACACACTTAACAAGACATATAATGCTCAAGGTCACTTCAGATAGAAACAAGAATGCTCAGACGACCTGTGAAAGAGGTAGAAGACAAGGGGAAAACGCACAAGGTAAACCACGGCACAATAGATTTTTTAGGTGGTTCGGTCCACAGACCTACGTCCACCCCTCACTCCAAACCGGAGTGAGGCTTCCACTAGCACAAGCTAGAACTGCAGACTCAGTCTGCAACAAGTGCTTCCTAACAGCTTGACAGGGGAACAACCTCCCTCTTCCTCCAACCCGGAGGGCAACCCTAGTGACACCAGTCACTAGAAACCAGAGACTAGCGTCTCTCTTCCTCCACCCAGGAGGGAACCCACAAGCGACACCCAGCCGCTTGCAAACCAGAGGTCACGGACCTCTCTTCCTCCACCCAGGAGGGAAACCACAGGTAGCAACCACTACCTGCAACCGGAGGACCAATCCTCCCTTCCTCTGAAACCCAGAGGGAACCCCGATCTCAAACCAGAGAATCGGAAAGAAACACAAGCCAAGTGTAAAAGAAAAGAAAACAAGAAACGAAAATTATAGCAAACAGAAAGCTGGAAATGAAACTCGAAACTGTAGCTCTCTCTTGGAGCAATGTAGCTTGGATTTGATCCAGAGGCTACTGATCTTCTTCTTCTTCTGCTGATCTCTCACTCCCTTTTTCTTTCTCTTCTTCTTCTTTCACACTCTGCCTCTCTGCCTCTCTTCTCTTTTCTTCTCACTGCCTTTTTTCTTCTTCTGGATCGTGCAGGCTCCTTACTGCTTCTCGATCTCCTCTTCTGCTTCGATTGACCCTCTCCAGAGGAAGAGGCTTCATATATATATATATCAGATGACAGCTAGGGCGTGTGGTCTTCATGATTCCCGCCCAGAGACCTCAGTCCACGTGGCAGCATTTCAGCACAGTGGTTCCACGTGTCACGATCAGGGCCATCTTCTATTCTTGGATCACGTGCATCATTAACCTTTGCAAAGAGTCCCTGTCAGTCAGTCGAAGATAATTATCAGATTAAGGCTATAGAACCTTGTACAGACTTTGTAGTGTGTAATGCAGTGTGTAGACTTTGTAATTTATAGACTTTGCAATGTGACAGCAATGTATAGACTTTGCAATGCAACAGCAATGTATAGACTTTGCAATGCCTACTGTTAAAACATGAGTCATGGCCTGTACAGACTTGATGCACTAGATGCAGTGTGCATATAAGAGAAGTGTGTAGAGAATGAATGTACAAACATTACATTCACAAGTGTACAGACTCTGATAATGCATGTAATGCAGACATAAAGAGTGTATAGACTTGGGTGCTTGTAAAGCAGACCAAGTGTGCAGACTCTTGTGATGAAAGATGCACGAATGCCTATAGGAGAGTATGCACAACAAATATGGATGTATAGAGTTTGATTTATGCATGCACAGACTTGTATGAAGAACAGGCTGTACAGACTTCAGACTCAGGTGCGAACTCAGCTAAAGAATGTATAGACTTGCTCGTGTATGATGTGTAGACTTGAGTGCAGGGCAGACAACACCAGTGTACAGACTTGCTAGCGTGCATGCTGCAAGGCAATGGCTGTACAGACTTGAGAGATGATGCATGAACAATGTGGCGATGTATAGACTTAGCCACCAATGTACAGACTTTGCATATGTGAGACACTGTACAGACTTTCAGCAATGTATAGACTTTGTAATATGCCTTGGACAGACGCACGATGTACAGACTTGCTAAACGATGCATGCACAAGACGCTAAGGAATGTACATACTTTGCGAGCTCTGTACAGACTTAGTGTCTTGAGTATAGTGATGCACAGATCAATGTATAGACTTGACTGATGTTGTCTGCACAGATCAATGTATGGACTTGACTGATGTGCAGGCATGCAACAAATGTATAGACTTGATGAAATGTCCATGCGATGAAACAGGACTCTGTACAGACTTAGCCTGAGCATGGGCTGTACAGACTTTACCTGCATGCAATGTATAGACTTGGTCTTACAATGCATAGACTTGAAAGACGATGCATGAGACGATGCATGAGACGATGCATTGTATAGACTTAGCGATGCAATGTTCACACTCACTTAGACGCTGAGTGAGACGCTGGACAATGTACAGACTTTACTTCGTGCAAGCTACAGGACAATGTATGGACTTTGAAAGACGATGCATGCATTAGCCAACGATGTACAGACTTTGCCAATGTACAGACTTTGCCTAAGCGATGTATAGACTTGGTGTTCTAGAACGGTAGATAAAGGAAAGGAATGTATAGACTTGGAGATGCTGAATGAACAATGTATAGACTTTAATGATCCATGCACAAGACGCAGCAAGACTCTGTACATACTTTATGTTTATGCAGCATGACTCTGTACAGACTTAATAACGTGCAGACATTATATATGCATGAAGAGTACTGGCTGTGGCTGTATAGACTTGATCGAATGAATCAACTTGAGGTTGTACAGACTAGCCATTAAGGAAGCCACTAAGGAATGTGCAGACATGCACACAAGCTCAATGAATGCAGCGATGCAGTGAATGCAGATAACAAGTGTATAGACTTGAAAATGCACGAGAGACATGAAATGCATTGGCTTATCACATGCACCAACATTTCTGTACAGGAAATAGCATATGCACAGATCTGAGAGTAGACAGAACATTACCTGATCTGACTGTGCACTGATCTTACCTGTCACTGGTTGACTTTTGACTTGTATTGACTTCATGACCTGTGAGTCATTCTTAAACCTGTTCTGACAGTTTCTCATAATACATCAGGATTATATCATCAAGGATGTACATGTAAACATAATGAGACATAATATTTGTCATCATCAAAACTCCAGAACCACAGGGGACACAACAATCTCCCCCTTTTTGATGATGCTAATATTATGAGTCATTGCAATAGGTTCATCATGATGATTATGAAATACCATATGACAGTTCATAACATTAAACATGCACCACAGAATAGCTCAGTCAAGAATGAACATGTAAAACACCATGTGATGCAGGTGTTGATTTGATGCAAATGATGACTCACAAAAGTTCTCCCCCTTTGACAACATCAAAAAGAATGGAATGATCATTGACTGTTGAGGGAGATGATATAGGAGCTATTATGCAAACTGGGTTACTATCATCTAAAACTCCCCCTGACAAGATACTCTCCTGAAAGAAATGAATGAACATTGAACCACAGGGACATGCAAGAATTCTCCCCCTTAGATGGACAGTGATTGGAATGAAGCACAGGACAAAAAGAAGTCAACAGTTAGGTCTGAAATAATGGAGTCCAATGTGAGAAAGTAAGCATTCAGAATGAATGAGAAAGGTTTTCAATGGGATATCAATTTCATAAATCTGATTAAACAGGTATTTCAGACTCTTCTATTATAGAGATTTATGAATGATCTTCATTGACAAGTCAGATCAGAATATGATGTATGCAAGGCTTGTTCATTAGCATTCTGTACTCATATCTGAAATCAGTTTTAATAAAAATGAACCTTGCTTTCATATTGAAAGTCTTGTTTAACCTTCTTCTTTCTTACTCACTCAATTTCAAAGATTCCTTTAAGAGATGCAGTCAATAGTAATGAAGTTAAACACATAAGAAAACATTTGTTTCTGTCAAGGGTTCCAATAGAATATTTCTTTTGCACACATTTTCAAATGATACACTAGATCAGCAACAATTTTCATAACAATCTTCATGAGCACTTGAGTTTAGTACACCCTTGTAACTAGAGGATACACGTTGTTTAGACGCCAGTATCCCTAAGCACTTGGAAGGACTAACTGTCATGCTTCATAGGAACAGAGATAGCATTTACACTTCATGACACACTACAAATCATTTCTTTGATGAGTGAGATGTATTTCTCAGTGTGCATGCCATTGCTCTGCCAGATTATCAATCATTCTTAAGCAGAGTTAACTATGGCACCTCATGACACAGTCCTTTGGACATGGTTTCTCAGTGACCAAAGTCATTGCTCTGACAAGATTTACCCTTAGACATGTTCCAGATTTTCAGATGTTTAAAAATAATACTAATTTCATACATATCAATCAAGGAATATCATGATTTCAGAATTTTCAGAATTCAGAAGAGTTTAAAGGACACAACATGAAAATGTTGGTTAAAGTTTATTAAGATTAACTCAGATATTTTCAAGATATGTTCATAAACAAACACAAAACATACATGAAACTTCAACCGGCTGAAAGTATCAGACATTCATAGTCCTATATAATAGAAGATTCCTCTTTAAGTTGTTTTCAGATTTATGATCAGGATATGCACAGAGAAGTCTTTCTGAATTTTCAGGGAAGGCAGAATCAATTTAAGGAGCAGCCAATTCAACAGATACCAATGGATAGGGTGAGTAAAAATGGCTGATAACAGTTGAAGCAAGAAGCTGAAATGTGTTGTGATGCATGGGTCAGATGCGATTTCAAGAATATGAATAATGCTCCCCCTAACTGTATGCATGAGCTAGCGTTCCTTAAATGTATGCAACTCTGACCTATGGTACCAGGCGGAGGACTTGGTCTAAAGACCACCTCACACATAGCAAGCACTTCCAGACAGAATTCATCTGCCCTTTAGTATCTCACTATTTATATACCAAGAGTCATGCATGACAATCCAATGCAGATGCAGTTCTATATGCATCTTAAGCTGACAACATGCTACTTATATGTAATTGTGAATGCATGTGCATGTCAAATGTGCAGGTGAACATTTTTAAGCATGAGACATCATCCAAACAACATATTTATTCAATTCAGCTTTTCAATTTTATGATGTGTAATTCATTTTCAGTCACTTTCAATCAATTCAGAATTCAGTATTCAAGCACCAATTTCAATTGAACTGTTGCGTAGATAACACATCATATTCATTGAGAGATTTTAATGCCAAGCATAGATGCAGTTGAGAAGCTATATGCATGAAATTTTGATTAACAAATCAAACATGATATGCAACTATCTAAACAACATTATCAAAAACTCAAATGTCTACCAGCAGAGGTGGGGTTTTACCAAACTTTGGATGCCTTGGTTTATTTGACCCCCTTTTTATTTCTCATCCCCAAGGCATACCTGCAAAGCACAGATCTCATTTTGTGTTTCTAGGTACCCAAGACTTCTTGGGTCCTACATTGTTAGTAACACCTCTGATAGGTGCTTTCCACAATCTTTGGGCATGTAAGTCATCAGATTTCATTAAGCGACAGTCACTCATGGAGTGCCCAAACTGCCCACAATAATAACAGGAAACAACATGCTTTGATTTCTTGTTATGCACACAATTATTAGCATGGAATTTTTGTGCAGGTGCATACTGGTTTCTATTTTTATTATGGAAGTTGTTCCTGTTAATCTTACCAAACATGTTTTCCTTAGAAGGATGTCTAGCATATTTGAAATTTGCCCGCCTATCTTGAAGATGCCAACAGTCCTTGACTGTATGGCCATGCTTTCCACATTGAGAGCAGCTAATTGGATTTCTTCTGAAAGAGCCTGACCAGCATTCGGTGGCCTTGTGACCAGATTTGTTACAGTTATAGCAAGTGATGTGCTGGTTCATTGAAACAAATTTATTCTTGTTAAAACCATGTTGGCTTGCAGGGAATTTAGCATGATATGAATGAGATGTTTTCTTACCACTTGCAAACCAGCATTGTGTAATCGTGGGTCCTAATTTGCCACAGTGAGAACATTCTATTTTCTTTTTCTGAGATGAAGGATTTTTATCATGAAATTTTCTAGCATTCAAATCATCTAGTTCCATTAATCTACACTCATGCATCAGATGGCCAATCTTGTGACAGTAATGACAAATCATTTTCTTTTTAGATGCATGTGAGTGTGTGGGTGAAACATGCAAAGTGGGGAGAGGAACATGTTGGATCTTTTTTTTCTATTTTTCTGTTGTTTTCTTTTGAGCAGATGACTGATAACCAGGAAGGTTCTGAGGGCTGTGAGAAGTTGAGCTGGAAACAAAGGAAGTTTGAACTTTATTTTTAAAACTCTTCTTGTTTGAAGGGTTATAGCCCAACCCTTCCTTCTGAAAATTAACCTTTGTTCCTAGAATCTTGTCCAGATTATCTTTTCCGTCCACAAATTTTGACAAGGAATTATTCAAATCTTCAATTTCATTTTCCAGAGAAACGATGTGTATTTCATAACTGGTAATCTCTTGTTCATTGCAATTTACACATTCGCTTAGTACCTTGTTGGCAGTTTTATATTCCTCAACTTCATGTTCCAGATTTCTCAATTTTTCAGATTCTTCAATGTAAACAGATTTTCCTTTTTCTAAGAGAAGAAGTTTCTCTGACATAGCAGTGTTCAACTGCTTCAATCCTTCAACTTCTTTAGTTAATTTGTCATTTTTTGATTTCAGATTTTTAGTTTCTTCAACAGAGCCTTTATCAATTTTCATTGAGCTCATTTTATCATTCAGCTCTTCCTCTATCTGTTCAAACTCCAGAATCTTGTTTAACAGATCTTTGTTTTCTTCCTTTAGGGAAATAATAAACTCCTTCTACCATTCTAAATTTGAGTGAAGATTTTCATTTATTTCCTTGAGAAATGGACACTCATTGCATGCAGATTTACCAGAACATATTGTTTGAACCTGGAGTTTTTCACATTGTTTCTTAAGGCATTCATTTTCAGATTTTAGGACATCCAATTCAGAGCTAACACATTCAAATTCTTTCAACAGTTTTTCATTCTGAACTAAATTATTAAAATGAACCTGATCATCATCAATCGAGCTAAGTTTTTCTTTTAGTTCAGAAATTTCACATACAAGTTCTTGATTTTCTTCTTTAAATAAGCCAATTTGTTTCTTAAGCACTTGGACTTCAGACAAGCATGCATCATAGGACTGTTTCTATTTTAAGCAATTTTCACATGAGGACTCTGAGCTATTCAGATCAATTTTCTTTTTCAATTTTTTATATGTTTTCTTAACATCTCATGTGACTCAAGTAACTCAGCATATGCATCCTGCCAATCATCTAAAGATAATTCTCGAAGAGGTTTACCTCATCATCATCCTCTTCTTCATTTTGGCTGCCACTTTGATTACTTCTGTTAGCCATCATGTAGCTGTCCTCATTTATCCTGTGAGCTAGCTTCAGCTTATCCAGGATGTCTTTAGCTGACCTGCAATCATAAAAGCAAGAATGTAAGGCTTTGTCAGTAGCTGCTTTCATCAGATTAAAAGCTTTCTGATTTTCTCCATCCTTTGATCTGTGGCTGTCGGTCCATTTGGACACTTTCTTTGGTAATCTGTGAGGACCTTGTGAAATTAACTTCCACAGATCAGGATTAACTGATTTAACATATTCACGCAGACTGACAAACCACACATTAACATTAGAGCCGTTGAAAACCGGTGGATCACCCATGGAAACAGATCAGATTAATGCAACAGGAATAATGATGCACCAAAAGCGAGATAGCACCGAAGACTGCAGGATCGGATCTGCAGGTCGCTGGACCTTCTATGCAGACACCGGCTCTGATACCAATTGTTGGGACGGTGCGATGGATACAGAGGGGGGGTGAATGTATCCCTTTCAAAAATATTGCCCAAATTAAAACACTAAGCCTGAAGCTAGACACAGTTACGGAATAAACAATTTAACTCTTCAAGAAGAAATTCAAACAGACATTTGATCAATCAATTGAACTGCTAATAATACTGGAGGTACCTGATCAAGTCTAATGCCGAAGGCAGAACTATGCAGACCAGACACACTTAGCAAGACATATAATGCTCAAGGTCACTTCATATAGAAACAAGAATGCTCAGACGACCTGTGAAAGAGGTAGAAGACAAGGGGCAAACGCACAAGGCAAACCACGGCACAGTAGATTTTTTAGGTGGTTCGGTCCACAGACCTACGTCCACCCCTCACTCCAAACCGGAGTGAGGCTTCCACTAGCACAAGCTAGAACCGCAGACCTACTCTGCAACAAGTGCTGCCTGACAGCTTGACCAGGGGAACAACCTCCCCTCTTCCTCTAACCCGGAGGGCAACCCTAGTGACACCTAGTCACTAGTAACCAGAGACTTGCGTCTCTCTTCCTCCACCCAGGAGGGAAACCACAGGCAGCAACCACTACCTGCAACCGGAGGACCAATCCTCCCTTCCTCTGAAACCCCGAGGGAACCCCGATCTCAAACCAGAGAATCGGAAAGAAACACAAGCCAAGTGTAAAAGCAAAGAAAACAAGAAACGAAAATTATAGCAAACAGAAAGCTGGAAATGAAACTCGAAACTGTAGCTATCTCTTGGAGCAATGTAGCTTGGATTTGATCCAGAGGCTACTGATCTTCTTCTTCTTCTAGTGATCTCTCACTCTCTTTTTCTTTCTCTTCTTCTTCTTTCACACTCTGCCTCTCTGCCTCTCTTCTATTTTCTTCTCACTGCCTTTTTTCTTCTTCTGGATCGTGCAGGCTCCTTACTGCTTCTCGATCTCCTCTTCTGCTTCGATCGACCCTCTCCAGAGGAAGAGGCTTCATATATATATATCAGATGACAGCTAGGGCGTGCGGTCTTCATGATTCCTGCCCAGAGACCTCAGTCCACGTGGCAGCATTTCAGCACAGTGGTTCCACGTGTCACGATCAGGGCCATCTTCTGTTCTTGGATCACGTGCATCATTAACCTTTGCAAAGAGTCCATGTCAGTCAGTCGAAGATAATTATCAGATTAAGGCTATAGAACCTTGTACAGACTTTGTAGTGTGTAATGCAGTGTGTAGACTTTGCAATGTATAGTCTTTGCAGTGCGACAGCAATGTATAGACTTTGCAATGCCTACTGTTAAAACATGAGTCATGGCCTGTACAGACTTGATGCACTAGATGTAGTGTGCATATAAGAGAAGTGTGTACAATGAGAATGAATGTATAGACATTACATTCACAAGTGTACAGACTCTGATAATGCATGTAATGTAGACATAAAAAGTGTATAGACTTGGGTGCTTGTGAAGCAGACCAAGTGTGCAGACTCTTGTGATGAAAGATGCACGAATGCATATAGGAGAGTATGCACAACAAATATGGATGTATAGAGTTTGATTTATGCATGCACAGACTTGTATGAAGAGCAGGCTGTACAGACTTCAGACTCAGCTGCGAACTGAGCTAAAGAATGTATAGACTTGCTCGTGTATGATGTGTAGACTTGAGTGCAGGGCAGACAACACCAGTGTACAGACTTGCTAGTGTGCATGCTGCAAGGCAATGGCTGTACAGACTTGAGAGATGATGCATGAACAATGTGGCGATGTATAGACTTAGCCACCAATGTACATACTTTGCATATGTGAGACACTGTACAGACTTTCAGCAATGTATAGACTTTGTAATATGCCTTGGACAGACGCACGATGTACAGACTTGCTAAACGATGCATGCACAAGACGCTAAGGAATGTACAGACTTTGCGAGCTCTGTACAGACTTAGTGTCTTGAGTATAGTGATGCACATATCAATGTATAGACTTGACTGATGTTGTCTGCATAGATCAATGTATGGACTTGACTGATGTGCAGGCATGCAACAAATGTATAGACTTGATGAAATGTCCATGCGATGAAACAGGACTCTGTACAGACTTAGCCTGAGCATGGGCTGTACAGACTTTACCTGCATGCAATGTATAGACTTGGTCTTACAATGCATAGACTTGAAAGACGATGAGACGATGCATGAGACGATGCATTGTATAGACTTAGCGATGCAATGTTCACACTCACTTAGACGCTGAGTGAGACGCTGGACAATGTACAGACTTTACTCTGTGCAAGCTATAGGACAATGTATGGACTTTGAAAGACGATGCATGCATTAGCCAACGATGTACAGACTTTACGAGCGCCTAGACCATGTACAGACTTAGTGTCTCATGCAACCAGATAAGTGAATGCACAGGCAATGTGTGAGCGATGTATAGACTTGGTGAGCGCCAAGACGATGTACAGACTTAGTCGAATGAACCAATGAAGGCGATGTGTAGACTTGGCCAATATACAGACTTAAGTGATGCATGCAGTGATGTATAGACTTGTCCGATGCAAACTATGCAGAGCTCTGTACAGACTTTAAAAAAGGTATGCACTTACTATGTTATGCTTGGAATGTACAGACTTCAGAAGTGATGCATGAACAAGCAACGATGTGTAGACTTGGCCAATGTATAGACTTGAAGCGCTATGTGAGACACAAAGTGAGATGGTGTATAGACTTGACAATGCATGGACTATGCACATAGACACTAAGAGAGACGATGTATAGACTTGACTAATCCATGCACAAGACGCAGCAAGACTCTGTACATACTTTATGTTTATGCAGCATGACTCTGTACAGACTTAATAACGTGTAGACATTATATATGCATGAAGAGTACTGGCTGTGGCTGTATAGACTTGATCGAATGAATCAACCCGAGGTTGTAAAGACTAGCCACTAAGGAAGCCACTAAGGAATGTGCAGACATGCACACAAGCTCAATGAATGCAGCGATGCAGTGAATGCAGATAACAAGTGTATAGACTTGAAAATGCACGAGAGACATGAAATGCATTGGCTTATCACATGCACCAACATTTCTGTACAGGAAATAGCATATGCACAGATCTGAGAGTAGACAGAACATTACCTGATCTGACTGTGCACTGATCTTACCTGTCACTGGTTGACTTTTGACTTGTATTGACTTCATGACCTGTGAGTCATTCTTAAACCTGTTCTGACAGTTTCTCATAATACATCAGGATTATATCATCAAGGATGTACATGTAAACATAATGAGACATAATATTTGTCATCATCAAAACTCCAGAACCACAGGGGACACAACAAAGAAGAGTTAGAAAGCAGAGAGTAGAGAAGAGAGGAGAAGCTAAGAATGTAAGGGTCGTCGCAAAAATATGAGAGAGAGCTACTGAATACAAAGTACTGGAGAAAAGTGCTAGTGAGCAGTGAGAGAAAGAAAAGGGGAGTGATCATCGAAGAAGAGTAGCCATAGCCATTGAGAGAGCTTCTGCCAGAGACAAATCTGGAAGAGAAAGAGCCATAGTTGTGAAGAAGAAAAGAGAGTGGTTCTCGAGAAGAAGAGTGAGAGCAGTTCCAGATATCTAGATCGAAGGAGAATTTGAGAGCAACTGGAGCTACCATTGAAGATCTATTGTTCTTATCAGTTCGTGGATCAAATCCACAACTGCTGTGCTCCTTAGGAGCTACATTCTTTTCATTTTATTTTATTCTTGTTGTTTGTTTTTTATTTTCTTTCTAGCCTTTCTGATACCTTATCTAAGGATTGGGTGTTCCTTCTGAGTCATTAGAAGAAGAGAGACTTGGTCTCCGGGGGTTCCATCTGAGCAATCAGTAGAAGGGAGAGTTCCTCTCCAGGTTCCCTCTGAAGGATCAGAGGAAGAGAGGATCATCCTCTGGGTTGTGGGTGACGGGGTGTCACTCACAGTTTCCCTCTATGCTCGCAGAGGAAGGGAGGCTTGTTCCTCCATTCACTACTTAGGTAGTGGGGTCTGATCTAGCTGGGTTCTAGATCAGGGTTGAGGGATTTGTCTCCCTTGTCTCAAGCTGTTCGTCAGCATTTGTCGCAGACTGAGTCTGCTTCTTGCAGCTTGCAAGGTGAAGCCACACTCTGGTTGGAGTGTGGGGTGGACGTAGATCTTCCAGGAAGATCTAACCACCTTAAAAGTCCTGCATCTAGTGTGGCTTGTGCTGTGCGTTCATTCCCTATCTCCTACCTCCCCTTCGCAGTTTGTTGCTTGAGGTGTTCCCTCCTTTCAATCTGATTTAGTGATAATTAGGCATGAGCTATAGTGGTTGATATATGATCTGTCTGTTCGAGTGCATGCTATGTTTAACGTCCATTTATTTCCTGCACACTATTTTATGGTTGATTGTGGTTTGGACTGAGCCATTGATTAGTTGCCTGCTTCCGCTTGGGGTATCTTCTTGTGTGCTAAGCATTTGTGTTTGGTTTCATGAGAACTGAGAGTCATCTAAGAGCATATGTGTTGTGAGCTTTCTGATATTGTGTGCTAAGTGCTCGAATGTTGATCTATGTGATCTGTTGGACACTGATCTGTGAATATCAGAGTTGTTTTTGCCGCTGCCAAATGTGGATATTTTAGTTCTAGTTAGCAACATTTTATTTCAGGCCTCTATAGTTTAAAATTGGGTCAAATCTTGTTGAAGGATCCATTCATCCCCCCTCTGGATCCCTCCTTGCACCTATTTACTAACCCATCAAATTGAACACAACCACTTTCATTTCATTCAACACTTGTTGTTCACAGAAACAGATTGGCATACATATGTAACCCAAAAAATATATACATGTATATGCAGACTCATGCAAATGCAATATGCAACTCTTATCAACCCCAAAATGATAAAATGACTAGACTTCCACATGTTCTCCCCCTTTGACATCATCAAGGAGGGGGTGCTGGAGAGGAGGGTCTAGGCTGAGGAGAATGCAAGACTCGAATGTCTGACAAACTCAGCTGGAGTTGAGATATGTTGTCAGCAAGAGAGGCAATTCGATCAGTGAAATGCTGGTCCCTTTGCTGAATCAATACAAGAAGGTTCTGAAGCTTGGAGGCTACATCATCAAACTAGCTATGTAAAATATCAAAGATATAATCTACTTGAGCTTTTTGTTGCGTGCCTTTCATGGGCACATAAAAAGAACTTGCCTCTGTCTGTGGTGGAAAGTGTTCTTTAAGTATTCTTACCATATCAATAACTTCATCTCCCACCAAGGTTGTTCTTTCAAACAATTTGGTAACTTGTTCACCAAACACAGAGGTTTTGTCACTCAATTTAGCATATTTTAAGCTCAAGCCCATTTGCTCTTCTTTAACATCATAATTGTATCTCTGCATTTCAGAAAGCTTCTCCCTATTTTCTTCATGTATTTCTTTGAGCCTCTTCATAACAGACCCAGCCCTTTCACAAACATGCAATAAGGAATCCATAAATTGATGCAGTTTATGATCGGATCTCAATTTATCTTGTTGAAATTGTGCCCAGCAATAGCCCAACTTTTGCTCAACATGAGCAATTCTCATCTCCAATTCTTGACTCATGTGGTCCACATTGGAGTTTAGCTGCATAATAGAGGAGTTGATGTTTCAAAATTGTGTTGACAAAAACTTCATGAGAGTGGGGTTAATATCTGATTGTTCTCCCAAATGTGAAGTGGATTGCCCTGGGCTTGAGAAGGGAGGGGCTGGTCTGTCAAATGGAGAAGATGGAATTGTGTCTGAGAGATGGACATCATCATGGTGGTGCTGCATATGAGAGAGATCTAGATTGTTTCAAGCAACTTCCCATGGTTTGAATCAGCACATCAATCAAAGAAATTTTCACCTGCTTGAACATGCAATATAGTATAAACCTCTGCATATCTGTTACTCTCTCCATGCTACTGCTTTGAGGTGTCAGAATTGAAGTGAATATATGATGTAATAATCTATTGAGAGGATGAAATCTGTTTGCATTCAAGTTGGTGACAAATGTTTCTTTCAAAATTTTGGGATCACTTGGTTTCTCTGTTAGAACAATGTACACTTCATGCTCATCAATGAAATATTTATTTTGTTCAGCACCTCCCCCAGGAATGTGAAATGCCCTTTCAAACAAGTCAGTTGTTAATTCGAACCTAACACCTTTTACTCTTGTGGACACCTTTGGAATTTGAGGATTATACACCAAAGTTCTGTAAAACTCATGAACCAAGTTTGGGTTGTAAACCTTCTGTTATGTTACAAAGGATGTCCAGCCTTGAAATTCCATTATAGAGAAAATCTCAAGAAAGATTTCATGCAATTTCCCATCAATGTCGTCAATGACTCTGGGTATCAAAACTTTCATAGCGTCACCTTTTGGGGCATCTAGAGACGAAGGTGGAGAAACTTCCTTTTCTAAACTTTGTTGAACTCGCTTTCCCTTCTCCTTAGCACTAGCCTTAGCTTTCTTTGGTTCAAGAGCTGCTGCAGACTTTTTGCCCTTCTCTCTATCGGAACGCTTTCGCTTTGGAGCCGGCGGGTCTGGCTTCTTTCCTTTACATGGTGGTCTCCTGGAAGAAACCTACTGTTCTTTTTGAAGAACAAGTGCATGCAGATCTCTGGCCTTTGTTCTGAGCTTAATCCAGGGTTCAGCTGCTATTGGAATCTTTTGCTTGGGTACAACCCTCTTCCCCTTCGTAGCCTTTTCTAGAGGTGACATTTCCACAAGAAGTAAGAGGAGCAGAGAGGACAAAAAGGTGGGTGAAAGAGCATAGAGGTCAGGGATGCCTCACGATGGTGAAAGTGCCACTCCGGGGATCGTCGGAGATGGAGATGATGATGCTCGGAAGAAGACGTAGTGAGGGTGGAAGAACGAGAAAAGGAGAGGTGAGAGAGAGACGTTGAGTGAAATGACCAATGCGTTCACGCATTAAGGCTTAAGTAACTGTTGGCACTCAAAATTTAATCCTTCGGCGACCGAGCCGCAAAGATGAATGATACGGCCCACTGAAGCACAGAAGCCGATGAAGACCACCTTATCAAAGACCCTTCAAGCTGACGGGGCCCCAAGTCGCCTTGAAATGAGCACCGGGGATTTTACCTCAGGAGAGTCGAAACGAACCCACAACCAACTGGCAGCGCGATCAAGCCTGCCCAATGATCCGGCATCGACTCCATCATGCCGCTACCCCACATCCGTCACCCGACCAAGGACGATGGTCTACCTTATGACTCTCCTAAGGAGGAAGAATATCCTCGGCCATCCGCAACAAGGGGCCGGAGGTTCTGTCAGCAGAAGGCCCCGATTACCCGACACGGGTTCGGCTTCTCGCCATAGTGGGCCCGTTAGTGGCCGATTGATCACTGTTCAAGGTGGAATTGTCTAGGATGTAACGTCATCCTGCAAGGAAGCTTCGAGCACGAGTCCGTCTCAGCCAGAAGCACAAATCACAGTGCCGAAGGCTGTATCAGCAGGACACCCATGTGCTTGGACCAGACACACACGATGTCTTGATTAAGGCCGTTCGTCGTATCAAGAGCTTCGTCAACACCCCGTCAAGGCCCTCCGATGGCCAGGGCGAGAGGAACAATCAACGGGAGCTTCCGGAATCATCGCCGGGCCCACCGGACTGGATACGCCAAGTGAACAGGTTAAAACGGCGCCGTCAAACTGGCGCGCCAAGAACAATAGGGGATGTGTTCCCCGGCGCCGTCGAACCGGCGCGCAAAAGCCAACCGGGGCTTCTTCCCGGCGCCATCAAATCCGGCGCGCCCCTTCCCGGGGCGCCGGATTAACAAAAGCTATATATATACAGCCTGCCTTCGGTCGAAAAAAGAAGAGATCCGATCCAGAAAGGGAGAAGGCAATAGAAGGGGGGCAGAGAGGAAGGGGCGGAATCGAAAGAAAAAAAAAGAGAATTAGAAAGAGAGGAGAGGGGTCCAGAGAGAGGGATCGGAGGGTTTTCTTCTGTCGACAGAAACCTCCGTCTGAGCCTCTCGACGGCCACCACCCTGCTCCACCCGAGCTTCCCGGAGTCGAAGAAGGAGATCATCCGTTTCTCATTTACTTAGGTGGGTTCCCCGTGTTTTCTCTCGGCGGATTCCCCCTTTTTGTTCTATCTTCGGTTCTCTCTAAACAATGTAAGTGAGTGAGGGGAGGGGCGATGATATGAGCCTGACCTCCCCTCCTTCACCAACATCTCTATTCCTCCTCTCTGTTTGTACCGAGTCCCTTATATTAATGAAAACGGCGGCCGAGCGACAACGCCGGTGCCGAAACGATGCTCTGTGCACTTCCTTGCCCTGTAGCTTATATCATGAATGAATGCTGCTTTCCTTTTCCTATGGATCTTTTTTTTTGTTGTTTCCTCTTCGTCCCTGTAGCTGGTGAAGCGGCGTCCGACAATGATGCCGGCGCCGTGGAGGATGAACGCAAAGCATTGTGCATTCCTTTGGCCGAATGATCTTACTTCTGTTCCATCTTCCCGACGCTTTATGCCCTGCTATGGCAAGGGCTACATCGATTCCCCTCCCCGGGGGTGTTTTTCTCTTCTGATCGAATGCTAGGAATTTTCACCGTGTGAGGTGAGTCAATACGTGGGTTCCTTCAACCTGTCTGGGCCGCCCTTGTAATACCCTTTCTGTTCCTGACCATGAACAGAGGGAAATAAGGGCGTCCCCACATTCCCGTTATTATTTTCTGAACATTCCTTGATGAATATTTCTTTGATTTGTGAACGTGCACATGCATGAACGTATGTATATCTACATGCATTAGTTTTGGCCTGCTGGTTATGCGAATGATCTCACTGCTCCATTCTACTATTTCATTAGTGTGGATCGATAACCCGGGGAGGGGGAACATCCCCCACTGTTCCGTTGTGATAACACTCTGTCCACCGGGGACCGTCCAGTAGTGACGAATCTCCTATGGATTAATGAGTGAATAGTAAATGGGTTAATCCCGACATCTCAAATCCACAGTCCCTAATGGACTTTGTGGTGGCCGTGAGATGCGTGTGCCCCTCGTAGGCTGGCCCTCGGAGTTTCCTTCTCTAATCGGTCATCCCGATTCGAGTGTTGTGGTGACTCGGGTCGCGTGCCCCTCGTAGGCTAGCCCTCGGGGTTTTTCGCTCCCATATCGAGTCACCTCACTCACTCACTGTTACCCACGGACTCGGTACCCCTAGCAGGCTAGCCCTCGGGGTCTTCCTATCCATTTGGGTCTACCGGCCGCCATTGCGCCACCCGGCTTTTAGGGGTTTACTCCGCCACGTGAGTATTCCTCGCGTCTCCCCGATAGTCCTTTGGGATGGGGAGATGCTGCCGAAATTCCAGCTCGAACGAGTTTAAACTCGGAACAATCGCCGCGCTCGAGTCCGGACCTCGCGCGAGCCCGTGATTTGACCTTTGGATGACTTGAGACCAATCCGATGAATAATCAACTCAATGAATTCTCAAAATCCTCTAAAACCCCTTTTTTATGTATATATATATATATCCATGAATAAACTAACGAAGCTCTTGTTTCCACGAAATCGGGTTAAATCGGCACGTTCGTGCGCGATAACACCTTAAAACGGCGCGCCCTTCCCGGCGCTCCCCAGCCAGCCGCGCCGTTTTAACAGGGGTTTTCCCCTTTACCTACGGTTCTGGCGCCGTTTTAAGCCTTTTACCTACGTTTCAGGGCGCCGTTTCAAGCATTTTAGCCCCTTTCTTCACATGCACTGCACCGGTTTCGTTCCGAATCGTGTCGTCGCGTCATTCCAACCCTTTTCCCACTCATGAGATGATTTCCTATGCTAATCATAGAGGGACACAAGCTCCTCGACCAAATAAACTGGATAAATTAGCATGTTCAAGCTCGAATTGATATGCCTCGAATCTTGTCGTCATGCCTTAGTCCAAGCTTTCATATCGCATTAATGCATGCCTAAATAGGTGCATCCTTGGTATATCAAATAACATTGCCAGAAGGTCAGGTTACGCCTGATTGGGGGCTTTGTTACGCGTGAAGGTGGCCTTCGAGCCTAAGTCCTCCACCATGTACCAGGGTCCACCCTAATAAATCGTGTGTAGTCAATCGTAGCATCTTGCACGATCACTCGCATGCTCTATATCCTTTATTCTGGCTTTGACAGCCCGATATCTCGGCAATTAATCAAAGGTGTTCCCTCCTCGTGGGGGATGTAATTAACGCCATAACCTTTACGGTATGGCGGACTGCTGGTCCTGACCGAACCTCACATTCACCCGACATGGGTCAGAATGAGCGCATAATAAAATCGTCACTCATGTGACTGGCACGCCCGCGTCATCAATCAGTCAGTTGATTACCAGTTAGTCATATGGCTGATCGATACACGAACGAAGAGAGGAAAAAAAAGGTCACAAACAAGTCTGGCACGCCCGGTGGGACCAGTGTCACCTTTCATCTCTTTGCCGAGATATCCGGGCTTCGAAGCCCTTTCAAAGGCTACTGATTATTTCCCTGTTTGTCTTTGTAGGCAAACAATGACAACTCATGGAATAGCTGGTGCCGACTTCGGTCCTTCGATCGTCGTCGGACATGCGCAAGGGTACCTGGCGGTGCCCATGGAATTCGGCAGCTTCCCTCCCGCCGTAGGCTTCCCCAACTTTCTGGGTTTGGCCTTCGTCGACATCCTGGAAGTCGAAGCCCCAGAACCTGCCAAGCAAACTATGGAGGAGGTGGAGCCTCTGAAGGTTCCCCGCTGCGACGACTTGCTCAAGAATCCGGCCCCGGCCGCTAGATGTATGGTGCACCACGTTGTACGTGGGACGCACCCCGCTGTCGGCAACAAACACCCTGGAGGACGTCAGCGTCGCCAGATCCGTAGGAACGCTACTGTGATCATCGGAACTGTGTCTTAGTCTAGGAAATCAATGCTGGTTGGAGGCATGCGCGTCTTCCTCAACGGACGCACGGCACGGGTGACCCCGGACCGAGTCATCCCCAACATTCCTGTCCACAACACATATCAAGCCCTTGCTGGAAGGAGGGCAGAAATGGAAGAATCCGGCCACCATGGCCAAGGAAACCCGGCACTCAAGCCGAGGAAGTTCAAACAGGTGTGGGTTCCCAAACGGACCCGACCTGTCCACCAGCTGACACCCATCCGCCGCCATCTTGTGAATGACGATGCGGAGGTGATAAGAGAAAGGGGCCTACCCCCGAAGATGGAAGAAGAGGTGGTTGCGGATCCTCAGCGCCACAGAAGTTTCCGGGCTGCAGCCCGTCAAGCCAACGTCCCTGCCACGGGGCGAAGATTCCATCAGCCAGCCGACAGAGCTCGACTGGCCTACATTCCTCCTGCGGGAGGCCGACCACTATCCCCCGTACTACACCCAGAACGGGGTCGAGAAGAAATGACCTGCTTAGTCAGAAGCTATTTCCGAGGTTTAGGCAACCCCTCACTCGGACAGTAGCGGTTGATGCAAACAATCGCCACCGAGGAAGATTACTGCCCATCGGCAGCACATGAAGAAGAGATGGAAGATAGAATGATGGTGTCGTCTGTCGACGACAATGGATACGATGACGGCTTTGAGATCGAAGCCGATGAAGCCTTCCCCGAGCGGGAAGAAAGGAGAAGGGTTTCTGTGTTCGAGAGGCTGACCTTTCCGCAACAAGCCAGGCGGAGGGTCCATCGACAAAGAAGAAGGATGCAGGTTTTCACTTGCAACATGGCTGGTGTGTCCAGCCGATATGGGGAGCTTCCTGAAGACCCCCAAGAACTGGCTCAATTGGCCGTACGGCCGGGGCCAACTACCCGCAGGACAGAAGCAGCAAGAGGGCTTCTGACGATGATGAAAGAGAAACAACCCCAGGTCTATTCCCGCTGGGATGATAAGGCCCCCGTCTTGACCGCTAATGTGGTGACGACGGAAGAAGAAGACGACGTCCTCCTCGACATCCTGCCTGAGGGTACGTTCGGGGAAACGACAGAGGGTATCCCCACCACTATAGATCCATCAGTTCTGATGCTGCTGCAGAAATATCAACGGGATATAGATTCTCTGAAGAAACAGCTGATAGAAAAGACTGAGCATTCATCAGCTTCGAAACCACCCGAAGTCCAGGGTGAATCATCACGGGGAGCGGCTCGTCGAGACGACCCTCCACCACTCTATACACTACCCCAGCCATCAGAGCCAAGCATGGCGACAGCGCAACAGCGGCCGCCACAGCCTCACCCGCTGCTACCTCCGGTGCTCCCTTAGGTGCACCCGACACCCCCGCTGCTGCATCCTCCACAGGCGACCACCCTGGTCACCCCGTACCTGCAGCCAGCGCACTTCTATCCGGAGCCAATCGACCCCACGGTCGTGAACCGGATGATGGTGGAAAGGATGATCGAGCTGAAGCTCGCAGAGAAAAGTGAAGGCGACTACGTCGCATTCGATGCCTATCGGGTGCCCTACCCGCAACACCATGCAGCTAAACGACTGCCCCCGGGGGTCAACAAGCCGCCTAAGTTTGACAAATTCAACGGGAAAGGGTCCCCTAAAGAACATATTGCTTACTATATGACCGTTATGGGTGATCTGGCCACCGACGAGTCATATCTGCTGAAATTCTTCGGGTCCTCGCTGACGGGGCTCGCATTTGAATGGTACTCCAGCCTCTCGGCTGGGTCAATTAATGACTGGTCGGATATGCAGAGGAAGTTCAGAGAAAGATTCCATGTCACAGAGAGGGAGGTCACGGTGGCCGAACTCTACTCAACAAGGCAAAGGGCAGATGAGACTGCCCTTGACTATATCAAGAGGTGGAGGAACCTCGGAATGAGATGTAAGCGGCCCCCGCATCAGG
This sequence comes from Amorphophallus konjac, assembly GCA_022559845.1. Taxonomy (NCBI): domain Eukaryota; kingdom Viridiplantae; phylum Streptophyta; class Magnoliopsida; order Alismatales; family Araceae; genus Amorphophallus; species Amorphophallus konjac. The sequence goes on from CM040122.1 coordinate 100,477,361, forward strand.
AGGACGCTGTGCAAATATGCAAACAAAATCTCAGGAGGGAAATCCTGGAAAAAATGATTGGAATGGAAATACGGTCGTTTGACCGGCTGAATAATGTGGTGGCCGAGGTAGAGGCCTTTCTAGCCAAGCCTGTCCCGGCATCAGCCGCCAACACAGTCCAGAAAGGCAAGACTGCGGAGCGGCGTCCCACACCTAAAGAAGCGAATGCGCTTGACATCAAGGCATTCGAGCAACAAAAGGAGAAGGGCAAGAAAGCGGCTCCCCCGCAGCCTGCAAAAGCTCCAGATGATAAAGAAGGTCCTTCGCTGAGGGACAAAATGAAGAAAGCTTATTCCTTTCCAAAAGACAAGACCCGAGTCCTGTTCGACTGAGTAACAGAATACAGCATGGTCACTCTGCCCGAGCCAAGGAGGCCGGAGGACCTGAAAAGAAAAGACAGTCCGAGATTCTGCCCCTACCACCAGATGTTGGGACATCCAATCGAAGACTGCTATGTTTTCAAAGACGTCATCGAAGGGATGGTGAAAAAGAATGAGATAGAGCTGGGAGAGTACAAAGTAGACCCTCCTCAGCCACATGAAGCCCCTTTCAGGAGGGCAGCAATCAACATGATCTCCCTCTACCAGGCATTACCTGAGGAGATCTCTGAAGCAAGCATACGGAGCACCTACGAAATCCATTTCCTGGAGCCCGTGAAAGAACAACAGGGGTGGCAGCAAATCCCTGTGAAGCACAAGAAGAAGAGGGCACCCCGCCCAAAAGAGGGGGCACATATCCGTCGCATTACACCCCGGCCTGCTCCGCCAGTGGTAGCACCCGTATGGGTCACTCCACCTACAGCTGTCAGAATACATACACCTAACAAGAGGAGACAAACTCCGCTGCCAGTAATCAAGGAGACCAATCCTGGAGTCCTTCGACTGCAACACTTAATTGAAGGGCTAGATGAATATGTGCAGCCCGAACTGAAACCTCTGCTGGTACGGGACCACGTCCCATGGCAAGAGCTGGAGCAACTCTCACTCAAGCAAGGGGAGGAAGCTGAAGCAGCACCACCTCAAGAGAGCAACCTGTTCTGGGGGCAAGCACCTACAGAAACCAAAAAGAAGAAAAAAGCAAAAGAAGAAGAAAAGAAAGGGCGCTGGGGCCCATAAAACAAAGGTCGTCTCCTGCAATACCCTGTCAGCACTCTTCAACCTACCCGGAGAAGAGGAAGAAGAAGAAATTTGCTTCACACCCCATGCTGGGGGAGGCAAGGCCGAGGCCGCAACTACTGCACATGCCACTCGGTCAGGCCGAAAATGGGGGCGCCAGCCACCACCCAATCACAACATTATGTTCAGAGGGGAGCAAACCTACAAGACACCTCCGCCGGAAGTTATGGGAGCCCAAATCCCTCCTCCGTCAGGCCTATACAACAAGAGTGGGGGCAAGGCAGTCCCTTCATTCCTTGAATTTATGAAGATGTCAAAGGGGAAGCAGCCCTGTCAAGATGCTAACCCTACACCCGGGGTCATTCACCCGCAGCCAGCGCAATCTACTGAGGATGCAAATGCAGATGGAGCTTGCCCTACAGCAGCTAATAAAGAAGACCCGACAGCCGGTGCCAGTCAAGAGGGTGCCGAGTCCGAGGAAGATGAAGCAGGTCCGTCTGGACCCACAAATCAAAACCTCCCCAAGCCCAGATGGGCTGAAGAGATGAAGCTCTCCAATGTCCGGGATGGAAGCCGAATAATGAAGTTGCTCAAGAAGCTCCCCGCTCGATTTACGATCTGGGAAATTCTCTCTTTGAGTGAAGAAACTCGACATGCGATCATCACTGCTCTGCAGACGCCTGCTCATTTTGAAACCTGCATAGCTGAGGCTATACCAGAAGCCAGTATGACCTTCTCTCCAGAAGACATGCTACTGCCTATTGCCAGCCACAACAGGCCACTATATATGAAAGGGCACTTGAACGGAAGAGAACTGAACCAGATTATGGTTGATCCTGGTGCAGCAGTCAACATCCTACCACTTTAATGTGCATCTCAAGAAAGTCGGGGATATGCGTATCGCTGGCTTCAACCAAAAATGTAAAGTATCTATGGGAGTGGCAGAGTTCACACTGACCCTGGCAGATTTCACTACAACGGTGCAGTTTCATGTCATTGACTCTCGCACCTCCTACAAAGCACTGCTCGGCCGCCCATGGGTGCATAAAAATATGGTGGTGCCCTCCACGCTCCACCAATGCATCAAATACAGCCTCCAGGGGAAGGAGGAGAGGATATTTGCTGATATCCACCCATTCGAGGTGTTTGAATGTCACTTGGCGGACGCCAACCTATATACGGGGTCACCCCGGAAGGTTTCTGAAGCTGAAACCCCCACAGAAGCATCAAAAAATAGATCGGGTGACGGTTGGTATCCACCACCGCCACGCGGGTATGTCAAGCCAAAGGTGGTCTCCCACATCACAGCTCCTGGAAATGTTGGTAGGGTAACACCCCCAGCACTATACCCCAGAGCTAAGGAAGTGCAGGCCAACCGACAGCACGACCGCATCGGAGTCCCGGCCGGCCTCACCAAGCCAGTCCTCGGCCTCAATGATCCCACGGTCGAACCTTTCAAAGCTTGGGAGGTGACACAGGAAGATGGGCCCAGCACCCTGTTCTATATAGCTGAGGAGCATCCCACTCGGGAAGACACAGATTGTAGCCTCCCCGAGGTTATAAGCAACCCGCCGGTTCCTGTCCAAGGTCTGGCATTTACAACTGATCGGATGGCCATAATGTTTCAGAAGCAACACATTCCTCCCGATCAATCTCAAAAGCGCAAAGAAGCTTTCCAGAAGATGTGGCATCCTACAAATCTGGACAAAGAAATGAGACGCGTCTCTCAACACCCGGGGCTGGGCTTCACCCTAGAAGACTACCATTACGGTGGGCGGTACGAGGTGGATACTATCTCCGCCTTCTATCCAACTGAAGATAGCCCTCTGGGGGCAACCTTTGATGAATATCCGGTGGAAGCCTAACATGCTGAATTGGCTCTATCCGGGAATCAACAAATAGAGACCTTGATCCCTTGCCGATGCTGGGAGCAGGTCCATCCTGAAGAAGCAGCCTTTCAAGCCGAATTTGATACGGCTAGCAGCAGCGAAGCCGAAGACATTCAAGAAGTAGGAGTCTCTCCCTCTACAGGGGTCCTACTAATGACAACTTCAACACCCTTTCTGCCAATCAGGGAGGCCTTGGTCAACTCCAATCAAGGGGAGCCAGCTACCAGAGAAGAAAAAGCCACTTCTGCGGAAGATACAACTGTCCCAGAAGGCGAAACTTCCTCAACTTCTGCTGCAAAATCAGCATGCTATCCGGGCCTGGCAGTGAACAGTCACCAGGCCGTCATGGCTGTAATCTCATCTGCAAACACCAAGGCTGCTCCTTCATCCTTGGAAGCTGCAACGGCAATGGATCTGCTGATAGAACAATCCACCCAGCCGCTAGCACAAGAGATCAAGAAACCTCAGGAAGCTCTGGCGGTGTCTGACGAGGAAGTCGAAGTACTCGACCCTCAAGATGGCATTCCAGACTTCGTTGACCTCCAACCGGCACCTCCGGAGATAGAAGATGGAGGACAAGCCACAGTCGATGAACTGATAGAAGTCAACCTGGGAAATGAGAAGGACCCTAGGCCTACCTTCCTCAGTGCCCAACTGTCCCCAGAAGAACGGGAGCTGTACATTCAACTACTGCTAGAATACCGGGATTGCTTCGCCTGGACTTATAAAGAGATGCCAGGTCTAAGCCCCGCTGTCTCACAACATGAGCTGGCAATCAACCCTGAAGCCGAGCCGATGAAGCAACCACCGCGGCGCATGAGGCCAGAGCTCATCACCCAAATTTGTGCTGAAGTCGACAAGCTCATTGACGTGGGATTTGTTGAAGAAAACCAGTACACCACATGGCTGGCGAATATCGTCCCCGTGAAAAAGAAGAATGGACAGATCCGGATATGTGTCGACTTTCGAGATCTAAATAAAGCCTGCCCCAAAGATGACTTCCCGGTGCCAATAACCGAGGTCATGATTGATGCTACAACCGGCCATGAAGCCTTGTCATTCATGGATGGGTCTTCCGGCTACAATCAGATTTGGATTGCGGAGCGCGACCGAGTCCATACTACTTTCCGAACTCCTAAAGGCATTTATCATTACAAGAGAATGCCATTCGGACTAAAGAATGCTGGCGCAACCTATCAGCGCGCAATGACCAAAATTTTTGATGAACTACTCTACCACAAGGTCAAGTGCTACATAGATGACCTGGTGGTCAAAACCAGAAGAAAAGAAGATCATCTGCAAGACCTCCGAATTATTTTTCAGAGGCTGAGGTAGCATGAGCTAAAAATGAACCCTATGAAATGTGTGTTCGGAGTGTCGAGCGGAAAATTCTTGGGCTTCATCGTCCGATATCGGGGAATCGAGATAGACCCCGCAAAGATCAAGGCGATTCAGGGGTTACCTCCGCCAAGGTACATCTCCGAGCTGAGATCACTACAGGGCCATTTGGCTTATATTCGGCGTTTCATTTCCAATTTGTCAGGGCGGTGCCAGCCTTTTCACACGTTGATGATGAAAGATGTCCCCTTTTATTAGGATGAAGATTGTCAGGCAGCCTTCGACAAGCTAAAAGACTACCTGAAAACCCCTCCAGTGTTGGGCGCACCGGTGAAAGGGCAACCATTGATACTGTATATAGCAGCTACACACAATTCTCTGGGGGCAATGCTGGCCCAGAATAATGAAGAAGGGAAAGAACAAGCCCTCTATTACCTCAGTCGGAGACTGGTCAGAACTGAAGAAAAATATACTTATATTGAGAAGATCTGTCTGGCACTGGTCTTCGCAGTTAAAAAGCTTTGACACTATATGTTGTCGCATGAAATCAGCTTGGTATCCAAAGAGGATCCCCTGAAGTACATTATGTCTCAACCGGCCCTCAAAGGCCGCCTGGGCAAATGGGCGGTAATCCTTATGGAGTTTGACATCTCCTACATGCCGCGCAAGGCCATCAAGGGCCAAGCCATTGCAGATTTCTTCGCTGAGCACCCAGTGCCCGGGGATTGCCCGTTGGAGCCGGAGCTTCCTGAGGATGAAACTTTAGAAGCCGTACAAGTACGGCCCTCCTTATGGCAACTATACTTTGATGGCGCTTCCAGAATTGACACCTCTGCCACCGGGCCAGCCAGGGTCAGAGCAGGAGCAGGCATAGTCCTGAAATCCCCAGAAGGAGAAGTGGTATATACATCCTGTTCCATAAACAAGCAATGCACAAACAATGAAGCAGAATATGAAGCCCTGATAATCGGGTTGCAAATTGCTCTGTCCATGGGAATTCAGATGCTGGAAGCATTCGGAGACTCCATGCTAGTTATAAGACAGCTGGAGGGAGAGTTCGAGGTGCAAAAGCAAGAGCTCCTCCCCTATCACCAGTTGGCAACTTGCCTGATGTGAAGATTTTACTTCATCAGCATCAAGCACATCAATCGAGGTCGGAATGCTCAGGCGGATGCCCTCGCTAAGTTGGCTAGTTCATTGGCAGTCCCGCCAGACACAAGCCTGAATGTAATAGTGATCAACTGCCGACAGGTCCCCAGCGTGACAGAGGTCCCGATCGACGAACAAGAAATGGAAGTAGCAGTCATCGAAGGGGTTCAGCAGCCCGATTGGCGAGAGCATCTCCTACGCTGGTTCCAACACCAGCAACTTCCAAAAGAAAAGGAACAGAGAATGAAGCTCCTGAGGATCAAGGATTCTTACGAGATGAGAAGCGGGACCTTGTTCCGAATTATGGCAGATGCCCGAAGGAAAGTCCTACTCCGTTGCTTGTCTTCAGCAGAAGTAGGACAGGTGATGTAGGAAGTCCATGCAGGATCAGCTGGAGCACACCAGGCTGGCCCGAAAATGAAAATTGAGATAAAGAAGTTGGGTTACTATTGGCCCACTATATTTGATGATTGCTGCAAGTTTGCCAAAGCTTGTCAGAAATGTCAAGAACATGCTAATGTGGCAAGGAGACCTCCGGTGCCACTGCATCCCACCCTGCCGAGCTGGCCATTTGCTCAGTGGGGCACGGACGTGGTAGGGCCACTGCCAGCATCTTCATCAGGGTGCAAATACATCTTAGCAGCTACGGGCTACTTCTCCAGATGGGCAGAAGCAATAGCACTAAGAGATGTAACGGGAGAACTAGTTGCAAGATTCTTCCGGCAGAATGTAATATTTCGGTTCGGGATCCCCAGCCGAATCATCTCTGACAATGGCAGCCATTTTAGAAATCAGAAGATTTATCGGCTGGCCGACAAATACAAAATTGACTGGAGGACATCGTCCCCCTACAACCCTCAAGCCAATGGACTAGCAGAAGCCTTTAACAAGACCGTGTGCACACTACTGGCAAAGACTGTCAAGTCTAATAAAAAGGATTGGGAAGAAAGGATGTACGAAGCACTTTGGGCTTATCGTACTGTCTACAAGACCCCAACCGGCTGTTCACCTTTCTCCCTTGTCTATGGGTCGGAAGCTGTAGTGCCGATTGAACTCGAAGTTCCTTCATTGCGAGTTGCCATCCAGCACGGATTAGTCAGTGGTGAGCAGACCAATGCAGAAAGAAGATTGGAAGAGCTCGCTGAGCTCGAAGGAAAACGCCTCTGGGCGCAGCAAAACATCCAGCTCTACCAAGCTCGCATGGCCCGTGCTTTTGACAAGCTAGTCAAGGGTCGAGGATTCAAGAAAGGAGACCTGGTAATGGTCAAAAGAAGAGAAGTGATGGCTTCTAACCCCAAGGGGAAGCTGGTCGAAAATTGGGTCGGACCGTATATCGTCTGCCGAGTATATGAAGGGGGTGCCTACGTCCTTGTAGACCACAAAGGAGTCATCCAATTCTCTCCCCTCAACGGAAAACACATTAAGCTATATTATGCAGCGCAACCGACACACCCTGAGTGATCGGTCGGAACACACTTATCCTTGGTTAGCGCATTCCGCCCTAATCGAGCTACTTTTCCTTGGTTAGTGGCATTCCGCCCTAATCCAGCTACTTTTCCTTGGTTAGCGGCATTCCGCCCTAATCTAGCTACTTTTCCTTGGTTAGTGGCATTCCGCCCTAATCGAGCTACTTTTCCTTGGTTCGCGGTATTCCGCCCTAATCGAGCTACTTTTCTTTGGTTAGCGGCATTCCGCCCTAATCGAGCTACTTTTCCTTGGCTAGCGGCATTCTGCCCTAATCAAGCTACTTTTCCTTGGTTAGCGGCATTCCGCCCTAATCGAGCTACTTTTCCTTGGTTAGCGGCATTCCGCCCTAATCGAGCTACTTTTCCTTGGTTAGCGGCATTCCGCCCTAATCAAGCTACTTTTCCTTGGCTAGCGGCATTCCGCCCTAATCGAGCTACTTTTCCTTGGTTAGCGGCATTCCGCCCTAATCGAGCTACTTTTCCTTGGTTAGCGGCATTCCGCCCTAATCGAGCTACTTTTCCTTGGTTAGCGACATTCCGCCCTAATCAAGCTACTTTTCCTTGGTTAGTGGCATTCCGCCCTAATCAAGCTACTTTTCCTTGGTTAGTGGCATTCCGCCCTAATCCAGCTACTTTTTCTTGGTTAGCGGCATTCCGCCCTAATCGAGCTACTTTTCCTTGGTTAGTGGCATTTCGCCCTAATCAAGCTACTTTTCCCTTGGTTAGCGGCATTCCGCCCTAATCGAGCTACTTTTCCTTGGCTAGTGGCATTCCGCCCTAATCGAGCTACTTTTCCTTGGCTAGCGGCATTCCGCCCTAATCAAGCTACTTTTCCTTGGTTAGTGGTATTCCGCCCTAATCAAGCTACTTTTCCTTGGTTAGCGACATTCCGCCCTAATCGAGCTACTTTCTCTTGGTTAGCGGCATCCCACCCTAATCGAGCTACTTTTCCTTGGTTAGTGGCATTCCGCCCTAATCAAGCTACTTTTCCTTGGTTAGCGGCATTCCGCCCTAATCGAGCTACTTTCTCTTGGTTAGCGACATCCCGCCCTAATCGAGCTACTTTTCCTTGGTTAGCGGCATCTCGCCCTAATCAAGCTACTTTTCCTTGGTTAGTGGCATTCCGCCCTAATCGAGCTACTTTTCCTTGGTTAGCGGCGTTCCACCCTAATCGAACTACATTTCCTTGATTAGTGGCATTCCGCCCTAATCGAGCTATTTTTCTTCTTGGTTAGCGGCATTCCGCCCTAATCGAGCTACTTTTCCTTGATTAGCGGCATTTCGCCCTAATCGAGCTACTTTGCCTTGGTTAGTGGCATTCCGCCCTAATCGAACTACTTATCCCTGGTTAGTGGTATTCCACCCTAATCAAGCTACCTCCCCTTTGGTAGCGGCATTCCGCTCTAACCAAGCTACCTTTGCCTCGGTCTAGTGGCATTCTGCCCTAACCGAGCCCACCCTATACCGGAATCAAAAAAGGAAAGAAAAGAAAATGGGGTTAAAAATAGAGATACCCCGCCGGACTTGTTCTTATATCGGGACAAGTGCAAAAATGGCGATAACCCGGCTGTGGCGAAAACCCGAAAGGGCGTCGTAGGTAAAATCGGGTACCCCGCCGCGTGAAAACCCGAAAGGGCGCGCGGGCAAAAGCAAGAGGGGGCTGGCTTCGGCGAAAACCCGAAAGGGCGCTTGAGTCAGTAAAGTGATAATTTTCAAATGCCTCTCCTATTCTCCACCCAATAAAACTCCGAAAGGGACAATTATCAAAGTCCCGCCGGAAATCCTTTAACACACTCTTTGCGACCCTCGTCGTCATCGGCGAGATCGGTCGATCTCTACCCTCAACTCGGACCTTACGTCCCTGTTGACAACCCCATCCTTGTTTCGGCAATAGCATATGCCGATGAACAAACCCTTTTCGACCCTCGTCATCCTCGACGAGATTGGCCGATCTCTACTCTCAACTTGGGCCTTATGTGCCTGTTAAACAATCCCGTCCTTGCTAATAAACCCACTTTCGATCCTCATCATCGTCGGTGAGATCGGTCGATCTTTGCCCATGACACGGATCTTACATCCTCATTAATAGACCATGTCCTTTGCTGCGACGTCTAACCAGTGTCGACGAATCGAAACAGGATTCGATCCTTGTCATCATTGACAAGGCCAGTCAATATCTTCGCGGTCCAGTTTGTCCGCATCCCGAATCAAAAAAAAAAAGAAGAAAGAAAAGAAATGGGGTTAAAAATAGAGATACCCCGCCAGACTTGCTCCTATGCCAGGACAAGTGCAAAAATGGCCGTAACCCAGCTGTGGCGAAAACCCGAAAGGGCGTCGCCGGCAAAATCGGCACCCCACCGCGTGAAAACCCGAAAGGGCGCGCGGGCAAAAGCAAGAGGGGGCTGGTCTCGGTGAAAACCCGAAAGGGCGCTTAGGTCGGTAATGTGAATAAAAATGAACGATGAATAGTGATGAACCATCCTCCGTCCTGAAGGCCATTTACGAGGTCGGGGCGAGGGTCTCCATCCGATATCCCACTTATACACGTCCAGTGTCTACCTTTTCGACCCTTGTCGTCATCGGCAAGATCGGTAGCTACCTTACTCGGTTTTTGTCACCATCGGCAAGACCGTCTACCTTTTTGACCCTTGTCACCATCGGCAAGATCGGTCGCTACCCTTACTCGGTTTTTGTCACCATCGGCAAGACCGTCTACCTTTTCGACTCTTGTCATCATCGGCAAGATCGGTCACTACCCTTACTCGGTTTTTGTCACCATCGGCAAGACCGTCTACCTTTTCGACCCTTGTCATCATCGGCAAGATCGGTCGCTACCCTTACTCGGTTTTTGTCACCATCGGCAAGACCGTCCACCTTTTCGACCCTTGTCATCATCGGCAAGATCTGTCGCTACCCTTACTCAGTTTTTGTCACCATCGGCAAGACCGTCTACCTTTTCGACCCTTGTCACCATCGGCAAGATCGGTCGCTACCCTTACTCAGTTTTTGTCACCATCGGCAAGACCGTCTACCTTTTCGACCCTTGTCATCATCGGCAAGATCGGTCGCTACCCGTACTCGATTTTTGTCACCATCGGCAAGACCGTCTACCTTTTCGACCCTTGTCACCATCGGCAATATCGGTCGCTACCCTATCCGGTTTTTGTCACCATCGGCAAGACCGTCTACCTTCTCGACCCTTGTCACCATCGGCAAGATCGGTCGCTACCCTATCCGGTTTTTGTCACCATCGGTAAGACCGTCTACCTTCTCGACCCTTGTCAGCATCGACAAGCCGGTCAACTACCCTCTAACCTGGGCCTCCCGCCCTCATTGACCAACAAAGCATAATTGCGTCTACAGTGGATCCACGTCAATGGTTACCACACACCTCTCATCACCAGCGGCAAGATTCGCTAGGTGCATCTGCCTACGCTACCTATGTCCCACATTGGCAAAGGCCCTGTTCCGGGAACGGCTACGTCGCGGTGGAGCGAACACCTCACCCCTTCCCTGAAGGCATGAGCGCTCTCCTACACCATCGGCAAGTATCCCCAGGATCGGGTGATCAGCCAGAAGAAAGAAAAAAAGTCGTGATCGAGACGACAAAAAGAGATATTTTCATTTAATATGAATTGGCGGAACACATTTCTTTGGCCCGAGACATCCCCCGGGAGTACATAAGCTTCGAAGACAAAAAGGAGCAAGATTGGATAAAAAAAAGAGAGAAGGAATCAAGGTTACGGCAAAGGACGCCGGAAAATATCTGCCAACTCCAAGAGACCCAGTGAGGAGTGTTGGGTCAATTCTTGCAACCGTGCTTCAGTAGCTGTCAGCTGCGATAACTTCTCATCCAAAGAGGCAAGTTGTCCTTCGGCCAGATCAGCTTCCTCTCTTGACTGGGCTTCGAGGCGCTCGCCTTCCTGCAGTTCGGCTTCGACCTCGGCAAGTTCAGCGCGCAACTCTGCCTCCCGTGCCGTGAGAAGCAGCCGACGTTCTGAGATGTTGCCAGCAACATTTCTCAGCTGTTCCATGGTCACCCTCAAAGAAGAAGCAACCGTGCGACAATCTGCTCTCTCCAGCTTCACAGCCGTCAGCTGATCAGAAACCTCTCGGCTCAGGAACTCCCGCCTGTTGGCATGCTTTAATAGCATTACAACCCGCGGAGTCCAATCATCCATGGGGTAGCCGAATGCTAATAACGACCGGGAGAGGTGGTCCACCAAGCTCCTCAGCTGCACATAGGTCAGGTCCGGAGAAGCTAACATGGCTCGCTGGATATTATCCAGAGACTGCCATACCATGTCACCAGAGAATTGTAGGCCTAATGGCGAAGTCTCGGGGAGCTGAAAGTCTACCCTGCTATCTATCTCGGCCCAAATGTCATCGGCCACCCCGAGGGACGTCGACGGCATAGTCTGTACGACACCCACACCCGGCCCGATTATTGCAGCGGTAGCGGCTAAAGGGGCCTCCATGGTGACAACTTCCTTGCCCGCCCTTTGGGGTGAGGCTACAGCAGCTGTATCGGCAACGGAAGGTGCTTGCTCCTCTTGAGTAGTCTTACCGGCCGCCAAAGGAGGAGAGCCCTCTACGACCGACAATGTCTGAATGACATCGGCCTCCTTTGTAATAATTTCTCCTGCTTCTATATCCGGAAGACCACTTGGCAACAGCAATGATTCTGCACCGGTCGCCAAGGTTTGAACCCTTGCAACCTCGGTCGGAGCGCTAACTTCGACAGTCACGCCAGGCTCCTTTGAGACCGCTGCAGCAGCATAGGTCCGTGGAAGCTGCAGGGCAATGGGCCGCACAACTGGTGGGAAGGCCGACTGACTCATATCCACGTCTGGAAGGGGTATGCGGATCATTATAGCTGGCGGTACCACCTCAACCTGCATTCCATATATGTACATCAGCCAGCTGGCTTGAAAATTAAAAGAAGTGCTGCAAGCGGGAATCAGAATACTTCCTACCTCAACCGGCACTATATTTAGGCCTCCCAAAGTGGCCTCTGAAGATTCTGGCCCTTCTCCTGCAGTCAGGTAGGATGGCCTGTGCTCGGCTCCCAATAGCCTCGGAGGGCTAAACGTTGGCAGGTCGCTCTCATAAGCTGAAGAAGCCCCGGCGTCCTCAGCCTCGGTGTCCGCCATCGGGAACCCCTCGTCATCGCCGGAGCCTCCACCGTAATCAACATGTTCAGAAGTGGATGACTCTTCTGCTTGTTCTCGAACCTCAAGTACCTGAGCGGGAACTAGGCTGCTAGGAGGAGGCCCTCTATCCAGAGCCTCCTCAGCGATCTCCGCCTCGGGAGCATCCGTTGGCGGAATATCTAAGGGCTGGTCCCTTGGAAGCCCTCGCTCTCCGATGACGACCCCTGCCGAGGCACCGACCTCAGGGGGCAGTGTGGGCCGAATGTCGACTGGAGTCAAAGGACAATAAACAGTCAGGACCTGACTGAAAACACAACATGCCACTGAGCTCTACGGAAGAGCTGTAAATTACCTTTTATTTCTCGATGGGGTGTCGGTGAAGGCAAGTCACCCTCAACAGAGGTCAAGGGGGCTTCCTCCCCTCTCTCCTCAGCAGCAGCTCCGGATGTCGCCTCCAACCCAACAACGGCGGGGATAGTGCCGGCAGCTACTGAAAAGAAAGATGGTCAGCCCAGGCGGCCGAAACAAGCAAATAAGCCAATACAAGAACAAGGAGTCACCTTCGCCCTCAGGCCTTTCCGTCCATGCGGCCTCGAATTCGGAGAATGATGGAACCCGAGGAGGTGGAGCGGCGGACTCCTCTTCAACAGCCTTCCTCCGATGTGCCCGAGTAGCACGGGACTCTGCCCTCTTGGCTTTCTTAGCCCTACTGACGGCCTCCCTGACCTGGGACCTGGTCCGCTTCCGCGAGTCCCCAGGGGGTAATGGTGTCGTGGTGGGAGCCGGCTCTGGAATATTAAAATATGAAGGCTTCTGCGCCTTAGATATCAACTCCCTACAGTGTCGGGTCACTTCCATAGAAAGGCGAGCTACAAAAACACATGAGTAAGAAGATGCACACTGACTATAGAAGAAGCAGCTTCAGGGCTGAAGAAGAAAATAAGCATTACCTGGCAGCCCCGTGTATCGAGGACTGAGTGGCCAGTAAAGCAATACTGGCGCCTTGTCCCGGGAAGCCGCCTCACGGATCAGCCAGCACACATCACCAATTGTTTCACTTTTCTCCGTCAGTTGGGCCAAATCTTCATGGCCACAGGAGGACAAGTGATGATATAAGTTCAAGTGGTCGAATCCCCAGCCGTCGACATACTTGAAGGATATTAGAAGCTGATGGCTCCGAATGGCTTCTAACGGACTGGCAATTGAAAGCCCGTGAGAATGAAGCAGGGCGAATATCCAGGGGGTGTTGGTATACAAGTCAGCCCGCCTGTCTTCCCTCCCGATGAAGGTCCGATAGGGATGAAAATGGTCGACTTCTGGGCGCCAACTCGCCACACTAGGAAGAGGTTCTTCCACCGGAAGGGGGATTGTCTGAAGAGCAATCCGGTCACTGATAACCCGGCACAGCCCCCAGAGAGTCTTAATATAATCATCCCTCTGGATCTCTGACATCTTCGGGTCGGCTCGGGATGACTTGCCCTTCGCAGCTTTCCTGGCTTCTACATATGCCATCACCTCAGTGTTGGACCAAGATTTCAGCCTCTTCAAGTAGGCTGGATCAACATCTAGAATGGGCTCCCGCTGGGAGTCTAAGAAAGGGCGTTCGGCAGCATGCCAGCAGTCCTTCCGGAAGTTCCGATAAAAGCCCGTTCGTGCATTCCACCACTTGATGAAGTCTGGAGTCACTCGGGGCAGACGAGCCGGGGTTGGCACCCTGAATGATACATCCTCTCGGCGATGGAAGTAGTCCCACCATCCACGGGCTTCATCAGTAGCCGTCTGACCAGCCCGGTGTCTATTCAGCAGATTGAATCGGGCTGAAGAAGAAGGAATTTGCTGGTCGTACCCAAAATTCTGGCTGAAACGAAAAGGATAATATGGCTCCAGCCACAGCAAGCCGCTTTTCCTGAAGACTAGAACACTGGGACGAATAGACAACGCCCACTCAACCAGTTCCGACTCCAAGATGGGCCTTGTGCTCTTCGACCCGGTCAGCTGATGAATAAATTCCTCTGTCTCAAATAATCGACATTGCCGCATCCGGTTGACAAGAGGGCTAGAGCTGGCAGCCAAGCTCCAGAAATGCAGAACGCCAGGGGAATCTGTTGGAACTGTAGTCAATTTCCCCCGAATGGCGAAAAGCTGATCCGCCAGTGAGGATGGTTCGGCACTGGCAAATTCGATCATCCGCGGTAAAGGACGATCTGACTGCATTAACCGGGGAGCTGCTTCAGGAAAGAGGGTATAGACCCAGGCATTAAAAAAGTGGAGGGGACCAACTGTCAGTGAATTTCTAGGGATGCGCGACTTGTGCAAATCCCCCAACATTTTATATATGAGGCATAAAGCCACAGGGCACAAGGACAGCTTCGTCCCCCAAGCCATCAAACAGGCAGGGTAAATCGCCTCCGGCCTGATCACCGTCTCGTCTCCTTGAGGAAGGGCGAATGAACAAAGCCAATATGTCAAGTACGCAGCACAGTGTGTAACTGCGTCAACTCCCGTGGGATTCGGGCCGGCCTGCCGCCCTCTCCCTGAGACAGCAGGATATGTTGCTTGGCGTCGAGCCCTCTTCTTCCGCGCCACCGCTGTCGGAACCACTGTGGGGAAGTCCTCATAGTGCTGCCCCCCACCAAAGAAATATTGAAGCCACGTGCCCATCCGCACGCGTCTCTTCTCACCAGGTTTTCGCGCTTCCCGCGAGTCAAGTGTTAGGTGCAGTAGGGTGCAGTACGCCTTCATCAGATAACGGTAGGCGAAGCCCGTGAAGTATTTGCCTTCACCATCCGTCTGGTCCTTCAGCCAGTATGGGAAGCAAACTTCTTCATACGGCTCTCCATCTATCGGTAGGCCGGTCAGCTGAGAAAGGCTCCATAGATCCAATGAAGTTTCACCTTCTGCAGTGTAGAAAGTATTGTACTCTGGGCAGAAGACTTCAATCATCCCGCAACATAGACCTTGGGAGATCGGGTATCTATACCCGGAAGCGTATACGCTCTGATAAACTCCGGCGTGCACCAGGATGGGGGCGTATTGCCGCAACACAAAGTCTGTAAATTCAACCGCTCCCGGTCTGAAGGCGTGAGCATCGGTGGCTTTGAGCTCTCCAAACCACCCCACTGAAATCTGATGTTTGAACCGGACCGCCAAGCAGTCCAAAAGAAAAGGCTCGTCCCGGTATCCCCAATGGAGCGGTGCGAGGAATAGACCATATACGGGCTTCTCCCTGTCAACGCGGCCGACGGTTTCATTCCAGCGAGCTGGTGTATACTGCGGCGCTCTCGTCAGCATCCCGGCCTCGGGGGATAATTCCTGCACTCCGAGCACGGCCCCCCACTTCCTGGGCTCCCCGGGGATGTACATGGGCATACCATAGGTGACTGACTCAGTCAGGCTGTCTCGCTCCGCCAATAGCACTCCTTCAGCTCTGCGGACCAGAATTAAATCACGCTTCCTGCCAAGGTTGAAGCGCTCAGGGAACGCCATCAGGTGCTTATCTTTGGGATGGTCCCGTCTGATGTCGTCCCCTCGGTCATACCTGAAGTGGTTGCCGTCAAGAATCAATAAACGGCCGGTGTCGACGGTGTCGGTTTCTGAGTCCGAAGAGTCAGCCACCACGGCTACATGTCGAAGCCCCCGATCAAGGGAATGGACATTCCCCCATGTCACAGTGACCCGGGATGCAGAGGAAGAAGAGCCGGAGGCCATGTTATCTGCAAAACAGCACCCGTAAAAGAACAAACAAAAGTCAGAAATCAGTTGATCGAAACAATATTTCTGACAAAATTTCGACAGCATCTCCTCAGCTCGAGGGTTTGCCAAAAAGAAAGCGAAAACCGTCCACAAAGGGAGCAGCCCCTAAAAGCAGCCATAGCCAGTAGGCCTAGGCCAAAGGGGACACCCGAGGGATCTAGCTCCGAGGACAAGTCCTACAAAGAGCCTCTCGGGGCCCGAAGAACGGGTTCAAAACCCAAAGCATAGCAACACTCAACTCACCCGCTCACAGGCGAAATCGCCCGAACCCAAGAGCCACTCGGTGCCGCGGGGAGAGGAGAAAGGGAGGAGAGAGAAGACATTTTCACAAATGAGCTTCTGTGAAGAAAAAATGAAGAAGAAGCTAATATATAGGGGGGCTCCACCCTTGTTAAAACGGCGCACCCCGGGGCGCGCCGTTTTAAGCAATTTGCCCGCCATAAAGACGGCGCCGTTTTAACCTCCGAAGCTCAGGGCCGCGCCGGATTGGACGGCGCCGTTTTAACATGAACAAATGCCATGCCGTTTTAAATGGCGTCGTACAAGTCTCCTGCCTCGCCGGATTAGCGTCCGAAGCCGGAATTAAGTGCCGTTCGAGCCTCCGTCACCGAACGAAGCTCATCCGTAGGCCTTGCTACATTCCTGCCTCACTCGCACCGCCTACGTCTGGGGGGCATTTGTTGGCACTCAAAATTTAATCCTTCAGCGACCGAGCCGCAAAGACGAATGATACGGCCCACTGAAGCACAGAAGCCGATGAAGACCACCTTATCAAAGACCCTTCAAGCTGACGGGGCCCCAAGTCACCTTGAAATGAGCACCGGGGATTTTACCTCAGGAGAGTCAAAACGAACCCACAACCAACCGGCAGCGCGATCAAGCCTGCCCAATGATCCGGCATCGACTCCGTCATGCCGCTACCCCACATCCGTCGCCCGACCAAGGATGACGGTCTACCTTATGACTCTCCTAAGGAGGAAGAATGTCCTCGGCCATCCGCAACAAGGGGCCGGAGGTTCTGTCAGCAGAAGGCCCCGATTACCCGACACGGGTTCGGCTTCTCGCCATAGTGGGCCCGTTAGTGGCCGATTGTTCACCGTTCAAAGTGGAATTGTCTAGGATGTAACGTCATCCTGCAAGGAAGCTTCGAGCACGAGTCCGTCTCAGCCAGAAGCACAAATCACAGTGCCGAAGGCTGTATCAGCAGGACACCCGTGTGCTCGGACCAGACACACACGGAGTCTTGATTAAGGCCGTTCGTCGTATCAAGAGCTTCGTCAACACCCCGTCAAGGCCCTCCGATGGCCAGGGCGAGAGGAACAGTCAACGGGAGCTTCCGGAATCATCGCCGGGCCCACCGGACTGGATACGCCAAGTGAACAGGTTAAAACGGCGCCGTCAAACCGGCGCGCCAAGAACAATAGGGGATGTGTTCCCCGGCGCCGTCGAATCGGCGCGCAAAAGCCAACCGGGGCTTCTTCCCGGCGCCATCAAATCCGGCGCGCCCCTTCCAGGGGTGCCGGATTAACAAAAGCTATATATATACAGCCTGCCTTCGGCCGAAA
Organism: Amorphophallus konjac; assembly: GCA_022559845.1. Classification (NCBI taxonomy): domain Eukaryota; kingdom Viridiplantae; phylum Streptophyta; class Magnoliopsida; order Alismatales; family Araceae; genus Amorphophallus; species Amorphophallus konjac. The sequence continues at coordinate 100,494,828 of CM040122.1, forward strand.
AAAGAAGAGATCCGATCCAGAAAGGGAGAAGGCAATAGAAGGGGGGTAGAGAGGAAGGGGCGGAATCGAAAGAAAAAAAAAAGAGAATTAGAAAGAGAGGAGAGGGGTCCAGAGAGAGGGATCGGAGGGTTTTCTTCTGCCGACAGAAACCTCCATCTGAGCCTCTCGACGGCCGCCACCCTACTCCACCCGAGCTTCCCGGAGTCGAAGAAGGAGATCATCCGTTTCTCATTTACTTAGGTGGGTTCCCCGTGTTTTCTCTCGGCAGATTCCCCCTTTTTGTTCTATCTTCGGTTCTCTCTAAACAATGTAAGTGAGTGAGGGGAGGGGCGATGATATGAGCCTGACCTCCCCTCCTTCACCAACATCTCTATTCCTCCTCTCTGTTTGTACCGAGTCCCTTATATTAATGAAAACGGCGGACGGGCGACAACGCCGGCACCGAAACGATGCTCTGTGCACTTCCTTGCCCTGTTGCTTATATCATGAATGAATGCTGCTTTCCTTTTCCTATGGATCTTTTTTTTTTGTTGTTTCCTCTTCTTCCCTGTAGCCGGTGAAGCGGCGTCCGACAATGATGCCGGCGCCGTGGAGGATGAATGCAAAGCATTGTGCATTCCTTTGGCCGAATGGTCTTACTTCTGTTCCGTCTTCCCGACGCTTTATGCCCTGCTATGGCAAGGGCTACATCGATTCCCCTCCCCGGGGGTGTTTTTCTCTTCTGATCGAATGCTAAGAATTTTCACCGTGTGAGGTGAGTCAATACGTGGGTTCCTTCAACCTGTTTGGGCCGCCCTCGTAATACCCTTTCTGTTCCCGACCATGAACAGAGGGAAATAAGGGCGTCCCCACATTCCCGTTATTATTTTCTGAACATTCCTTGATGAATATTTCTTTGATTTGTGAACGTGCACATGCATGAACGTATGTATATCTACAGGCATTAGTTTTGGCCTGCTGGTTATGCGAATGATCTCACTGCTCCGTTCTATTGTTTCATTAGTGTGGATCGGTAACCCGGGGAGGGGGAACATCCCCCACTGTTTCGTTGTGATAACACTCTATCCACCGGGGACCGTCCAGTATTGACGAATCTCCTATGGATTAATGAGTGAATAGTAAATGGGTTAATCCCAACATCTCAAGTCCACAGTCCCTAATGGACTTTGTGGTGGCCGTGAGATGCGTGTGCCCCTCGTAGGCTGGCCCTCGGGGTTTCCTTCTCTAATCGGTCGTCCCGATTCGAGTGTTGTGGTGACTCGGGTCCCGTGCCCCTTGTAGGCTAGCCCTCGGGGTTTTTCGCTCCCATATCGAGTCGCCTCACTCACTCACTGTTACCCACGGACTCGGTACCCCTAGCAGGCTAGCCCTCGGGGTCTTCCTATCCGTTTGGGTTTGCCGGCCGCCGTTGCGCCACCCGACTTTTAGGGGTTTACTCCGCCACGTGAGTATTCCCCGCATCTCCCCGATAATCCTTTGGGATGGGGAGATGCTGCCGAAATTCCGGCTCGAACGAGTTTAAACTCGGAACAATCACCGCGCTCGAGTCCGGACCTCCCGCGAGCCCGTGATTTGACCTTTGGATGACTTAGGACCAATCCGATGAATAATCAACTCAATGAATTCTCAAAATCCTCTAAAACCCCTTTTTTATGTATATATATATATCCATGAATAAACTAATGAAGCTCCCGTTTCCACGAAATCGGGTTAAATCGGCGCGTTCGTGCGCGATAACACCTTAAAACGGCGCGCCCTTCCCGGCGCGCCCTTTCCGGCGCGCCCTTCCCGGCGCGCCCCAGCCAGCCGCGCCGTTTTAACAGGGGTTTTCCCCTTTACCTACGGTTCTGGCGCCGTTTTAAGCCTTTTACCTACGTTTCAGGGCGCCATTTCAAGCGTTTTAGCCCCTTTCTTCGCATGCACTGCACCGGTTTCGTTCCGAATCGTGTCCTCGCGTCATTCCAACCCTTTTCCCACTCATGAGATGATTTCCTATGCTAATCATAGAGGGACACAAGCTCCTCGACCAAATAAACTGGATAAATTAGCATGTTCAAGCTCGAATTGATATGCCTCGAATCTTGTCGTCATGCCTTAGTCCAAGCTTTCATATCGCATTAATGCATGCCTAAATAGGTGCATCCTTGGTATATCAAATAACATTGCCAGAAGGTCAGGTTACGCCTGATTGGGGGCTTTGTTACGCGTGAAGGTGGCCTTCGAGCCTAAGTCCTCCGCCATGTACCAGGGTCCACCCTAATAAATCGTGTGTAGTCAATCGTAGCATCTTGCACGATCACTCGCATGCTCTGTATCCTTTATTCTGGCTTTGACCGCCCGATATCTCGGAAATTAATTAAAGGTGTTCCCTCCTCGTGGGGGATGTAATTAACGCCATAACCTTTACGGTATGGCGGACTGCTGGTCCCGACCGAACCTCACATTCACCCGACATGGGTTAGAATGAGCGCACAATAAAATTGTCACTCATGTGACTGGCACGCCCGCGTCGTCAATCAGTCAGTTGATTACCAGTTAGTAAAATGGCTGATCGATACGCGAACGAAGAGAGGAAAAAAAAGGTCACAAATAGTAACCGAGTGAACCAATTTACGTCGATTTGAACCGGACAAGAACGAATTAACCAGAGCAATTTTAAAGAAAAGGCACCCGAATGATTATGGATAAAATGGCCTGATTCCATCTTTTTTTTCCATTGGTACTTAGGTGCATCGACCTGATGAACATAACACATTTGAATACGTCGACTTGTTGAGCATAATCAAAAGTTAGTGCTCATAATGAGTTTTTTTTTTTTACGGCCAATATCCGAAGAATGAGTTCACACTCATTATGAATCATAGTATGATATCATCAAAACCAGAGATCCAACAATCTCCCCTTTTTGATGATGGCAACTATGAGTCACTTAAGCATTTTGCAAGATATAAAGAAATTTCACCCATTAATGAACAACCAAAAGTGTTCTATTATTAAGAAGCAACTAGAGCAAAGTTCAAACAACCATTTATACTGACACAAGGAGATGCAACACACATGTACTAAACGATGCACTAATATGCGACCCATTATTCAACGTTAATCACCATTTGTCACCCTTACAAGTTATTTTTCACCCTTAGAGGCCTGTAAGCTGTCGCCTTTAACAACTCTTCTATTATTTGAGAGATCAATGTGACTGACTTCTTTATATTTCACGCTATCACCCATTTGTCAATGTTGACATGCTATTTTTCACTTCTAATAGCTATTTATCAGCCTTAAGTAGCTATTTGTCACCCTTAAGCTTCAATAGCCGTCGCCATTAATCCCATGTTTCACTTTTGCAAGCTTCAACATAGCTGCGTTGACGCCAAAGCCTTATCGCGTCGATGCGGCTTCTTCACTTTTTCCTGTTTTCAGCCTGACCACTTATTTTTCACCCATACTTAGTTATTTGTCAGCGTTATGCACCATTTGTTGTTGTGCCCCTAGGTTTTGATGATGTCAACTGTGTGTTTTGATGATGTCAACATTGTGACTCATCAATTGAATTTCATGTGATTTTGATCTTAGTTTGTGAAGATTTCATATGGTCTTGAGTTCATATGCCTTCAATGATGCTTATGTTTTTTCATACATTTTGATCTTCAAAGTTTCATATGTTTTAATGTTGTTACTGTGTGCTTGATAATGTTAATTCATGAATATCAATGAGTTTTCTGAAGATAGATTCAGTTTGGTTAAGGAACTGGGCTGAAGTGTGAAAAGATGAAGGCGTTTGAAGGACAAGTGTCGACTAGAGTCGACCTTGGAGCCGACTCCAGTTCAGACCACTGAAGAGAAAAACCAAGTCACCCGCTGGATGAAAAGGGCTTTGGCTACGCTTTAAGGGTGACAAATAGGTGGCCAATGGTGAAAAATAGGCCTTACGGGTGTAAAAGAGGCGACAAAGGGTGAATATAGATGTCAGGCTGAAATATGGAAATATGAAAATTGATGAAGCAGAGTCGAGTAGAGTCGACCCTTGGAGTCGACTCTAGTTCGGGCTCGCAAGGCTAAAATACAAAGGTCAGTGGCGACGGCTAGTGGAGTATAAGGGTGACAAATAGTTGCCTAGTGTTGACAAATGCCCGATAGTAGTGACAAATAGCTGCCTAAGTCTGAAAAATAGCTTGTAGCGCTGAAATTGTGAAAACCTAAGAAGGAACGTCGACGCATGAAGCTCTGGCGTCAACGCAAGGTATGCTGAAATAGAAGAAACAAAGAAGACTTCAAAGGCAGTGGATAAGGGTGAAAAATACCCTATCAGTGGCGACAACTAGATCTGCAGAGTAGACAAATACACTGGTAAGGGTGAAAAATAGATCCTAGAGCTAACAAATGAAAAGTAGAAGGAGCTAAAAGAAGGAGTCAAGTTCACAAGAGGACAAAAATATGAACAGTGTATCAAGAGTTTCTACAGCAATCAGAAGAACAACGAAGGGACTTGGTCAATGCAACGACAGTCAATGTTGACTGGTCAAAGTCAACATCGGTAAAAGAAGACTCTAGCCAAGCTCAACTTTCTGTTGACTAAAGTCATGAAGACCCAGTCAAAGTCAAAGGTCAATGGATAGACTAGTCAGCTACAGTGATCCAGGTCAAAGTCAAGCAGCTAATGAGACAAAAGAAGGCAACGACTGCTCATGTGGTAAGAGTGATAAATACGCAGTAAGGGTGACAAATGTCACTTTAGTGGTAACAAATACACACCTAGCAGTGACAAATGGCTAAGGCGACGGCCAAGGCATAACTGGAAAAAGGCTAAGGCGACGGCTATTTAACATAAGGGTGACAAATAGGCCTTATGACTGACAAATAGATGATAAGTGTGTAAAATAGCCAGTAAGGCTGACAAATGGGCTGAAAGGGTGAATCACAGGTTCGATGTGCGTGGCACATGCTCAACTCGAAGGCCAAGCTTTGCACGTGATCCGAGGCTACCCTATCGGCGATATATTCTCTCTCATGGGACATGATCAATAGGAGAATACTGCCACATGGACCAATGGAAAAAAGGTGGAATCATGCTTTTTATCCATAATCATTCCGGAGCCCCTGTTTCATATAAATTACATCATTTTCCTCTGAAGGAGAGTGCTCCGCAAGCAAGAAAGCTGCTGCATCAGAGAGGGCTGCAGAAGTGAAAATAAAAGAGGGAAAACTGTGTGAGAAGAGAAGAGTGCTCGTGAGAAGAAGAAAAAGAGAAAGAGAGTGAGAGCCCGTGAAGAAGGGAGTGCAACAGAGTCATCTTCAGTTCTGTGGGTCTTTGGATCAAATCCATACCATTGTGCTCACCGAGCTACATCTGTTTCGTTTGTATCTTCTGTTCTTTTGTTTTTCTTTTGTTTATTGTTCTCCTTCATTTTCTATCAAGTTGTTAGTCAGCTGTGTTGAGGATTGGTTCATCAATAAGCTATGTATCAGCAGGATAAGCACGCTGTATTGCTCAACAAATTAAGCAAGCTGTGATACTCAGTTGGTTGTAGGGATTTGTTCGCCAAAACTGTGGATCAGCGGTTCAAGCTGTTAGTTAGCAGAAGCCTCACTCTGGTAGAGTGGGGGGTGGACGTAGGTCTGCTTGGTGCGGACCGAACCACCTAAAAATCTCAAGTGTGTTCGTGGTTTGCTGTGTGTGTGATCCTGTTCACCTATCTCCTTCACAGGATGGGCTGTGTGCTTGATATTTGACATCAATCTTGTGAGTGTGATATCATCGGTTAAATAGAAGAAAGTTCACAAACTGAAAGGAGAGCTTTAGCTATGGATTAAGGGTGAAAAATAACTTGCTAAGGCCGACAAATAGGCTTCTAAAGGTGAAAAAGAGCTCGTCAAGGGTGAAAATAGCCAAATTCGTGAAATCTTCAAGCAGGTCACGTATTCGACCTCCAGTGAATTGGCACGTGACTCATTTTTCGATAGATAAATGATCACTCAGAAATATATCGGAAAGTTTCGATGAATTTTTGGTTCATCAAAATTACGTCGAACAGTTTCCAATGACTTTCTGACGTTAATTTGATCCGTCGAAAATTGTTCATAAATTTTAATTAATAATAGGCATGGTAGAAAATTATTTAATCATTTTTCGACAGACAAAAGATCAGTCGGAAATATGTCGAAAAGTTTCAACGGATTTTTGGTTCGTCGGAATTACGTCGGAAATATTCCAATCTATTTTTAACCTTAAATTGATCCATCAAAAACTGTTCATAAATTTTAACCTACAATTATTTATTTTCGACGAAACCTCTGTTAGTCGGAAATATGTCAGAAAGTTTCGACGTAGTTCTGACGTACATTTTTTCTGTCGAAAATTTCTGACGTATTTACGATAAAATATTTATGTTGAAAATTAGTCGGTAATTATCGACGAATATCTGACAAAATATATATCAGTCAGAAAGTAGAATCTTTCCGACCTATTTGTGACGAATAGTTTTCCGTTGGAAACTACCGTCGGTATTTCCCATTTTTCTTGTAGTGCGCCCAGACAATGTTTATTGAAAGCAAGCTCCTAAGAAAGTTCTGGGCTGAAGCAGCAAACACTGCATGCTACATAATTAATAGGGCTATGGTAACGTCAAAGAGTAAGAAAACTCCTTATGAGATGCTGAAAGGTAAGAAACCCAACTTGGCATACTTTAGAGCATTTGGATCAAAATGCTATGTGCATAACAATGACAAATGGTATTTGGACAAATTTGAAGCCAAGAGTGATATTGGAATATTCTTAGGGTATTCTGAAACATCAAGGGCATATAGGACTTTTAATGTGAAGAATCAAACTGTGGAGGAAACTCCACGTATTGTGTTTGCTGAAATATCTAATGATTTAGATAAATGTGATGTTGACAGGGAAAAGGAGGATGATGACGTAAGATTTTTGGAGCATAAAGAAGAACAAGAAGAAGGCAGCCAACAACAGCCCATAGTGCTAGAGACAGGTCGGTCGACCAAAATCCCTGCACACTCAGTTCTGCCAGGTGAGTCCTCTACAAACATTCGAACCTTAAAAGATCATCCTGTCCAAAATATCATAGGAAACATTCATGATCCCCATAGGACCAGGTCATTTCATAAAGATGTGCATAATGAAGACCTCATTGCATTAGTTTCTCAATTTGAACCCAAAAGTATTGAAGATGCCTTGCAAGATGAAAATTGGATTAATGCCATGCATGAAGAACTTAGTCAATTTGAAAGAAACTAGGTTTGGAATATGGTTCCCAGACCCACCGACCAGCTTGTTATTGGGACTAGATGGGTATTTAAGAACAAGCTAAATGAAGATGGGGCAATCACTAGAAACAAAGCTAGGCTGGTAGCTAAGGGGTACAATCAAGAAATTGGAATTGACTTTGAAGAATCATATGATCATGTAGCAAGACTAGAAGCCATCAGAATTTTGTTAGCATTCGCATGTTCTCTAGGTATAAAGCTACGCCAAATGGATGTCAAAAGTGCTTTTCTGAATGGCTTGACAAAGGAGGAGGTGTTTGTAGAATAGCCCCCCAGTTTTGAACATATTGATTTGCCTAACCATGTTTACAAATTGAACAAGGCACCATATGGATTAAAGCAGGCTCCACAGGCCTGGTATGACAGACTCAGTGCACACCTAATCGGCATAGGCTACATCAGAGGTAAAATTCACCAAACACTCTTTACAAAAGTAATGAATGGTCACATCATCATTGTACAAGTATATGTAGATGATATAGTGTTTAGCTCAACTGATTATAACATGTGCAAATAATTTGCTAAACTTATGACAAGGGAGTTTGAAATGAGCCTCATAAGAGAACTCCAATTCTTCCTTGGACTGCAGGTCACATAGATGAAAGAAGGTTTCTTCATAAACCAGTCCAAGTACGCCTTGGAGATCCTAAAGAGATTTGGAATGAAGGATGCCAAACACATAACCACGCCCATGGGAACAAATGCATCTCTAGACGTGGATGAGAACGGTAAATCTGTAGATCCTAAAACATACAGAGGTATGATCGGGTCTCTTTTTTATCTCACTGCCTCTAGGTCTGATATTCAGTTTAGTGTATGCATATGTACACGATTTCAAGCCAATCCTAAAGAATCTCACATGACTGCTGTAAAAAGAATTTTGAGATATGTTGCTAGCACATATGACCTAGGGCTGTGGTATCCAGTATCATGTTGCTTTGAATTAATTTCTTATATTGATGCTAACTATGCGAGGTGTAAACTTGATCGAAAAAGCACTAGTGGCTATTGCCAATACTTGGGTGGGTGCCTAGTCTCTTGGGCTTCCAAGAAGCAACACTCGGTGGGTCTATCTACTGCTGAAGCAGAATATGTAGCAGTAGGTAGTTGTGGGACCCAAGTGCTGTGTATAAAGCACCAACTCCAAGACTTCGGAGTAGATCTTAGATGCACACCCATATTGTGTGATAACACAAGTGCCATCAATTTAGCTAAGAACCCCATCCAATATTCCCGCACGAAACACATTGAAATAAGACATAATTTGCTTCGAGATGAGGCCGGCAAAAAGAATTTGCAATTCATTGAAACAGAAAAATAAATTACAGATATTTTTACGAAATCTCTGAGCAATGAAAGATTTTCAACTTTAAGGAGAGAATTAGGTCTGTGTAGACCTCCTACTTTATTTCACTTGCATGATTTTTCTCATCTAAGTCCAAGGGGTCACTGGTTACTTATGTTAGGGGGAGTCCTTATTGCATGATTAGTTGGTTGCATTGTTCACTTGTTGTTGATTGTTTTCTCTATCTGCATGACCCAATGATATATGAAATGGTGGTGTGTGGAAGGATGGGCACACCCTGTCTGAAAACACCCACTATGCGAGAGAAGATACTCTGCCAAGTACCAAGGGTCCTCACATATTACTTTTTAGTGTCCATGGATTAAGGGGGAGTTGATAGAATTATCTTGAAACAGATTCGTGGTTAATTCTGATGCATTAGAAGCTTTTCATCTGTCTGGCTCCAGTGCGTCAACGCACTGATAAGTCTGCGTCGATGCCACTCTTTAAATCGCCCAAATCTTGTGTTCTGTGAGACAGTTCTGCATCGGCACACTGTTAAGGATAGGTCGACGCACAGCTTCTTCTTTTCTTGTGCGCTGCAATCTCATCTTCATACCTAACTCCGAGTCTTTTCTCATTGCCACACATTGTTTGTGCATACACTCAGTCATCCCATTCTTTGCAATTACTGAGGGGGAGTGTATCCTATTTATTTGTCAACTCTGCACTTCCTTGTGGATTGTTTCAAGGGGAGATTCCCTTCTAAGACTATTTTTTATTGACTGATTTCTCTAAAAGCAATCTCCTACATCTCCCTTTATCATGGTTGTTTAAATGAATTGAGGCTTAAGGTCAACAACTTCCTGAAGTCTGAAAATAAAAACCTTGAAGGAGGTACTCCTCAAGCTTACTTCTGATGATTCTTTAAGTATTATAAGTTCTAATGTCCTATGGTCTGCTTATGCATATTGAGTAACAATTTTGTTTGATGAACTTCCATTGAGTATTGTGATTAAACAACCATACTATTTGAGACTTCTCCAAAGCACTCATTGCAGGGCAATGGTTAGGGCTTACTGAGTAACCGGATGCACTTCACCTTAGACGTGAGGTTGTTCGCGTCAAAAGGTAATGTCTTAACTAACTCTGATCTGGTAGCATTTATTTTTTTTTAAAAAAAAATTGAGCAAGAAGGGCTTAACAGAGCAATGACTCTTGTCCACTGAGAAACTGTCATCCTTCACCAATGAAGTGATAGAGAGACAGGCATGAAGTGACAAGCTATCTCTGATCAAAATGAGGCATGACAGTTAACTGCACTGAGTAACTAGTGTTGTGACCCCTGGTTTTGATGATAACAAATCATAAATCATTAGTAGATATTTGAGAAAAATCTAACTTATTTTGGTTTGATAAATTGACTAAACTAGTGCAGAAGAACCTCTCAAAGTGACGTCTCGACACGGCCTAATGATGTCTCGACACATCTGGAAAAGAAAGTGTTGATTCTTTCAACGTTTGAGCTCCGACATAAAAGAATGTGTCGACACATCCAACCCATGTCTCGACACATCCAGAAATCAAGCTGGAACCGTTCTGTCTAAGCATCTGGATTCACCGAGGTCTGTGCATATCTTGTGTCTTAGTTTGTGTGTTCACACAACTAAGGTCGGTGCAGTTTTTTGTCTACAACATATGCATTCGGTGCATGTTTTGGCCAAGCAAATATAAGGTCGGTGCATATGGTAGGTCGGTGCATGTTCCTGTGTATGCACGTCCATACCAAGGTCAGTTTATTCATACACTCGGTGCATGTTTAGGTCCCTGCATATTACTGTTTAAGGTTTGTGGACACTAGCAAGTCGGTGCACAGCTTGCATGTAGCCATATAACGTCTGTGCATGTTCTGCATTATGCTTGCACATAGTCCGTGCATTCCACTGTAGCAGTCAGTGCATGTTTCTATAGAACACACACGTAGCCGGTGCACAAATAAGGTCGATGCAAGTCCTTGTTACAACAACTCTACACATGACTCAAATGTCCCAACACACTGGTGTAAAGTGTTGACACATTCACGTTCAACCAGAATGATTCTTTAGGGCTTTCAATGGGATGTCTCGACACACTACAAGGAAAGTGTCGACACACTCTTGTTCTACCTGAACGGATCTGAATCCGACGAAAGCTATCTTCAAGATCTAGAACTTAATCCAGAGGATCTGTTTGCTCTGGAAAAAGCCGTCAAAATGCTTCTGTGTCAAAAGACTATGTTTTGGCAGAGATATCATCTGAAGAAGATTATACCTTTGCTGCTATGGTCTTCTACCTACCTACATTCCTGCAGACTTGACAGAATAGAAGTCAACTCTGCAAATCGAGGCAGATCAAATAATGTGGATGTGACATTCTGGGTGTTGCTTGAAAAGCGGACAACGTTGGTGTCACCCTAGGACACCAATATATGAGGAGCATGAGCTCTAGTTCGATAGCAGGCAAGCAAGTGGAAAAATGAAAAAGGTGGAAGACTTGCTGAGGAAGCCAGCCTCCTTCCTGATGCTGCTGGTATGAGCACTTGAAGAAGAAGACGATCCTCTTCCTCACAATGGGAGATCTTCTTACAAACAGAAGGGTTTCATGAAGCTCCATCCAGATCTCTTAAAAAGCTTGAAGCTTGATCAACCTTCTTCCTCTAGGGTGGTGGTTAAGATCCAAAAAGAAGAAGAAGAAAGCCAAGGATCCTTCAAGCTCTTTCCCAGACATGAGACTTTCCTTTCATTGTGTTTTACTACGATACTCTATCTAGCAGTTCCATTTTCAGTTTGCTTTTTTTCAAAACAAACTCCATAGCACTTGATCCCTACCTGCATGTAGGAAGACAGACGGTGTTGACACCGGTCTGTGTTTTGGGTTGTGATACCTCAAGCTGTGTGGCAGCGGAGTGTGAGAGTATTTCTCACGGTTAGAACCTATGAATCAGCGGAGTGTGAGAGTGTTTCTCACGGTTAGAAGCTGTGAATCAGCGGGTGTGTGTTGGCACCAGTGAAGCCTCACCGTATTGTGTGAGGGGTGGACGTAGGTCTCTAGATTGAGACCGAACCACCTTAAAAGATCTTATCTTGTGGATTATCTCTCTCCTTTTCCAACGGTAGAAGCTTGATAGGACCGTTTCCTAATATCATGTGTGTTTCTAACTTCTTAGCTATTAACTAATATTTGTCTCATTATCAGTTATGTTTGATCTAATTTTTATTTTCGCAAAGAAGGGAAAAAAGGGGCTGATCTATTCACCCCTCCCCTCTAGATCTGCCTATCACCACTCAACACGTGGTATTAGAGCTAGTCTCTCTATATGTGGTCTAACGACCTTGAGAGAACTGGTGATATGGCTACTAAAGGTCCTATGGCCGAAGGACATTATGTAAATAGGCCTCCCTTTTTCACTGGGACAAAGTATCCTTACTGGAAAAACCGCATGTAGGTCTTCATTAGAGCCCAAGTTCATGAAGTCTGGCGAGTGGTCAGCAAGGGACCATTGTAGCTACCTCCGGAAGAAGAAGAAACATGGACTAAAGAACAGATCATACAATCAACTCTGAACTGGTGTGCCAAGCACATCATGCAGTGCTCTCTTCATCCAACTGAGTACTCAAGGGTGTCAACTTGCAAAACTGCAAAATAAATGTAGGACCGCCTTGAGTTAATATATGAAGGGACACAGCAGGTACGTGCAACCAAAGTTAATATGTTGGTATCCGAATATGAGAAGTTTAGAATGAAATCTGATGAGTCCATTTCGGACATGTATGCTAGGCTAACCTTACTCACTAATGGCTTGACTGAGCTAGGTAAGACCTATTCTGAGCAGGAGATAGTAAGGAAGATTCTGATATCACTAACTCCTATTTGGCATACAAAGGCCACTGTAGTTGAAGAATAAAAAGACTTAACTACCATCAAGGTAGAAGAACTCATAGGGTCCCTGATGACCTATGAGATGAATATGAAAAACAAAGAAGCTGAGGTAAGTAAAAAGAAGCCTCTGGCTGTTAAAGTTGGACCAAGCACCAAGGACCTATTTGATGATGAAGAGTCTTCAAGCAGCAACACTGAAGAAGATGAAATTGCCCTATTGAAAAAAAAGTTCAGAAGGTTTTTAAGAAAGGAAGGTACAGGCTTCACTAAGAAGAAGCCCCCGGTAAAAAGAGGTTTCAGACCAAGACCTGAAAATGTTAAAAAGTCTGAAAAGCTTGTATGCTACTCTTGCAGGAAACCAGGACACATCAACTCTGAGTGTCCAGAAGGAAATAAGAAAGCCATGCCTAGGTGGAATAGCAAGAAGAAGCAGGCCATGGTATGAACTTAGAGTGATGAAGAAGATGAAGAAACTGAAGACAACTCCTCTGAAGAGGAAAAAGATGATCTCTGCCTAATGGCCAAAGGAGAAAATGACAGCGAAGTGAGCTCCCCCTTTGAGCACTTCTCCACCGATGATTGGGAAGAAGCTTACTTTGAATTGATGAACAAATATGAAGTATACAGAAAAGAAAACAAAACCTTAAAGAAGAAGGTTGAATCCTGTGGGCGTGATAAAACTCTCAATGAAAAGATAATCTCTTTAGAAATTGAAATTGAAGATCTAAGAAAAATAAATGAGAATCTTGAAGAAGGAAGAAAAGAAATGAGAGATTTGGAAGATGAAAATGAAAGGCTAAGAGATGAAATTGATGGATTGAAATTAAAAATGCAAAGCTATGTAAAGGACAACAATCTGTGCAATGAAAAGTCTGAAGCCTTTAAACAGGTCAATTCTCAACTGTTGAAAGAAAATGAGAAACTTTAGAAGGACCTAACAGATAAACAAACCTCTCTTAAAAAATTTGTTGATGGGAGTGAAAACTTGAATGCCCTGCTAGGAACCAAAATAAACTCCAACAAAGAAGGGCTAGGATATGAGCCTACCAAAAAGAAAACTTTTGGGCTAAAGACCACAACCTTTGTATCATCTTCCGAAGCATCAACCTCCAAATCAACACACCAAGGAAACATTGAAAATAAAGGAAAAGAAAAGATAGGAGAACCAATCAACAAAACTTTCCAACAACCCAAAAAGGTTCACAAATAATCCCAAACAGGTCGACACCCGCCCAAGCCTCAGCCTGCATATCACAAAGGAAGAAACAGTTACAATGCTAGAACAGGTCGGGACACTCCATGGAATGGGTCGACACCCACTTGGTCAAACGCCCAACAATACCCTAGGTTTGCACCAACAGGTCGACAGTTTCCATACAGGAGGTCGACGCATCCCTTATCCAGAGACCATTATAGACGGACTGAACAATGGACATGTCGAGACTTTGCCTTCTACAGACCGACACCTCCATGTGTAAGGAACAAAAATATTCCCTATGGTCATTGGTTTACTCAACCTCAATGACCTAGGCAATATGATACCTCATATTCATCTAGACCAACCAACTGGAACAAATGGTCTAATCAACAATCCTCCTCCACCACTTCCAAAACTCACAAAGTCCAAAAGACTAAAGTGAAGAAAAATCTGAACTCCCAACAAAGCAAAGATGTTAAGAAAGTTTGGATTTCAAAATCTATGTTATCCTGCTTTACAGAAATGAAGAGATTATTGGGACCCAACTGTCCTTGGGTTCCAAACATTGTCACTTAATTCCTTGTTTAGGAGTGTCTTGCAGCCGTGCACAACCGTTGGTATCTTGACAGTGCCTGCTCCAGACACATGACTGGAGACAAAACCAAATTCTGTCTCCTGGTTGAAAAGGAAGCTGGACATGTCACCTTTGGGGGATACAACAAAGGAAAAATCATTGGTTTAGGTAAAGTTGGTAAGAACCCCTCCAACTCAATTGATAATGTATTACTTGTTGATGGTCTGGAGTACAACTTGCTGAGCTTTAGTCAGCTATGTGATAAAGGTCATACTGTAGTTTTTGACTCTGATGAATGTAGAATCTTGCAACCAAATTCAAAAGAAACCAAGTTTTTAGGTAAAAGAATCAATAACATGTACATGATTGACTTAGATGACCCTGCTCACATAAATCTTTGTCTTGCTGCACCCAAATCTAAATTAGCTTGTTTGTGGCATCGCAGACTAGGACATATTAGTTACAACACTCTTCATAAATTGGTGAAGCATTCCATTGTCAAAGGTATGTCTGAAATTAAATTCAAACTGAACGCTAAGATTTGTGATGCATGTACTCAAGGAAAACAGACTAGAAAGTCATTTAAAAGTAGAACTGAAAATTCATCATCTAAACCACTTGAACTAATCCATATGGACTTGTTTGGTCCAACCAAAACAGCTAGCTTAAGTGGTAAAAGATATGGTTATGTCTTGGTAGATGATTTTACGAGATTCACTTGGGTATTCTATCTTGCACATAAGAATAATACCCTTGATGAGTTTCAGGCACTGTATATGCAAGTGAAGCAAGATGGTAAGTTTAAAATTTCCAACATTTTTTCAGATCATGGTGGTGAATTCGACAATGCTGACTTTGAAAATTTGTGTAAGACTGAAGGAATCATTCACAAGTTTTCATCACCATGGACTCCTGAACAAAATAGGGTTGTTGAGAGGAAGAACAGAGCTCTCATAGAGATGGCATGCACAATGCTTGCAGAAAGGCATCTCCCAAGGAGATTTTGGGTAGAAGTGGTAAACACTGCATGCTATATCATCAACCGCTCAATGGTAAGGCCCCTCACCAAAATGACTCCATATGAGTTGCTGAAAGGTAAAAAGCCATCTCTCTTTCACATGAAATTGTTTGGGTCAAAGTGTTTTGTTCATAACAATGACAAAAGAGTTCTGGACAAGTTTGAGCCCAAGAGTGAAGAAGGGATATTTCTTGGGTACTCTGACAAGTCTAGAGCTTATAGAGTCTATAATCTTAAGACCCTTTGTGTGAAAGAATCCCCTCACATCACTTTTGATGAGATTGATCATAACAACACTTGCAGGGAAGATGATGATGGGGAATTCCTGATCATAAGAGGAAAAGAGGAACTTCCACAAGAAGAGACACAAGCAAATGAGGACCATGGAGAACCAAGTAATACTCCAGCCACCGAACCAGATGAAGGTAATGCTCAACCTGATCTAAGAGTGTTGAAAGATGATCCTTTGGAAAACATCTTAGGTAATCTTCATGACCGAACCAAAACTAGGTCTCATTTCAGAATTATGGATGAAATTTAACAACTTGCTCTTGTGTCTCAAATTGAACTCAAAAATGTTGTAGAGGCCCTAAAAGATGAAAATTGGATCAATTCCATGCATGATGAATTAAACCAGTTTGAAAGAAATAAAGTATGGCATCTTGTTCCAAGGTCTAAAGAAAAATCTATCATAGGAACTAAATGGGTTTTCAAAAATAAACTAAGTGAAGATGGAAAGATAGTCAGAAATAAATCCAGATTGGTGGCTCAGGGGTATAATCAAGAATTTTGCATAGATTATGAAGAATCTTTTACTCCTGTTGCTAGACTTGAGGCCATTAGAATTTTGCTAGCATTTGCATGTTCTCATAAAATCAAACTACAGCAAATGGATGTTCAGAGTACTTTTCTAAATGGTCTTATTAAAGAAGAAGTCTATGTAGAGCAACCCCCTAGTTTTGAATGCATATATTTCAAAGATCATGTTTATAAGTTGGACATGGCTTTATATGGCTTGAAGCAGGCACCTAGAGCTTGGTACGATAGACTAAGCTCATACCTCACCGAACAAGGGTATTCAAGAGGTAATGTAGATTAGACACTATTCACCAAGAAATAAGGTAAAGATATCTTGATTGTTCATATTTTTGTGGATGACATCGTGTTTGGGTCCACTAAACCTCAAATGTGTGAGGAGTTTGCTAAACTCATGACCAATGAATTTGAAATGAGTCTAATGGGTGAGCTTCAATTCTTTCTTGGTTTGCAGATTAATCAAAGCAATGAAGGCTGCTTTATCAATCAAGCCAAGTATGTGAAGGAGTTGCTGAAAAAGTTTGATCTGACCAACTGCAAACCTTTAGGAACTCTAATGGGAACTGTCACTTCACTAGATGCAGATGAACACGGTATTCTTGTAGATGCAAAGAGATACAGAGGTATGATTGGATCATTATTCTATCTAACTGCATCAAGAACAGACATTCAATTTAGTGTTTACCTTTGTGCTAGATTTCAGTCTAGTCCTAGAGAGTCTCACTTGACTGCTGTCAAGCGTATCTTTAGATACCTTGCTGGCACTCAAGAATTAGGATTATAGTATCCTACATTTTGTGATCTTTCACTTATTTCATATTCAGATGCAGATTTTGCAGGATGTAAACTGGACCGCAAGAGCACTAGTGGCTATTGCCAATTTTTCCTGTTTTCAGCCTGACCACTTATTTTTCACCCATACTTAGTTATTTGTCAGCGTTATGCACCATTTGTTGTTGTGCCCCTAGGTTTTGATGATGTCAACTGTGTGTTTTGATGATGTCAACATTGTGACTCATCAATTGAATTTCATGTGATTTTGATCTTAGTTTGTGAAGATTTCATATGGTCTTGAGTTTATATGCCTTCAATGATGCTTATGTTTTTTCATACATTTTGATCTTCAAAGTTTCATATGTTTTAATGTTGTTACTGTGTGCTTGATAATGTTAATTCATGAATATCAATGAGTTTTATGAAGATAGATTAGTTTGGTTAAGGAATTGGGCTGAAGTGTGAAAAGATGAAGGCGTTTGAAGGACAAGTGTCGACTAGAGTCGACCTTGGAGCCGACTCCAGTTCAGATCACTGAAGAGAAAAACCTAAGTCACCCGCTGGATGAAAAGGGCTTTGGCTACGCTTTAAGGGTGACAAATAGGTGGCCAATGGTGAAAAACAGGCCTTACGGGTGTAAAAGAGGCGACAAAGGGTGAATGATAGATGTCCAGGCTAAAATATGGAAATATGAAAATTGATGAAGCAGAGTCGAGTAGAGTCGACCCTTGGAGTCGACTCTAGTTCGGGCTCGCAAGGCTAAAATACAAAGGTCAGTGGCGACGGCTAGTGGAGTATAAGGGTGACAAATAGTTGCCTAGTGTTGACAAATGCCCGATAGTAGTTACAAATAGCTGTCTAAGTCTGAAAAATAGCTTGTAGCGCTGAAATTGTGAAAACCTAAGAAGGAACGTCGAAGCTTGAAGCTCTGGCGTCAACGCAAGGTATGCTGAAACAGAAGAAACAAATAAGACTTCAAAGGCAGTGGATAAGGGTGAAAAATACCCTATCAGTGGCGACAACTAGATCTGCAGACTAGACAAATACACTGGTAAGGGTGAAAAATAGATCCTAGAGCTAACAAATGAAAAGTAGAAGGAGCTAAAAGAAGGAGTCAAGTTCACAAGAGGACAAAAATATGAACAGTGTATCAAGAGTTTCTACAGCAATCAGAAGAACAACGAAGGGACTTGGTCAATGCAACGACAGTCAATGTTGACTGGTCAAAGTCAACATCGGTAAAAGAAGACTCTAGCCAAGCTCAACTTTCTGTTGACTAAAGTCATGAAGACCCAGTCAAAGTCAAAGGTCAATGGATAGACTAGTCAGCTATAGTGATCCAGGTCAAAGTCAAGCAGCTAATGAAGACAAAAGAAGGCAACGACTGCTCATGTGGTAAGAGTGATAAATACGCAGTAAGGGTGACAAATGTCACTTTAGTGGTAACAAATACACACCTAGCAGTGACAAATGGCTAAGGCGACGGCCAAGGCATAACTGGAAAAAGGCTAAGGCGACGGCTATTTAACATAAGGGTGACAAATAGGCCTTATGACTGACAAATAGATGATAAGTGTGTAAAATAGCTAGTAAGGCTGACAAATGGGCTGAAAGGGTGAATCACAGGTTCGATGTGCGTGGCACACGCTCAACTCAAAGGCCAAGCTTTGCACGTGATCCGAGGCTACCCTATCGGCGATATATTCTCTCTCATGGGACATGATCAATAGAAGAATACTGCCACATGGACCAATGGGAAAAAGGTGGAATCATGCTTTTTATCCATAATCATTCCAGAGCCCCTGTTTCATATAAATTACATCTTCTTCCTCCGAAGGAGAGTGCTCCGCAAGCAAGAAAGCTGCTGCATCAGAGAGGGCTGCAGAAGTGAAAATAAAAGAGGGAAAACTGTGTGAGAAGAGAAGAGTGCTCGTGAGAAGAAGAAAAAGAGAAAGAGAGTGAGAGCCCGTGAAGAAGGGATTGCAACAGAGTCATCTTCAGTTCTGTTGGTCTTTGGATCAAATCCATACCATTGTGCTCATCGAGTTACATCTGTTTCGTTTGTATCTTCTGTTCTTTTGTTTTTCTTTTGTTTATTGTTCTCCTTCATTTTCTATCAAGTTGTTAGTCAGCTGTGTTGAGGATTGGTTCATCAATAAGCTATGTATCAGCAGGATAAGCAAGATGTATTGCTCAACAGATTAAGCAAGCTGTGATACTCAGTTGGTTGTAGGGATTTGTTCGCCAAAACTGTGGATCAGCGGTTCAAGCTGTTAGTTAGCAGAAGCCTCACTCTGGTAGAGTGGGGGGTGGACGTAGGTCTGCTTGGTGCGGACTGAACCACCTAAAAATCTCAAGTGTGTTCGTGGTTTGCTGTGTGTGTGATCCTGTTCACCTATCCCCTTCACAGGATGGGCTGTGTGCTTGATATTTGACATCAATCTTGTGAGTGTGATATCATCGGTTAAATAGAAGAAAGTTCACAAACTGAAAGGAGAGCTTTAGCTATGGATTAAGGGTGAAAAATAACTTGCTAAGGTCGACAAATAGGCTTCTAAAGGTGAAAAAGAGTTCGTCAAAGGTGAAAATAGCCAAATTCGTGAAATCTTCAAGCAGGTCACGTATTCGACCTCCAGTGAATTGGCACGTGACTCATTTTTCGATAGATAAATGATCACTCAGAAATATATCGGAAAGTTTCGACGAATTTTTGGTTCATCAAAATTACGTCGAACAGTTTCCAATGACTTTCTGACGTTAATTTGATCCGTCGAAAATTGTTCATAAATTTTAATTAATAATAGGGATGGTAGAAAATTATTTGATCATTTTTCGATAGACAAAAGATCAGTCGGAAATATGTCGAAAAGTTTCAACGGATTTTTGGTTCGTCGGAATTACGTCGGAAATATTCCAATCTATTTTTAACCTTAAATTGATCCATCAAAAACTGTTCATAAATTTTAACCTACAATTATTTATTTTTGACGAAACCTCTGTTAGTCGGAAATATGTTAGAAAGTTTCGACGTAGTTCCGACGTACATTTTTTCTGTCGAAAATTTCTGACATATTTACGACAAAATATTTATGTTGAAAATTAGTCGGTAATTATCGACGAATATCTGACAAAATATATATCAGTCAGAAAGTAGAATCTTTCCGACCTATTTGTGACGAATAGTTTTCCGTTGGAAACTACCGTCGGTATTTCCCATTTTTCTTGTAGTGCGCCCAGACAATGTTTATTGAAAGCAAGCTCCTAAGAAAGTTCTGGGCTGAAGCAGCAAACACTGCATGCTACATAATTAATAGGGCTATGGTAAGGCCAAAGAGTAAGAAAACTCCTTATGAGATGCTGAAAGGTAAGAAACCCAACTTGGCATACTTTAGAGCATTTGGATCAAAATGCTATGTGCATAACAATGACAAATGGTATTTGGACAAATTTGAAGCCAAGAGTGATATTGGAATATTCTTAGGGTATTCTGAAACATCAAGGGCATATAGGACTTTTAATGTGAAGAATCAAACTGTGGAGGAAACTCCACGTATTGTGTTTGCTGAAATATCTAATGATTTAGATAAATGTGATGTTGACAGGGAAAAGGAGGATGATGACGTAAGATTTTTGGAGCATAAAGAAGAACAAGAAGAAGGCAGCCAACAACAGCCCATAGTGCTAGAGACAGGTCGGTCGACCAAAATCCCTACACACTCAGTTCTGCCAGGTGAGTCCTCTACAAACATTCGAACCTTAAAAGATCATCCTGTCCAAAATATCATAGGAAACATTCATGATCCCCATAGGACCAGGTCATTTCATAAAGATGTGCATAATGAAGACCTCATTGCATTAGTTTCTCAATTTGAACCCAAAAGTATTGAAGATGCCTTGCAAGATGAAAATTGGATTAATGCCATGCATGAAGAACTTAGTCAATTTGAAAGAAACTAGGTTTGGAATATGGTTCCCAGACCCACCGACCAGCTTGTTATTGGGACTAGATGGGTATTTAAGAACAAGCTAAATGAAGATGGGGCAATCACTAGAAACAAAGCTAGGCTGGTAGCTAAGGGGTACAATCAAGAAATTGGAATTGACTTTGAAGAATCATATGATCATGTAGCAAGACTAGAAGCCATCAGAATTTTGTTAGCATTCGCATGTTCTCTAGGTATAAAGCTACGCCAAATGGATGTCAAAAGTGCTTTTCTGAATGGCTTGACAAAGGAGGAGGTGTTTGTAGAATAGCCCCCCAGTTTTGAACATATTGATTTGCCTAACCATGTTTACAAATTGAACAAGGCACCATATGGATTAAAGCAGGCTCCACAGGCCTGGTATGACAGACTCAGTGCACACCTAATCGGCATAGGCTACATCAGAGGTAAAATTCACCAAACACTCTTTACAAAAGTAATGAATGGTCACATCATCATTGTACAAGTATATGTAGATGATATAGTGTTTAGCTCAACTGATTATAACATGTGCAAATAATTTGCTAAACTTATGACAAGGGAGTTTGAAATGAGCCTCATAAGAGAACTCCAATTCTTCCTTGGACTGCAGGTCACATAGATGAAAGAAGGTTTCTTCATAAACCAGTCCAAGTACGCCTTGGAGATCCTAAAGAGATTTGGAATGAAGGATGCCAAACACATAACCACGCCCATGGGAACAAATGCATCTCTAGACGTGGATGAGAACGGTAAATCTGTAGATCCTAAAACATACAGAGGTATGATCGGGTCTCTTTTTTATCTCACTGCCTCTAGGTCTGATATTCAGTTTAGTGTATGCATATGTACACGATTTCAAGCCAATCCTAAAGAATCTCACATGACTGCTGTAAAAAGAATTTTGAGATATGTTGCTAGCACATATGACCTAGGGCTGTGGTATCCAGTATCATGTTGCTTTGAATTAATTTCTTATATTGATGCTAACTATGCGAGGTGTAAACTTGATCGAAAAAGCACTAGTGGCTATTGCCAATACTTGGGTGGGTGCCTAGTCTCTTGGGCTTCCAAGAAGCAACACTCGGTGGGTCTATCTACTGCTGAAGCAGAATATGTAGCAGTAGGTAGTTGTGGGACCCAAGTGCTGTGTATAAAGCACCAACTCCAAGACTTCGGAGTAGATCTTAGATGCACACCCATATTGTGTGATAACACAAGTGCCATCAATTTAGCTAAGAACCCCATCCAATATTCCCGCACGAAACACATTGAAATAAGACATAATTTGCTTCGAGATGAGGCCGGCAAAAAGAATTTGCAATTCATTGAAACAGAAAAATAAATTACAGATATTTTTACGAAATCTCTGAGCAATGAAAGATTTTCAACTTTAAGGAGAGAATTAGGTCTGTGTAGACCTCCTACTTTATTTCACTTGCATGATTTTTCTCATCTAAGTCCAAGGGGTCACTGGTTACTTATGTTAGGGGGAGTCCTTATTGCATGATTAGTTGGTTGCATTGTTCACTTGTTGTTGATTGTTTTCTCTATCTGCATGACCCAATGATATATGAAATGGTGGTGTGTGGAAGGATGGGCACACCCTGTCTGAAAACACCCACTATGCGAGAGAAGATACTCTGCCAAGTACCAAGGGTCCTCACATATTACTTTTTAGTGTCCATGGATTAAGGGGGAGTTGATAGAATTATCTTGAAACAGATTCGTGGTTAATTCTGATGCATTAGAAGCTTTTCATCTGTCTGGCTCCAGTGCGTCAACGCACTGATAAGTCTGCGTCGATGCCACTCTTTAAATCGCCCAAATCTTGTGTTCTGTGAGACAGTTCTGCATCGGCACACTGTTAAGGATAGGTCGACGCACAGCTTCTTCTTTTCTTGTGCGCTGCAATCTCATCTTCATACCTAACTCCGAGTCTTTTCTCATTGCCACACATTGTTTGTGCATACACTCAGTCATCCCATTCTTTGCAATTACTGAGGGGGAGTGTATCCTATTTATTTGTCAACTCTGCACTTCCTTGTGGATTGTTTCAAGGGGAGATTCCCTTCTAAGACTATTTTTTATTGACTGATTTCTCTAAAAGCAATCTCCTACATCTCCCTTTATCATGGTTGTTTAAATGAATTGAGGCTTAAGGTCAACAACTTCCTGAAGTCTGAAAATAAAAACCTTGAAGGAGGTACTCCTCAAGCTTACTTCTGATGATTCTTTAAGTATTATAAGTTCTAATGTCCTATGGTCTGCTTATGCATATTGAGTAACAATTTTGTTTGATGAACTTCCATTGAGTATTGTGATTAAACAACCATACTATTTGAGACTTCTCCAAAGCACTCATTGCAGGGCAATGGTTAGGGCTTACTGAGTAACCGGATGCACTTCACCTTAGACGTGAGGTTGTTCGCGTCAAAAGGTAATGTCTTAACTAACTCTGATCTGGTAGCATTTATTTTTTTTTAAAAAAAAATTGAGCAAGAAGGGCTTAACAGAGCAATGACTCTTGTCCACTGAGAAACTGTCATCCTTCACCAATGAAGTGATAGAGAGACAGGCATGAAGTGACAAGCTATCTCTGATCAAAATGAGGCATGACAGTTAACTGCACTGAGTAACTAGTGTTGTGACCCCTGGTTTTGATGATAACAAATCATAAATCATTAGTAGATATTTGAGAAAAATCTAACTTATTTTGGTTTGATAAATTGACTAAACTAGTGCAGAAGAACCTCTCAAAGTGACGTCTCGACACGGCCTAATGATGTCTCGACACATCTGGAAAAGAAAGTGTTGATTCTTTCAACGTTTGAGCTCCGACATAAAAGAATGTGTCGACACATCCAACCCATGTCTCGACACATCCAGAAATCAAGCTGGAACCGTTCTGTCTAAGCATCTGGATTCACCGAGGTCTGTGCATATCTTGTGTCTTAGTTTGTGTGTTCACACAACTAAGGTCGGTGCAGTTTTTTGTCTACAACATATGCATTCGGTGCATGTTTTGGCCAAGCAAATATAAGGTCGGTGCATATGGTAGGTCGGTGCATGTTCCTGTGTATGCACGTCCATACCAAGGTCAGTTTATTCATACACTCGGTGCATGTTTAGGTCCCTGCATATTACTGTTTAAGGTTTGTGGACACTAGCAAGTCGGTGCACAGCTTGCATGTAGCCATATAACGTCTGTGCATGTTCTGCATTATGCTTGCACATAGTCCGTGCATTCCACTGTAGCAGTCAGTGCATGTTTCTATAGAACACACACGTAGCCGGTGCACAAATAAGGTCGATGCAAGTCCTTGTTACAACAACTCTACACATGACTCAAATGTCCCAACACACTGGTGTAAAGTGTTGACACATTCACGTTCAACCAGAATGATTCTTAGGGCTTTCAATGGGATGTCTCGACACACTACAAGGAAAGTGTCGACACACTCTTGTTCTACCTGAACGGATCTGAATCCGACGAAAGCTATCTTCAAGATCTAGAACTTAATCCAGAGGATCTGTTTGCTCTGGAAAAAGCCGTCAAAATGCTTCTGTGTCAAAAGACTATGTTTTGGCAGAGATATCATCTGAAGAAGATTATACCTTTGCTGCTATGGTCTTCTACCTACCTACATTCCTGCAGACTTGACAGAATAGAAGTCAACTCTGCAAATGGAGGCAGATCAAATAATGTGGATGTGACATTCTGGGTGTTGCTTGAAAAGCGGACAACGTTGGTGTCACCCTAGGACACCAATATATGAGGAGCATGAGCTCCAGTTCGATAGCAGGCAAGCAAGTGGAAAAATGAAAAAGGTGGAAGACTTGCTGAGGAAGCCAGCCTCCTTCCTGATGCTGTTGGTATGAGCACTTGAAGAAGAAGACGATCCTCTTCCTCACAATGGGAGATGTTCTTACAAGTAGAAGGGTTTCATGAAGCTCCATCCAGATCTCTTAAAAAGCTTGAAGCTTGATCAACCTTCTTCCTCTAGGGTGGTGGTTAAGATCCAAGAAGAAGAAGAAGAAAGCCAAGGATCCTTCAAGCTCTTTCCCAGACAGGAGACTTTCCTTCATTGTGTTTTATTACGATACTCTGTCTAGCAGTTCCATTTTCAGTTTACTTTTTTTCAAAACAAACTCCATAGCACTTGATCCCTACCTGCATGTAGGAAGACAGACGGTGTTGACACTGGTCTGTGTTTTGGGTTGTGATACCTCAAGCTGTGTGGCAGCGGAGTGTGAGAGTATTTCTAACGGTTAGAACCTGTGAATCAGCGGAGTGTGAGAGTGTTTCTCACGGTTAGAAGCTATGAATCAGCGGGTGTGTGTTGGCACCAGTGAAGCCTCATCGTATTGTGTGAGGGGTGGACGTAGGTCTCTAGATTGAGACCGAACCACCTTAAAAGATCTTATCTTGTGGATTATCTCTCTCCTTTTCCAACGGTAGAAGCTTGATAGGACCGTTTCCTAATATCATGTGTGTTTCTAACTTCTTAGCTATTAACTAATATTTGTCTCATTATCAGTTATGTTTGATCTAATTTTTATTTTCGCAAAGAAGGGAAAAAAGGGGCTGATCTATTCACCCCTCCCCTCTAGATCTGCCTATCACCACTCAACACGTGGTATTAGAGCTAGTCTCTCTATATGTGGTCTAACGACCTTGAGAGAACTGGTGATATGGCTACTAAAGGTCCTATGGCCGAAGGACATTATGTAAATAGGCCTCCCTTTTTCACTGGGACAAAGTATCCTTACTGGAAAAACCGCATGTAGGTCTTCATTAGAGCCCAAGTTCATGAAGTCTGGCGAGTGGTCAGCAAGGGACCATTGTAGCTACCTCCGGAAGAAGAAGAAACATGGACTAAAGAACAGATCATACAATCAACTCTGAACTGGTGTGCCAAGCACATCATGCAGTGCTCTCTTCATCCAACTGAGTACTCAAGGGTGTCAACTTGCAAAACTGCAAAATAAATGTAGGACCGCCTTGAGTTAATATATGAAGGGACACAGCAGGTACGTGCAACCAAAGTTAATATGTTGGTATCCGAATATGAGAAGTTTAGAATGAAATCTGATGAGTCCATTTCGGACATGTATGCTAGGCTAACCTTACTCACTAATGGCTTGACTGAGCTAGGTAAGACCTATTCTGAGCAGGAGATAGTAAGGAAGATTCTGATATCACTAACTCCTATTTGGCATACAAAGGCCACTGTAGTTGAAGAATAAAAAGACTTAACTACCATCAAGGTAGAAGAACTCATAGGGTCCCTGATGACCTATGAGATGAATATGAAAAACAAAGAAGCTGAGGTAAGTAAAAAGAAGCCTCTGGCTGTTAAAGTTGGACCAAGCACCAAGGACCTATTTGATGATGAAGAGTCTTCAAGCAGCAACACTGAAGAAGATGAAATTGCCCTATTGAAAAAAAAGTTCAGAAGGTTTTTAAGAAAGGAAGGTACAGGCTTCACTAAGAAGAAGCCCCCGGTAAAAAGAGGTTTCAGACCAAGACCTGAAAATGCTAAAAAATCTGAAAAGCTTGTATGCTACTCTTGCAGGAAACCAGGACACATCAACTCTGAGTGTCCAGAAGGAAATAAGAAAGCCATGCCTAGGTGGAATAGCAAGAAGAAGCAGGCCATGGTATGCACTTAAAGTGATGAAGAAGATGAAGAAACTGAAGACAACTCCTCTGAAGAGGAAAAAGATGATCTCTGCCTAATGGCCAAAGGAGAAAATGACAGCGAGGTGAGCTCCCCCTTTGAGCACTTCTCCACCGATGATTGGGAAGAAGCTTACTTTGAATTGATGAACAAATATGAAGTATACAGAAAAGAAAACAAAACCTTAAAGAAGAAGGTTGAATCCTGTGGGCGTGATAAAACTCTCAATGAAAAGATAATCTCTTTAGAAATTGAAATTGAAGATCTAAGAAAAATAAATGAGAATCTTGAAGAAGGAAGAAAAGAAATGAGAGATTTGGAAGATGAAAATGAAAGGCTAAGAGATGAAATTGATGAATTGAAATTAAAAATGCAAAGCTATGTAAAGGACAACAATCTGTGCAATGAAAAGTCTGAAGCCTTTAAACAGGTCAATTCTCAACTGTTGAAAGAAAATGAGAAACTTTAGAAGGACCTAACAGATAAACAAACCTCTCTTAAAAAATTTGTTGATGGGAGTGAAAACTTGAATGCCCTGCTAGGAACCAAAATAAACTCCAACAAAGAAGGGCTAGGATATGAGCCTACCAAAAAGAAAACTTTTGGGCTAAAGACCACCACCTTTGTATCATCTTCCGAAGCATCAACCTCCAAATCAACACACCAAGGAAACATTGAAAATAAAGGAAAAGAAAAGATAGGAGAACCAATCAACAAAACTTTCCAACAACCCAAAAAGGTTCACAAATAATCCCAAACAGGTCGACACCCGTCCAAGCCTCAGCCTGCATATCACAAAGGAAGAAACAGTTACAATGCTAGTACAGGTCGGGACACTCCATGGAATGGGTCGACACCCACCTGGTCAAACGCCCAACAATACCCCAGGTTTGCACCGACAGGTCGACAGTTTCCATACAGGAGGTCGACGCATCCCTTATCCAGAGACCATTATAGACGGACTGAACAGTGGACATGTCGAGACTTTGCCTTCTACATACCGACACCTCCATGGGTAAGGAACAAAAATATTCCCTATGGTCATTGGTTCACTCAACCTCAATGACCTAGGCAATATGATACCTCCTATTCATCTAGACCAACCAACTGGAACAAATGGTCTAATCAACAATCCTCCTCCACCACTTCCAAAACTCACAAAGTCCAAAAGACTAAAGAGAAGAAAAATCTGAACTCCCAACAAAGCAAAGATGTTAAGAAAGTTTGTATTTCAAAATCTATGTTATCCTGCTTTACAGAAATGAAGAGATTATTGGGACCCAACTGTCCTTGGGTTCCAAACATTGTCACTTAATTCCTTGTTTAGGAGTGTCTTGCAGCCGTGCACAACCATTGGTATCTTGACAGTGCCTGCTCCAGACACATGACTGGAGACAAAACCAAATTCTGTCTCCTGGTTGAAAAGGAAGCTGGACATGTCACCTTTGGGGGATACAACAAAGAAAAATCATTGGTTTAGGTAAAGTTGGTAAGAACCCCTCCAACACAATTGATAATGTATTACTTGTTGATGGTCTGGAGTACAACTTGCTGAGCTTTAGTCAGCTATGTGATAAAGGTCATACTGTAGTTTTTGACTCTGATGAATGTAGAATCTTGCAACCAAATTCAAAAGAAACCAAGTTTTAGGTAAAAGAATCAATAACATGTACATGATTGACTTAGATGACCCTGCTCACATAAATCTTTGTCTTGCTGCACCCAAATCTAAATTAGCTTGTTTGTGGCATCGCAGACTAGGACATATTAGTTACAACACTCTTCATAAATTGGTGAAGCATTCCATTGTCAAAGGTATGTCTGAAATTAAATTCAAACTGAACGCTAAGATTTGTGATGCATGTACTCAAGGAAAACAGACTAGAAAGTCATTTAAAAGTAGAACTGAAAATTCATCATCTAAACCACTTGAACTAATCCATATGGACTTGTTTGGTCCAACCAAAACAGCTAGCTTAAGTGGTAAAAGATATGGTTATGTCTTGGTAGATGATTTTACGAGATTCACTTGGGTATTCTATCTTGCACATAAGAATAATACCCTTGATGAGTTTCAGGCACTGTATATGCAAGTGAAGCAAGATGGTAAGTTTAAAATTTCCAACATTTTTTCAGATCATGGTGGTGAATTCGACAATGCTGACTTTGAAAATTTGTGTAAGACTGAAGGAATCATTCACAAGTTTTCATCACCATGGACTCCTGAACAAAATAGGGTTGTTGAGAGGAAGAACAGAGCTCTCATAGAGATGGCATGCACAATGCTTGCAGAAAGGCATCTCCCAAGGAGATTTTGGGTAGAAGTGGTAAACACTGCATGCTATATCATCAACCGCTCAATGGTAAGGCCCCTCACCAAAATGACTCCATATGAGTTGCTGAAAGGTAAAAAGCCATCTCTCTTTCACATGAAATTGTTTGGGTCAAAGTGTTTTGTTCATAACAATGACAAAAGAGTTCTGGACAAGTTTGAGCCCAAGAGTGAAGAAGGGATATTTCTTGGGTACTCTGACAAGTCTAGAGCTTATAGAGTCTATAATCTTAAGACCCTTTGTGTGAAAGAATCCCCTCACATCACTTTTGATGAGATTGATCATAACAACACTTGCAGGGAAGATGATGATGGGGAATTCCTGATCATAAGAGGAAAAGAGGAACTTCCACAAGAAGAGACACAAGCAAATGAGGACCATGGAGAACCAAGTAATACTCCAGCCACCGAACCAGATGAAGGTAATGCTCAACCTGATCTAAGAGTGTTGAAAGATGATCCTTTGGAAAACATCTTAGGTAATCTTCATGACCGAACCAAAACTAGGTCTCATTTCAGAATTATGGATGAAATTTAACAACTTGCTCTTGTGTCTCAAATTGAACTCAAAAATGTTGTAGAGGCCCTAAAAGATGAAAATTGGATCAATTCCATGCATGATGAATTAAACCAGTTTGAAAGAAATAAAGTATGGCATCTTGTTCCAAGGTCTAAAGAAAAATCTATCATAGGAACTAAATGGGTTTTCAAAAATAAACTAAGTGAAGATGGAAAGATAGTCAGAAATAAATCCAGATTGGTGGCTCAGGGGTATAATCAAGAATTTTGCATAGATTATGAAGAATCTTTTACTCCTGTTGCTAGACTTGAGGCCATTAGAATTTTGCTAGCATTTGCATGTTCTCATAAAATCAAACTACAGCAAATGGATGTTCAGAGTACTTTTCTAAATGGTCTTATTAAAGAAGAAGTCTATGTAGAGCAACCCCCTAGTTTTGAATGCATATATTTCAAAGATCATGTTTATAAGTTGGACATGGCTTTATATGGCTTGAAGCAGGCACCTAGAGCTTGGTACGATAGACTAAGCTCATACCTCACCGAACAAGGGTATTCAAGAGGTAATGTAGATTAGACACTATTCACCAAGAAATAAGGTAAAGATATCTTGATTGTTCATATTTTTGTGGATGACATCGTGTTTGGGTCCACTAAACCTCAAATGTGTGAGGAGTTTGCTAAACTCATGACCAATGAATTTGAAATGAGTCTAATGGGTGAGCTTCAATTCTTTCTTGTTTGCAGATTAATCAAAGCAATGAAGGCTGCTTTATCAATCAAGCCAAGTATGTGAAGGAGTTGCTGAAAAAGTTTGATCTGACCAACTGCAAACCTTTAGGAACTCTAATGGGAACTGTCACTTCACTAGATGCAGATGAACACGGTATTCTTGTAGATGCAAAGAGATACAGAGGTATGATTGGATCATTATTCTATCTAACTGCATCAAGAACAGACATTCAATTTAGTGTTTACCTTTGTGCTAGATTTCAGTCTAGTCCTAGAGAGTCTCACTTGACTGCTGTCAAGCGTATCTTTAGATACCTTGCTGGCACTCAAGAATTAGGATTATAGTATCCTACATTTTGTGATCTTTCACTTATTTCATATTCAGATGCAGATTTTGCAGGATGTAAACTGGACCGCAAGAGCACTAGTGGCTATTGCCAATTTCTTAGTGGGTGTTTAGTTTCTTGGGCTTCCAAGAAATAGCACTCGGTTGCCCTCTCAACTACAGAAGCAGAATATGTAGCTGCAGGGAGTTGTGGCACCCAAGTACTGTGGATCAAACACCAACTCCAAGACTAGCTAATAGATCTTGGCTATGTACCCATTCTGTGTGATAACACAAGTGCTATAAATCTTACAAAAAATCCAGTCATGCACTCTAGGACTAAACACATTGAAATTAGGCATCACTTTAGAAGGGATGAAGTTCTCAAAAATCACTTTGAGCTCCATTTTGTAGACTCAAAAAATTAGCTTGCAGATATCTTCACAAAGCCCTTAAGCAATGATAGGTTCAAAACACTAAGGAGAGAGCTTGGTCTATGCAGACCTCAGTCCACTCAGGTTTGAGCTATCAATTCCCTATTTAATGATCTGCTTACTTATCTTTACCATGATTGGAACAAGCATATCTGATTTGATTTAGATCTGGTCCGTTTGGTGTATGAACCTTGCTTTAAATAATGGTCACATTCAGGGGGAGCTTGCTTGTACTTTTGAATGTTTTTAATAGAACATCATCTTCCGACTGCATGGTATATCAAATGTTGAGAGGTGAAATAACAGGTTACGCCTGTCAGGAAACTCTCATCATGCATGAGGATAGGCCTCCACCAAGTATCTGTTGAGTAGTTGACAGCAGATCTAGAGGGGAGGGGTGAATAGATCTGCCCCTCTTTTCACAATGCAACCCTCTATATAGCTAGATAAAATAAATTACAGCGGAGTGTAACTAGCTTATCGAAGAACACTATGATTTGCTTGGCATGATGAGCAACTAATATAACGATTCAAACCTAAGCATGCATCTAGAATGAATCAATCACACAAACAAACCACAGCACAAATGGTTCGGACTGAATCCCAGTCCTACGTCCACCCCTCACCAAATCCGGTGAGGCTCCACTAGTGCCACGCACTGAACCATAGATCGGAAAGACCTCCGATTGCCTTCCTACTAACCATAGGTAGGGACGTCAACACCGCAGATCGGATAACTTCCGATTGCCTTCCTACTAACCACCGGTAGGGATGATCTTCAGTTTCAAATGTTTGAATGAAATGAAAAGAGAACAAATATCAAGTTATTCAAACAAGATATGAAATATGCTCAAGGAGAAAAGATCTTGTCTGAAATTGCTGGAGCTTGAATCTGATTCTTCAATAGTATTTCTTCCTTGTGACATGGTCTTCCTTGGATCACCTTGAGTTGATGAAGAAGATGAAGGATGCAGATTTGATCTCCCTTGAGAATGAGCTTCTTTGGATCACCTAGAGATGATGAAGAAGATGATGGTTGTAGCTCTTTCTTCACTTGGCTTGGGGTTGATGTCCTCTTGAAGTAGCTTGAATCACTTGAGGATTTGATGAAGAACTTCTTGCCGGAGTACTGTTCACAGCTACAGTACTCGAACTCCTCTCCCTTGAACACACCCTTGTAGCCTCCTTTGATCTCCCTTCTTAGCCTTAGAGTTTCCAACCCTTCTTGTGTGTGTTTTATAACCTTTGAATGGTCCTTGGACATCCCCCAGATCAGATCCACAATCCATGGGGGATTGGGTGACTTTGGGGTTAAACAAATACAAGGAAAGGGGCTCTTCTCGAAGTGGAAAACAAAGTCAACATTGATGGCTCGGGGCTGGCGGTCGACCTGTGGAAGCTGGCGGTCGACCGCTACTGAGAAACCCTGTAGAAATTTGATATCTGGAATTTCGGTCGACCGCTATTGGGCTGGCGGTCGACCGCCACTGAGAATCCGTTAGCCAGTGAGCTGCTGGCAGGGGCGGTCGACCGCCCCTGGGCTGGCGGTCGACCGCCGGCTGGGCAGACCCCCGGGTTTCCCCGGTTCAGTCCGGTAACCCTTTCGCTCAGTCGCTTAACTCCTTTAGCATCCCGTTCTCATCTGTGGCATCAACTTTGATAGTCTTGAAGGTGTCAACTGAGTCTTTGACCTTGGGTTCTCTTGGTTATGCTTCTTTGTGCATCGACCATGGCTATGTGAAGTGTCGACTGGAATGACCTAGTCCTGCAAAGTTGAAGTGTTAGCCCAATGAAATACATCCAAATAACAATGACTTTAAGTAGATGTTTATTTCATACATTTGGGGGTTGGATTTCACTTGGTTTATGCATTAGAAACATCAAGATCATTTGAGCATGTTACCATGATTGGAATGAGAAACTAATGTATTTGAAAAGTAAACTTGATAGTTATCAATTCAAGTTGTCATTGTGAAGTTTAGAAATGAGCGGTAAATGGAATACCCATGGTGAGATTTATGGCTATGATAAGGTAAGAATCTTACCAATGGTGATTGACAGTAAATGACATATACCACCTGTATTAAATGGTAGAGAGGCAAGATGCTTATCCAACCGTTTGGTTTGCCAGGCGAATGCCATGAGTTTGATCGTTTGATTGATCACGATTTGAAAGGATTTACATCCTTGCTTGGGCGCGATCATTAGGCTTTCACATTTGCCATCTCCACTCCATTCCTTGTCCATTCATTGGCGTATTTGTCATGAACAAAACATCACGTATGTCAGTCATATGAGAGTGGAAAACAACAATGACTTATAGTGTTTAGCCATTATCAAAATCAAGAATATCAAATAGCTCAAATGACCACAAGATGAAGTCGAATGACTCAAATGACCACATGGGCACAACAATATCATGAGTCAGAATTGCATATTGCTATCTGCATATTTGATCTCTAGTGCATAAGCATGTTTAAAGCTTTAGCATCCAATAAAGCACTTCTCAGTGGCAGCAAAAGGTAAAACCACTCTTGAATGATTGTCTGAAAGAAGAAAGTCAGAGGCACTAGCAGTAAAAGATGGTAGCTGTCTGTCAGAAATGAAGACTCCCAGAAGCTAGCAGAGAACAGTTTGATGTACAGTCAGATGTCGATACAAGCAGGACAAAATTTCTTGAACAGGTCAACACCCTACTGATATGTGTCGAGACATGATGAATGAATCTCCTTGCACAGGTCGACATCTTACTGGTAT
Source organism: Amorphophallus konjac (assembly GCA_022559845.1). Taxonomy (NCBI): domain Eukaryota; kingdom Viridiplantae; phylum Streptophyta; class Magnoliopsida; order Alismatales; family Araceae; genus Amorphophallus; species Amorphophallus konjac. The sequence continues at coordinate 100,528,440 of CM040122.1, forward strand.
GTGTCGAGACTTGCAGCATAGAACCTATTGATCAGATCGACACCCTCAAGTCATGTGTCGAGACTGTCTCTCAGCCGCCCTTGGTTTTGAAGATCAAATGGAGAGTTTTTGTGGCACCCCGATTTATTAAAGAATAAAAATTTCGAGAAAATTAATAAGAGATTCCTTAAGAAATAAGATAAGTCAAAATTCAACCATTTTATAAAAATCTAGAAAAATTAGAATCTCGTAGTGGATAAAACGCTTAGTAAAATTGTCTTCTATGACCAGCCCAAATAAAATTTCTAACCAAGTCGAATTAACAGATTAAGGCCCAAAACCACACTTAGCCTAATTGGACCTTAAAACGTGAAATTCGAGCCCAATACCTGACCATTTAAGCTAAAACCGGATGCAAATGAAAGGCTAAGATTAACTCTTCATTTCCCCTCTGATTAATCTTTGAAACCCTAACCCTAGGAGGAGTATTTGCCGGCGGAGTAGTGGATAGACTCGGTCTCGCACGAACCTCGCACGTCCACGATGATAGGACTCTATCTTCGCGATTAGGACTCCCTAGACTCAATTGAACCAATAAAAATGACCCTTAGCAACCCTAGAATCATTTAGTTGCTGTGGCGGCCGGAGGGGAGCTCGATCGAGGGAGAATTCCGGCGATCTTTGGCGGTGTGTACCAAGCGCGTCGACATCCCTCTTCTTCCTTCATCCTTCGAATAAGGTAGGTGATAGCAAGCCAAACCCTAACTGTGATGTATCAAAAGAAGCGTTGTTCTGTCCTCTTTCGATTGGTCTAGAAAGCCACAATTTTAATCTAGTATCATGTTAGTATTTCGAGGTTTAGTGGAAGCATGCTAGAACTAGGGTTAACATTGTTCTATCTTGATTTACGTAGGGATTTCAGGCACTAAACATGAAATTGATCATGCTATCTTGCAAAACTTTTCATGCTCGCTCTTTTGACTATAAAATCCCTAATTTTTATGCTTTATACTGTTCGTATTTAGACATTCTTGCTAACCCTAGCCAACCCCGTCGGCAACGGATAAGACGAAGGGGTGGCGGGCTGGGTTGATTTGCGCGGCCTCACGATAGACCGCCCATCCATGTCAGGCGGCTAGTTCCTGACCGTTCATGTATTATACTTTTGATCGGTTTCGTAGTGTGAACGGCATAACCCTAACAGCCCTGTCATTAGGCGGCCTGTTCCAGACCATGCATGTTCCCCAGCGGCACATTATAGACCGCTCAACCCTGACAGGCCTTCTGACCTGGAAGGAGATGAACGGCCTGTCGTGCGATCGCCGAGGCCGTGAGCGGCTCAGACAGAACCACCCAATTATACAGAACTACTTTTTTTCCTTTTTAGCATGATTTAACTTAGTAGAATTATGGCTAATGATAGGTTAATAACCCATAAGAAAAAGGAACATATGTGAGAACAGATTTCATAATGTTTGACTATTCTTTCATCATAGCCTTAATTTATTTCAATATGTTAATTCAACCATGATTTCATGCTATTAAAATTGTTTGATAGTCGTTCTACTCCGGTAGGATTGACTTACTGCCATACTAATTTCTGATGATTTGATAGCCTCATTTCCTTGTAATGATTGGGACTCTCCGCCGGATATTCCTTCCGTCGGACTAGGACCTTCATTACGGGACCTCCGTAAGCCCCCGCGAGCTTGGGATTCCCACTAGGACGCCAGGCAGGTTGTACCACCAAGGCCTGAACCTGTGTACGTGATCGAATCGCTTGGATTATCGTGTTGTGAGTCACGGCTCAACTTTGACCCCCTGAGGTTTACGCGGCCCGGAAGGGACCGTCTGACTCAGTGGGCGGCCCATTAAGAACCGTGCAACTCTGGCCAAGTGCCACTTACCTTGGTCGATTAACCTTGTTCTATCTTCGACCAAATCATGTTTGGATCGACCCGATAAGCCCTAGGCTGACCAGTGGACAGTGGGCTGGACCTGGTTCAATTCTGCCCCACTTATGACAGCCTGGAGCCTAGTTGGGTAGATTTCTAATTCCTTGTGCTAAGTTCTGTTGAACGGACTAATTTGAACCGCCCATGTCATAGAGCAGATCTTATTGGGCAGTCCATCTATTGAGTGGCCCCATAAGGCCCATTTATTTTGTTCTTGGGCTCCCAGCTCTGCTAGCCTTGAGCGGTCCGTTATTGACCGTCCAATTCTTTGAACGGCTCGACATGGACCGTGTACCCTTGACTTCGGTGAGGTTGATCCTCAGCCCATTTCTGTCCTGAACGGTCCAGTATCGACCGTGTATGGTTTGAGCGGCCCAGTGTAAACTGCTTATCATCCAGAAGTGATTTTCTGTGATTTTTCGTGTTTGAACCCAAGGACCTGATTGGTTCTTGATAACTTGAATTTTTTGGTCAAATTATCTCTTCAACTTATCCTTGGGATCCTCCGAGGTAAGTTATACCTTGACATTATTGGCCATTTAACTTGATTAATGTCTAGACATAACTTGGGATCTTGGATCCAACAAATCAATGCCAACACATCATAAGGGCCCGGTCTGGTCCTGGGAGGAGCGCCCGAAAAGTACTTGTGTCCTGGGGAGTTTGAATGACATGGTGAGGCATTGCACCGAGTGCATGACTAGCGTGATGTCTACGACAGTAATCTAGTACTTGAATTTTTCTTGACTTGGTTAGTTCTTACTTGATTGGCCAATTTCCAGTTATATCATGATCTTGCCTTCGTTCGATTATCTTGTTGTCATATTATCATTTCATTTCGTTCTTTTTTTTTCGCGCTTCAAAATGCAATTTATTCGGTTAATCACTTAAATTTGCCTGTTATTACCTACTGAGCGTTCGCTCACCCAGTTGTTCCCCCTTTTCAGGTAGCTCAGGAGAGGATTCACAGACTGATGGGGATGGGCAAGAGTGATGGCCTTGGAGCGAGCCAGTTTGAAGCCTGTGGATCTAGTCGTAGTATTTGTGTCTATTTATGTTGTGAGAGGATTGTAATTTGAATCAGCAATGTAATAGTGTTAAGTGGATGTTGTCGAAAGATTGTTTTAGGGAGTTTATGTGATTGGAATCTGGATTATTTAATTGTTAGCTAATGAATGGAGTTGTGTGATGTTGATCTCTTAGCTTTAGCACATCATGTCTGTAAATCAACATATTATTATTATTACTTGTTTCTACTGCCAGTCCCAATATTCCGCGTCAGGGTGTGACAGTTAGGTGATATCAGAGCCTAGGTTTTCTAAGTTCTTGGATTCTAAGTGATGTCGTAGAACCTACAACCTTGTTATATGTCTAAGAATCCAACCTAGTGAGAATTGGGTAGAGACTTGGGTTTAGTTAATAAACAAATTCTAAACTCTTCCTTCTAAATGATCCTAAAATAATTTATTCTACGTGTAGGACATTCTAATGGCGGCTGAACGTGCGGAATGGCGAGATATGCAGCGAACAGTTCAAGTACTCACTCAGGCCTTGCAGCAAGTGGCCCAAGGTGGAGCGGCAAATCATGGAGCTGGCGATCTTCACTGGAATTTCCGTGGGATAAATCCCCCACGTTTTGAAGGCTTGACCGACCCTGATGAAGCCGAGCACTGGTTGAAGGAGATGAGAGGATCTTCGAAGTGATGCAGTGCAGTGACCAGGAGCGTGTTCTTCTAATGACTTTCCAACTAGAACGTGATGTGAAAACATGGTGGGATGCAGTAAAGGTGACCCTCGGTGATAGGCAAATCTCTTGGAAGGAGTTTGAAGAATTCTTTAACAGTAAATACTTTTCCGACAGAGTCCAAGAAAAGAAAGCCGCTGAGTTTGCTACTCTGAAGTAGCGGAGTTTATCTGTGGCGGAGTATGAAGCTCAATTCTCTAGACTTTCTCATTACGCCACTCACTTGATTTCCACAGAAAAGATGAAGGTGAAGCGTTTTCTCAATGGGCTAAAATTGCATTACATCAACCAGTTGGCACTAATGGAGATTCAGACCTATGCAGAGATGGTGAGAAAAGCCCAAGTTTTAGAAGATACTTTGGAAATGACGGAGAAAATCCATGGGAAGAATGTCAAGAAAGAACAACCTACTGGTTCCGGGAGTGCTAAGCCCGGTTATAGCAAGAAGAGGCCCAATGGCGGGTCTGGTTCATGGAAGGGGAAATTACCAAAGAATGAAGACAAGAAGCATGGCCCTATTATTCCATTTAAGGGCGTATGCAAGTATTGTGACCATCCCGGTCACAAGATGGAAGAGTGTTGGCGCAAGCTGGGCGCCTGTTTAAGTTGTGGAAGTAGGGACCACCGCATCCCGGAGTGTCCTCTTTTATCTGAGCAAGCTACCCTGACCAAACCTCAAGGCAGCAAGAAACATCAGGGCAAGCTCTAGGCCCTACAGGAAGATGATGCAGGCACCGCCGAGGAGGGTGGACTCGTTGAAGGTACTCTTATTATTCATGATAAGCCAGCATTCGTTCTCTTTGATATTGGTGCCACTCATTCTTTTGTTTCTCAGAAGTTTGCTAAGTCTTTTGCTGTGAAGTCGATTTTGATGAATTCCCCATTAGAGATATCAACTCCTATTGGTTCCAGTTCAGCAATTAAGTATTTCTATCCTTCTAGTAAGGTTATGATTAATGAACAGAACTTGCCAGCTGATTTAGTTTGTATGGATATGAAAGATTATGATGTAATTCTAGGAGCAGATTGGTTGGCTAAGCATGAGGCCAATGTTCATTGTAGTTCCAGTTCCGTGTCTTTTTATAGACACCCGGGACTTTCTTTTATAGGGGTTAGGCACCATAAGTCTGTGCCACTTATTTCGGCCCTCCGAGTTGATAAGTTGATGAGGAGAGGATGTCAGGCTTTCCTAGCCTTTGTTTATGTGACCCCTGAGAAGAAGATTGAGATTCAGGACACTCCTATTGTCCGAGATTTTGAGGATGTTTTTCCTGAGGAATTGCCAGGACTTCCACCGGAAAGGGAAGTTATCTTTTCTATTGATTTAATTCCTGGCGTGACCCCTGTTTCTAAGGCTCCTTATCGTATGTCTCCTGCAGAGCTGAGGGAATTAAAGCAGCAATTAATGGAATTACTTGAGAAGGGGTTCATTCATCCAAGTACATCCCCGTGGGGAGCTCCAGTATTATTTGTCCGGAAGAAGGATGGCTCGATGAGATTGTGTATTGATTATCGACAATTGAATCAGCTAACTATCAAGAACAAGTACCCATTGCCGAGAATTGACGAATTATTTGATCAGATAGCAGGAGCTCAGTATTTTTCTAAGATTGATCTCCGATCAGGATACCATCAGTTGCGAATCAAGGATGAGGATATCTATAAAACAACATTTCATAGTAGGTATGGGCATTTTGAATTTGTGGTTATGCCTTTTGGACTAACGAATGCACCCACAGCTTTCATGTAGTTGATGAACAATGTGTTTCGGCCCTATATTGATCGATGGGTCATGGTGTTTATTGATGACATCTTGATTTATTTCAAGAGTGAGGAGGAGCATGCCGAACATCTGAGGATGGCGTTGTAATTATTGAGAGACCATCAGCTATACGCCAAGTTTAGTAAGTGTGAATTCTGGCTACAAGAGGTGTCCTTTTTAGGGCATATTATTACAAAGGAAGGTATTTCTGTTGACCCCTCGAAGGTAGAGGTAGTGAAGAATTGGGATAGGGCTGCTAGTGTGATTGAAGTTAGAAGTTTCCTAGGCCTAGCAGGTTATTATCGGAGGTTTATTAAGGATTTCTCCAAGATTGCGGTACCTTTAACAAGATTAACCCGCAAGGAGAACAAATTTGATTGCTCCGAGGATTACGAGAGAAGTTTTCAGACCTTGAAGGAATGTCTAACTACTGCCCCTATGTTGGCTTTACCATCAGGAGAAGAAGGTTTCGTGGTGTATACGGATGCTTCAGGCATTGGTCTAGGTTGTATGCTGATGCAGCATGGGAAAGTGATAGCCTATTCTTCCAGGCAATTGAGGAAGCATGAGGAGAACTATCATGTTCATGATTTGGAACTTGTAGCTGTAGTGTTTGCCTTGAAGATATGGAGGCACTACTTGTATAGAGAGACATTTATGGTGTTCTCAGATCATAAGAGTCTGAAGTATTTATTTTCTCAAAAGGAACTCAATATGAGGCAGAGGAGATGGCTCGAGTATTTAAAGGACTTTGACTTCTCTATAGAATACCATCCTGGAAAAGGGAATGTAGTAGCAGATGCCTTGAGTCGCAAGCCAATAGCTAAATTGTTACATCTTATGTTACAAGAATGGAGGCTATTAGAGCAGTTAGCTAGTTTGGATCTCAATGTTGACAAGGATCGGGTTACGATCGCTCAGATTCAACTCAGACCAGAATTGTTAATGGAAATCAAGACCTTGTAAGACAACGACCCAGAGTTGGTAGAGACCAAGGAGAATTTGAGTAGCAGACCTGATTTCATGGTGGCTGACGATGGCAGATTATTGTTTCAAGGAAGAACCTGTGTACCTGATGTAGCTGAAACAAAGAATAAAATTCTTTAAGAAGCTCATAGATCTAGATACACTATTCATCTTGGAGGTACTAAGATGTTTAAGGATTTGAAAAGATCCTTTTGGTGGCCGAATATGAAGAAGGAAATTGCAGAATTTGTGAGTAGATGCTTAGTGTGTCAGCAAGTCAAGGCTGAACATTTCAGACCTGTAGGAAAACTAAAACCACTTGATATACCTCAATGGAAGTGGGAAAGTATTGGTATGGACTTTATTATGGGTCTACCTAAGACTCGTAGTGGATTCGATGCAATATGGGTTATTGTTGTCAGATTGATGAAGTCTGCTCATTTCTTGTCCATTAAGTCTAAGTGGACGGTAGACATCTTGGCGGCTCTATATATGAAGGAAGTTGTAAGACTCCATGGTATTCCAGTCAGCATTGTGTCTGATAGAGATCCCAGATTCACGTCACATTTTGGGAAAGGTCTGCAAGAATCTCTCGGAATTCGTCTGAATTTCAGTACTGCTTTTCATCCACAAACAGACGGACAGACTGAAGGAACAAACCAGATAGTGGAAGATATGCTTAGAGCCTTCATGATTGATTTTGGAGATGGTTGGAGTGATCACTTGGCTTTGATTGAATTCGCCTACAATAACAGTTATCAGTCTAGCATTTAGATGGCTCCATTTGAAGCTTTGTATGGAAGAAGCTGTCGATCTCCATTTTGTTGGGATGAGGTAAGTGAGAAGCAATGGCTAAGACCAGATCTCATTTCTGAATCGTCAAAGAATATCCGTATTATTAGAGATCGGTTGCTAGTAGTACAATCAAGACAGAAGAGTTATGCCGATAACAGAAGGAGAGCCTCGGAGCTTCAGGTTGGTGAACATGTGTTTTTGAAGGTTTCTCCTATGAGAGGGATTCACAGGTTTGGTATTCAAGGCAAGTTGTGTCCAAGATATGTGGGTCCATTCGAAGTGCTGGAAAGAGTGGGGGAGGTGACTTATCGTTTAGCACTACCACCTCAGTTATCAGGAGTACACAATGTCTTCCATGTGTCTATGCTGCGAAAATATGTATATGACCCCACTCATGTCATTCAGCATGTGGATTTGGAACTGAAGGAAGATTTGACTTATGAAGAAAGACCAATCAAGATTCTGGATCGTAAGCAGCAGCATCTCAGAAGTCGTTCTATACCCATGGTTAAAGTTCAGTGGAGTCGGCGTGGAACCGAACAAGCTACTTGGGAATCTGAAGAAACCATGCGGAAGCAATATCTCGACTTATTCTAGGTGAGTTATCTCGCTCTCCATTCTATTTAGTTCAGTGAATTTGGAGGACCAAATTCCTTTAAGTGGGGGAGGGTGTAGCACCCCGATTTATTAAAGAATAAAAATTTTGAAAAAATTAATAAGAGATTCCTTAAGAAATAAGATAAGTCAAAATTCAACCATTTTATAAAAATATGGAAAAGTTAGAATCTCGTAGTAGATAAAACTCTTAGTAAAATTATTTTCTATGACCAGCCCAAATAAAATTTCTAACCAAGTCGAGTTAACAGATTAAGGCCCAAAACCACACTTAGCCTAATCGGACCGTAAAGCGTGAAATTTGAGCCCAATACCTGACCAATTAATCTAAAACCGGATGCAAATGAAAGGCTAAGATTAACTCTTTGTTTCCCCTCTAATTAATCTTCGAAACCCCAACCCTAGGAGGGGTATTTGGCGACGGAGTAGTGGATAGACTCGGTCTCGCACGAATCTTGCCCGTCCACGATGATAGGACTCTATCTTCGCGATTAGGACTCCCTAGACTCAATTGAACCTATAAAAATGACCCTTAGCAACCCTAGAATAGTTTAGTTGCTGTTGCGGCCGGAGAGGAGCTCGATCGAGGGAGAATTCCGGTGATCTTTGGCGGTGTGTACCTAGCGCGTCAACATCCCTCTTCTTCCTTCATCCTTCGAATAAGGTAGGTGATAGCAAGCCAAACCCTAACTGTGATGTATCAAAAGAAGCGTTGTTCTGTCCTCTTTCGATCGGTCTAGAAAGCCCCAATTTTAATTTAGTATCCTGTTAGTATTTCGAGGTTTAGTGGAAGCATGCTAGAACTAGGGTTAACATTGTTCCATCATGATTTACGTAGGGATTTCAAGCACTAAACACGAAATTGATCATGCTATCTTGTAAAACTTTTCATGCTCATTCTTTTGACTATAAAAGCTCTAATTTTTATGCTTTATACTCTTCGTATTTAGACATTCTTGCTAACCCTAGCCAACCCCGCCGGCAACGGATAAGACGAAGGGGTGGAGGGCTGGGTTGATTTATGCGGCCTCACGATAGACCGCCCATCCATGTCAGGCGGCTAGTTCCTGACCGTTCATGTATTGTACTTTTGATCGGTTTCGTAGTGTGCGCGGCATAACCCTAACCGCCCTGTCATTAGGCAGCCTGTTCCAGACCGTGCATGTTCCCCAGCGGCACATTACAGACCGCTCAACCCTGACAGGCCTTCTGACCTGGAAGGAGATGAACGGCCTGACGTGCGACCGCCGAGGCCGTGAGCGGCTCAGACAAAACCGCCCAATTGTACAGAACTGCTTGTTTTCCTTTTTAGCATGATTTAACTTAGTAGAATTATGGCTAATGATAGGTTAATAACCCATAAGAAAAAGGAACATATGTGAGAACAGATTTCATAATGTTTGACTATTCTTTCATCATAGCCTTAATTTATTTCAATATGTTAATTCAACCATGATTTCATGCTATTAGGATTGTTTGATAGTCGTTCTTCTCCGGTAGGATTGACTGACCGCCATACTGATTTCTGATGATTTGATAGCCTCATTTCCTCGTAATGATTGGGACTCTCTGCCGGATATTCCTTCCGTCGGACTAGGACCTTCATTACGGGACCTCCGTAAGCCCCCGCGAGCCTGGGATTCCCACTAGGGCGTTGGGCAGGTTGTACCACCAAGGCCTAAACCTGTGTGCGTGACCGAATCACTTGGATTATCGTGTTGTGAGTCACGGCTCAACTTGGACCCCCTGAGGTTTACACGGCCCAGAAGGGACCGTCTGACTCAATGGGCTGCCCATTAAGAACCGTGCAACTCTGGACAAGTGCCACTTACCTTGGTCGATTAACCTTGTTCTATCTTTGACCAAATCATGTTTCGATCGACCCGATAAGCCCTAGGCTGACCAGTGGACAATGGGCTGGGCCTGGTTCAGTTCTGCCCCACTTATGATAGCCCAAAGCCCAGTTGGGTAGATTTCTAAATCCTTGTGCTAAGTTCTGTTGAACAGACTAATTTGAACCGCCCATGTCATAGAGCGGATCTTATTGGACCGTCCATCTATTGAGCGGCCCCATAAGACCCGTTTATTTTGTTCTTGGGCTCCCAGCTCTGCTAGCCTTGAGCGGTCCATTATTGACCGTCCAATTCTTTGAACGGCTCGACATGGACCGTGTACCCTTGACTTCGGTGAGGCTGATCCTCAGCCCATTTATGTCCTGAACGGTCCAATATCGACCGTGTATGGTTTGAGCGGCCCAGTGTAAACCGCTTATCATCCAGAAGTGCTTTTCCGTGATTATTCGTGTTTGAACCCAATGACCTGATTGGTTCTTGATAACTTGATTTTTTGGTCAAATTATCTCATCAACTTATCCTTGGGATCCTCCGAGGTAAGTTATACCTTGACATTATTAGCCATTTAACTTGATTAATGTCTAGACATAACTTGGGATCTTGGATCCAACAAATCAATGCCAACGCATCATAAGGGCCAGGTCTGGTCCTGGGAGGAGCGCCCGAAAAGTACTTGTGCCCCGGGGAGTTTGAATGACATGGTGAGACATTGCACCGAGTGCATGACTAGCGTGATGTCTACGATAATAATCTAGTACTTGAATTTTTCTTGACTTGGTTAGTTCTTGCTTGATTGGCCACTTTCTAGTTATATCATGATCTTGCCTTCGTTCGATTATCTTGTTGTCATATTATCATTTCATTTCGTTCTTTTTTTTTGCGCTTAAAAATGCAATTTAATTGATTAATCACTTAAATTTTCCTGTTATTACCTATTGAGCGTTCGCTCACCCAGTTGTTCCCCCTTTTTAGGTAGCTCAGGAGAGGATTCACAGACTGATAGGGATGGGCAAGAGTGATGGCCTTGGAGCGAGCCAGTTTGAAGCCTGTGGATCTAGTCATAGTATTTATGTCTATTTATGTTGTGAGAGGATTGTAATTTGAATTCAGCAATGTAATAGTGTTAAGTGGATGTTGTCGAAAGATTGTTTTAGGGAGTTTATGTGATTGGAATCCGGATTATTTAATTGTTAGCTAATGAATGGAGTTGTGTGATGTTGATATCTTAGCTTTAGCACATCATGTCTATAAATCAACATATTATTATTATTACTTGTTTCTACTGCCAGTCCTGATATTCTACGTCGGGGCGTGACAGTTTTCCTTGACTCCTTCTTCCCATTGCTTCTTTCATTTTCACCTTAAATCTTGTGCCTCTGAACCTTCACTTTTCACCAAGCATTAAGTGAGGGGGAGTTGAGAATGTTTTTCATTCATCTATATAACCCTGGGTGAGTTCATTTGTATTACTCCTGGTTAAAGAAATGGTTTCTTGTTTATAATCCTCATCTTCGTGAATCATTGCTTTGAGTTCTACCTAATTTGCATTCATAATTGGATCGAAACATTTCTTAAGTCCTTGAAAATGATCTTTGCCCCTGTGTCTGAAAATTCACTGCAACTAGGCTCGTTGGCGTTTGAAATGATTGGCATGTATTGTCTTTAAACATGTTCCTTACTATTATCTATTAGAGAATACGCCCCCTTGATAGTTAGGTGCGATAGATAAACACAGATCCAGAGAGGGGGTGAATGGATCTTCTGAAGAGTTTTGACCAATTTAGAATTCATATGAAATGATAAGCACAAGATCAGTGGACAATTGCTCAAACATAAAAGATGCAAACCCAATTAAACTCTAGGACATGAATAATCTATTAGATCACGGTCCTAGCATGCATCTAGCGGAAGCAAGCAATCAAACAAACAACTGCACAAGGGATTTTTTAGGTGGTTCGGTCCACAGACCTACGTCCACCCCTCACTCCCAACCGGAGTGAGGCTTCCACTAGCAATCAGCTAGAAAGTAGACTCAGTCTGCAAACAAGTTGCTGCCACACAGCTTGACCAGGGGAACAACCTCCCCTCTTCCTCCAGACCGGAGGGACACCCCAAGTGACTCCCAGCCACTTGGAACCAGAGAGGGAACACGCAGGTAGCAACCACTACCTGCAACCGGAGTCAAGGACTCCCTTCCTCTGAAACCAGAGGGAACTCACAAGCGACACTCAGTCACTTGCAGACCGGAGACACAGTCTCCCTTCTCCTGAGTCCACAGGAGGAACCCGATCTCCAACCAGAGAATCAGAAGAACGATGTTCAGTTTGAAAAGAAAACAATAAAAGAAAATACAACAACTAAAAGCTGGAAATATAAAATCAAAATGTGGCTCTCGCAGGAGCTGGCTGGCCAGGATTTGATCCACGGTCTAGTAGAAACTGATCTTCAGTTGAAGCTTCTTTTACTCTGGCTCTCTCTTCTTCTCACTCTTCTTTTTCTTCTCTTTCGCAGGCTCTCTCGATCTCTCTTCTGCTCTCTGGCTCACTCTTCTTCTTTCTTCTTTCTTCTTCTACTGCTCACTGCCTCTCTACTTCTCTGTAGCTCTTTTCTTCTATCTCGATCACTCTCTTGCTCTCTTGATCACTTCTGCATGTTCACTCTCTCCTTTTTCGATCTTGATCAATCTTCACCAGATGGAGGAGGCTTCATATTTATAGCAGCACCAATTAGGTCGTTGTCCTCGGATCACGTGCCAGGTGCCAACCTCGGATCACATGCCACTTATCAGCTTCTCGAAGGATGTACCTGTCAAGTAGTCATAAGAAGATATCAGATGGATGTACAGACTTGGTTCAGGCTGTTAACAAAGTGTGTACAGGCATGATGCAGCTTGAGTGTATAGACTTGAAGGGTGATAACGAGTGTATAGAGTTGAAGCCTTGGAAACGAGTGTATAGACTTCGTCTTGAAGGAGATGCAGACGTGCACTGAAGTGTGTAGACTTGAAGCCCTTCAAGCGACCTCAGTGTACAGACTTGCGTGGGTAAGATGCATGAACAAGCCATAGCCAGTGTATAGACTTAACCGATGCATGAATAGTGCGCCGATGAATATACTTAGAGAACTGATGCATGAACAGTGCGCCGATGTATAGACTCTGATGTAAAGACTTGAGTTACACAAGCAGTGTATAGACTTCACGATGCTCACCCATATCTAATGTATAGACTTACCCCTTGAAGATGTACAGACATTGAATGCTTACATGCAGACACGACGTATAGACTTGGTTAAGACTGTCTAGACTCTGCATGCGAGCTATGGCGATGTATAGACTTCCTAACAAGGCGTTGTGCAGACTTAACAATGCACAATGTATAGACTTCAAATTAAAGGAGACGGTGGATGTACATACTTTAAGTTCAACTGAGACGGTGCATGAATATACTTGACACTGTATAGGCTGTACAGACTTGGAAAGCTTGAAGGCGATGTATAGACTTGGTAAGGCTTCAAAGCACAAGACACTTGGCCAATGTACAGACTTGGAAAGCTTGAGCCAATGTGCAGACTTGAAACAAGTGAACATAGCGATGTGTAGACTTGGCCAATGTACAGACTTGAAGCGAAGACCAATGTGTAGACTTCAAAGCAGATGCCAAGGCTGTACACACTTGAAGAGACACAAGGTGAGCCAGAGCTGGCTGTACAGACTTGATAGCGTGAGATGCTGGAAGAGACGATCGGATGTACAGACTTTGAAGATGTGGGCGAGACAATGTATAGACATGGTGCAGCTTCAAAGCACAATGTGTAGACTTTACCAGTGTATAGACTTGAGGTTCTGAACGTAGGTAAAGACTGGGAATGTATAGACTTGTCGAATGGCTTGAAACACAGACACGCTGCCAATGTATGGACTCAGATGCCCAAAGGCAATGTGTAGACTTCAACTAAGCAAGCTACAATGCAATGTATGGACTTGATGAACGATGCAAAAAGCTCTGTACAGACATGATGCAAACTGGATGTGTAGACTTTGTAGCATGCAATGTATAGACTTCAACTAAGCGTGAAGCACAGACAATGTATAGACTCTACGAGCAAGAGGCAATGCTGACTGATGTATAGACTTGCTAAGTGATGCACATGTGATGATGAACAGACGATGTATAGACTTGTTAATGCACTGTTGCATGATGTACAGATAACATGAGACGTTGCATAGACTATGTATAGACTTATTAATGCACTGATGCAAGGCAATCTGATGTGTAGACTTTCTCAACATAGTGGCATGCAACTAAACGATGTGTAGACTTCAGAAATGCATAGAGACGCTACAGCGTGACAGTGTCGACGCAGCAGTTCACCCTAATGTGAAGTTAGATCTGGGTCAGTTCAGTGGGTCGACGCAGTGACCCCATGCGTCAACGCATCCAGCCTTATCTTTAAAGCCATCTGAGGCATTTCAAGGCTGCGTCAACCTCGTGGACCCAATGGGTTGACGCCATCTGAACTACTTACGAGATGTATAGACCTGATAAATGACAGAATGCAATGCTGTATGAACTGAATGTCTGCTAATGCAAGATAGCACATTCATATGCCCAAAGCAGAAATATAATTCAGACACAGATTCATGATATGCAAAGCCACAGATTCATGATATGCAAAGCTGTAGAACTGACATGATATATGCCCATAGCAAGACAGTCAATCAGATGTTCAGATATGCTATCATCAAAATCATAGAGTTGAAAAACATGTCACAGATGATCAGATAACTCATAGTATTTGCTATCATCAAAATCACAGGGGCACAACACCCCTAAAAACCATGCTACTATAATTTTAGAGCAATGACCTCTCTTCAGAGAAATTAGATCATCCATCAATCAAATGAAGGCTCATCTAGTCATGATGAGGAAAGTCACCTCTATTCAAAAGAATTCAGAAAGATAAGTTACACTGAGTAACCAGGGACTCTGGCGTCTAAACAACGTGTTTCCTTGAGTCAAAAAGTGAATGCTATATCGGACTGTTTAATTCATTTAAAAAAAATGGTTTGCGGTTGACTCTACAACTTGATTCAAAACAAAAAGGGTTATTGTTTACTTTCAATACTTGCGTATCTTCTTTTTCCAATCATGCCAAATGAATGTGATGAGTAAGTCAAATGGGCTTGGTTCCATTCTCTTAACTTTCTCAAATGTTTAAGTCATATTATTTGTTGCAAAAATGGTTTTTCTCAAACTTTCATTACTCAAAAATGAGCTTCTAAGCTTTAACCATCTGAACTTAACATAGGGGTATATATGTCATTTCTTACTTCAGGGTTGTTATTTTAAAACTAAAAAATTCTTAACTTTCCCTATTTCACTCGACGGTGAAAATCCATCTTTACCATTTGTCATTTTCTAACCCTATTCACTCCTACTTACGCTCTCCCGCGAATCTGCACATCCACCGTGGAGGTTGACACCTTCGCTCCTTCTCCGTTCCCTCGTGCACGATAACTCTCGCACTCCCTCCGTCTCCTCTCCTTCCTTCCGTCCACTCTTCATGGCTCCACCGGTCACCCGCGGCAAGAAGAAAGACGCGGCTTCCTCCAAGAAGGCCGCTGCCTGAAAAGACCACTCAGAAGGGTGATCCAAGAGTATTGAGGACCGCCCAACTGCAGAACTAGCCAGGAGAAGGGCTGTCGAGGCCCAGGGGTCCAACACAGATAAGGGTTCGCCACCGCAACCAAAGCCCAAGCGGCCACAGCTATCAGCCACAGAAAAAAGGAAGGCCAAAGCTCAGTCAGTCCCTCCGGAGCCCAGCATTTCTGCCTCCGTCAGGGAAGAAGACAGTGATCCCACCAGGATTATCTTCCCTAGGTATGTGGATTTTTATGATCACAAGATGCTTGAGAATTTTCTTGAACTGCTACCGTTGTTTGAGTTCCAAGGATGGCGACGGTTTATGTTCGATCACAGAGTGTACTACCCTTTTTTGGTTCAGCAGTTCTACAAGAACATATTTTTTGATGAAAACAAGAAAGTCCTTCGGACTGAAGTCAAGGGGGTTTCCTTCAAGCTCACAACAAAACTTCTTCACAGAGCCTTACACATACCCCGGGATGGGGAAATAGAATCTGAGGTTCAGATTGATCTGTCTGCAGCTTACACCCTCCTTATAGGAAAGCCTCGAGACCCTCAGGATGCTACTCAACTACTTGTCAAATACTTTGACACAAACTGGTTTCTCCCCTTACAGCGTCTTCTGCATCACATTTTCACTACCATGATTACCCCACAAGGGGTGGCAGAAGTAGACTTACAGAGACCCAGAGGTTCCTATTTTACTGCTTGTTCAATAATTACCATGTTTGTTTACCTGAGATCATGCTCTAAATCATGGAAAGTTGCACTTGCAACCAGCGCAGCCTACCTTATGATGTCCACCTCACTGCTATTTTTCAGAAGGTTGGTATCTCTCTTCAAAATGAAAAGTCCATACCAATCCCCAGAAGTAATGTCTACAGCATGAGATTCATAGAAAACTACATGCACTTCAAAAAGGAAGGTGACAAAATGGTCAGGAATCTACCTCAACATCTACCTGACCCTCCAGAACAGCTTGCTCCACAAGCACAGCCTGCACAGGCACAGCATGCACAGGCACTACCAGCATAGGATCAGCCAGCTTCAGATGCACAGTTCGATCAGCATGAAGACATGTTTCATGCAGATATTCACTTTGAGCAGGCCCCTCAGCAGCAACAGTTTACAGATCCCATGGACCAGCCTGGGATGATGATGGCTTTTGGCATCCAACCACCACTGTCTCTAGACACCGAGCCTTAAGTGTTTAGTGGAAGGGATGCACCTCTTGAATTTCATACCAAGGCATCCACCTCGAAAGGTCCTACTTTTGGTGCCACTGGCAGTCTTATGGATATTCACTCTACACTTATTCAATTCCTCACCACTCAATTTGGGAGTATGAATTCCTCCTTTCGTCAACTCAGTCTGCAGGTGGATAGAATAGAAGCCAGACAACTCCACTTTGAGCAAGTCCAAACCAGCAGATGAGAGAAATTTGTGCACGACAAACATAAGTTAGATGAAAGGATGAAAAGCTTCATGAACTCTTTGATAAATGTGTGTGAACGAGCAGGCAGAATATTGAAAAGACTACGAGAGATCCACACTGAAACCCAGGAGAAAACTACTGAAATGGTCATGCATGCCTATGACATCCGAGAAGATCAAGGTAATCTCAACATTAAGTGTGCCAAACTGATGGAGTCATCCAATCAGCTAGCTGAACAAGTGGCTAGCGCCACTACATCCATTAGAGCACAAGCGGCTAGCACAACTACATCCATCCGAGCACATGTGACCGCAGAGATCAACAGATCTCTTGATGCCACCTCCAATCTGGAGAGAACCATCAATTCCACTACTTCTCGCTTAGTGGATGCCTCCCAAAGGTTGAAAGAGAAAATGTATTTTGACACCAATAAGCTACTTGATGCCTCCTCCCTGCTTGTCGACATAGTTCATACTGACACAGCTAGAGCAGTCCATAGCACCACCAAAGCTGAGGCCAAGATGGACGTCGTGTACAAGAAACTGGATATGGTTGGTACTAAAATCTTGGAGCTCATTTGTCAGCATAAAGCTCAACTCCAACTAGCCCTGCAGGACACAGGTGATGAATGGTGTCCTTCTCCTCAAACAGAAGCCAACTCTTCTCGTTTTCCACCACAAGGCTCCCAACAGAGGGCTGACACAGAATACATTTGTGAGATGATGTATAACTGGCTCAAGGACATCAAAGAAAACGTCCAGAACTTACACCGTTTTGTCAGCCAAAGGTATGAGTAGTTAAATCACAGGATTGACTCTCTAGAGATAGCCATCTGCTACCTGCAACATGACTTCCAAGAGGCACAGATCCTTCATCTTACCAGTACCAACTCCATGCCTCCACCAGAGCAGCCTCCTCCTTCACCCCCTCCTTGCTGATGACAAAGGGGGAGAAGTACTGAAGATGGTCCTTCTGAGAAGACAAGCATCATCAAGCATCTAGCATGTAGTTAGCTTTTTCATTTAGATTTTGCATGTAGATTTGCAGTGTAACTGCTTGAACACACATCCTTGCTTGATCTGTATAAAACTATGGTTGATTAATGAATCAAGCCTTTTTGTTGTTGTTGCTGAATATGCTATATGTTGAAAAATGCTAACATTCAGTGGTTGTGTGAATGGATGAATTTTTCTTGGGTAATGGCTCCTCAAACCAATTTGATTGTATTGCTATATGCATGCTTGGACATAATGATTCATGGTTGTCATCATCAAAAAGGGGGACAATGTTGTGACCCCTAGTTTTGATGATAACAAATCATAAATCATTAGTAGATATTTGAGAAATATCTAACTTATTTTGGTTTGATAAATTGACTAAACTAGTGCAGAAGAATCTCTCAAAGTGACATCTCGACACTGCCTAATGATGTCTCGACACATCTGGAAAAGAAAGTGTTGATTCTTTCAACGTTTGAGCTCTAGCATAAAAGAATGTGTCAACACATCCAACCCATGTCTCGACACATCAATAAGAAATCAAACTGAAGCCGTTCTATCTAAGCATCTGGATTCACCGAGGTCTGTGCATATCTTGTGTCTTCGTTTGTGTGTTCACACAACTAAGGTCGGTGCAGTTTTTTATCTACAGCATATGCATTCGGTGCATGTTTTGGCCAAGCAAATATAAGGTCGGTGCATATGGTAGGTCGGTGCATGTTCCTGTGTATGCACGTCCATACCAAGGTTAGTTTATTCATACACTCGGTGCATGTTTAGGTCCGTGCATATTACTGTTTAAGGTTTGTGGACACTAGCAAGTCGGTGCACATCTTGCATGTAGCCATATAACATCTGTGCATGTTCTGCATTATGCTTGCACATAGGCTGTGCATTCCACTATAGCAGTCAGTGCATGTTTCTATAGAACACACACGTAGTCGGTGCACAAATAAGGTCGGTGCAAGTCCTTGTTACAACAACTCTGCACACGACTCAAATGTCCCGACACACTGGTGTAAAGTGTCGACACCAGAACGATTCTTCAGGGCTTTCAATGGGATGTCTCGACACACTATAAGGAATGTGTCGACACACTCTTGTTCTACCTGAACGGATCTGAATCCAACGGAAGCTATCTTCAAGATCCGGAACTTAATCCAGAGGATCCGTTTGCTCTGGTAAAACCCGTCAAAATGCTTCTGTGTCAGAAGACTGTGTTTTGGCGGAGATATCCTCTCAAGAAGATCGTACCTTTACTGCTATCGTCTCCTACCTACCCACATTCATGCAGACTTGACAAAATAGAAGTCAACTGTGCAAATGGAGGCAGATCAAATAATGTGGATGTGACATTCTGGGTGTTGCTTGAAAAGCGGACAACGTTGGTGTCGCCCTAGGACACCAATATATGAGGAGCATGAGCTCCAGTTCGATAGCAGGCAAGCATGTGGAAAAACGAAAAAGGTGGAAGACTTGCTGAGGAAGCCAGCCTCCTTCCTGATGCTGCTGGTATGAGCACTTGAAGAATAAGATGATCCTCTTCCTCACAATGGGAGATCTTCTTACAAACAGAAGGGTTTCGTGAAGCTCCATCCAGATCTCTTAAAAAGCTTGAAGCTTGATAAACCTTCTTCCTCTAGGGTGGTGGTGAAGATCCAGGAAGAAGAAGAAGAAAGCCAAGGTCCCTTCAAGCTCTTTCCCAGATAGGAGACTTTCCTTTCATTGTGTTTTACTACGATACTTTGTCTGGCAGTTCCATTTTCAGTTTGCTTTTCTTCAAAACAAACTCCATAGCACTTGATCCCTACCTGCGTGTAGGAAGACAGACGGTGTTGACACTTGTCTGTGTTTTGGGTTGTGATACCTCAAGCTGTATGGCAGCGGAGTGTGAGAGTATTTCTCACGGTTAGAAGCTTTGAATCAGCGGAGTGTGAGAGCGTTTCTCACGGTTAGAAGCTGTGAATCAGCGGGTGTGCGTTGGCACCAGTGAAGCCTCACCGTAATGTGTGAGGGTGGACGTAGGTCTCTAGATTGAGATCGAACCACCTTAAAAGATCTTATCTTGTGGATTATCTCTCTCCTGTTCCAACGGTAGAAGCTTGATAGGACTGTTTCCTAATATCATGTGTGTTTCTAGCTTCTTAGCTATTAACTAATATCTATCTCATTATCAATTGTGTTTGATCTAATTTTTATTTTCGTAAAGAAGGGCAAAAAGGGACTGATCTATTCATCCCTCCCCTCTAGATCTGCCTATCACCACTCAACAACTGGGGCATTTACATCTAACAAATGTGATTCCTCATGTAAAAAGGTGTTAGTTGAACTTGACTGTCAGTTCGGCCACTGTGAAAATCAGAGGTGCATGATCAAGTAAGTTCTCACAATTCCAGCTTGTTTGGCTTCAATACTCATGGTAGTTAATCCTGAAAGGTCACTGGATCTCAATGAGTTAGATTGAACGGGGATTTTCCAAGACTTCAGTTCACTTTTGTGCATCAGCTCTAGTAATCTTGAGTGAGCACTTTCTTGTTAGTTGCTTGAATTCTAATACTTCTAAAATTGCATGTGGTCTTCAACAAAATTTAATTTTCACTCATGTTAGGGACCTTCCGTGGATGGCTAGGGAGGCGTTTAAGATGGATAAAGTTGGGCTGCCCACCTTCCGCAATTGTAATTAGTCCAGTGGGCATCCCATTTATAGTTTTTTGTTCTTCTTTCCCTCTTTCTGTTCCCACAGGGGTATGCCCCGTTGATTATGTAATCATTCTTTTATATTAATAAATCCCAGGGCCATAAATTCAGTTTGGGGGAGTGATGCCCTCTTCTCAGGGGAGGATGCACTCAACCAGTTGCTGATCCTATCGGTCAGTTTTTGCCAAAAAAAAACTTCTAAAAGTACTTATTTTTAATCCATCAGTTCATACTCTACCACCATGACATGATTGTGTGCTGGGAGATATCTATTTTTGGAGCTGATCTGGTCATTTCCTCCAATGTGTCTTAGTCTTGAATCTCTCTTCTGAGATTTTCTCCACATGTCATACTCTACACTGCTCTTTCTACATCACCCCTCATGTTTTGTTGATGTCAAAGGGGGGAGAGAGAGTTTGTTTGATGAGTCATCATTTGTATGTAAAAGGGGGAGTCAGCCTTCATTACCTGTTGTCTGCATGTGCTCATTATATATCATGTTGAGTGATTCATGTTGTTGACATAGTCCTTCATGTATTCATGTTGTGCTTCATGATAGTTATTTTCAAATTTGTACAATTGTGCGCTGCATGCCAAAATTTGCTTCAAAACTGTGAGCATAATGACTCATAGTTTCCATAATCAAAATGGGGGAGAATGTTGTATAAATGATATTTTGATGATATCTCACTATAAGTCATTGGCCAATTAATTTAGAATCTCATGCAATATCTTTTCATTGGCTAGGTATGAAGAAGTCAAATAAAGCTTAAAGGCGGCGTCGACCCCACCATAGGATGCGTCAACGCATTTGATCTCAAGAAGAAGAAAAAAATTCAATCGGGTCTTCAGCTGCGTCGACCCCATCAACTCAGGGCGTCGATGCAAGGCTCTTCCAAAGAGCATTATAAATGCATCTCTAAACAGATGCGTCAACGCACCTTGAAAGTGGCGTCGACTCCACAAGAACCTCCAGCAACCCCTCAAGCAAGTCTTCATAGCTGCGTTGACGCAGGTAGTGTGATGCGTCAACCCCACTAGCTTTAGTACCAAGATGACAGGCTAACATCGTAGGATGCGTGTAACGCCTCGAGATCTGATTCCCAATTTTGGGCATTTTTTTCTTTTTCCATCGGACCTCGAACCATTACGTCGTACGTATCGCGGAAGCACAAATATATATATATATATATATATATATATATATTCACATGAGAGAGAGAGAGAGAAACCATAATTACATGAAATGTAAATAGCATCTCAACCATTCATAATCCAAAAGCACATGTCCATTATTCAAAAACATATAAGTCCTTACATGATCACCAATCTACAATCTACCTATAATATGAAAGATAAATATCTAAAGTCTACCCTGATGAAGGGGAACGAGAACTACTCCTCGGCCACAGCCTCCACCTCGACCTCTTCTACAGCGTCCCCTGAAAACGTGTGTCACAAGGGGATGAGTGTTAAGCTCAGTAGGCAGCCTAATCAAATAGGGGTCAACTCGCATTCATATATAACCAATTCACATATGTATATAATTCAAATGTTAACAATAAAAGAGTACAAAAGACCCATATAACCCTTCTAGAATCCTCCAAGGTGACCCACATAAAGGTCTAGCAAAAACCTAGGAATCGGTCGACTGAACTAGGCCATCGGTCGACTGACCTGTAACAAGTTACAGACCGGCCAACACTGGCAATTTCGGTCAACTGAAATGCCCATGTCGGTCGACTGAACCCTGCTACCATTCTAGAAAGCAAGTAGTTTAGTCCCATAAATGTAAGTCCAATGGATGCATGAGAGGGTTAGTTGATAAACCAATATGAAAGCTCAATACAACTCCCTGCCACCAAGGTCCCCATGAAGTTTAGTTATCATATGCAAAACGCACACCGAATATCAAAAGTCATTCATTCTTAGTTGCTTAAAAGTAATCATATGTGAAAATACATGTTATTATCTAACATATAAAATACTCATGCACGCACAAATTTCACAATGAATGATTAGTTGCTCATCTTCACATTTTCATGAGTTACCTATTTTTACGTTATTCATGGAACCAAACAGCTGCCGCAAACACAGGAGGCCCACACACACACAAATGAATGAAAGAGTACTGCGCAGACCCGAGAGCAAACTCCCACCTAGACTCCTACCGCACGGGGCGTTACGTATCGCCGTCCCACGGGTTCTGTGGCCTTACGTATCGCTGTCCCACAGAACGGACCAGCCGAATCATTGGATTTCAACCAAGGCGTTACGTATCCCCGTCCCTTGGGTTCTTTTACTTCTGCGGCGTTACGTATCACCGTCCCACAGAAAGGACCGAAGTCCAACCTCACAGAATGCTGCTGTTTTCCATTCATAACATTCACATCGTATACGTATTCACATTCATATTCATATTACAATATTCATATCATACTTTAATCTTATCTTATCATAACATAAGCATGCTTCCATATGGTTAAAGTGGGCTAATCATAGTCATAAGTTTACTATTGTGGAACATAACATGATTAGGTTACCAACAAGGTTTCTGTATAAAAGAAAATAGATTTATGTCTAGGTTACACATGCATAGAAAACAATTCATAACTATAAGTACATAATTTTCATGAGCACAAAATTTTTATAGTGAGATACTAACTTAGTCTTCTATCATTTTCTAATTTTTCAGATTTTTATGAATTAGAATGGCTTTTCAAAACTCTCTTTTTCTAAGTTTCTGGAAATTGGGACAGAGCTCCAGGTGTGTTGACACAGTCCAAGACTGTGTCGACATAGCCTTGCAGATTTCAAAGGGGTGCATCGACCCAGCTAGGGGCTACATCGATGCAGTCAATCCTTTGAAGGAGGATGCATTGAGGCAGTCAACACTCTGAAGTGGCTGCGTCGATGCAGCCAAGAGCTGCGTCTACGCAGTCAGTGGAGAGACTCTGATTTTTAATAAAACCTCAGAGGAACCTCACGAAAGCACGTAATTTGATGGAAAAATTAGAAAATAAACATTGTAGTCGATCCCACATACCCTTAGTCCCTCTTTAACGTATAGAAACTATTTGGAAATCGTTCTAATGCATCGTTGACCCCTAAGATTTGAGGATAGGTGCCTACCTTTCAAAGTGTTAAACCAACGATCCGGGGATGAGATCAACACCCCAGATCCTCCCAAAGCTTTTCCCTTTGTCCTAGGACACTCTAGGATCGTCCTCCACACGCCGGATCGTCCTCCCCCCGCAGAGTCATGGTCCCTCACCCTTTCTCACTCAAGAAGGATAGTAAAGGATGGAGAGTTGAAGAGAATGGTTGCTAAAGGCTTGCTACCCATGAAACCCACCTTCTTATATAGATTTCAGGCCTTCCAAGGGTTTGCCCACGTTCCACAAGGTTTAATGTCGCTCCCAAGGTTGCTGGTTGAAGAGAAGTTAATGCCATGCACCCCTTCGGGTTTGAACAGACATGACCCTTCGTCCATCGGTCATAAATGCGGGTTGACGAGCTCCTTTGTTGAGATATGGGTTGGGATGTCTTCAGATGAAGTCGAGAGGACTTCCAGATCTAACCTTGAGATATGATTTCATCAAATATCATCAACCGTAGCTCAAGTTATGATTTTCCTAAGATTAACATTTATTCTCCCTTGTTCTAGTCTTGACCTTTCGGTAGCCTAAGGTAATTCGAGTATAACTCTAGTATCCAGGTAGAATTTGGCCTCGCCCTTAACATAGAAGATGTAACCAACATCCCATTAGAGATTATGCCCTTGATTTTAGGTCATTTGATTGTCTACAAGCAAAGTTATGAATTTCTAATTATTTACGCATGAATTCTCTCAACAGTCACACCTATCTATGACAGCTGGTGACAAGGGGCTTAGAACCTCATGTTCTGGTGCGAATTGGGGTTTCATCTCAACGGAAGAGTTCGGGTTAAGGGCCCAAGCTTTCTAATGAACCTAGTTTCATCCCATTTAGGCAACTATGGGCCAAGATATCCTTATTTCAACAGATGACAATATTTTCTGTAACTATTTCGACCTATTATCATAAACTCCATCTTATCCCCTATTAGGCCTATTTTTCGAAAGTCATAATCTTCATCCAAGTTGTTCCTTACCTAATGGCCATCTCATGGGCTTTGGTTTCACCTAATTCCTACCTTTCGAGGTTGAGTTATGAATTCCTTAAGGATTCTTCAATATTCTGTTTAGATTTCTAGTTCATTGTGTTAATGGGTTTGAATTGTACCCAATTGGGCTAGTGCCCAAATTGGTGGTCCTAGCAATGCGTCGACCCTACTTCTTCAGGGCGTCGACGCACGGGGGTCTTGCAGAAGCCATTTAAAGGCTCATTTTCAACAGCCGCGTAGACGCATGGGTGATGCTGCATCGATGCACTCAAAGTCCCTCTAATTTATTCTGTTTGAACTGTAGATTTTGAAGACCATCCAGGAACCAAAAATAGCAATCGCAAACCTCCAAAAACATAGCTTTTGAGGTGTGGAAAAGGTTTTTAGGGCAATCAACTATCCTTGTCATCATTGGGTTAATATAACCATCTTTTTGGTCAATGGATCTGTCAGTTTACAAATGGGGGAAAGGTAACCTTTCACGACAATCTACTTTTTGCATCCAACCAATCAGAGGTGTTGTCCAGAAGATCCGCCAAGACAGAAGGACATCCTTCCTTCTGCCAACCAATGAGAAAAAGATACTGCAGGTTTGAATTATTTGAAGAACTCTTATTTTTCTCCAGCCAATCTAGTGGCAGGACCTTGGAGGGAAACGATCTGCTGCTTGAGCCTATAAATTGGACGCCCCTCCTTTGCATGTTGGAGCTGCTGCAATGTTGCTGCTGCCATTGATATTTCTGGGGTGCCTGAGAGAAGTGCAAAAAGTGAGAAAGAAAAGAGAAAAAGAAGGAGCATCGGTCCTAAACTCCCTGCACAAGAACGTGAGAACAAGAGAGGAGGAAGAAAGGGCCATTCCAGCCAGCCAGCCACGATATCTCTAGAAGAGTGATTCTCATTGTTGCTCTTACTGAACCTTTTGTTCTGTAGTAGCAGTTTTATGTCCTTCTTTGTGTTTGCGTTTTTCTTTTGAGGTTTCCTTTTTACTTCTACTTCTTTGTGTGTGGGGCGTCGTCCCTGTTGTGAAGCTGTGAATCAGTGGTGTCAAGCTGTTAGTCAGCGGTTAAGCTATGTATCAGCAGTGTTTCAAGCTGTTTGTCAGTAGGTAGCCTCAACGGGTTGGTAAGGGTGGACGTAGGTGTGCTAGGTAGCAGCCGAACCACCTTAAAAAATCTTTGGTGTTGTGGTTTGTTTGGGAGCACTCCATTTCTTTTGTCTCCTTCATAGGTGCTTTGTCTTGATTGAGCTTCCTCGCAGCATTGTGTCTTTGTGATTTCTTGAACTAGAGTAGAACCGGGTTTGAAACTTCATTACACTGCCTGACTATTTCTTGCTGGTTTTGCATTGCATCAAAACATTAGGTGGAGGATCTATTCACCCCCCTTTAGATCCTCTCACACCATCCAATAGTGTCCGATTTGGATTCCGTCAGCTCTCACAAATCGCTTTCACCACCCAGGTTATGTTGGAACGATCAGCACATCGATCAGACTGATATTTTAGATTTTGGACTCCCGAACTCAATTTCTTGTCTACATTTTAAACTAAATATATTTAGAGAATACTTTTTTGAGCACCGAGCCCAAACCGGGTATCCAATTTAGATTCCGTTAGCTCTCACAAGTCACTCTCACCACCTAGGTTATGTTGGAACGATCGGCACACAGATCAGACTAGTATTCTAGATTTTGGACCCCCGAACCTAACTTCTTTAATTTTAAACTAAGTGCATTTAGAGAATGCTCTTTTGAGCACCGAGTCCAAACTGGGTGTCCGATTTGGATTCTGTCAGCTCTCACAAATCGTTCTCACCACCCAAATTATGTTAGAATGATCAGCACGCCGATCAAACTAGTATTTTTGATTTTGGACTCCCAAACTCAATTTCTTATCTACATTTTAAACTAAATGCATTTAGAGAATGTACCTTTGAGCGCCGAGCCCAAACTGGGTATCCGATTTGGATTCCGTTCGCTCTCACCACCTAGGTCATGTTGGAACGATCGGCACAGAGATTAGACTAGTATTTTAGATTTTGGACCCCCGAACCTAACTTCTTTAATTTTAAACTAAGTGAATTTTGAGAATGCCCTTTCAAGTGCTGAGCCCAAACCGGGTATCCGATTTAGATTCCATTTGCTCTCACAAGTCATTCTCATCACCCAAGTCGTGTTGAAATGATCGACACACAGATCAGGCTAGTATTTTAGATTTTAGACCCCTAAATTCAACGTCTTTAATTTTAAACTAAGTGCATTTAGAGCATACTATTTTGAGCGCCACGCGCAAATCAGATATCCGATTTAGATTCTGTCTGCTCTCACAAGTCACTCTCACCACCCAGGTCTTGTTAGAATTATCGACACACCGATCAAACTAGTATTTTAGATTTTAGACCCTCGAGCCAAATTTCTTATCTGTATTTTAAACAAGTACATTTAGAGATTACTCTTTTGAGCGTCGAGTCCAAACCAGGTATCCGATTTGGATTCCATCACCTCTCAGAAGTCACTCTCACCACCCAGGTCGTGTTGGAATGATCGGCATGTCGATTAGGCTGGTATTTTGGATTTTGGACCCCTCAACCCCAGTTATCTGAATTGTTTTAAACAATGTTACTTTTGAAAACTAATTTAATTCTGAATTGAGGAATTTTAGTGCCGACCCCAAATCGAGTATCCAATTTAGATTCCGTCAGCTCTCCCAAGTCACTCTCACCACCCAGGTAGCATTATAATTATCGACACACCAATCAGACCAGTATTTTAGATTTTGGTCCCTTGAGCTCTAGTTATCTAATTTTTTTAAAACAAAGTTAGTTTTGAA
Organism: Amorphophallus konjac; assembly: GCA_022559845.1. Lineage (NCBI taxonomy): Eukaryota > Viridiplantae > Streptophyta > Magnoliopsida > Alismatales > Araceae > Amorphophallus > Amorphophallus konjac. The sequence goes on from CM040122.1 coordinate 100,555,856, forward strand.
AACTAACTTTGTTCTTAATTGAGTAATTTTAGCGGCGTGTCCATATTTGGTATCCGATTTGGATTTCGCCAGCTCTCTCAAGTCACTCTCACCACTCAGGTCGTAGTGGATTGATCGGCACGCCGATCAGACCGGTATTTTAGATTTTAGACCCCTGAATCCCAGTTATATGAATTGTTTTAAATAAAGTTAGTTTTGAAAACTTAGTTCTAAATTGAGTAATTTTAGTTTCGAGCCCATACCGGATATCTGATTTGGATTCTGTCAGCTTTCCCAAGTTACTCTCACCACCCAGGTTGCGTTGGAATGATCGGCACGTCGATCACGCTGATATTTTAGATTTTGGACCCCCAAACCCTAGTTATCTGAAATATTTTAAACAAAATTAGTTTTGAAAACCAACTTAGTTCTGAATTGAGTAATTTTAACGTCGAGCCCAAACTGGGTATGCGATTTGGATTCCGTCAGCTCTCCCAAGTCACTCTCACCACCCAGGGTCTGGTTGGATATTAATACATTTTCATGGTAGTTTCTTTGAATTAAATAGCAATATTATAACTCTAAATTCTGTGAAAATAAAAATTTAACAAACACTCACCCGAGGGGGCTGTGTCGTGGTCGAGGATGGTCTATGAGGGAAAAGCCCCACCTGGGAGAGGAGGTTAGTGAGTGCCTGCGTAATGCGTGCCTCCTGGCTTGACATCTCCGCCCTCATCTGTCGCTGGAAATCAGACATCTCCGCTCGGACGATGTCTCTGACGTTGCTCGGAGAAGTACTAGGGTCTGGTGGGCGAGTACTGAAGGCACTACTACTGGTCGGGGTAGTGCCTAAACTCACACACGATGATATCACATTGCTACTCTCCAGGCTCTGCCCAAAACCATATAGCTGGCCTTTCTTTGGTACGCCAACTATTGCCATCCACACTGTCGGATCTAACTCCAGCTGTTGCGCCCCCCTTCCCGTACTTCTCCGTCACATGTCTGCTATATGCTTCCAACAAATTGAATCAAAAAGCTTGTAAATTTCATATGAATCAATCATATTTAAATGAAAAGAAAATCTTGCATATGTATATAAACTTACTGCTGCTGAGCGGGCTCTCTCACTGATGAACTGATTCATCCCCTTCTTTTTGTGTGTTTAGTCAAACACCTCTAGGAACGACGGAGCACGATTGAGCTCCACCGCTTATTTTACAAATCATAGAAAGAAAATGTCATATATATGAATAAAAAATAAGAAGATAGATTGAAATATTACTTACCAATTTTTATTAGTGGGTTGGGAAAAAGACAGATCCACTCGTATGCACATTGGCATCTAGTTGTGATGCCCTATTTGCCGACACTTTTTGGGACTTTTCATCCACCTTGGATTGGCCCATTTGTCACACACATCATCCCAATACTCCTTTCTCATCCAAAGCGGGCAATAGTCCTTCCATAGTTGTCGGTCTTTGCTCCCACTAGCTTTTTTCTGAGCCCTTACTCGGGCCTCATGCAATGTCTTCCTATAATTAGTCTACATAATAGCCTCCCAGACAGAATGAGCTCTCGCCTCGTCCTATCCACTTGTGAACTGATAAGTCCCCTGTAAAGATATTAAGTTATATGGGTTAGTATACTGAGCACATTTGAGTTTGGGAAGGACGTAAATTAAATGATTAAATTACATATTGTGAACATATCAAACAATAAATCCCAGACGCTGATTAAAAATTCGTTGAAGGATATTGTTTGTCTGAGAACATGTGCATAAACGATTCTCAGAGCATGACGGACATCCCGACAGGTTCTAATTTATCACTGCAATTACAAATGTTAAAATGGTTGGCATTACACAGTTGAAGGATAAATAATGAATGTAATTCATAAATAAATAAATTTACTTAGAGATCTAGCACGGTAGACGTCCATCATGGGCCCTGCCTCCCTCGCCCTTGTGACGACTGTCGACATCCTCTATCGGTTGGGCGGAGGAGCCGATAGGGGCACTAGGACCTATAAGAATTAAATATCATAAGCAAAACATACAATCAAAGAATATTTTGCTAAAAATTTAAATAGACATACCTGTATCGGGAGGTGGAGGGGGTGTGCCCTGCACAGCTGGTGGGAGGGCACTAGGACCTGTAAGAATTAAATGTCATAAGTAAAACATATAATCAATGAATATTGTGCTAGAAATTTAAATAGACATACCTATATTGAGAGGTGGTGGGGGTGTGCCCTGTGTTGACACTTGTTTTCAGCTAATAAGTCGAGTCTTTCTTTTATTCATCTCTTATGATGTCCCGAGTTATCCATTATTTCAGAGTCTTCCTTGATCATATTTCGAGCCCATTTATGTCCATTTTCCAACCCATTAAGCCCTGGAGGCCTTGTTCATGGATTTTAACATTTTTGGCCTATTTCTCTGGTCACAGTTAGTCGCACGACTGCGTTCACTCAGGTCGTGGTCACCAGACTAACTGCGTTCTCAGTCAGAGTCCTGCTCCGACCGAACTCTATCTTCTCTAACTGAGGACATCTTAGAGTCCTATTTTAAGCATTCTACTCTGAGGATTTCGTGCCAGATCGATTCTTAACCCCTCTAGGGACCTTATCCCATCAATATCTTGTGTATTTATCACCCAAAATCCTATCTTTTTAGTAATTATCTTCCAACCCCAAGAATAGGGTTTCTAACTCCTATAAATACCCCTCCATGGCCAAGGGCTCCAGAGGAGGACATTTTTGGATCTGGGGTGAAGCCATGCTGCGATGCTACTTCTCTTCTTCGACCCCAAATCAGCCAGGGAGTTCTAATTCCTCTCTTCTAGGGTTTCTCCCTCTCTTTGTTCTATTGGTTCCATCTCTTCTACTCTTTCTATTGCACTCTCTTGCATACATGTTGATGTTCTCTACTATCTTTCTGCTGCATTTTTATCATCATACACACACTATACACACACCTATCTTTGTTCCCTTCCACAGGGGTTAAAAACCCAACCTCCCCGGTGCGTTCTCTCCCTCTATTATCATGTTTATATTTTGTATGGGATGGATGCTACACCAATCATGTTTCTAATGGATTTTTATCTTTGTTATTACTTTGTTTTGTAGGATTAGGTAGGTGTGGACTTGAGGCCCTTGCTTTCTAGCCGCCTAGAAGGCGAGGAGGAGTTGAAACCACAAGTTCCCACTCTCCGTCCTAAACGCGGTGGTCGAGGGGACTACGTTCATGCTGTCACGGTTAGGATATGACCGCATTCTAAATCAGTGGCCCTACGGGGTATTGCTGGCTATTTCTCCATTTTTCCAAGGTACGCAACATATCCATAAACTTATGTAATATCTTTTATGCTGTTATTCCTTGGTGGCGATCATGTTCATCATCTTCTATTTATTATCGCCCCTCCCCTTTCTTTTCATAGTTTTCTTACACTTGTTGTTCTTCATATTCGGGGCAGACTTTTATCACCTACACCTTTTTCTGACGATCACGGTGGGACATCTAGTGCCCATCACGTCACTCTTGCCTTCCTGCCATCTTTTTGTGTGTGTGGTTCTATTTAGGTTACATTTCATTGCTTTTTCTATTTAAATTTTCATTATTTTTTGGTTCTGGGAAGGTCGCGGACGCTTCAGGGACCACATTCATTAGGACGCGGCCCCTGCGCAGACCACGTTCAACCTCCAAGAGCCCAGGGGTAGCCCCCTTTAGGTATGTCCTTCGCTTGATTGCTTGACTTATTTTGCGGCATACCACGTTCAACCTCCAAGAGCCCATGGGTAGCCCCCTTCAGGTATGTCCTTCGCTTGATTGTTTGACTTATTTTGCAGCTTCTGATTGTGAGATTTCATATTTCTACATTTCTGTTCATTATATCATATGTTCTTTGCATTCCTCTTGTCTTGTTCGCATATATTCACTCACATTCACTCTATCTTCATTTTCTATTCTCTAGGCTAGTTTTGCATGCACTCGAGTGCACATAGGTTCATGCATAACATATCATAGTTGCATTCCTACCCAGATAAGTGATCCTCTTGGCTACGTATTCCTCGTGGTCGACTAGGTGAACTTACTTGGGGACCTCCGTAAATCTTCGTGAGCCATGGATTCTCAGAAGGATGCCGAGCTGGTTGTACCGTTGCACTCCCTAGGTTCTGCATTTGCATCTGTGTGGGAGAGTTAACCCTAGGTCAACACGGAGTTTGGGCCCCTTTCCCTTTTAGGATTCCTATTGTTGAGAGAATTATGCTTAATTAAAACATTAACAGGTCCACTGAAACTCCTAAGGATAAATTTCGCATCATCTTAAATTGTTTGGCTTGAGTGAGACCCTCTCATATTACATTGTTTCTACCATCTGAGTCTTGATATAACGCGGTTGGTACTGCAACCGTGTTCTTTGAACGCGGCCAACGTGCAGACCGCGTCCATTCAAATCCTTTGGCTGTGTTTGTTCTGCATTTTTCATCCTTCATGCAGGCTTCTAGTTATTAATTTACTTAGCTTTAAGTCTGTGTCATGTTTTTAACTTGGTTTCATCATTTCATGGATGCATTTTGCATCATTCTTTGTACTTAAGTCCATCTACCCAGCTATTTTACAGAGTTTGGTCACAATCAGCCCCGGGACCGCATCTGTTTTAAATGCGTCACCTGTTCATGCCATGTTCGTTTCTCAAAGCATTTTCCCATTTTCCATAACCTTGTCGCAGTCAACTACCTGACCGCGTTCTGGTAAACGCGGCCACCTATTGAACCGCGTTAACACACTCGTGGCTCAGCCCACCCTCACTAATAGTCTCTTCCCTGGTTTGTATTTCACACTGGTTTTCCTATTTTTAGGTAAGCCCTCGTCTCTCTCTCATGGAGCAGCACTTTAATTCTATGCATCCTCCTTCCTAATCTTCTTATTACCGTATGGATTCTTTTTCCCACATAGGCCCTTCTTGGTCCCTCTGATCCCTCTGATGAACAAGCAAATCTTATGGCCCATATAGCTGGTCTTGTTTGTCGAATGGACCGTGCTCAAGCTCAAAAATTTCTCGCAAAACACCTCGATGGGCCCTCCCATGCTGCTGGCCCAATTGTCCCATATTCTAATGTTCAATCCAAGTCTATGTATCCTTCCACTCCCAGAATGGTTCCTTCTTTTTCTCAGTCCGGATCCTCCTATCCGGCCCACTATTCTGGTCCAAATCCATAACCTTGTTCTCAAGTTGGCCCGCATGCTCCTCAATTTTTAATGCAATGCCACAATATCATTTTATCTTAGCCTTGAATGATATCACCTCCTGGCAACAACTATATAGTCGAGCCTGCTTCATTCTCCAGCAATTCCAAAGTTCCCTTGACTCCAAGTCCCCTCAACCCTCTACATCCACGTATACCTCTCACCAACCGTCACGGGTCAGCCCTCCGCCTCTTATCAACCCCTCATGAGTCAATCATCCGCTTCATATCACCAACCCTCCACTTCCTATCAATCGTCCACAAGTCAACCCTCTGCTTATCACCGACCCTCTTCTTCCACATACCAACCTTCTATAAGCCAGCCTTCCCGAGTCAACCATCTGCCTCATATCATCAGCCATCTGCCATCCATGGTCAGCCTTCCGCATACTCGCATCCGTCTGAACCCTCCGTCAAGGGGATGCAAAACCTCGAGCAAGTGTATGTCGTCCACTATATACCTCCCCATCCCACTCATTACACATCGCCACCTAGTCCCTCCGCTAGTTGCCACACACCCTTACCTTCACCACCTCCGCTTCCCTCTCCACAAGCCTCTCCTTCGCCTATCCCTCGACATCCACCTTGCCCGAAGCAGGCTCAACATCCTATGTTTCCGGAGTCTCTCTCATGTATCTTCAGGACTTTCATGGCCACTCATGCGTTGCAACTCCCTCTGGTAGAGTCTTGTCGACTCGCGGTCGGGAATCAACTTGATGGGAATCAACACCGAACACTAACATTTTATTTTTGCATTTGTATCCTTTTTTTTGCATTTATATCCTTGGTCTAATTGTGTTTACAATTGTCTGGCAATTATAAGCTAATGGGTTAGTCATTAGGAATTAATGGGTCTCTTTCCTTAAAAGAGTCCATTAGGGGTGTATTTTCATATTGGACCTTAAACCCACTAGAAGCCCAATTGGGCCAACTTTCTCCCTTGGTCAGCCAAAGCCCAATTGACCCTTCCAAGCCCACTTGGCCAATTCCAAGGCCCATGCCACATGTCCACATTTCCTCTTCCAAAAACTACAATTGTTGACCATTCTTGGTCCACTTTCCACATTCCACATTCAAACCACCATGTTGACCTTCCATCAAGCCAATTGCCATTGATTTCCAAGTGGAGGAAATGATACCCACGTATAGCCTTCATAGCTACCATAAAACACATGTAGTCAATATTAATGGCCACCCTTGACCCATCTTCCCCCCCATTTTACCCATTTCTTTGTTAATGTTGTATTTGACCACACGGGGGATTAATATCATATCCCTTATTTTCCCCTCCCAAACCCTAGATCTAAGGATAGTTTAGGTCTTTTATACATTTCTATATAACCCTTGTATTTTTCCATTTCATGGAATTAATGAGAAGAAAAATCAAGAAATGTTCTTGGAGCCCAAGGGCGCCCCTCTCTCCCTCTCCCCTTGCAGCTGTGAAGGTTGCCCTAATCCATGGTGTGAAGCCATATTCTGGGAGTGATTCCCACCTCTACCATCTCTGCTGGATGCGACTTCCAGCCGCCGCCGCCACCGCCTCCGTTCGTGCCGCCGTCGAGCCGCCACAACCATTTCTTTACCCTGCTGTCCAAGATTCCGAGATCCAGGACAGAAGCTGAAAGAAAAGGTTGGTCCTCCAAATCCGTGAGTCTGATGATCTTGAAATTTTGAGAGATCATCCCCCTCCTTGTTAGTCATCCCCAATTTAAATTTCGTGTCAATCCGCCACCGTTTGATATTTTTCCTAGTATTTTAGTTCCACCCCTGACAGTCTGCCAATCAGTAGATCTACGGGATAGTGTCTTGTTGTTATATTTTTCCCGCCACCTTAGTCATCTCCAAAAAATCCCAAAAAATTCATACGTGTTTCTCACATCCCTCCCTTCAACCCATATCTTTCCCAGAGTCTAGATCCATCATTTTTATGTTGGTCAAAATTTAGTCTTAGGCAGATCCTGTTCTATCCTAATTGTTTGTAATCCGAGCCAGTAGAAATACCTGGGGAACAGTCATTTTCATTTCTAATCCGTCTACTGGATGGACCTGAAATAATTATATGTTGTATCCCTTTAAGTCCTCTATCCAACACCGCCAGTCTCGCCTCGATCTGACATCGGATCTGGGCACAAAAATTATTTTCGTCGGGTCTCGCAAACCTATTCCGTGGACAGACCAGCAAAGGCAGCAGCAAGTTAATTCTTGCAAAATTACTTCGCTGTCGATTCAGCGGCCGCCGACTTCGGGGATCGAAGAGAAGTGTTCCGCCGACGTCCCAGCCAACCGCCGCGGCCAGAAGGTGATCGGAAGCCGCTGTCCTAGCAGTCGAGTTCGTTTGCTGTCCAGCGGGCTGAACTGAGTTAGAATAGTGCCGAGTAAGACCAGCAGCCTGTCTTCGGCCCGAAAGCCCTTCCGGATTGCTGCCCGTCAACCCGAGTTCGCTACTCCCGGGTCGCCATTGTAGCCCTTTACCTCCCTGCATGGAGTGGGCAATTAAATTCACTGCTATAATTATTTATTTACTGTACACCGGGAGTACGAATTTCGGCAGGGGTCATCTTCCCCACGCCCAGAGCGTGGAGGTATCATTTCCGCTCCCCTCTTTGGCATTTGCTTTACTCGTATACATTTCTATATGCCGCTGCTTGCATGTGATAGGTCCTAGCTTGTTATAATTTTATCACCGCTGGGAGAGTGAGTGAGTGGAACCCGTCCCATGACTCGATCCGAGCACGCGAAAAAGTCGATACCCGAGACTCATTATCGGTTCCTCAACCGCGCACGTCCGCACGCTTCCCTCGCTAGGGACGATCACGTGTTTTCCTAGAGTCCAAGGTTTGCATATCAATTGGCATCGAGTCGTGTCCCATCCCGCATCAAATTGGTATCAGAGCTAAGTCGAGTCTAGGGTAGTCGGTCCAAAGTTTGCATTGAATTCCTATACCCGGTATATCAAAAGGTGTTCCCGGAATGATAGGTTACGCCTATCGGGAAGGTAGCACACTTGCGTGAGTGCGATCTTCGGATCAAACCTCCGCCACGTACCGGATACTGGTGAGTCTAGATTTGCAGTCTAGTCTGCATTCCAACGTTGCATTGTTGTTTTAGGGTCGTGTCTAGTCTGTTTGTCTTGCACCAAGTGTCGGCATGGCCATCCTATAGCTCCCCATGTCCCATGGACCCCTAAAAGCCCACATCATATGAATGGTGGCAACACACCCAAGGATGGGGAACCCAACCCTTTCACCTCCGTAGGCTCGAAGTCTCGGACTTCTATGGCTCCAAAGTCCCGAGCGACTACCTAAAGTGGGAAGCCGCTATGAAAAGCTACTTTGAGTGTTACATTATGTCCGATGCCATGGAAGTTGATTTTGCCACAAAGTGGCTTTTTCACGAGGCCGCCGAAAAATGGAGAGACATTGAAATCTTGAGAGAAATTAGGAGGCAATGGCCCATAGAGTCATGGCGTGAGATGAAGGGCGAGCTTAGAAGGGTCTACCTACCCGGCCCAATCACCTCCAACTGACCCCACCCAATCATCTCCACCTAAGTGGGTCATAGTCAGAGGCCAAGAGCCCCGAATATAGATGAGCCTAGACCCAAGACTAGGTCGATTGAATATGAGCAAACCCACCATGATGCCCCTAGTCCAAACCGCACCTTAGACGATCTCGTGCAAATGTTTATGGACCGGATGGATAGGAGGGATAGGATGTTGGCACGACTCCTGCCCGAACCTAAGGAGGTAGTAGCCGGTAGTCTGAACCTGGTGCTGTCTACGGAGTCCCCAAGTCCTCTCCCCATCATGGAGGAAGTCCCTTTTCCAACCGAGGGAGATGTCGTGCTAGAACCTTCATCCTTCGAACTTCAGCCGGAGCCATACCTACTTACTAAGGGTGAGATTGTCATTGTAGAGCCACTTCTTAGCTGGCTCAAGCAAGGCTTAGTCCCTAAAGCCTTTTTCTACCCATCCATGGACCCCGCACTATAAATAGTGCCAGTCAACTCATTCCATACCACATTCCGGTCTTGTCACCATGTTGATACACTGGATGACCTTCTTAAGGGATTAGACTGGCAATGGAAGTTGACGAACATGTTGGCCCCAGGCTTCGACCAACTCTATAGTCGTAGCTTCACACATCCGGCATTGGGGTCAATTACCTCCCGTGTGCACCGTGGGTCATGTCATCACGGAGATCCCTTTTGCTACTCCCCATTCCTGATGAGCCTAATTTCATTACACTTACCCCGAGGGAGGAACCATATTTTCTACGTATGACCGTCATCCCACCAACCACAATGAGTGAAGGTGATCATTTACACCTTCAAGAAGTTAAGTAAAGATTGGCTACCTATAAAGATCTCTCACTGCACACTTTCTATAATGTCAACATGGTGACGATCCAGCGAAGGCCGGACCAACCTCGGCTTAAAATTGATCTACAAGGGGATCTAGTTTTAGTCTTTTCCCCTGCTACTGCCATATTTCTAGTCTATCCAATTGAAGTGTTTAAACTTGGGACCGTGTCATGAGGGAACCTATCTAAAGGGGTCACAGTTTCTTTGATCCCTTCGACACCTTCCCTAGTGAACCCCTTGACCCACCACATCTACTCCACTTCTTCGAGGGAGCCCACTATCACACCCCTTCCCTACGGGCCGGGCCATCTACACCCATCAAGCCCGTTCACTGGCGAGATATACATACATATAGGGGTGATGAGAAAGGTGCATTCAACTCTCCTAGCCCACCCAAACCTTCGCAGTCCAATAGGAAGTCCTTTTTTGGGAGTCTAGGAGTCCCCCATTCTGCCAAGCACCGGTTGCCTTGAGTGTATGCTTGGCACACATTCGGATGTCCTGGTCCGCCATTGCATATGTATAGGTCGGTCTAACAGTAGGTTTGTCAAGGGTCATGTGTGAGTCCATGTTTTATTTATTTGTCTAGTTTTTCAAGAGTCTATACATACATGTGTCGAGCATATTAGGAGTCGCATAGTCGGTCTAATGTCAGCTCGCGTTGTCAGTCCCTCTCGAGTGTGAGGCAAGTCGGGTCTAATGCGTACATTGTAGACTTGCCAGAATTTAGGATCGGCTCTATCTCAATATCTCAGATCTAGTCACATATAGGGACCCAACGATGATTCCTAGTGAGTCATTGAGCCATCTCCTTCCTTTAAGAGTGACCACACCCCGGAGTGTCCACCACTAGCCTCATTCCCACAGTAGCATGTGCATATCGAATATGTACGGGATGAGCAGGTGATGATTACTTGGAGTAGAGCGTACTCCACGCTACTTGGCAAGGTGACAGATCCGCAGGAGCCACACGAGCAGTCGCACCCCTTACTTGACGGGGTCGAGTTCTTCTCACCCGGGGAGAATTGATGGGAATCAACACCGAGTACTAACATTTTATTTTTACATTTGTATCCTTTTGTTTGCATTTATATCCTTGGGCTAATTGAGTTTACAATTGTATGGCAATTATAAGCTAATGAGTTAGTCATTAGGAATTAATGGGTCTCTTTCCTTAAAAGAGTCCATTAGGGGTTTATTTTCATATTGGGCCTTAAACCCACTAGAAGCCCAATTGGGCCAACTTTCTCCCTTGGTCAGCCAAAGCCCAATTGACCCTTCCAAGCCCACTTGGCCCATTCCAAGGCCCATACCACATGTCCACATTTCCCCTTCCAAAAGCTACAATTGTTGACCATTCTTGGTCCACTTTCCACATTCCCCATTCAAACCACCATGTTGACCTTCCATCATGCCAATTGCCATTGATTTCCAAGTGGAGGAAATGATACCCACGTATAGCCTTCATAGCTGCCATAAAACACATGTAGTCAATATTAATGGCCACCCTTGACCCATCTTCCCCCCATTTAACCCATTTCTTTATTAATGTTATATTTGACCACATGGGGGATTAATATCCTATCCTTTATTTGCCCCTCCCAAACCCTAGATCTAAGGATAGTTTAGGTCTTTTATACATTTCTATATAACCCTTGTATTTTACCATTTCATGGAATTAATGAGAAGAAAAATCAAGAAATGTTCTTGGAGCCCAAGGGCGCCCCTCTCTCCCTCTCCCCTTGCAGCTGTGAAGGTTGTCCTAATCTATGGTGTGAAGCCATATTCTGGGAGTGATTCCTACCTCTACCACCTCCGCTGGATGCGACTTCCAACCACCGCCGCCGCTGCCTCCATTCGTGCCACCGTCGAGCCGCCACAACCATTTCTTTACCCTGTTGTCCAGGATTCCGAGATCCAGGATAGAAGTTGAAAGAAAAGGTTGGTCCTCCAAATCCGTGAGTCTGATGATCTTGAAATTTTGAGAGATCATCCCCCTCCTTGTTAGCCATCCTCAATTTAAATTCCGTGTCAATCCGCCACCATTTGATAGTTTTCCTAGTATTTTAGTTCCACCCCTGACAGTCTGCCAATCAGCAGATCTGCAGGATAGTGTCTTGTTGTTATATTTTTCCCGCCCCCTTAGTCATCTCCAAAAAATGCTAAAAAATTCTTACGTGTTTCTCACATCCCCCCCTTCAACCCATAATTTTTCCAGAGTCTAGATCTATCATTTTTATGTCGGTCAAAATTTAGTCTCAGGCAGATCTTATTCTATCCTGATTGTCTTTAATCCGAGCCAACAGAAATACCTGGGGAATAGTGATTTTCATTTCTAATCCATATGCTGGATGGACCTAAAATAATTATATGTTGTAGCCCTTTGAGTCCTCTATCCAACGGCGCTAGTCTCGCCTCGATCCGACATCGGATCTAGGCACAAAAATTCTTTTTGCCGGGTCGCGTAAACCTGTTCCGTGGACCGACTAGCAAAGGCAGTAGCAAGTTAATTCTTGCAAAATTACTTCACCGTCGATTCAGCCGCCGCCGACATCGGGGATCGAAGAGGAGTGTTCCGCCGGCGTCCCAGCCAACCGCCGCAGCCAGAAGGTGACCGGAAGCCGCCGTCCCAGCAGTCGAGTTTGTTTGTTGTCCAGCGGGCTGAACTGAGTTGCTGAATTGAGTTAGAATAGTGCCGAGTCGGACCAGCAGCCCGTCTTTGGCCCGAAAGCCCTTCCGGCTTGCTGCCCGTCAACCCGAGTTCGCTACTCTCGGGTTGTCATTGTAGCCCTTTACCTCCCTACGCGGAGTTGACAATTAAATTCTCTGCTGTAATTATTTATTTACTGTACACCGGGAGTACGAGTTTAGACCGGGGTCGTCTTCCCCACGCCCGGAGCGTGGAGGTATTATTTTCGCTCCCCTCTTTGGCATTTTCTTTACTCGTATACATTTCTATATGCCGCTGCTTGCATGTGATAGGTCCTAGCTTGTTATAATTTTATCACCGCTGCGAGAGTGAGTGAGTGGAACCCGTCCCGTGACTCGATTTGAGCACGCGAAAAAGCCGATACCCGAGACTCATTGTCGGTTCCTCAACTGCGCATGTCCGCACGCTTCCCTCGCTTAGGGGCATTTGCGAGCTAGAGTCCCAGGTTCGCGTTCCGTCCCGCATCACAACTCCAATATTGTGCATATCATCGTTAGTAGGGGCATTTAGTTCAGGACTGTCCTGAGTTTCGAGATTATGTTTACAACCTAGAAGTAAAGAAAATGATCAATTGGCCCGCTATTCGCAAGATCATTCTATACCTTCATAACAAGTAGCAGCAATAGCAGGAGCCACCCAGGCCACCATCTCCATCATTGCATGGCCAGGGGCACCCCTGTGTTTCTTCGTCTAGTGCTGCACCTACTCCATCACCTATCACGTCACCATCTCCATCACCTATCCCGCCGCCATCTCCATCACCTATCCTGTCACCAGATCCATCTCCTTCACCTAGCCCATCGCGATCTCCATCTCTATCATCACTTATCCCATCATCGTCGCCTCCACAACCTCCACAAGTCCAAATCTCTATTCTGGCAAGTGCCTCCACTTCCTTTACTTTCATTGCCACCATCACTTCCACTCCCAATGCCGTCCAATGTGTCATGTCGATATGTCACTTGTGGACCATGCGACCCTTGCTTCATCCTCTCCGTCACCATCTTCACTGCCCGTGCTGCCATCTGTTAATGTTCCTGCTACCTCCGTTCCTCCTCCCTCACCGCCATTGCTAACATTATCTAACCCATTGCCTTTGCCACATACCCTTCCAAAGTATTTTAGCTCATCGCCCTTATCACTATCTATGCTCAAGCCTGAGCAAGTTCTACCTTCGTCTCCATCTTCATCTATACCCAAGCATGTCATCGCCGCTATGCCTCCGCCGCCACTAGAAATCTCCACATCCATTAAAACTGCCATGCCATCCAAACCTATCACCTCCACTCCGCCGTCCACTTTTACCTCACGGAGCGAGTGCGCATTACCTATGATGCCCCTTGGGTCTGGTCCCCAGGGAGAAACTGAGCCGAGTAAGGATAATTCAGTGCCAACTGTGCATCTTAACTACATGATTTTATCAGCCGCATGCCAATCCACATCCTTGTCTCTGGCTATTTTGGGGATGATGAGCTAACACTTCCAATGATGGCTGTCGAGAAAAGTTCCCTTGCACTGGTGCCTAGTTCCTTCGAAAGTGAGACCGGTGGCAATCACATTGCTCGCCGGGGAGTCTACTATTAATGCTCTTATCACTTCTCACTGTATTTCACTTCAGATGTCTGGTCAGGAAGGGTTCTCTGCCAAGCTCATGCTAACACATGCAACTGCCAAAAGCCTGATGGATTCCATGTTCAAGGGGAAATTTGTCGTATCTTCGAAGCTTCCCAAGGACATTCTGCACATGTTATGCAATCTCTCTCGGTTTATCAACAAGCCGGCCACATCAACGCTGCTCATTACTCTCCTACAGCCAAGTAGAGTTGCCAAATCTCAAGATCCTTGTGCCAAGTATCAAAACTCCATGGCTTCATGTTCATTCATTTAAGGAGTTTCCTGTTCAAAAATGTCCATGTAATGTTAGCAATAAGTGCCTAGGGGTAGTCACTCCAACTAAGCTGCATGTTCATGATAGGGCTAGGCCATCTTCCAAGTGGGCCCATTATTTAAGAAGGTATCATAGTCCAAGAGATCCAAAGGTCCAAACCCGAGCCAAGCAGATCCATTATCAAGAAATATCTGCTAAGAAAAGGCGGAGGCGCAGGTTCAAAGGCCGTCAGTTGTGCGCTCAGGGGGCCACTTCTCCTTCTTCTTCTTCTTGCTCATCTTTCTTTTTGCTCAGTTCCCACCCTTGGGTGGTGTATCTCCTCTCTACCAACCCTGTGTCAGTGTTCCTCTTCTCTCTTCGTAGGTCCCTGAACCCCCATTCCTCTCCTTTTCATCCGGAGTCTCTAAATCTTCCTTATCTCCCCAATTCTATACCTCAATTTAAGTCTTATCATTCCAATTTTATGTCATCTTCCAATTCTTCATCTTCTTTTCCTCCGAAATCTCTGGACTCCACCTAATCTTCTGATTCTTTTATGTTTATCTCAGATTATTCTCACTGTTTGGTTTTACAACATTCTAATTATTGTTCTTCTATCCCTTCCGTATCTCCGAATCAGGGCGTTCGCCCTTTCTCTTGCTGTTTTCAAGATTTTAGTCCACCTTGACCTCCTTTAATTTCTGGTTTTCTTTAGACCTTTCCTTGTTATCACGGTCTTTGCACCCTCGCGAGGGAGTTCTAGCTCTCACTTCACTTCCTTTTTATCCTCCTTCGTCTAGTTAAGTTTGACTGCCACTCCTTCATGTTAAGGAACCGCAAACTTTGTTATCCTTTCCATCTTATCTTCTCCAAGCAAAGAACACGAAGCTCTCGTTGATCAAGATCGCTATAGGATACTACTTCCACGTTGAAGGATTGCAATGTAGCCTTTATTTGTGTAAGAAAATGCTATTATTTTTCTTGTTACATTCATCCTCTCATGAATGGTCATAATATTGGTTCCTTTAACATGATTGAATGGTCTATGTGTCTAAGTATAAGTCAAAATGCTTGCTTCTGTATCACCTTAGGCTGGTGTCAACTCCGTGCTAGGAGTCCAAAATTCTCTCCCGGATCATTAAGGGTGACCTTTGAGCATGGTTTTCACACACTACACGGCAAGCTATAGCCGACTCCTCTGATGCAACACCGTTACTGCTTTTGCCATACCATGGTATGCACGAAGGCCTTTTCTCTTCTCTACTTGGCCGAGTGTAGTGGCAAGAGGTAGAGGGGTAAGATGACCAACCTAGACACTCCCTGACGAGAGAGGTCTCAAATAAGGGCAGTCTCAATGACCCTTCAATTATGAGCTTTCATGTAAAATCCAGAAAATAAGGGCTATCAAATCAAAGTAAAATCTATGACAATTATAAAAATCAAAGGCGTGGCAAGAGTGGCAGTATAGTTCCCCACGGGACGTCATGAGCCCGGTAGTATGTGTGCCTAACAATGTGGGTCAAACATCAAAGACATAAAGTCTCGGCGCAATAGACTATATCTCCAAAGGGTAGTGCCCTGGAAGGAAGTCGAACCTTGATATCTCCCATCCAGCATAAGGCTTGTCTCCAATGTTCTTCTATTTCTCCCTCCTAGGCTGGGTTGTATCTCGAGTATGGCCTTAGTAGGGGCACTGTTCTTTAGAGACAGTTGGTTGTAGTGCGCCACCCTCAAATGCACGCCCTGCTCAGGGAAGTCTTTAATGAAAGGGGAAGGAATGATGACCCCTAGCTAGTAGTTTAAACCCGTCTAGGTGTTACAGGTGGGTTAGTAAAAAAAACAACAACAAAACCAAAAAATCTGATATTTCAAAAACTCCAAAAAAATCAAAAAATTGTAAAAAATTCCAAAAAACATGTGTCTTTTGTGTTTTTTGTGCATTTTTATTTTTCTGGCTATTGTCTATTATTAAGAATAGATATAATTTATTTGTTAAGTGTGCAAGTTGCAGGTCCTCAAGCTTTCCTTACTCAACTCTACTATCTTCTATTCATGTTCACCTCTTTTTGATCTATCTCGATTCCTTAGTTCTGTTCTTGATCTATTTTGATGCTAATGTCCTTCTCATTTGGTGCTCAGCCTATTCATCATCATTTCTCTATGAGAGGGCTTTTCCTTATGCTTGTGAACCCAGTGGTTCTACTTTGTTTAATCATGGGTTTTGGTTTGTGTGTTGTTTTGGTTGTCTCTATAGTCATGTGCGTGTGTTTGTTTTCTCCGTATTTGCTGTCCCAAGTGTCCCAGCCTTGTCTCATTTTCTGCCATATCCTACTGTCTGTTCCACGGTCTTGCCATGGGTTGTTTTCCTTTAGGTTGTCTCCCATTATTTTCTATATTTGTAGCCCCACCGTGTCATATTTCATAGTCCCACCGAGCTTGCTGTCCCACCGTATTTCACAGTCCCCCATGCCTTGTTATTTGTTTGTTTATATGATGTTTTGTCTATGTCTTAATGTGGTGTTATGTTTAGTTTATCTTTTGTAGGTGTCTTATTGAAAATCCATAAACATTAGAAAATCTAAAAATCTAAAAAAAATATCATTCCGCCTGCGCGGGTAAGTGAGGTATGGCTTTCTATCCCTTCTCTTTATTGAATTGCTATATGTTATACCAACGTTACTATATTATCTCAAGGACCGGCTGGTTCTCTGTTTGTTTTGGGATCTGATGTTCCCCTTTACCAAAAATGAATGATCTAAGAACATGTAGTTAGTCGTTGGATAGACTGTTAGGTTGAATCAGGTGGGGGATGATGGACTCTCTCTCACACACCATGGTTATAAGAAGACTCTTGACCCCAGCTTATTTGGTTTAGTAATATTATCCTTGAGTATTTCCTATTTTTTATATTTTCTTTGCATTCATTTTTATGATTTCTTTATTTTAGGCCAACATATATCATGTCGTTTAGAACATTCATGCCTCGTAATTCTTCAAGATTTCTCCTTAGCATTGGCTAATTATAATTAATTCTCTTGGATAAGAGATCCTCATTTCACTATAGATTCCAACGTTTTCTCTGATCTACTCATTCGATCTGGTTGGCCAGCATGATTCTTGTCTGGATTTTTATTTCAATTTCAATTCTCTTTTGAGCTTTTCAGCTCTTTACCCTTCCGATCCCCTCATTAGCTCTGGATTGTGTCCCCCAATGAGGTCGGTCATGTTTTCCTTTTTTCCTTAGTTAGCTCTCCAGACATATGTCATCTGCATCAGCTGTTCCTTGTGGTTAGTTTGGCATTTTTGGGAGAATACCTGTCGCTCGTCGGTTATGATAGGTGTCTTTTGCCTTGATGCCCAGTTTTCAGTGCTGTCCGCTTCATCTCTATTTCATGTTGCTTTAACTTTTGCTTCATCTCCATTCCATTTCACCTCAGTCTTGCTTTCGCTCGCTCCCTTGCAAAGCGGACATCAAGGAGGGGCATCTATTGACACCTATTTTCAGCTAATAAGTCGAGTCTTTCTCTTACTCATCTCTTATGATGTCCCAAATTACCCTTTGTTTTGGAGTCTTCCTTGATCATATTTTGAGCCCAATTCTATTCATTTTCTAGCCTATTAAGCCCTGGAGGCCTTTTTCAAATATTTTCACATTTTTTGGCCTATTTCCTTGGTCACAGTCAGTCGCACGACTGCGTTCACTCAGGTCGGGGTCACCAGACTAACCACGTTCTTAGTCTGAGTCTTGCTCCGACCGAATTCTATCTTCTCCGGCTGAGGACGCCCTAGAGTCCTAGTTTAAGCATTCTACTCCGAGGATTTCATGCTAGATCGGTTCCTAACCCCTCTAGGGACCTTATCCCATCAATATCTTGTGGATTTATCACCCAAAATCTTATCTTTTTAGTAATTATCTTCCAACTCCGAGAACAGGGTTTCTAACTCCCATAAATACCTCTCCATGGCCAAGGGCTTAAGAGGAGGACATTTTTGGATCTGGGCGAAGCCATGTTGCGATGCTACTTCTCTTCTTCGACCCCAAGTCAGCCAGAGAAGTTCTAAGTCCTCTCTTCAAGGGACCCCAAATCAGCCAGGGAAGTTTAAGTTCTCTCTTCTAGGGTTTATCCTTCTCTTTGTTCTGTTGGTTCTATCTCCTCTACTCTTTCTATTGCACTCTCTTGCATGCATATTACATGTTCTATACTGTCTTTCTACTACATTTTTATCATCATACACACACTACACACACCTATCTTTGTTCCCTTCCACAGGGGGTAAAACCCCAACCTCCCCAGTGCGTTCTCTTCCTCTATTTTCATGTTTATATTTTGTATAGGATGGATGCTACACCTATCATGTTTCTAATGGGTTTTTGTCTCTGTTATTACTTTGTTTTGCAGGATTAGGCAGGTGTGGACGTGAGGCCCTTGCTTTCTAGTCAGTTGGAAGGTGAGGAGGAGTTGAAACCACAAGTTATCGCTCTCCATCCTAAACGTGGTGGTCAAGGGGACCCCGTTCATGCTGTCACGGTCAGGCGTACGACCGCGTTTTGAGTCAATGGCCCTACGGGGTATTGCTGACTATTTCTCCATTTTTCCAAGGTACGTAGCATATCCCTAAACTTCTATAACGTCTTTCATACTGCTATTCCTTGGTGGCGATCACAGTCATCATCTTCTATTTATCATCGCCCCCTCCCCTTTCCTTTCATAGCTTTCTTACACTTGTTGTTCTTCTTATTCGGGGCACACTTTTATCACCTACATCCTACACAACTGGTATAAGGTCATTAGGACCTGTAAGAATTAAATGTCATTTGCAAAACATATAATCAAAAAATATTTTTCTATAAATTTAAATAGACATACCTGTACTGGGAGGTGGTGGGGGTGTGCCCTGCACATCTGGTACAAGGGCACTCGGGCCTGTAAGAATTAAATGTCATAAGCAAAAACATATAATCACACAACATTTTTGGCAACATTTAAATAGACATACCAGTCTACTACGATGGTGGCGGCGTGCCATGTCCAGCTAGTGGGGGTGTGCCATGTCCAGCTGGTGGCGGTATGCCATGTCTAGCTGGTGAGCCGACAATCGGGCCTATAAGAAATAAATCTTTTAAGCTGATATATAATTAATACACACATATAGCTAAATATTTGAATATATATACTTGTACCCGAAGTAGACGCCAAAGAAGAGGGAGTAGAGCCCCTCCCACTGCCATGTCTCCTCCCACTCCCACTACGATGGATTTCCCCTCACCTCCCCTCCCCAATGTGCCCCCCTCCCTCTCCCGAACCCCCCCACCCTCGCCCTCCCCACAGTACCCGCCTCCCCTCCCCACGTGCCCCCCTCCCTTTCCCGAACCCCCTGTCCACCCCACTATACCCCCTCTTCCTCTCCCTTGTTTGTGCGTGGGAGGACACCCCTCCCCTCCCCGCCGTGCCCCCCTCCCGTCCCCTCCTCTCCCGTCCCCTCCTGTCCCCCACCTACCCCCCCATACCCTCCCCTCCCCTCCTGTCACCTACATACCCCCCGCCTTCCCCTCCATGGCCCCCCTCCCCTCCTCTCCCCTCCTACACCGGACCCTCTCTCCTCCCCCACCCTCCCACCCCATATTTGATCTCTCCCTCTCTCATTGGTACACACACACACACAACCCGAATGGCAAAAGGCCACCTAACCCACCCCACCCCCTACCTCTCCCTTCTCTATCTCATCTAATATATAATAAATTTAAACACAAACATAATAATAATAAAAAATAATAAATTCAAAAATATATTTAAATTGGATTAAATAAATTAAATCAAACAATATATTTTATAAAAATAAGTCATTGACTATTTATTGATAGAAATGTCACCATAAAAAAAGAATGATGCATGTTGCCATCCCCGATGCTAATATCCCTGCACGAAAATTTGATCAATGTGAGAGACAGAGAGAGAGAGGGTAAATGAATGGGAGTGGCGCCTTGCCCCTCTTTGTGTGCGTGTGTGTGACAGTGAGAGAGAGAGTAAGAGAGAGAGACAGAGTGAGGGAGAGGGAGACAGAGGGGATTGAGCACCCTCCCCCTCTGTGAGTGAGTGCGTGTGTTAGAGAGAGAGGGAGAGGGAGACCTAGAGAGGGAGAGGGAGAGGAGACTGATAGAGGGAGAGGGAGATCGAGAGAGGGAGAGGAGACCGAGAGAGACTGAGATAGGGACTGTGAGTGCGTGCGTGTGTTAGAAAGAGAGGGAGAGAGAGAGGGAAACAGAGGGAGGGACGCTGTTACATGGAGAGGGAGAGGGAGACTGTGAGATGGAGAGGGACAGGGAGAGGGAGAGAGACTGTGTGTGAGAGAGGGAAAGGGAGAGGGGGAGAGACCATGAGAGAGGGAGACAGTGAGAGTAGGAGAGGGAGATAGTGAGAGAGGGAGAGGGCTCCGGGGAGAGAGGAGACGCAGAGAGAGGGAGAGGGAGACATAGGGAGATAGGATACGCCGAGAGAGGGGGAGGGAGATGGAGAGGGAGACAGTTAGAGTGGGAGAGGGAGAGGGCTCCGGCGAGTGCTTACCATAGGAAGCCACCGCCGTCGCTACCACCGCCCCTCGCTAAAGAGAGAGACCATCGGAGCCCGCCGTGAGAGAGAGGAATCATCGGAGAGAGAGAGACTGTTGGAGAGAGGGAAAGGGAGATCGTTGAGAGAGAGTCGAGGGCGAGGGTGGGAGACGGTGTGCGAAGGGAGGGAAACCAAATTATTTTCGATAGATTTTCGACGGGATGAAATTCCGTTGGAAGTTTCAGATGGAAATTTTGACCGAACGTAATTCCATCGGAAACTCAAACATAAATATTATTTTAGTCGCCAAAAGTTTCGACGGATATCGGTTCGTCGGAAATGGCATCGGAGTTTCAACAGATCTTCTAGCAGAATATTATGGAAATAGATATCTGTTGGAAATACAGATTAATAATCCAATGTGTTGGGTTCTGTGCGCTCCCCCTCTTTATCTTTGATAATGGTTTTGATGATTACAATATATAGTGTATTTTGCATATGAATAGAAGTGAAAATATTGTGTGTGAGTATTGTGGAAAATACTCATTGATCATTTTCTGTTATGGAGCTTACTCTTGATATCTTGTTTAGTAGGTTTGGATGTTTGGACTTCTGTGGTCTGAAGAGTCAACCTCACCCATTCAGGGAGTTGACCTATACCTCATGGCACTGATCTATATTTCATATGCTCAAACTTGAGCATCATATGTCTCGACCTTAGTGCTCTGCAAGTTCATGTGCATCAACCTTATCTTGCTGCTTAGGAATTCCACATGGTGATCTCATGCATAACATTCATATGTGATTTATCGAGCTTTCAAGATTCTCAAATGCATGTTATTTCTGGAAAGATCATGTTTTCATTAAGGGTCATAAGGCCTTGGTGTGGTTGAATGGGATTGGATGTCCTTGGTTGAACCCGACTGCCTTTTGGCAGATCCTTTCTTTCCCACTGCAAGGGTCGACCCCATGGGTCAACCCCTGGCTCCTTGAGCCTTGTTCCTTGTCTTGGACTGTTTAGATGGGTCTAGGTCATGGACATACATGTTAAATTGAATTTGCCACTACCTGAGGTTTTACTGGTTCACACGTGCGTTATTGGATTGGATGTCTTTGAGTCTACTTCATATGTGAATGCCATACAAGTTAATTGGTCTCATGGGCGGTTTTCAGTGAGCTGAGTTTAAATTCTTTATATCTGAATCATGCTGTCCATGGTATATGTGAGCTCAGCCTTGATTTGGATTGCATGTGTAATCTCATTGTGGTCAAGGTTTGTATGAACTATAAGTGAAACTGGGTTTTCCTACTTTGGACTGAATTGACTGAACTTGGAAGCTTTGAACTAAACATGCACTTAAGAATGGCTTAATGTCTGCTATCTTCTCATATAGCTGCTGACTTAGATTGTTAAGCCTTAACTGTGCGCATGATTCATTTCCCTTGGAGAACCATCGTTTGAATAGTTACATGAATAGCTTTCACTGACCCTATCATGATATTATTGTTCATAAGCATGCAAGTTTGAATGTAACTCAATCTAGTGGATCAATGGTAATATTTCATGGATTGAATCTATTTCAATCTCTATGGTCTCAGTGGATTGCGAGAGTTTAATTTGATGTGTGACTGATGAAATTGAGCCTCTGTTATTGCAGGTTTCAAAAGAGATAGTCTTATGAGATGAAGAGCCTTGAAGTTAGGTTCTTCATATGGAGTGACTTAATGTGTTCATGTTACTGAACTTCCAAAAAGTCCAGGTTCATTTAAATTTCCACATCTTGGAAGTTATGGTAAGAATTGCTGAATCTTCATGAGGCTTAAATGAATGTGATGCATTCGCAAGAATTGTAGGTTTAACTCATAGTTTCGTAAAAAGTTCATGTAGCATCATGCTTATTTTTGTTCAAAAACTTGCTTTCAAAATCTGGTTTGATTTGTGTTTTAATGACCCCTCATGCATCTCATTTCATAGTTTTTGAATGGGGTTTAATTGTGTTTTATTGGTGCTTGATGTTTTGGTGGTTTCGATTGAGTTTTATTGAGTTTTTAGTTCTGTCAGTAAAACTGTCGACTCTTAGAGTCGACACTTATTTCAGTAGGTTCTGTCCGCGTTGATTTCTGATATCCTGAAAAAAAGTGTCGACTCTGTGAGTCGACACTTTTATCCTGTGAATTGATTTTTGTCTTCTGGCAGAACTCTTGACAAAAAGTGTCGACTCTACGAGTCGACACTTTTGTCCTGGGTGCTGTTTTGTTTTTGGGTCAGAACACCTTGACAAAAGTGTCGACTCTAAGAGTCGACACTTTGTTTGGTTCGCCCGGATCGTGTTTTCCGGATTCATTTCAAAAACCCCATTTAATGATCCAATTACTTGGGGCTTTTTACCCCAATAGCCTTAGGGTTTCTCCTATCTATTGGGTGTTGGATTTAAGGGTTTTCACAAGGGCTATCAAGTCTTTTGTGCTTGTTTTTCCTTGAGTATATAGAAGCTGCGATTTCCATCGGAAGATCCATCCTTGCGCTAAACACTGCCCTATCTACTACAGGAGAAGAAGAAGAACGTGGAGGAGAGTGGCGCCACTATCTGGAGGAGGAAGAAGAAGCTAGAGAGAGAGTCTTCCACGAGCCTGAGGCCCGATCTGGAAGCCGCTGCTGCTGCTCTCCACGATCTGCGCGGTTGGGCGTTTCAATCTCGAAGCTGGCTGCTTCCACTCTGCGACCCATCATTTCCAGCGCACTCTACCTTCCTCTGAGGGGATTCATGGGATATTCAAAGGGGGAAACATTATATATATCTTTCATCTATTCATTTGTGATATCCCCTTTAATCTAAACATGGTGTTGAGCATATTGATTAATCTGTTCTTTATGTTTGAAGGTATGATCGGAGCTTGGATTTAAAGGAACACACATTTAATCTTCTAGAAGGAAGATCGTCTGCTCCGACTACCTCCAGACTCAACTCTCTCCAACCTAAGCTTCAAGAAAGATCTGCTTATTTCTATTGGAGAACCAAGGAGATATTTCTACATCCTCTTTATGTTTATTTCTATGATTGCTTCATAGTCTATCTTCATCTAAATACTGTTGTGGGCGTATATTGTACATACTTTGATTTTGTTAAACTCAGAACATCTGTGTGTGTGTACGGAGCTGTGTCTCCGTGTGGTTGCCGTGTCCGGGGTACGTTCCCCGAACGTGTGTGTGTGTGTGCTGCAGTGGCAGCGTGTTGAGGCAAGGCCTCGTGTGTGTATTACTGCGGAAGCAACGTGTGTGTGGTTGGGGTTCGTCCCCGTGTTGCTACGAAAGTAGCGTGTAGTGAAGCCTCACCCAATTGGGTGAGGAGTGGACGTTGGGAGCCCGTCGTGGTCCCAAACCACCTAAAATCTTTGTTTCACGTGTGATTGACCATTTCTTCTATCTCCCTTCACAGATCCATTAAATAGACTTTTAATTCACTGCATCATCGCACACTGCTATCTCTGTTATCTGTGTTAAGCTTGATTTCATTGTCTAGTTGCATTGTTATTACGAGTGAGATCGGAAAGATAGAGAGAACCTTTTAGATCTCATGTTTGTTTAGGCTAATCAACGTAGTTTGTTTTAATTCCATTGTGTTTAGTTAAGAAAGATTTTAAAATCCGCTATCTCGGCAAGGGGAAAATTCAACTCCCTTCTTGTCCGCCATCTCTCTGGGCCAACAATTGGTATCAGAGCCCAGTCTCTGATTTTTTAGCAGACCTCACGGTCTAGGAGTAAAGATCATTTTCATGATGGCTAAGTTGAATTCTATTCCTGTTTTCAATGGTTTTGATTATGCTTCATGGCTAGGAAAATTTTGTGTTTGGATTACTGGCTTTGATCCGAAACTCATGAAATTAATCTCTCATGGTCCACATGTCTTACCCAAAAATGAATTAAGGTGGACTGATGAACATAAGAAAATGAATTCGGATAATTTGTTTGTTTTGAATGCTCTTAAGGCTGCCTTGGACACTAATCAATTTCCATTTATTTTATCTTACAGGACAGCCAAAGAAATTTGGGACGAGCTGAGCGAAGCCCAAAAAGAAAGCTGCAACGACGGTGACTGCTTAGTTGCAAACAATGAAATTGAGCGTCAAAGCGAGGAGAAGGTAAACTCTAACTCCAACTCTGATGAGGAAGATGAATTGAGTTATGATGAATTGATGGATGCTTACGATGAGTTAGTTGAATGATATAAAATCATGAAATCTGAAAATCGAAAGTAGAAAAAGAAACTTGATGATTGTTCACATGTTAATACTCCTTGTGTCAAGTGTTCCACAATTGAAAATTAGTTTGTTGATAACTCCCTTTCTAAAAAATGCACTAAGCTTGAAAAACTAGTTGAGTCTCACGTGTTTGAAGTTGATAGCTACAAAGAAACCATTTCTTGCTTGAGAAAAGAAAATGAGACTTTGATGGCAAAAATTTCAAAGCTTGAAAACATTGAAAAGGATTTAAGAGGAAAATTGACTTGCTCAAATAGTGATCAATTTTTACTAGATGAACTTGTTCAAAATGCAAGACTTGCTGAAAAAATTGAGGAATTCAAGAATCAAAACAATTTGTTGGTTGAAAAACTCAATTCATTTGAAAAAGAAAAAAGTGTAGTTCATGATGATTTTGAAAACATTCATGTTTTAGAGCAGAAAGTTGCAAGCTATAAATCTATCAATTCTCTGTTGAACGATAAAGTTGCATTGTGTGAAGAGCAGCTTGCTAATTGTGAAATGCATATTTCATCATTAGAAAATGAGATCAAAAGTTTGAATGAGTCCATGTGCTTGTGTGATAAAGAAAATGGAAAACAGAAAAATGTTGTTGATTGCTCTTGTGTGCATGCAAAACCTCCTGTTGTCAAATATAATCATGCAACGAGTAAAAGAAGGAATGTTTCATGTTATTATTGTGGGAAATTTGGTCATGACATGTATGACTGTTCCTTGATGAAATTCGATGATGATGAGGCATTGAAGTCGAGAATGGAATTTACTAATGATTCTAAACATCTAGAAATACCTATGAAGAGAAACGTCAATGCTCATTGCTATTATTGTGGATTGCATGGTCATGTCTTTAAACATTGCTTCATAAAGAAAAATGATGATGAATGGTCTGACAAAAGGAATATTTCTTGTCATTATTATGGTCAAGTTGGACACATGATGGATAATTGCGCCTTATTGAAATATGATGAAAAGTGGTCCATGAGAAGAAAATATTCTCACTGTTTTTATTGTGGCCTGAATATACATTCAATGGATGATTGTACCATGATGAGGACTGATGATGAATGGTATGAGCGAAAAAATAAAAAGAATACATTTAATTATGTTAGAACTAATCCCTCGGGACCCAAGATGGCTTGGGTACCCAAATCTCTAAAATGAGAATCTATTTTGCAGGGGCACCTTGAGGTCAAGGAACATTAATAAATAAAGGACTCTCAAGGTGAGAAAGAAAATGGTTTGATTTTGAAAACTCATTCTGTTAAGGTTCAGATTGAAAATTCTGAGAAGGTAAAATTTGAGCCTTGATGAAAGTTGATTGAATTCAAATTGTTGTATTCCTGCTTTATTGATTAAGGCAACGTCTAAAGTCATGAGATCTTGTGAGCTTCATGTTTAGATGAGTTGAACACTCTTCTCTACACACCTTATGAATAACTTTAGTTTTTGAATGCTTTACATTGCACATATATGTTGGGACGGTGCGATGGATACAGAGGGGGGGTGAATGTATCCCTCTACAAAATTGCCCCACTTAAAAATGATAAGCTTGCCGCTAGACACAGTTGCGGAATAAAAGCTATAGAGCTCTTCAAGAAGAAATTCAAATAAACATTTGATCAATCAGTTGAACTGCTAACTATACTGGTGGAACCTGATCAAGTCTAATGCCGAAGATAGAACTATGCAAACCAGACTCACTTAGCAAAATATGTAATGCTCAGGGTTACTTCAGATAGAAACAAGAATGCTCAGACAACCTGTGAAAGAGGTAGAAGACAAGGGGCAAACGCACAAGGTAAACCATGGCACAGTAGATTTTTTAGGTGGTTCGGTCCACAGACCTACGTCCACCCCTCACTCCAAACCGGAGTGAGGCTTCCACTAGCACAAGCTAGAACCGCAGACTCAGTCTGCAAACAAGTGCTGCCAAATAGCTTGATCAGGGGAACAACCTCCCCTCTTCCTCCAGACCGGAGGGCAACCACTAGTGACTGCCCGTCACTAGCAACCAGAGACCGAAGTCTCTCTTCCTCCACCCAGGAGGGAACCCACAAGCGACACCAGTCACTTGCAACCGGAGACACCAAGTCTCCCTTCCTCTGAAACCCAGAGGGAACCCACAAGTGACGCCCAGTCACTTGCAAACCAGAGGTCACGGACCTCTCTTCCTCCACACCAGAGGGAAACACTAGTGACACACAGTCACTAGCAAACCGGAGAACAAATCTCCCTTCTCCTGAGACCACAGGAGGAACCCGACCTCAAACCAGAGAATCGGAAGAACAACAAGCCAAGGAAGTGTAAAAGAAAAGAAAACAAGAAACAAAAATACAGCAATCAGAAAGCTGGAAATGAAATCCACAAAGTGTAGCTCTCGCAGGAGCAAATCTGGTTTGGATCTGATCCAATTGCCAGACAGACAAGTGTTCTGATGAAGCTTCAGTCTCTCTTCTTCCTCACGAGCTCTCTCCTTTCTCTTTCTTTCTTCCTCTTCTTTCTTCTTCTCTCTGCTTCTCTTTCTCTTTCTCTCGTTCTTTTTCTTCTTCTGCTTTCAGCCTCTCTGCTGCTCTCTCCTTTTTCTTCTTCTGCTTTTTCTGCTCTCTGCCTCTCTGCTTCGATCACTATCACTCTCTTCTCCAGATGGAGGAGTCTTCAATTTATAGCAGCAGCAGCTAGGGCGTGTTCAGGGCTTGTGCCCTCTTTGACAGAGATAACCTCGGATCACGTGCCAGGTGCCAACCTCGGATCACGTGCCCACTCATCAGCTTGAATCAACCTGAAAGAAGAGAAAAATGGATGCATCGAGTTAGTTCAAGCTTTGAACCAAAGGACGATGTACAGACTTGTTTTGAACAATGCACAAATGCATATAGGAAAGTCTACACAATGAATCATGGATGCTCGGACATGCAGTCAACCTCTGTACAGACTTTAGATGCATGCATGCGACAGCAATGTACAAACTTGCTGGTTTGTAATGTAGAATGCACTTAAACAAAGTATGCACAGTGAGGATGTATAGACTTTGATTTATGCATGCACAGACTTGTATGAAGAACAGGCTGTACAGACTTCAGACTCAGCTGCGAACTGAGCTAAAGAATGTATAGACTTGAAAAATGATGCACACGATGTACAGACTTGCTTTGAAGGATTGCACAGCCATTGATGAATGTACAGACTTTGAACGTGTGTAATGCAGACACAAAGAGTGTATAGACTTGAATGCTTGTGATGCAGACAACAAGTGTACAGACTTGAAAGTCATGAGACGCAGACACCGAGTGTACAGACTCTTGATGAATGCATGTAATGCACTAAGCGATGTATAGACTTTGAACTGATGCAATGTGCAAACGTTGTACAGACTTGCTGATGTGTAATGCAGTGTGCACAAGGTGAAGTATGCACAACAAAAATGAATTACTGACATGCCGTTAATAATTGTATTGACTTCGTGTGCATGCGACAGCAATGTACAAACTTGCTGATTTGTTATGCAGAATGCACTTAAACAAAGTATGCACAAACACAATAGCAGGTAATGTGTAGACGCTGCGTGCAGCAATGTGCAGACTTGCTATCAAGGAGTGTGCAGACTTGCGAGTGTTTGGACTTAGTGAGCATGCAGCAGCCAATGTATAGACTTGCTGGTGTATGGACTTGGTGAGCATGCAGTGTATATACTTGGCTGATGTAATGTTCAAACGTTGCATTGATACGTCACAAAAGGATGTACAGACTTTAGAAGTGATGCATGAACATGCGACGATGTGTAGACTTGGCCAATGTACAGACTTGAAGAAATGCATGCAGCGATGTATAGACTTGTCCGATGCATTCTAGGCAAATGCTGTACAGACTTGAATGCTCCATGCACAAAGACGCTGAGTGAGATGATGTATATGTATAGACTTGAGAATGCATGGACTATGCACATAGACGCTAAGAGAGACGATGTATAGACTTGACAATGCATGGACTATGAGTGAATGTGGCGTGCAGCGGGACAGTGTATAGACTTGTGTGTGCGTCATGCTACAATGCAATGTATGGACTTTGTGTGTGCGTGCATGGACTTAACCTATGCACCAACATTTCTGTACAAAAATTAACATATGCACAGATCTGAGAGTAGGCAGAACATTATCTGATCTGACTATGCATTGACCTTACCTGTCAATGATTTGACTTTTGACTTGAATTGACTTCATGACCTATGAGTCATTCTTAAACCTGTTCTGATAGTTTCTCATAATATATCAGGATTATATCATCAAGGATGTACATGTAAACATAATGAGACATAATATTTGTCATCATCAAAACCCCAGAACCACAGGGGACACAACAATCTCCCCCTTTTTGATGATGACAATATTATGAGTCATTGCAATAGATTCATCATGATGATTATGAAATACCATATGACAGTTCATGAACATGCACCACAGAATAGTTCAGTCAAAAATGAGCATGTAAAACACTATGTGATGCAAGTGCATGATTTGATGCAAATGATGACTCACAAAAGATCTCCCCCTTTGACAACATCAAAAAGAATGGAATGATCATGGACTGTTGAAG
Source organism: Amorphophallus konjac (assembly GCA_022559845.1). NCBI lineage: Eukaryota > Viridiplantae > Streptophyta > Magnoliopsida > Alismatales > Araceae > Amorphophallus > Amorphophallus konjac. The sequence continues at coordinate 100,585,422 of CM040122.1, forward strand.
GAGATGATATAGGAGCTATTATGCAAATTGGGTTACTATCATCTAAAACTCCCCCTGACAAGATACTCTCCTGAATGAACATTGAACCACAGGGACATGCAAAAATTCTCCCCCTTAGATGGACAGTGATTGGAATGAAGCACAGGACAAAAAGAAGTCAACAGGTAGGTCTAAATAATGGAGTCCAATGTGAAAGTAAGCATTCAGAATGAATGAGAAAGGTTTTCAATGGGATATCAATTTCATAAATCTGATTAAACAGGTATTTCAGACTCTTCTATTATAGAGGTTTATGAATGATCTTCATTGACAAGTCAGATCAGAATATGATGTATGCAAGGCTTGTTCATAAGCTTTCTGTACTCATATCTGAAATCAGTTTTAATAAAAGTGAACCTTGCTTTCATATTGAAAGTCTTGTTTAACCTTCTTCTTTCTTACTCACTCAATTTCAAAGATTCCTTTAAGAGATGCAATCAATAGTATTGAAGTTAAACACATAAGAAAACATTTGTTTCTGTCAAGAGGTTCCAATAGAATATTTCTTTTGCACACATTTTCAAATGATACACTAGAGCAGGACAAATTTTCATAACAATCTTCATGAGCACTTGAGTTTAGTACACCCTTGTAACTAGAGGATACACGTTGTTTAGACGCCAGTATCCCTAAGCACTTGGAAGGACTAACTGTCATGCTTCATAGGAACAGAGATAGCATTTACACTTCATGACACTCTACAAATCATTTCTTTGATGAGTGAGATGTATTTCTCAGTGTGCATGCCATTGCTCTGCCAGATTATCAATCATTCTTAAGCAGAGTTAACTATGGCACCTCATGACACAGTCCTTTGGACATGGTTTCTCAGTGACCAAAGTCATTGCTCTGACAAGATTTACCCTTAGACATGTTCCAGATTCTCAGATGTTTAAAAACAATACTAATTTCATACATATCAATCAAGGAATATCATGATTTCAGAATTTTCAGAATTCAGAAGAGTTTAAAAGACACAACATGAAAATGTTGGTTAAAGTTTATTAAGACTAACTCAGATATTTTCAAGATATGTTCATAAACAAACACAAGTCATACATGAAACTTCAACCGGCTGAAAGTATAAGGCATTCATAGTCCTATATAATAGAAGATTCCTCTTTAAGTTGTTTTCAGATTTATGATCAGGATATGCACAGAGAAGTCTTTCTAAATTTTCAGGGAAGGCCGAATCATTTTAAAGAACAGCCAATTCAACAGATACCAATGGATAGGATGAGTGAAAATGGCTGATAACAGTTGAAGCAGGAAGCTGAAATGTGTTGCATTCCACATTCATCACAGGGATTTAAGCAAGATAGCAGTTCAAACTGAAAATGGGAAGTTCAGTTGATAGAAATGAGCAAGATAGACAGTTATGTGATTTCAAAATTATGAATAATGCTCCCCCTAAATGTATGCATGAGCTAGCACTCAAGGTGTCGACACTTCTAACCAGTAAATGCAAGTGCAGTGAGTTGACAGCATGTAATATATGCAATGATCACATGAACATTTAGACTGCTCTTCGTGCAACACTGACCTATGGTACCAGGCGGAGGACTTGGTCTAAAGACCACCTCACACATAGCAAGCACTTCCAGACAGAATTCATCTGCCCTTTAGTATCTCACTATTTATATACCAAGAGTCATGCATGACAATCCAATGCAGATGCAGTTCTATATGCATCTTAAGGTGACAACATGCTACTTATATGCAATTGTGAATGCATGTGCATGTCAAATGTGCATGTGAACATTTTTAAGCATGAGACATCGTCCAAGCAACAGATTTATTCAATTCAGCTTTTCAGTTTTATGATGTGTAATTCATTTTCAGTCACTTTCAATCAATTCAGAATTCAGTATTCAAGCACCAATTTCAGTTGAACTGTTGCGCAGATAACACATCATATTTATTGAGAGATTTTAATGCCAAGCATAGATGCAGTTGAGAAGCTATATGCATGAAATTTTGATTTACAAATCAAACATGATATGCAACTATCTAAACAACGTTATCAAAAACTCAAATGTCTACCAGCAGAGGTGGGGTTTTACCAAACTTTGGATGCCTTGGTTTATTTGACCCCCTTTTATTCCTCATCACCAAGGCATACCTGCAAAGCACAGATCTCATTTTGTGTTTCTAGGTACCCAAGATTTCTTGGGTCCTACATTGTTAGTAACACCTCTGATAGGTGCTTTCCACAATCTTTGGGCATGTAAGTCATCAGATTTCATTATATTACAATCACTCATGGAGTGCCCAAAGGCTCCACAGTAATGACATGAAATAGCAGATCTTGAATTCTTTTTATGCACATCATTGTTACCATGGAATATGTGTGCATTATCATGAAAATTTCTGTTATTTGCATGAACATACTGTTTTCCATATCGTGCCATCCGACAGTCAGAAGCTCGGTGGCCAAGTTTCCCACATTCAGAACATGTAGAAATCTTTCTTTTAAATGCAAATTTATTCCTACCAAAATCATTTCTATTTGCAGGAAATTTATCATGTTTGAAATTCACATTCCTACCCTGGATATGCCAACAGTCCTGGACTGTATGGCCATGCTTTCTACAGTGAGAGCATTTGAGAGAATTTCTTCTGAACGAGCCTGACCAGCATTCAGTGGCCTTGTGACCAGTCTTGTTACAGTTAAAACAAGTGATGTGCTGGTTCATTGAAACAAGTTTGTTCTTATTAAAACCATGTTGGCTTGTAGGGAATTTAGCATAATATGAATGAGATATTTTCTTACCACTTGCAAACCAGCATTGTATAATCGTGTGTCCTAATTTGCCACAGTGAAAATATTCAATTTTCTTTTTCTGAGATGAAGAATTTTTATCATGAAATTTCCTAGCATTCAAATCATCTAGTTCCATTAATCTACACTCATGCATCAGATGGCCAATCTTGTGACAGTAATGACAAATCATTTTCTTTTTAGATGCATGTGAGTGTGTGGGTGACACATGCAAGGTGGGGAGAGGAACATGTTGGTTCTTTTCTTTTTATTTTTCTGTTATTTTCTTTTGAGCAGATGACTGATAACCAGGAAGGTTCTGAGGGCTGTGAGAAGTTGAGCTGGAAACAAAGGAAGTTTGAACTTTGTTTTTAAAACTCTTTTTGTTTGAAGGGTTATAGCCCAACCCTTCCTTCTGAAAATTGACCTTTGTTCCTAGAATCTTGTCCAGATTATCTTTTCCGTCCACAAATTTTGACAAGGAATTATTCAAGTCCTTAATTTCATTTTCCAGAGAAACGATATGTATTTCATAACTGGCAATCTCTTGTTCATTGCAATTTACACATTCGCTTAGCACCTTGTTTGCAGTTTTATATTCCTCAACTTCATGTTCCAGATTTCTCAATTTTTCAGATTCTTCAATGTAAACAGATTTTCCTTTTTCTAAGAAAAGAAGTTTCTCTGACATAGCAGTGTTCACATGCTTCAATCCTTCAACCTCTTTAGTTAATTTGTCATTTTTTGATTTCAGATTTTCAGTTTCTTCAACAGAGCCTTTATCAATTTTCATTGAGCTCATTTTATCATTCAGCTCTTCCTCTATCTATTCAAGCTCCAGAGTCTTGTTTAACAGATCTCTATTTTCTTCCTTTAGGGAAACAATTAACTCCTTCTGCCATTCTAAATTTGAGTGAAGATTTTCATTTATTTCCTTGAGAAATGGACAATCATTGCAAGCAGATTTACCAGAACATATTGTTTGAGCCTGGAGTTTTTCACATTGCTTCCTAAGGCATTCATTTTCAGATTTTAGAACATCCAATTCAGAGCTAACACATTCAAATTCTTTCAACAGTTTTTCATTCTGAACTAAATTATTAAAATGAACCTGATCATCATCAATCGAGCTAAGTTTTCCTTTTAGTTCAGAAATTTCACATACAAGTTCTTGATTTTCTTCTTTAAATAAGCCAATTTGTTTCTTAAGCACTTGGACTTCAGACAAGCATGCATCATAGGACTGTTTCCGTTTTAAGCAATTTTCACATGAGGACTCTGAGCTATTCAGATCAATTTTCTTTTTCAACTTTTTATATTATTTTCTTAACATCTCATGTGACTCAAGTAACTCACCATATGCACCCTATCAATCATCTAAAGTATAATTCTCGAAGAGGTTTACCTCATCATCATCCTCTTCTTCATTTTGGCTGCCACTTTTATTACTTCTGTTAGCCATCATGCAGCTGTCCTCATTTATCCTGTGAGCTAGCTTCAGCTCATCCAGGATGTCTTTAGCGGACCTGCAATCATGAAGGCAAGAATGTAAGGCTTTGTCAGTAGCTGCTTTCATCAGATTCAAAGCTTTCTGATTTTCTCCATCCTTTGATCTGTGGCTGTCGGTCCATTTGGACACTTTCTTTGGTAATCTGTGAGGACCTTGTGAAATTAACTTCCACAGATCAGGATTAACTGATATAAAATATTTGCGCAGACTGACAAACCACACATTAAAATTAGAGCCGTTGAAAACCGGTGGATCACCTATGGAAACAGATCAGATTAATGCAACAGGAATAATGATGCACCAAAAGCGAGATAGCACCGAAGACTGCAGGATCGGATCTGCAGGTCGCTGGACCTTCTATGCAGACACCCTCTCTGATACCAATTGTTGGGACGGTGCGATTGATACAGAGGGGGGGTGAATGTATCCCTCTACAAAATTGCCCCACTTAAAAATAATAAGCCTGCTGCTAGACACAGTTGCGGAATAAAAGCTATAGAGCTCTTCAAGAAGAAATTCAAATAAACATTTGATCAATCAGTTGAACTGCTAACTATACTGGTGGAACCTGATCAAGTCTAATGCCGAAGACAGAACTATGCAAACCAGACTCACTTAGCAAAATATGTAATGCTCAAGGTTACTTCAGATAGAAAGAAGAATGCTCAGACAACCTGTGAAAGAGGTAGAAGACAAGGGGCAAACGCACAAGGTAAACCACGGCACAGTAGATTTTTTAGGTGGTTCGGTCCACAGACCTACGTCCACCCCTCACTCCAAACCGGAGTGAGGCTTCCACTAGCACAAGCTAGAACCGCAGACTCAGTCTGCAAACAAGTGCTGCCAAACAGCTTGATCAGGGGAACAACCTCCCCTCTTCCTCCAGACCGGAGGGAAACCACTAGTGACTGCCCGTCACTAGCAACTAGAGACCGAAGTCTCTCTTCCTCCACCCAGGTGGGAACCCACAAGCAACACCAGTCACTTACAACCGGAGACACCAAGTCTCCCTTCCTCTGAAACCCAGAGGGAACCCACAAGTGACGCCCAGTCACTTGCAAACCAGAGGTCACGGACCTCTCTTCCTCCACACCAGAGGGAAACACTAGTGACACACAGTCACTAGCAAATCGGAGAACAAATCTCCCTTCTCCTGAGACCACAAGAGGAACCCGACCTTAAACCAGAGAATCGGAAGAACAACAAGCCAAGGAAGTGTAAAAGAAAACAAAACAAGAAACAAAAATATAGTAATCAGAAAGCTGGAAATGAAATCCACAAAGTGTAGCTCTCGCAGGAGCAAATCTGGTTTGGATCTGATCCAATTGCCAGACAGACAAGTGTTCTGATGAAGCTTCAGGCTCTCTTCTTCCTCACGAGCTCTCTCCTTTCTCTTTATTTCTTCCTCTTCTTTCTTCTTCTCTCTGCTTCTCTTTCTCTTTCTCTTTCTCTCGTTCTTTTTCTTCTTCTGCTTTCAGCCTCTCTGCTGCTCTCTCATTTTTCTTCTTCTGCCTTTTCTGCTCTCTGCCTCTCTGCTTCGATCACTATCACTCTCTTCTCCAGATGGAGGAGTCTTCAATTTATAGCAGCAGCAGCTAGGGCGTGTTCAGGGCTTGTGCCCTCTTTGACAGAGATAACCTCGGATCATGTGCCAGGTGCCAACCTCGGATCACGTGCCCACTCATCAGCTTGAATCAACCTAAAAGTAGAGAAAAATGGATGCATCGAGTTAGTTCAAGCTTTGAACCAAAGGACGATGTACAGACTTATTTTGAACAATGCACAAATGCATATAGGAAAGTCTACACAATGAATCATGGATGCTCGGACATGCAGTCAACCTCTGTACAGACTTTAGATGCATGCATGCGACAGCAATGTACAAACTTGCTGGTTTGTAATGCAGAATGCACTTAAACAAAGTATGCACAGTGAGGATGTATAGACTTTGATTTATGCATGCACAGACTTGTATGAAGAACAGGCTGTACAGACTTCAGACTCAGCTGCGAACTGAGCTAAAGAATGTATAGACTTGAAAAATGATGCACACGATGTACAGACTTGCTTTGAAGGATTGCACAGCCATTGATGAATGTACAAACTTTGAACGTGTGTAATGCAGACACAAAGAGTGTATAGACTTGAATGCTTGTGATGCAGACAACAAGTGTACAGACTTGAAAGTCATGAGACGCAGACACCGAGTGTACAGACTCTTGATGAATGCATGTAATGCACTAAGCGATGTATAGACTTTGAACTGATGCAATGTGCAAACGTTGTACAGACTTGCTGATGTGTAATGCAGTGTGCACAAGGTGAAGTATGCACAACAAAAATGAATGCACTGACATGCCGTTAACAATTGTATTGACTTCGTGTGCATGCGACAGGAATGTACAAACTTGCTGATTTGTTATGCAGAATGCACTTAAACAAAGTATGCACAAACACAACAGCAGGTAATGTGTAGACTCTGCGTGCAGCAATGTGCAGACTTGCTATCAAGGAGTGTGCGGACTTGCGAGTGTTTGGACATAGTGAGCATGCAGCAGCCAATGTATAGACTTGCTGGTGTATGGACTTGGTGAGCATGCAGTGTATAGACTTGGCCGATGTAATGTTCAAACGTTGCATTGATACATCACAAAAGGATGTACAGACTTTAGAAGTGATGCATGAACATGCGACGATGTGTAGACTTGGCCAATGTACAAACTTGAAGAAATGCATGCAGTGATGTATAGACTTGTCCGATGCATTCTAGGCAAACGCTGTACAGACTTGAATGCTCCATGCACAAAGACGCTGAGTGAGATGATGTATATGTATATACTTGAGAATGCATGGACTATGCACATAGATGCTAAGAGAGATGATGTATAGACTTGACAATGCATGGACTATGAGTGAATGTGGCATATAGCGGGACAGTGTATAGACTTGTGTGTGCGTCATGCTACAATGCAATGTATGGACTTTGTGTGTGCGTGCATGGACTTAACCTATGCACCAACATTTCTGTACAAAAATTAACATATGCACAGATCTGAGAGTAGGCAGAACATTACTTGATCTGACTGTGCATTGACCTTACTTGTCAATGATTTGACTTTTGACTTGAATTGACTTCATGACCTGTGAGTCATTCTTAAACTTGTTCTGACAGTTTCTCATAATATATCAGGATTATATCATCAAGGATGTACATGTAAACATAATGAGACATAATATTTGTCATCATCAAAACCCCAGAACCACAGGGGACACAACAATATATAGTTTTTCATACACACCTTCTCTTTCGCTTCGTAAATAAAAATTTAATTTTGAATGCCTTACACTGTGCATAAAGTCTTTCATACTTTTGATCACTTTTTGCAAATAACAAATCACTTGTGCATACATAGAACACATACTTAGATGCATGATACTCATTGCACATATCATACACTATTCACATTCTTTGTTACATGCATACATTTACATATCATGTCATACTTGTGTGCTTGAATGCCATGATTGACCGGTATATAAAATGACGTTAGTGGAAAGGTGGATTACGTCCACCTGGAAGCTTTCCTTATGCGTGAGTAGGGTCTTTGGACCTCCATCTCCGCCATGTACCGGTAATCAACTTGTGTGAAAAATCCATCTCAATGCAGGCTTGAATGTATATAAAATATACCCACTCTTTTGATTACTTCTATGACTCATCTCTTGCTAAATGAATTACATTGATTTAGACATGTCGGTTACATGGCATATATTAAGGGGGAGATTTTTTATAACCGTGCATACATTTAGGGGGAGACATTACTGTGATAAGGCTAATTCATCTTTTACATTCAATACAACCAACCACACAAAATACACCTTTTTGAGATAATGAAACAATCTAATAAGGATTACTATTTTCTACTCTACACTTTTGAGGACTATTGACTCTCTACATAGAAATCACATGTCTCGTGAGGAAAAAGCTGTTTATCCCACCAAAATTTGTATAAGTGGAACGTGGATCCGAGTAGCCGGGAATCCTCCCTGAAATAAAGGAGGAAACTAGTGTCGAAAGGAGAAACTAATCCATATTAAAATAAGTGTGATTTACCACCGAGTAGTCGGGAAGTGCCCTTGAGACAAAGGGTACAACTCGCGTCGAAAAATGTCTCATCCACGTCATAAAAAGTGACGAAATTGAGTAACCAGGAATTATCCCTAAAATAAAGGGCATGACTCATGTCAAAAGGTTAGTCACACCATCTATAATATTTAAAAAAAATTTGAGTCATACGTAGCTATCAATATTTGAGCATTGTGTATGAAAGTGTATGGATGACAAGTTCTTTTTAGTGTTCTTTAGAAAATCTGATTATCCATATCGCTTTGGAATTCATTGCTTAATTCTCACTAACGCACCTTGGGTTTGATTGTTTGAATGCTCTTTTTGAATCAGTCATCTTTCATGGTTAATGATGTACTTCATTTATGTAAGCACGACCCTCTTAGTATTGCACATGCACATCATGTTCTATAATTGATTGCATCATTTTTACACCTGTCCCGACGGGACTTGCTTGAGTCTATATTTATTTATGCATGCTTGAGTGCCTGAATGCTTGATCCGTTTGTTCATATCATATTTCATTCCATAGTTTGCGTCTATAGGTTATACTTGTAAATATCATGTTAAATAACCCATTGTCAGTTGGTTTTAGTTCTTGACAATTGGGGGAGAATAATGTGCTCTTTAGCGTAGCACTTGCACATAGTTTAGTTTCATTATACTCATTGTGCATAGTTTAGTTATGCTTTTTGAACATAACTCAAAATTGAGCATCCAGACATATTTCAAAAATCTTGCATATTGCACATCAACTTTCATTTTCTGCCTGGAGCTCATGGTTTTCACACCTTCCTTTCATGGTAGGTTATTGCTGAGTTCGTGCGCTATTCAATCTCATTTCATTTTTGACTGTTCCTCTACACCCCCACTTTTTGATAATGTCAAAGGGGGAGAGAATCTTGGTGGCCACAATATATTGTCATCATCAAAAAGGGGGACATTGTTGGGTTCTGTGCGCTCCCCCTCTTTATCTTTGATAATGGTTTTGATGATTACAATATATTGCGTGTTTTGCGTATGAATAGAAGTGAAAATATTGTGTGTGAGTATTGTGGAAAATACTCATTGATCATTTTCTGTTATGGAGCTTACTCTTGATATCTTGTTTTGTAGGTTTGGATGTTTGGACTTCTGTGGTCTGAAGAGTCAACCTCACCCATTCATGGAGTTGACCTATACCTCACGGCACTAATCTATATTTCATATGCTTAGACTTGAGCATCATATGTCTCGACCTTAGTGCTCTGCATGTTCATTTGCATCAACCTTATCTTGCTGCTTAGGAATTCCACATGGTGATCTCATGCATAACATTCATATGTGATTTATCGAGCTTTCAAGATTCTTAAATGCATGTTATTTCTGGAAAGATCATGTTTTCATTAAGGGTCATAAGGCCCTTGGTGTGGTTGAATGGGATTGGATGTCCTTGGTTGAACCGGACTGCCTTTTGGCAGATCCTTTCTTTCCCACTGCAAGGGTAGACCCCATGGGTCGACCCCTGGCTCCTTGAGCCTTGTTTCTTATCTTGGACTGTTTAGATGGGTCTAGGTCATGGACATACATGTTAAATTGAATTTGCCACTACCTGAGGTTTTACTGGTTCACATGTGCATTATTGGATTGGGTGTCTTTGAGTCTACTTCATATGTGAATGCCATACAAGTTAATTGGTCTCATGGGCGGTTTTCAGTTAGCTGAGTTTAAATTCTTTATATCTGAATCTTGCTGTCCATGGTATATGTGAGCTCAGCCTTGATTTGGATTGCATGTGTAATCTCGTTGTGGTCAAGGTTTGTATGAACTATAAGTAAAACTGGGTTTTCCTACTTTGGACTGAATTGACTGAACTTGGAAGCTTTGAACTAAACATGCACTTAAGAATGGCTTAAATGTCTGCTATCTTCTCATATAGCTGTTGACTTAGATTGTTAAGCCTTAACTGTGCGTACGATTCATTTCCCTTGGAGAACCATAGTTTGAACAGTTACATGAATAGCTTTCACTGACCCTATCATGATATTATGGTTCATAAGCATGCAGGTTTGAATGTAACTCAATCTAGTGGATCAATGGTAATATTTCATGGATTGAATCTATTTCAATCTCTGTGGTCTCAGTGGATTGCGAGAGTTTAATTTGATGTGAGACTGATGAAATTGAGCCTCTGTTATTGCAGGTTTCAAAAGGGATAGTCTTATGAGATGAAGAGCCTTGAAGTTAGGTTCTTCATATGGAGTGACTTAATGTGTTCATGTTACTGAACTTCCAAAAAGTCCAGGTTCATTCAAGTTTCCACATCTTGGACGTTAGGGTAAGAATTGCTGAATCTTCATGAGGCTTAAATGAATGTGATGCATTCGCATGAATTGTGGGTTTAACTCATAGTTTTGTAAAAAGTTCATGTAGCATCATGCTTATTTTTGTTCCAAAACTTGCTTTCAAAATCTGGTTTGATTTGTGTTTTAAAGACCCCTCATGCACTCATTTCATAGTTTTTGAATGGGGTTTAATTGTGTTTTATTGATACTTGATGTTTTGGTGGTTTCAATTGAGTTTTATTGAGTAGTTCTGTCAGTAAAAGTGTCGACTCTAGAGTCGACTTATTTCAGTAGGTTCTGTCCGCGTTGATTTCTGATATGTTGACAAAAAAGTGTCGACTCTGAGAGTCGACACTTTTGTCCTGGGTGCTATTTTGTGTTCGGGGCAGAACACCTTGACAAAAGTGTCGACTCTAAGAGTCGACACTTTGTCTGGTTCGTCCGGATCGTATTTTTTGGATTCATTTCGAAAACCCCATTTAATGATCCGATTGCTTGGGGCTTTTTACCCCAATAGCCTTAGGGTTTCTCCTATCTATTGGGTGTTGGATTGAAGGGTTTTCACAAGGGCTATCAAGTCTTTTGTGCTTGTTTTTCCTTGAGTATATAGAAGCTGCGATTTCCATCGGAAGATCCATCATTGCGCTAAACACTGCCCTATCTGCTGCAGGATAAGAAGAAGAACATGGAGGAGAGTGGCGCCACTATCTGGATGAGGAAGAAGAAGCTGGAGAGAGATTCTTCTACGAGCCTGAGGCCCGATCTGGAAGCCGCTGCTGTTGCTCTCCACGATCTGCGCGGTTGGGTGTTTCAATCTCGAAGTCGGCTGCTTCCACTCTACGACCCATCATTTCCTGCGCACTCTACCTTCCTCTGAGGGGATTCGTGGGATATTCAAAGGGGGAAACATTATATATATCTTCCATCTATTCATTTGTGATATCCCCTTTAATCTAAACATGGTGTTGAGCAGATTGATTAATCTGTTATTTGTGTTTGCAGGTATGATAGGAGCTTGGATTTGAAGGAACACACATTTAATCTTCAAGAAGGAAGATTCTCTGCTCCGACTACCTCCGGACTCAGCTCTCTCCAACCTAAGCTTCAAGAAAGATCTGCTTATTTCTATTGGAGAACCAAGGAGATATTTCTACATCCTCTTTATGTTTATTTCTATGGTTGCTTCATTGTCTATCTTCATCTAAATACTATCATGGGCGTATATTGTACATCCTTTGATTTTGTTAAACTCAGAACATCTGTGTGTGTGTACGGAGCTGTGTCTCCGTGTGGTTGCCGTGTCCGATGTACGTTCCCCGAACGTGTGTGTGTGTGTGTGCTGCAGTGGCAGCGTGTTAAGGCAAGGCCCCGTGTGTGTATTACTGCGGAAGCAGCGTGTGTGTGGTTGGGGTTCGTCCCCGTGTTGCTACGAAAGTAGCGTGTAGTGAAGCGTCACCCAGTTGGGTGAGGGGTGGACGTAGGGAGTCCGTCATGGTCCCGAACCACCTAAAATTCTATGTGTCACGTGTGATTGCCTATGTGATTGACCATTTGATGGGGGCATCAAAGGCTAATGGATTGTATTAGTGTGTATTGGCTTGTATTAGTGTGTCTTATGGGTTGTATTGGCTTGTAATTGTGTGTTTTTTGATTTTGTTTCATTTGGGCTCCTTTGTAAGGCTTTTAATAAGCCATTGGGCCATATTTCATGAAGAGTCCATGGCTAGGTTTCTTTATTTAGGTCCATTCAGGGGGGTTAGTTCATATTGGACCATTAGGCTTCCTAATGGACCTTTAAAGCACTTAAGGCCCAAGTGGGCTTCTCCCTCTCATGGGCCACCTAGGTTGGAAGGCCTATAGGCTTTCATGGGCTTGTGAATGGCCTTTGGGTGGCCTTGGACCAACTTGGCCCAAGATAGGCCCATGAAGGGGGCGCCCCCTTCTTTGTCTTGTTAGGCTAAGTTAGGTGAAGTTGATTAGAATATGTGAAATGTGTTTTGACCACATGGGAGAAATACTTTCTCCTATCCCCTTAGTGCCTCTTCCAACCCTAGATCTGAAGGTATTTTGAGCCATTTTCCATTTTATATAAATACTTGTATTTCCACATTTTGTATGAATTAATGAGAAGAAAAAAATGTGCAAGCAAGGAGCTTGGTGCGCCCCTCTCCTCTCTCTCTCTCTGGTTCCTTCCTCCTCCTTCAACCTTTATTTTTATATTTTTCCATTTTCGTATCTTTCCACCTTCTAGATCTATCCCTTTTCAGATCTGTGTAGTAGAAGCTTAGTTCTTCCCCTCTTCGACCCACATTCCATTTTCTGATCAAGTCTAAATTTGGAATGGGTGTTTTGCCCATCCAAATACATCTCCACAAATTTTGGTTTGAATTTAGAAATTCTTTTTCTTCATAATAAAATTAAAACTCAGTCAAACTTCTTTTTTGTCCTGTTCAGTCCAGATCCGACCACAGTCCATTAGAAATTCCATTTCCTCAGTCAAACATCCATATAAAACATTACAAAAAAAACTCATGTCTTCCTTATTCATTTCTCTACAACTTTGATGAAGAGGTCAACCTCTAGATCTGTCATTTGAACCACGGTCAACTCGTGTTCTTAGGAAAACTCAAATCTGCCCTGAGTTTTCTGATCCTTTGAACCAGCAGCTTGAATATTTGACAAAGGCCACCAAGGGAAATTCAAATTTCTTTCTCTGGCCATAGATCAAAGTATTTTGAGTTAGCTTTCAAACGGTACCTCTTGTGCGTCGATCCGACGTTGGGAGTGACCGCAGTAGCGGATTTTGTCGGGACGTGCCGGTTTGAAACAGTAGGTCAGATCCGTGGGCAGCAACTCCGACGAGTGAAGATCGGAGCCGCTCGGCCTCCGACCAGCGAACCAGTGAGCTGCCTTCCCAGGGAGCGCCCCTCCGGACGTCCCCGACACAGCGGTGTCGCCCCGGGCCCACACGGCCCCACTGACCAGCACGTGGGTCCCACGGTCGTGAGTACGTGTGCCGCCGAAGCTACGCAAGAAGGTGCCCGTCAACCCGAACCCGCTACTCCCGGGTCCCATTGTGTCACCCTTTACCTCCCTGCATGGAGTGGACATTCATATTCATTGCTGTAAATTAATTAATTGTTGTTCCGGGAGTACCGATTCGGCCGGGGTCGTCTTCCCCACGCCAGGTGCGTGGAGGTATCGTATTCGCTCCTTTACTCGGCATTTGCTTTATTCGTATATGCTTTATATGCCGTTGCTAGAGAGCATGTGTTAGGGCCATTAGATCGATATATTTATTTCACCGCTGCTGCGAGAGAGAGTGAGACCGTCCCGTGACCCGATCCGAGCACGAATTTGTGAGTTGACCACCCTAGCTCATTACCGGTTTCTCAACCGTGCATGTCCGTATGCTTCCCTCGTTAGGGGCGATCGCGAGCTTGCTTAGAGTTCAAGGATCGCATATCCAATTGGAGTCGAGTCGTGTGTCTGTCCCGCATCACCATTTCTTCTATCTCCCTTCACAGATCCATTAAATAGATTTTTAATTCACTGCATCATCACACACTGCTACCTCTGTTATCTGTGTTAAGCTTGATTTCATTGGCTAGTTGCATTGTTATTACGAGTGAGATCGAAAAGATTGAGAGAACCTTTTAGATCTCATGTTTGTTTAGGCTAATCAACGTAGTTTGTTTTAATTCCATTGTGTTGAGTTAAGAAAGATTTTAAAATCCGCTATCTCGGCAAGGGGACAATTCAACCCCCCTTCTTGTCCGCCATCTCTATGGGCCAACACAATGGACTCTTTGCCATCAGAAATGTCCGTCGTTATAACCGCCTTTCCTTGTAGTGGGAGAGAGAAAACTACTAGGCCCAGCGTGGCCCAGTAACGCCAGGCCCGAAGCAGCTCATTATCACTAGGCCCAGTATGACCATTGCCTACTGGCCTGTAGTTTTGAAAAGTTGCCCAATTGAGGCCCACTCAGGACTGACCAACCCACGAGCTCAATCTCCTACATGTGCTTCCCGAATGCCATGAAATCTGCCAACAGGTGAACGTTGAGGCCAGAGTTACGAGAGGTACCCCGACGAGCGCCGAATCTCACCTATGCCATTGAGATGCTCGCCACGATGTCCTTCCTCAAAGAATGGGTGAGTGGATAGTGGATGATCCCCATGATCAAGCAGATCATTACTCCACTAACCATGCCCTTGCTAAGTCAGGAAAGAGATGACCCAAGGTGAACGATATAAATAAGGTCCCAGATGGACCTACACAGGGACATTGTGATACACACATGCATTGCGACACCCTGCAACTCGCCTATAGATGCCCACACAATCATACTCTTGCCTCCGGAGAGATATAGAGAGAACTCCATTGTCTCCATTTTTTGTTTTGTGGACATGAGTTTTCTTTAGAAATAGTTTTTCTATATTTCTTTTATATGCTATGTTGTCTGTATTATATAGTTTCTTTCCATGTTAAGTCGAAACGATTGCAAACGATGCTTGGATTCTGCTTCTCTTGGCCTCGTCTTTGAGCACTCGATGTTCTTTTGAGCACTCTCTTCATCTCTAGAACTCTTGTCTTCTTCTCTCTCTACTCTCTAATTTTCTCTCGTGTGTGTCCCTGACTTAAGCATCAAAGGGTTGTCCCCTGGAATCACACCCATAGTGCCTTCTAATGCACTACTTAGTGCTTGCAAGTTTCCTCGGGCCGGTGGCTGGACACTCTTTCCCTCCCCAGAAATATTAAAGATGTAATGTGAGGCCTATGGTAACACTTTTTTGCCTCTACACTTTTTGGTGGCGTCTATGGGAAGAGGACATAAAGTCATGGTACTCTGTGGAAACTATTGCAACACCAGCAATTGTCAGGGGGCTCTGGCCTCCTAGCGAGTGTCACGCCCTCATTGCGGAATACTTAGGTGGGATGAGTTATAAACGGGTCGATCAAGATACATATGATGAATATGAACAACAAAATGGACAAAACTATATATTTATTGCAAAATCTGAAATTTCCTACAAATGACTTTCTAAAGTCTTTCAATATTATTCAAACTCAATACATTTATTCTCTAAGTAGATAGATTGGGAAGACAATCTTCTAAGACTCTTGGCACTCTCAATCACACTAGTCCATTCTGTTGGGTCCCGTAGTGCAGGAACAAGGTTCTAGAGGGGGGGATGAATAGAACCCTCTACTAAAATTATGTCCAATTGAAAACATGAACCTACTCGTAGCGGAATTAGCAGGATTAACAAGATTGAGGAATGAGTAATTTAAACTAATTAGAATAAACTTGATTCTCTCAATCTCACCGTACTCACTCGAACAGATAAATAGATTTGAACAATAAAGCAAACCACCACAATACAAACCACAAGGTAAACCACAATGCACGGGGATTTTTAAGGTGGTTCGGGACCACGACGGGCTCCCTACGTCCACCCCTCACCAAACCGGTGAGGCTTCACTGCTGTATAAAATAGCTCGGGGATAAATCCCCACACACACACAAAGCCAAGCTCCAACACACACACGTAGGATGAATCCTACACAATCACACGGGAGTAAACCCCCAACCACACACGGGGAACAGACCCCAAATGAACCCCAAGTACACACGCGGATATCCTCCGCACAAACCGACGCACACGCGTCAAAATAAACACTCGGCGAACCCTTTCTCCGAACCCCCACACAATATATCCGTCCAAAAATTTAAGAAGCGAAGACAAATAGATGCAATGAGCCATAAACAAACTCTAGAGACTGGATCAAAGAAGATAAAGCATATATGAAGCTCCCCCTTCAAGAAAGACTCCGGCTCTTCTTGACTCGTTGTCAGATGGCCACGATTTCGGCGTCCTCGCGTTCCTCTCCTCGAGCCGCTCCCTTTCCTCTTCTATCACAAGCTTAAAATCTTCAAGGATGTAGATGAAATCCCGCTTGCAAGAGCTCCACCTCGTTTTCCCCCTTTTCTTCAACTACAAGAAGGAACAAATGAGCATTAGGGTTCTTCCTCTCACAAATTCAGAGTTCACATTCATTTATATAGAGGACTGGATAAAAGACTCATATAACCCTCCCAATACATGTTAGAAACCCCCTAATAACAATAGGAATTAATGGGGGGTAGTTTGGTAATATTTAGAGAGGTTTTCGTAAGGTTTTAAACTCTCTCGGAAATCCCGTTCCGGAAGGGTCGACCCTTGGGGTCGACCCTTGGGGTCGACCCTCGGGCTTACAGAGGAGGACAGACAACAAAAAACCCACCCAGACCACAGGGGTCGACCCTTGCAGGGGGGTCGACCCCAGGGGTCAACCCCTGCAAGCAGGGTTAAAAAACTAGTTTCTATCTTGAACAGAAACACTGAGGGTCGACCCATGCAGGTAAGTGATGGAAAAAAAAAAATCATTTTTAGCCCCTTTAAGTTATGCAAAACCAATGGAATAAATATGACCAAAGTCCCTTGATTCCGGATGATTAATTATAATGATTTGAACCTGCATAACCATAGAAAAACCAAATTAGTATGGATTTGAAAATAAAATGAACTTAGCTCTTGAAACTAGCTTTTCTAGAATGAATATGAACATAATGGCATCCAAATGAACCCGAAACATTATCATCTCAAAGGCCATGATCTCAAGAGTGAAAATGTGAGTTCAAAACAAGAATCTATCAAGTTAACATTTCAACCAAGCCACGCACACCAACTTGTATAGTCAAAAATAAGGATTTGAAGTTGTTATGCTTTCATGAAAAACCCAATCAAGCTATTTTCACACATTCCAACTTCTAGAAGTTCTTTCACTCATTTCAAATGAAGCTTAATGAAATATACTAGAAACATGATGAGACTCATATTCAACTCTCCACAACCATGCAATCAAGTATTAACACTTAGAACTTGTTCTCATCAAAATATATCATTGAACTCATTCAAACATGTATTTGGCTTCTCAAATCAATCAACAAAAATACATTCCACCAAATGACAAGGTTTTGATATGATGAACATGACTCTCTCAATCAACCAAATATTAAAGCATGAGAGCTTAACCGTTCAAACACTTTCATGTATCTTTCATAATTTCAATCATCAAAATGCTTCAATACCCAAATATTAACAATAATGCCATATGCAAAGCATATAGAAAAGCATGGGAACTCATTCATTCAAATGGCATTCTTGTTGATAGAAACAAACATTCATAAAGCATTGTTTTCACGAGGAGCATTGTCATAAACATAGAATCTTCAAATTGCATGCATCACACACATTTGTAAATATCCAATCATGCAAACATGTTTTCTCATTAATTCTCATTGAGTACAAGGCATATGCACTCTTTCAAGCATATTTCACAAATACATTCTCATTCGATACAAAGCATCCTCAATCAAGCTTTTAGTGCATTGTTCACAAGATCAAGCATTCATGGTATGCGTGAGCAATATAGAACTAATTCTCATGAAATCTTGTATGAGTATTTCAAGCACATGAAAACATGGAGAACCATTCAAGCCGCATTTCAAAAAATTTATGTGAAGAGATTAAGCACATCAAAAAGAACAATAACCTCATGTTAAAGAAGCATGAAACACTTTCAATGCAATGCAACCCCATGAAAGATGTTCATGAAAATAACCTAAACTTTTAGCCAAAGGTGAAAACACTTGGACATGCATGTAAACAATATATGTGAACAACAAATACCTCATTTCCACTCAGAGAATAATTTTTGCGTAAAGCTTCATTCATAAAAACCCAATCATGGTTTCTTCATAAAAATCATATACATGAGAAACACTCTCAAGGCAACAAAACCTCAACTGAGAATGAGGTCATTTAGACATGCATTTTTCTGTATATGAAACACATTCACCTCAAACTTATCAATGCTCATGTGAATGGTTAAATACCATACAAGTTAATTTCATCAAGTGATATGTAGAGCAAGTTGAAACACATACCAGCTTAAGTTCAATGAACAATAACTATTTTCAACCTGAACTCTCGAATAGATTTTGAAACCTCTAAGACCCATGAAGAGAATACTTGAAACACAAGTTTGTTGACTTACCATCCTTGAACATGAAGGAGATTTACAACCTATTTTGAATCATGGACATTAAAATACTCATGCAAGCATGGGTTTTACTTGTAAATGATGTCCACCATGGATGTTTATCCTGCAAAGCAAGATGATCAAAATATAAGCTCTTTTCACATCAATGGACATTTTCCACAACACATGAGAACATGAATAACCATTCAAGCAAAAGGCCAAGCAACAAGGTCATTTTGTAATCATCAAAATCACATACACAACAATCTCCCCCATTTTGATGATGATAAAATGTTATGCATTAATGCTCTCTCTCCCCCTTTGACATAATTAGAAATGGGGATCAACATGGTGAATACATGATAGAAGCAAACCAAAAACTGCCATTCTTTCTCCCCCTTTCGCATAAACAGAATGAACAAGTTCAACCAAATATGGGCAGGAGAAATTCAGAGCTATTCTCAAGAAGAATGCACATGGAAAATGCAAAATACTATCTTGATGAATTAAGCACAGAAAATCCACCTCTCCCCCTTTGTCATTGACAAAAACTGACAGACAATGGGGTTATTAAGAGAATCATATCCACAATATGTTCAAGAAGATGTAACTCAAAATATGCATGATATGCATGAACTAATTGCACATGTTTGAGATGCAAGTTTGGACAATATGGACATGTTGAGTGCAACTAGAATAATCAAGCATGATTGACCTCCAAGCAGATAAATGTATATACATGCAATATAGCTCCCCCATTTTATTTAAAGAGAAGGGATAGGTGTAGGAAAAGTGCAGGTGAGTCATTAAAACTAGAACGCTCATGTATACACCTAGGGGGTTGTGCAATCATGTAGGAGAATCAAGCAAAAGCCAATGCAATCAATCAATTTTATGAATACATATTAAATCAAATTTCCATATGTGTAAGTGAATAACATGAAAATAGATTGTTGCAATATGGATATTCAGATTTTCAGATAAACACAATGAGAGATTATACAAACTGTATTTTATTTTAAGAAAACAGCGTATTAGAGGTTACGCTCTGCCACAATGAGATTTTCAGATTTTTTCAATTCAAAATTTTATAATGACAATCATAATTTTTCTTTGAGTGATAAAGTTCAAATAACTCCTTTTTACGCGAGGAGACACATGGAGCTCATGCCAGACTCCCCGGTTACTTAGAGTATTAACTGTTTCACTTCATTTTGAGCAGAGATATTATAGTACAACACCTTTCTGAAATGAACCACATCACGTCTCAGGTGACATGTGCCCAATTTACTCAGTGAGACTAAACATTGCTCTTCCTTTTATTTTTCATTTTCTTTCAACAAATAGGCAGGCAACTTTTTCCTCAACTGTCTCTTCAACATACATGTAGTAAATTTAATATCTCTAGAGTGTTGAAAGGAAATTCCTATATCCTTATCTCTAACACTCATTTTCACACTTGTGCTTGAAGTATGTGAATTTGATTCAGCATTGTAGATGCGAGATGAACCGTTTTGGTGCCCCCAAGAGGTATTGTCCCCGCCACGTCGGAGGGCGGCTAGGGTTTTGTCCTTGTAAAAGGGCCCTCTTGGGTTAAGAGGTGAAGACCTTCTTTATAAGCACTCGGTTGCTTTCTCAACATCCGATGTGGGACTAATCCCGTGACCCTAGGTCCGCTACACAAGCCCTCCCTTGAGAAGGCAAGCGAGTGCGTGAGAGCTCAGGGTTCCCACAGACCGCGCCACTTTGTAGATGCGAGATGAACCTTTTTGGTGCCCCCAAGAGGTATTGTCCCCGCCACGCCGGAGGGCGGCTAAGGTTTTGTCCTTGTAAAAGGGCCCTCTTGGGTTAAGAGGTGAAGACCTTCTTTATAAGCACTCGGTTGCTTTCTCAACATCCGATGTGGGACTAATCCCGTGACCCTAAGTCCGCTACAAGCATGTATATCAAAAATATTATGAGAACGTAACAATACAGCTCCCCCTATCTAGATGCACTTATCACATATTTACTCCCTTTGAGTGTATGACAAGAAACGCACTTGTTAAGATTCAGATGTAACATTATTTATCAAGGGAGTGTATGGTCTTAGAATTTTCAAGGAATGGGTTGTAGCATATATTAACATGCAAGCACACAATGAGGAAATATGTAAAATGCAATGTTGAATGCATCATGAATGCAGAATTTTAGTTTTTATTTGAATGTTTCAATGCCCCTAATGCATAAACTCTTATGCATGCAACCTATAACAACATGAGAATGCAATGCAATATGCAAAAGCAAGATCCAAGAGTTTGATTTTCAGACTATCATGATAAATTACACATGAAAATATTCACATTCAAATGATAAATAACAAACATTCTCCATGACATGGCCTTTATGAACAAGGGTGAAAAAATGATCAAAATCAAGCAATGCAACCTAATTATTTTCAGAAGTTGTTCAAAAATAGATTTTTAGAGATTTTGCCTTCTTGAAATAAGAAAGATTTTCAGATTCAAATTGAAAGCACATGCAAATCAAGGCAAATTGATTTCATTCAAAAAGACATGTTTCCATATTAGTCAAATAATTTAAATTTTAAATTTTGGTACAAGGTGGAGGATATTGATCCTAAGATCACCTCACACATAGTGAAAGCTTCCTGACAGACTTGATCTGTCATTTCACATATCACCATTTGATATACCAAACATTCATTCAAAGAAAGCTTGTATGGCTTGTGAAGAATTTCAATTCAAACATGATATGAAAACCATAATAGAATAACATACCAAACATCAAAATCATCAAGTTTAATAATGAAAAGGTAAAGTTGGGGTTTTACCTTATGAGTGTGCCTTGTTCCATTTTATTGGAACCCCTTTCATTCCTTATTTACCTCAAGGCACACCTTCACAATAACCAACTCATTTATCGGATTTTGACACCCAAACCTTCTTGGGTCCTTGGATGTTAGTAGCATTTATTCCAAATGTTTTCCTTGACTTTTTCATTATCACCATATCATCATCCTTCATGATCATGCAATCCTCAATGACATGTCCATAGTTTCCACAATAAAAACATTGAGGGATGGCATTTCTAGCAATGGATTTCCTTTTAAGAGCAAAGGGATTTTCAAAAGTTTTCCATCTCCTATTTCAAAAGATATAGGTCTAACAAAATTAAACCTAGTATTCATTCTAGAAGCATGGAAATCTTAGTTTTCAGAAACCAACATTCTTTCATAACATGCCCGTACTTCCCACAATGATAGCAACAAGGAGAAGTAGTTCTAACAAATGATTTTTCATTATTAGCATAAGTTTTTCCAAAGAACTTTCTCTTGTTAGATGAAAACCTTTGAGCACGAAAGACATGTTTGTCACTGAATTTTCTTTGAAAATCAAACTTAGCATTCATGGCACAATAATCATCATTTTGTTTCACAAAGTAATTATCCATGACATGCCCAAGTTTATGGCAATAGAAACAAGAAACATTTTTTTGTGATTTGAAAGTATTTTTCTTTTTGCATGTAAATTTGTCATCCTCTTTGATGACAACACAGTCATCCATCACATGTCCAAACATATCACAATAGAAACATTCAACATTCGATTTTAATTTTTGAAATCTATTTGACATGGAAGGCTTAGTGTTGACATTTTTCTTTTTCATGAAATTATTTTCAAAATTTTTGATTTGAGAAATGGGAGGAGGTGCTTTGGAAGTGCTAGGAGTGTCGGATGCATGAACAAAAGAGGTTTTTAATTTAGATTCAAAAGATTTTTTGTTGATTGGAGAATATCTAAGACTCTCTTTTTGAAAGTTGACCTTAGCACCTAGTATTTTGTCTAAGTTCTCCTTCCCTTTGACAAATTTAGACAATGATGTATTTAAGTCTACAATTTCAGATTCAAGGGATGCAATATGCAATTCATAGCTAGCTATCTCCTGTTCACTGCAAACAATGCTCTCATTCAATACTCTATTTACAGTTTTATAGTTCTCAATTTCTTGTTCTAGCACATAGCACTTTTTCACATTCATCTTCATGCAATTTGACATTAACAGATTTTCCTTTTTCAAGAACGAGCAGTCTTTTAGACATGGCATTGTTTAATTATTTCAACGTTTCATTTTCAGATTTCAACAACGCATTTTCTTTTTCACTTTTATCAAAACTGTTCAATCTACCTTCAAGTGAAACATTCTCGATTAGCATGGCACCATTTTTCTTTTTAAGTTCCTCATTTTCAAACATGAGGCTCTTGCTATCAATTTCAGAATCAAGAAATTTTTCTAGCATTTTAACATCGTCTGATAAGGAATCCAACTTGTTTCTAAGATATTTTTCAGTTTCTTCAAGTAATGAAATCTTAGACAACAAGAGTTTGTTCTGATCAAGCAAATCATGGAATCATTTTCAATTTCAAGAGCAGTATTAGATTTTTTGAACATTTCAAGCTCTTCATTCATACAAGACATTTCATCTGAAAATAATTCAACTTTGGATTCTAGAAGTTCATTTTCATTTTCTAGATTTTTAATTTTTGATTCTAACTCAATGCATTTTTCACAAGAAACACTAGCATGCACATTCTCACTAGTTTTCTTTTTCATAATTTTATTTTCAGATTTGATTTTCTTATATCTACTTGACAACTCCTCATAAGCATCAAGAAGTTCCTCAAATGACATTTCGTCTTCATCAGAGTCAGAGTTAGAATTTATCTCATTTGAATTTTCGTCACCATGAGCCATTAAGCATGGATCCAATACTTCTTCTTCATACTTCCATGCCAATTCGTCCCAAAGGTCTCTTGTCGACCTACACAAGAGAATTTGTGAAAGTATATTAGACTCAATCGCATTCAAGAGAAAATTCAATGCTCTAAGATTCATTACATTTTTCTTGACATGCATATCATCCCATTTGTTATGTTCAGTAGGAAGCTTGTATAGACCTTCACATATGACTTTCCAAACATTACGCTCATGCAAATCAAGATAAACACACATAGCATTTCTCCAAGAAATATAATCATGACCATCAAAAATAGGAAAGTAATTCATAGAGATTTGATCAACAGAAAAATTCATGATTGACAATGTACTAGGATCACTCTGTAGATCATTAGATCTAGGGACAACAGAGCCTCGCTCTGATACCAATTGTTGGGTCCTGTAGTGCAGGAACACGGTTCTAGAGGGGGGGGTGAATAGAACCCTCTACTAAAAGTATGTCCAATTGAAAACCCGAACCTACTCGCAGCGGAATTAGTAGGATTAACAAGATTGAGGAATGAGTAATTTTAACTAATTAGAATAAACTTGATTCTCTCAATCTCACCGTACTCACTCGAACAGATAAATAGATTTGAACAATAAAGCAAACCACCACAACATAAACCACAAGGCAAACCACAATGCACGGAGGCTTTTAAGGTGGTTCGGGACCACGACGGGCTCCATACGTCCACCCCTCACCAAACCGGTGAGGCTTCACTGCTGTATAAAACAGCTCGGGGATAAATCCCCCCACACACACGGAGCCAAGCTGCAACACACACACGTAGGACGAAGCCTACACAATCACACGGGAATAAACCCCCAACCACACACGGGGAACACACCCCAAATGAGCTCCAAGTACACACGCGGATATCCTCTGTACAAACCGATGCACATGCGTCAAAACAAACACTCAGAGAACCCTTTCTCCGAACCCCCACACAATATATCCTTCCAAAATTTAAGAACCGAAGACAAATAGATGCAATGAGCCCCAAACAAACTCAAGAGACTGGATCAAAGAAGATAAAGCATGTATGAAGCTCCCCCTTCAAGAAAGACTCCGGCTCTTCTTGGCTCGTTGTCAGATGGCCGCGATTTCGGCGTCCTCGCGTTCCTCTCCTCGAGCCGCTCCCTTTCCTCTTCTATCACAAGCTTCAAATCTTCAAGGATGTAGATGAAATCCCCCTTACAAGAGCTCCACCTAGTTTTCCCCCTTTTCTTCACCTACAAGAAGGAACAAATGAGCATTAGGGTTCTTCCTCTCGCAAATTCGGAGTTCACATTCATTTATATAGAGGACTGGATAAAAGACTCATATAACCCTCCCAATACATATTAGAAACCCCCTAATAACAATAGGAACTAATGGGGGGTAGTACGGTAATGTTTAGAGAGGTTTTCATAAGGTTTTAAACTCTCCCGGAAATCCTGTTCCGGAAGGGTCGACCCTTGGGGTCGACCCTCGGGCTTACAGAGGCGGACAAACAACAAAAAACCCACCCAGACCACAGGGGTCGACCCTTGGGGTTCACCCTTGCAGGGGGGTCGACCCCAGGGGTCGACCCCTGCAAGCAGGGTTCAAAAACTAGTTTCTGTCTTGAACAGAAACACTGAGGGTCGACCCTTGCAGGTAAGTGATGGAAAAAAACCATTTTTAGCCCCTTTAAGCTATGCAAAACCAATGGAATAAATATGACCAAAGTCCCTTGATTCCGGATGATTAATTCTAATGATTTGAACCTGCATAACAATAGAAAAACCAAATTAGTATGGATTTGAAAATCAAATGAACTTGTCTCTTGAAACTAGCTTTTCTATAATGAATATGAACATAATGGCGTCCAAAAGAACCCGAAACATTATCATCTCAAAGGCCATGATCTCAAGAGTGAAAATGTGAGTTCAAAACAAGAATCTATCAAGTTAGCATTTCAACCAAGCCACGCACACCAACTTGTATAGTCAAAAATAAGGATTTGAAGTTGTTATGCTTTCATGAAAAACCCAATCAAGCTATTTTCACACCATCCAACTTCTAGAAGTTCTTTCACTCATTTCAAATGAAGCTCAATGAAATATACTAGAAACATGATGAGGCTCATATTCAACTCTCCACAACCATGCAATCAAGCATTAACACTTAGAACTTGTTCTCATCAAAATATATCATTGAACTCATTCAAACATATATTTGGCTTCTCAAATCAATCAAGAAAAATACATTCCACCAAATGACAAGGTTTTGATATGATGAACATGACTTTCTCAATCAACCAAATATTAAAGCATGGGAGCTTAACCGTTCAAACACTTTCATGTATCTTTCATAATTTCAATCATCAAAATGCTTCAATACCCAAATATTAAAAATCATGCCACATGCAAAGCATATAGAAAAGCATGGGAACTCATTCATTCAAATGGCATTCTTGTTGATAGAAATAAACATTCATGAAGCATTGTTTTCACGAGGAGCATTGTCATAAACATAGAATCTTCAAATCGCATGCATCACATGCATCACACACATTTGTAAATATCCAATCATGCAAACATGTTTTCTCATTAATTCTCATTGAGTACAAGGCATATGCACTCTTTCAAGCATATTTCACAAATACATTCTCATTCGATACAAAGCATCCTCAATCAAGCTTTTAGTGCATTGTTCACAAGACCAAGCATTCATGGTATGCGTGAGCAATATAGAACTAATTCTCATGAAGTTTTGTATGAGTATTTCAAGCACATGAAAACATGGAGAACCATTCAAGCCACATTTCAAAAAGATTTATGTGAAGAGATTAAGCACATCAAAAAGAACAATAACCTCATGTTAAAGAAGCATGAAACACTTTCAATGCAATGCAACCCCATGAAAGATGTTCATGAAAACAACCCAGACTTTTAGCCAAAGGTGAAAACACTTGGACATGCATGTAAACAATATATGTGAACAACAAATACCTCATTTCCACACAAAGAATAATTTTTTTCATAAAGCTTCATTCATAAAAACCCAATCATGGTTTTCTCATAAAAACCATATACATGAGAAACACTCTCAAGCCAACAAAACCTCAACTAAGAATGAGGTCACTTAGACATGCACTTTTTTGTACATGAAATACATTGACCTCAAACTTATCAATGATCATGTGAATGGTTAAATACCATACAAGTTGATTTCATCAAGTGATATGTAGAGCAAGTTGAAACACATACCAGCTTAAGTCCAATGAACAATAACTATTGTCAACCCGAACTCTCGAATAGATTTTGAAACCTCTAAGACCCATGAAGAGAATACTTAAAACACAAGTGGGTTGACTTACCATCCTTGAACATGAAGGAGATTTACAACCTATTTTGAATCATGGACATTAAAATACTTATGCAAGCATGGGTTTTACTTGTAAATGATGTCCACCATGGATGTTTATCCTGCAAAGCAAGATAATCAAAATATAAGCTCTTTTCACATCAATGGACATTTTCCACAACACATGAGAACATGAATAACCATTCAAGCAAAAGGCCAAGCAACAAGGTGATTTTGTAATCATCAAAATCACATACACAACACATTCCCCTCATCTTCTGAATTTTTTGAAAATTATCAAAAACATACAGGGTGAGCTAAAAGCTGAGTAGGACTTATATCGCTTTACCAGGCAACTTTAAGTGATTAGCATATTGGGTAATCTAGATGCTCATAAAAAATAACCTGTAATAAAACAGGTGATAAGTGAAATAGATATCAAGATCAGGAAGTCATAAATTTTAAGAATAGAAATCATAAAATTCAATTGTAAGCATGAAGATCAATAACATGTAGAGAATGTAATTTTGGCCATATAACAAGAATGTTAACTCATTCGATCAACAATATCATGTACAAATTAAACAAGAAGTCAAGTATGTAATAAGTGAATTGTCTAGTTCAATCTTGCATGTCAGTTGGTGGAATGACACACCTGATCGTTCAACTCTCTTGGGCATAAGTATTTTCAGGCTTTGCTCGCCCAAGACCAGATCAAGGCCCCAAAATTGTCAAGCATTGAGTGTCAGGTGGACCTAAAGTCTCAAGTAATATTAAGAATAATTCAATAATAAAATGGCCAACCAAATTTTAAGAAAAGCTCATGAAGCATAGTATAACACACAACTAAACATTCAGCTATGCAGGACTCTAGAGGTGGCCCTTACAGATTCAAAAGGTGGCTCTCGCTATGTAGCACTTTGCGCCATTTTGACCTCAAGAGATGGTTCCCATAATGTAGCACTTTATCCTGCTTGGCGCTTAGCTCCTACACCTCCGAATGGTATTTTATGGCTAAACTACAGATCTAGCAAAATTTTCTATTCAAGGATATGTAGTATAAAAAGTACAAGTGAAGTTTATAAGAGAAGTTCAATAATGATTTAAAGGATCATGTTCAATGGCATTAAGACAATAAAGAGAATGAATTGCTAGGATTATAAATACAATTTCATTTCACAAAAACCGTTGCAAATGCAAAGAGGAAATCACATTTTTCATAGTCAGGTATTTTAATAGTCAATCGAGGTAATGACTAAGATAGTACATGTGTCAGGGTCTCTTAGTCATGCCGCATTTATAGAACTGGTCGGTAACAGTGAAACAAACAAATGATATTATTGCATGATCTAATATGTTCATATGTGAAGGAAATTTATTGAAATAAGATTTAAGCTTTCAGATAGAGCTTAGATCAAACATACAAGGTCAATCATGTACATAAACATACAAAAATTAAAGCATACTTGTTTGAACAATTAAATATAGCTTCATGAGTTCATTACCTAGTCAATTCTTTCTAGATGGCAATGTAAGGTAAGAACATAATTTTGAAAACAATGTGTAATTTTGAAATGACCAAAATTGTGTTAAATGGCAGAACTCAGATCAACCTGAACGTGGCCTCTGGGTTGGATGTGTTTCTAATGAACGCGGTCAGTATGAGTGCTGCATTCTCTTAAGATCACGGTTAGTCGGGGTGCCACATTCAGAAAGCAGTCTCTATGACCATTCTCAATCTGAACCAAAAAAATGACAAAAACACAATATCTTGACTTTAGAACCCAAAATTGACGTCAAATATAAAATCATGATGAACATAACTTGCGTAAAATTGAAGTAATCATTCAAAGGAACATATATGAAGATCAATTAGGTTTAGCCCAGGAGAAAACATACCTAATTGAAGATCAAAGGAAGAAGAGGAAAAACGGGAAAAACACTTCTCCAAACTCCAATTCTCCCTCTACTCACGCGCAATAGCTTCGATTTGGGTTTGGCTGGGGTGAAATCATGCCCTATTTATAGGCTAGAGCCTCCTATTAAATTATAAGGGGTTTAATCAAGAATCCCTATTTCACCAACCCACATTAGATAAAAATTCATATTTTGGCACATTGTTCAACACAATAATTTTTGATTTCCCACCTAATGACGTATGCAGTGACATTTTTGACTTAATCAAGATTAAATTATGGCTAATAGTTAATCATTCTTAATCTAATTTCTACAATGTCGCAACAGTATTCCTACAATATTACTACAGTGCTGCCAACTTCACATTCTCAAAATCATGCTGCGAATCTCGTAGTTCGCATTATCACTTGGGATTACGATTTGTGTTAATGTATTCTATACTTTATAAACCTAAAAAAATTATTTTCTATTTTTTTATTTTCATCTTTTATAATTTATTTTCATATATATATGTATATGTATATATATTTCTGAGTTGCTACAGCGAGCCTCACAGGAGGCCTCCTCTCAATTGCATCCGCCCCACGGTGCAGCTCCATCGAACCCTGCCACGGACAAACTGGTGGAGATGCATCACCAATTATAGATGCTGACGGAGACGTACCAAGGCCTCCTCAATTGCCATGCAGAGCAAGAACATGCTTCGACTACTCCCCCCAAAATGGAGGCGCTCCCACTATGGCGGAGTCGCACTGTGTGCATGAGCCTTCACTACTCTCCATCGCCCACATTCCTCACTCACACAGCTAGCCATTGCGGCGCCACTCCAGTCTGCTGCACTCCAACCCCAAAATGGCACAATGGCTGAGGCACTACAAAGAGGTAGAGCGTGAGCTAGAAGGTAATGTCCTCTATCTGGACGACATGCTCCATCCAGTGCGGACAAAGGGGTTGATCGATGATGGTGCCGACTTCCATGCTCCCTTCTCCTGCGAGATCATGGAGGTGTCGATCTGAAGCTTCAATTGTCAACGTTTACTCCATATGATGGTACGATAGACCCCGCCAACCATATGCACTGTAGCAACCCGAAAATAGAATTCATAAACAAATCAATAAAGTCTATTGAAAAATAAAAAGATAATTTTATAAGACATGAAATATAATTACTATGAACTAAATAAAATTTACAATAATTTGGCTAATATTAAAAGTCTAATTGGCCTTTAAAAGATTGAATAAACCGCTAAAATTCATAGTACCCCAAATCCCTAAATTCTAATTGGGTTAAATGGGCTAAAACTTAAGTAAATGGGTCTAAAATCGTAATTAAACTCCAATCCACTTAGATTAGCTCATTCTCTTGTGAAACCCTGGCCTAAATAGGGTAAAATCGTGCTAGGTGGCCCTAGATTTGGATAGGATTCTAAATTTTTGGGCTAGGTTTTATCCATTGGGAAATAGGTTGAATTAGAACCCTTGGGTCCCTTAGACTTATAAATAGAACCCTAAATCCCTTTCAGCCATCCCTAATAGATCGTGGAAGGGGTTGGGCATTGTGCTAGGGCATTCTAGGGCATGCATCAAGGAGGAGGATCGAGGGTCAAACGTCTTCGCCTGCTTCTTCCTCTTCTTCCCTTCATCGAACCCTAAGGTAGGCGTTCTCTCTGGATAAACTTAAATTGTTCAAGCAAACACGTTGAAGAGTATGTCTAGTTTGATTTAATGCATGTTTCCCTAATTTGTATCAACTATTATGCATGTATTTTAAGATTTATACACGAGGTATGATCATTTTCATGTTTTCCCATCAGAACAGGCTTCTTGTTTAGGATCACGACCGTCACGAGGACCACATTCTGACGCGTCCATATGATAGACCACGACCGAGTGTTAAGTTCTGAAATGTGTGCATTTGGACGTGATCTTGTTAAATGCATCCTACATGCTGGATCTGATCTAATGATTCACGTCAAATTTTTTGAACGTGAATTTATTTTGTTTTAAATTTTATGTTGAGATCACGACATCTAGTCTGATTGCATTCTGGCAGAATGCATCTTCACAACTGGACGCATTTAATAGCTATCCTATGAAAAGTGGTCCCTGTATAGGACACGATTTACACCGTTTCTATGATAATTTTTTAAATAGAATAATAACTTTGTAAATATTATTAGTTTCTTAATGATTAATTCCATCTTGATATGAACTTAACCCTAATTCTTGTCTCCATTTTATCTTTTTCAATCTTATGAACCCCTCACTTGATCATTGTGCAAATCTTCATATTCTATCCCTTCTAGAATTAACTCTATCTTGTCTTAAAGATTAGATATTAATTTGTGATTGAAGTTATTCCATCATAGACTCTGGTTTCTAATTGCTTAATTATCATCTAATTGGCATTTTGATAAATATTATGTGATGCAATTATTGTTTTATTTTGAAGATCATGTCACTCCAGTGGTGTGTATCTACCGTTATTTTGGTTTTTGGTTATCGTATAGTCTATTTCCTAGTGAAGTTAGAACCCTCTGTTGGGTATTTCTTCCGTCAGATTGGAACTTCTTCACTAAGGCCTTCGTAAGATTTCGTGAGTCATGAATTCCCACATGAACGTCGAGTTGATTCTACCCTAAAAATCTTGGAAACCCTCTGAATCTCATCTTACTGGCCGAAGACGTGATTCGACCAGCCTTTGGAATCATAGAACAAGGTTTTGTTAGATTCTACTCTATCTATTCTGAACGCGACGTACTCAGAAACTACATTCAAGCTTCCTTTCCCTGAAGGTAGCAGCCCGATAGACCGTGTTTAGGAGAAACTTGTTTGCACGCATACAACATCATAGACGTGAATTGTGAAACACATTCAGCATCCTGGACGTGAATCTCTTTTCTATTTAGTTCATGGCCGTAACCCTGACCATGTTCTGTCTGATCTGTTCCGAATGCGCCAGTGTTGCAGACCGCGTTCAACCTAGTTTTCATGAAACACGCCCGTACGATTGACTGTGTTTTAACGTAGTTCTTCAAAACTGTAATTGTCTATTTTAATGTGTTTTGACCGTGTTTTAACGTTATTATAATCCTTATAAGTTCGTAACCTCCTAGAAATCAGAATTTCTTTGATATATGATTTCCATTAAAGTCTTTCATGAAATTCTCCTACGTTCTATACTTAGTCTTGAATTCGATATGAATATCTCAACATTGCAAAACTTGCATTTGTTAATATCCTTATATTTTGTTGATCTACTTCATGCTACTGGAACATGACTTTCTTAGATTTATTTGACTATTTATTTTTATATGGATTTGTCTAGTGACTACTTGGGGCTTTCGGTCCACTTGACACTCAATGCCAGTCGGATGGAAGTCCAAAAATACTCATGCCCATGGGAGTGTACATGTGGTGTGGCATTGCACTAGCTGACATGCAAGATTTGATATTGACAATTCACTTACGTGTGATATGATTGAATGAATGCTATTTTTGTTATATGATTTACATGATACTTGACTCGTTGGCCCAAAAAGAGCATTATTATTGGAACTTGAATGATTATTGGTCAATTCTATAGTTATGTTCACTTGTACCTAATCATTCATTGATATACAATGTTATCTTGTTTTGATTCATTATTAAGATCTATTCCCTTCATTTTGATCTTCATGCCTTTTCTTTGAAATTTGAATCTTATGATTGTCCTATATTCATCTACTTGATTCTCTATTCTCATTTGTCATGTCCTCTAGTCTTGTTTGATTATCTCTTGTGAATTTGATTCATGATCTTGCACCGTTCAACATGTAGTGACATTGCACATTGTCAAGACATTAATTACTTATTTTTGCCTAGTCAAAGAGATGTATATCCTACTAAGCTTTTCACTCACCTAGTGTTTATTTAATATTTTTACAGTAATAATAAAGAGGAAATCTATTTTGATGGGGAGGGACAACCGTGATCGAGTGCTCCTGGAATTATTAGAAGATCACTGTCTTTTCTTTTTCTTGAGTCTAGATTAGAATTATGAGAGTCTTGTAATTGTGTTCTTTTTCTTTTGAATTTAGAGTTGTAACTCGAGTCATCAAGAAATTATAATAGTGAATTTTGTTATTCACAAAATTATGATTTTGTCTAATTTTGACCTTATTATAATCTTGTTGGAGTTGTCTGTTATAGTTGTTATCTCCAAGTTGCTATGATTGACATGATTGATAGCTACCATGATCCGAGTTCCTTCTGTTACTGTGCTTGGGATGTGACATGCATAACTTTGAGTCCAACTTGGTCTTTCATCGGGCCTCAGATGCTGATAAATATCTCGTGTTCATCACCACATTGTGAGAGAATGCTCTGATGTGGTTTGCATCACTCCCTGCTAGAACCATTACCTCCTTCTAGCACCTAAAGAGGATGTTCAAGGAGAACTTCCTCAGTTGTAAAAAGGAGGTACGAACTGCTATGATCCTCCTTGCCATCAAGCAGGGTGGCAAGGAACCCTTGTGGGACTTCATTGGCCTCTTCCACAAGGAAGCCCTCTACATTCCACGTTTGGATGTTAGCATCGCCACTATAGCCTTGACGTAAGACACCCAGGACGTGAAGGACCCTCAGAGTAGAGTCCCCGTTAATGGTGATGGAGCTCCTCGCCCTGGCCCAAAAACATGCTCACTGCGAAGAAAACACTATAGGGCTAGGCCAAGCGGTTGGAGCTGATCACTCTTACTAAAAGCACTCGGCCAAATTCTCTCACCAGGACATAAGCAAATGCGAGCACCATAATCGGGAGCACCGCAATGGGGATGAGCCGAAGGAGAAAGCCCTCTTCAGGCACTACATGCCCCTGACTACCCCTCTTCATGGAGATCCGTGAGGAGGCATATCTCCATTGTTGTGCCCCCTGTGCCTTGATGATGTTATATAGTTTTGATAGGGGGAGATTGTTGTGCCCCTTGTGCCTTGATGATGTTATATAGTTTTGATGATAGAAACCACTAATGAATCATATAAGATTAGAATTAGTAAATGTTCTGCATGCTTCATCGTTCTTCATACTTTAGCATATATACTTCATGCATGAAGAAGAAAGGGGGTGTGCGTTAACACAGTATGGGCATTGCGTTGACGCAGCTATATGGTGCATTGTCTGTTCTTTGCATCAGATCTATTCTAGTTCGTGCATAGCTTGCATTGGTGCATTAATTATAGTTGCACGCCACATAGTCAGTGCATTGACAATCTCTTGCATATCACTAATCGATGCGTGTTTGCATGTGTTAGCCATAGTCAGTGCACTCGTTTGTTTCATGTGTACACTAAGTCTGCACTCGGTTGGTTTGATGACTGATCAAGTCTATACAGAATGCATTCATGCATAAACACTAGGTAGCAAAGTTTGTACATCGTCTTGGCGCATGCACGCAAAGTCTGTACATTCCTTGACAGCATGCCTGAGCATTCATCCTCAATGTGCATACTTTCATCTATGCAAAAGTGCATTACGTGCATTCAAATGTCTGTACACTTGTTGACGGCATGTCAGTGCATCCATTTTTGTTGTACATACCTTGATAGATGCAAATTGTAGTTCACACATTCAAAGTCTGTATATTCTTCAGTAGCATATCTGTGTATCATTTGCACAGTTTACACAATGTCTGCACACTCCTTGATGGCATATCCTTGCACTTATCTTCAATGTGCATACCTTCCTATATGTATACTGCATTCCACACCATTAAGTCTGTACAATTCTCAAACTTACTCGATGCATCTTCTTCCTTGTTCTTCATATTAATTCGAACTGATAATCAAGCCTGATCTGACAGAACTGCTGGTCGAGGAAATTAAAAAGGGAACGTGATCCAAGAATGGATGATGGCTCAGGATCCTAACACGTGTAATGCAGTAGGCTGAATTACTTCCACGTGGCCAAAGCACTTGGGCGGGCATTGTGGAGGACACACGCCCACGTACTTTTCTGCTGGTATAAAATAGAAGACTTCTTCATCTGAAGAAAGGGGATCGAAAGAGAGCAAGAAGATCTGTGTGTGCTATTGAGAACAGAAGAAAAAGAGAGAGTGCAGCAGAGAAGAAAAGAAACGATCCAGAGAGAAGAGAAAAAGATAGTTGAGTGAGAGGAGTCTGAGAGACTTTCTCTGAATGATTGTTCATCAATTTCTTGGTTCAGATACCAGAACTGAGATTGCTCATTGTGAGCTACATTCCATTTGAGATTTCTTGTTTTTCGTTTGTTTCTATTTTATTTTCTGAAACCTTGTTTTCAAGCTGTTAGTCAGCAGAG
The DNA here is from genome assembly GCA_022559845.1 of Amorphophallus konjac. Taxonomy (NCBI): domain Eukaryota; kingdom Viridiplantae; phylum Streptophyta; class Magnoliopsida; order Alismatales; family Araceae; genus Amorphophallus; species Amorphophallus konjac. Next base: position 100,620,614 of record CM040122.1, read on the forward strand.
CTAAGCTGTATTGCTCAGCGGGCAGAGGAGGATTCCTCTGGACGGGTTAAGCTGTAGTCCCCAGCGGTTGGCAAAGCTGTAATGCCCAACGGTCAAGCTGTTAGTCAGCGGTTGTAGGCAAGCTGTAAGGCCCAGCAGTTGAAGCTGTGAATCAGTGGTTGAAGCCACATTCCAAGTTGGAGTGTGGGGTGGACGTAGATCTCGGGATTGAGATCGAACCACCTTAAAAACTTCCTGTCTCCTGTGTGATTGCCGTGCGAATTGTTGTGCATCATGATCATTTCCATTATACGCTGTAGATGCATGCTTAGGTCTGTTTAAGTTCAGATCTACTATAGTTGGATTTCTATGACTACTCTCTCTTATATTTCTGCCGTCCAACAGCAGTTTGTTTTATTTCCGCACTAGAATCTATTGCAGAAGATTTTATTGGGTGATAGATCTATTCACCCCCCTCTAGATCGTTCATAGACCTTCATCACTTGGTATCAGAACGTTGTTTCTGATCCATCACTTGGTATCAGAGCCTAACTCTTTTTCAAGGACTAACATCCTAAAGAGGAACGGCCATGAACGTTAAGGGAATGACAACAGAAGGACATTCAACCTCCAAGCCTCTGTACTTCGACGGATCTAACTACGCCTACTGGAAGAACAGAATGCAGGTCTTTCTGAGGGCAAAAGACTACGAGATCTGGAGGGTAGTGAGCAAGGGACCATTCGAACTGCATGAGAATGAAGTGGTTTGGACGAGAGGGGAAATCAGAAAGTCTACTTTGAACTGGATATTCAGTGCGCACTTCATCCTATTGAATTCTCCAGAGTCTCATCGTGCAAAACCGCCAAGGAAATGTGGGACACACTGGAGGTTATCTACGAAGGGACATCACAGGTGAGAGAGACCAAGGCAAATATGCTGGTCTCTGAATATGAAGCATTCCGGATGAAACCTGGTGAGACTGTGACTGAGATGTATGCTCGTCTAACGATCATAACTAACAGTCTGAGGAATTTGGGAAAGAACTATTCCGACTATGAGATTATAAGGAAGATCTTGCGGTCTCTGACTCCTGTCTGGCACACAAAGGTGACAGTGATCGAGGAGTCAAGAGATCTTTAGACGATGAAAGTTGACGAGCTAATAGGTTCTCTAATGGTATATGAGATGAACCTTCCCAAAATTGATGAGCTCGGGAACAAGAAGAAACCAATTGCGCTGAAGGCTAGTTCCACAAAACAAGCAGATCCAGCCACAGTGGATCATCAAGCGAGCAGAGCAGCCTATCTAGGTCAGAAATCGATGGAGATCAACTTGCTATGTTGACAAGAGAGTTCAGGCGATTCTTGAGAAAAGAAGGCAGAAATTTCGACCGAAGACAATTCATCGGCCGGCGACACAACAAGTATAGGTCTAACCCAGCGAAGAAACCTGACACTAATGTCTACTATCATTGCAGGAAGGCTGGGCATATGAAGGCAGATTTTCCAGAGCTCCAGAAGCTGAAAGAAAAGTTCAAGAAAAGAGCTCCCAGAGGAAAAGTAATGGTAAGCACATGGAGCGATGAGGACGAGGGTAATTTGAGCAGTACATCAGAAAGTGAAGACGAAGAAAAGCCCATCTACCTGATGGCCAGGAATGATGAAAATGAGGAAGAAGACTCCGATGAGGTATCCTCTCCCTTTGAGCACTATACAATTTCTGATTGGGAGGATGCTTACGGAGACTTGCTAGATAAAGTAGATGATATTAGAAAGGAGAACAGGCATTTGAAGAAGAAAGTGAACTCTATTTTGAATGATAAAACCATGTCTGATAAAATAGCCTGTCTGTAATCAAAAAATGACAATTTAAAATTTTCATGTGCTGAGTTTGATGATTTGAAGCATGCTTTAACAGATACTAGAAAGGAAAATGAATTGTTAAAGAATGTTAATGATGATTTGAAGCTGAGAGTTCAAATGTTTGAAAATGAATTAAAAATTTCAAATGAGAAATATGAAGCTATCTTGTGTGTGAATTATGAATTAAAGAAAACAGTTGAAAATTTAGAGAAAGAAAATGCTGACAAAAGAAAAATAATAGAAAATATGACTCAAGGCACAAATAATCTCAATGCTTTGTTAGGGTCAAAGGTGAACTTCAGAAAAGAAGGTCTTGGATTCAACTCAACTGCCACTAAAAGCCTTGCCATGAAAACCATATCATTTGTGACAGAGAAAAAGAAGGGACCTCTCATAAAAATGGCAAGTGAAAATTCTATTTCAAAAACTGTTAGTTCAAAAATGTCCAGTGCCAAGGACAAGGGTAAACAGAAGGTTGGTGAGCCCAGCAGATCTTGCCCTTCACCCAAATGTGAGTCTCAGGTTCGGGGTCAGCCTCCAAGCAAGTCTAAACCCCAGGGCAAAGCCACTAAGTCTCCACCATCATCACCTGTCCAGAAGAAGACCCAACAAAAATATGTACAGAAGTCTAGTGGGTCAATAGTGCAAGGGAGACATAATGCTGCATGGGGCCAGAAAAGCCATACTTACCAGCCCAAGGTTCAGACCTATTATACTTATCCTCAGAAACAGGTGCAATCATTCTATAGGTCTGGATGGAATCAGGTCCAAGGGAGGTCTAGATATCAACCTTTTACCACTTATTGGCATAGACCTAAATTTGCTAGCTGGGTTGGTCAGTCTAGGACTACAGCTGGCCACAATTATCTGAGGACCTATTGGCCTGGGCACTGGCACAAAAATAATTTTACTGCAAATAAAGATGGAGCCAGAACTCAATATAAACCAAAGCACCAGAGAAAGAAGGTTCAATCAGTTGGTGCTGAGAGAAAGAAAGATGATGAACAGAATGTCATGAATTCCACTAAGCCAACCATGTTTAGACAAATGTGGATTACTAAACAATTGATGTCTTGTTTCAATTGTTCTGTTTCTGCTTCGGAGCCCAAACAGTTTTGGGTTCCAAAATTCTCCACCTGATTGTGATTGCAGGTATGCCTGGCAGCTAGAAGCAATATGTGGTATCTTGATAGTGGCTGCTCTAGGCATATGACAGGAGACAAGGCCAAATTTTACATGCTGACTTAGAAGAATGGAGGTCTTGTCACCTTTGGAGAAAATACAAAGGGTAAAATCATCGGGTCAGGTAAGGTAGGTAAGTGTACTACCTGTTGCATTGCAGAAGTACTACTGGTTGATGGTCTTGCATATAACTTACTTAGTATCAGCCAGCTCTGTGATAAAGGACACAAGGTAGTATTTGATTCTCATTATTGCAAAATTTTTGAACCTGATTTCGATGTAGTTAAATTTTCAGGAAAAAGGGTGAATAACATTTATTTGGTAGATTTAGATGATTTAGCTCATTCTAATCTTTGCCTCACTGCAAATAAAGTTGATTTAGCATTCTTGTGGCATCGTAGATTAGGCCATGCCAGCTATACTGTTCTGCACCAATTGAATAAACATAGCATGGTTAGAGGACTCCCTGGAATTTCTTTCAAGAAGGAAAATAAGGTGTGCGGTGCTTGTACTCAGTCCAAGCAAACTAGAAAGTCATTTAAATCAAGAACTGAAAACATGTCCCTTAAACCTTATGAGCTGATACATATGGATTTATTTGGACCCACACGTTCAGTCAGCTTGTCAGGGAAGTAATATGGATATGTCCTAGTAGATGACTTCTCTAGGTTTACTTGGGTCTTTTTCCTTGCACATATTATCTCTGTAGTCGATGCATAGTCGGGCATATAGTCGACGGATGGTTGCGCATGTAGTCAATCAATTGCATTGTATAGACTTTATGTTGAAGCATGCTCTACACATAGTCGATGCACCCAATGTGTTAACTGCATGATAGGTCGAATCATTGCATAGTTTAAAAATGCATATTGTTGTCAGGGGGAGGTTTGCATTATCATAACTAAGTTCAACTCCTTCACAGAATGGATAACAGTCTAGTGATTGGTTCATTATCGTGAGCTGAAATTATTACAACCCTTCTGTTATAAGAATCACATGTCCTTACTGATTGAAACTAAGGTTTAACTTTAATAGACTGTAAAGTTTAAAAGACTATCTTCTGAAAATAAGATGATAGAAAGCATTTATAGCTCTTAACCTCTATCTCATGATTATGATAGAACAAGTCCTCACAGTACCTGAACATGACAGATTTAGTGTTGGTTAAGGTTTGAAAACCAAGAATCATGTATTGTTCTTAAACAAGTCTCTCCAAAAATAACAAGGGCAACTAAATTTAAGATCATCAAAGAAAAAGAAGTGAACAAAGCGGCAGAGCAATGACTGAGTTTGACTGAGAAACCAAGGTCTCCATCAAAGAAATGGAGAGTACCTTAAGTCATGAAGTGACTCAGGTTATCTCTGTTCATTTGGTCGAATCTACAAGAGAGATTTCACTGAGTAACTAGGGGTATTGGCCTCTGATCAAGGTATACCCTTAACGTCAAAGGTGCAAATTATTCCTGTAGCTTTGATCAGAAATAGATATAGTAGTTTGTGCTTAGTAACTAGGGGTATAAGCCTCTGATCAAGGTATACACCTAATGTCAACGGCATAAATGATACTTGTCTGTTCAATAAGTTCATGTTTCAGAAGCATGTGAATGAAATTGCTGTAACCCTTAGCAAATTGATGTGATACCCCCTAGGACTTAGACAAGCAAGCACATTCACAATCAAAAGGGCCAATTTGGGCCACCGCTCTCCCGTCGCTCACCCAAGTCCCGGGGTAACTTGGCAATGCCAAGGTGAGATTGAGGGGTTGGACCCTTGCTGGTAGAGGGCCAGCAAGGCCAAGATTTGATTCCCAATGGATGTTGATGCCCAATTCAATGGGGCCGACAAAGTGCCAATGGCACCAGTTACTCTCTTCCAACGGTGATCACTCAAGACAACGGGGCTTGAGGATCAAGCTCTCACTCTCACGGCCAGCGGAACTAAGAACTAATATTGAAAGATAAGCACTAAAGGGAGTGAGGTTTGAGCACTTACTCGACCGGTTTGAAGAAACTGGTCCCGCTCGGAGACGAGGGCGAGCGGGGAGGCGAGTGGATCCTCACACGCCGCGGCGGTGTAGTTTGACCTGCTCAATCCAATTATAACACTACTCCTCTCGCAGGAGGGGGACCTTGGGGTGGGGGTTAACGGATATTACAGTCAAAACTACCTCCACGCAGGGAGGGCCTTTAGCCGGCCAAGCGGGGAGGGGAATTGGAGAAAGGAACACCGAAGACGGGAGGTTGCTGATTCTGCCCGGTTCTGTGGGTGCTGATAGGTGACTGAAGAGTTGACTGCTGCAGCTGCTATCGAATTTTTTTGGGGGCGAAACCACCTGGGAAATCTTCGTAGGAGGTAGGAGAAGTCGTCCAATTTTTTTTAATTTCTTCTGTCGTCTATGCCGGTCTGGGTGGAGGCCCGAACAGGGAGGTAGACTCTCGGACTGGCAGCTCCTGATTTCCAACAGCAGGTTGTAGGGGATGTCCCGACAGCTCCCGAACTTGGAAACAATCACCATTAGAGTTTTTGGAACCGTGGACAAGCCCTCTTCACCAAAAAACTAACGGGGAAGCCAAACGATGCCAGAGAAGGCCAGGGGACTCTGAACACTGATGACAGGTTGGTGCAGACTGTGCGTAGCAGAACTACGTAGCTGAGGGAGAAAATGGATAACTCCTGCTAAAGGATGCCGAACGGAGATCCGCTTCTTGATTCTGAAAGTAGACAAGGAGAGGAAGAACTTTTCAGAAGAGCTCTTGAGCTGATTCTTCCGAGGTTCGTCGTGGTGAAGCTTCAACTCTGGTTCTAGTACTCAGCAGAGGCAGCTCTGCGCAGTTGTGGGAGAACGGAGCTCCCGGGCAGCACATAGCTCGGATGAAGATGAAACCACCGCTGTTGCGAAGAAGACTGGTAGACGCTTCCGTGGATACCTCTTGGGCCTTCATATTCGCTGGGATGTGGTCGGGGTCTCCTCTGCAATCTGCTACTCTTCTGCTGCCTGCGAACTGAAAACTGGAGGTTGAAGATGATGGGGGGAAATGGGGTATATGGGAGGGGAAATGGAGGTGGATGAGTGTGAGGAGAACCCTGGCTGTGAGGGGGTCTAGGAGGGGGTGTTCCAAGGTGTGGGGGGGGGGAAGAATAGGGTCTGCAAGGGGGTCTAACAGGTGGTGGGAGGAGGAGCTACGAATTTGGGCTTAGAGGGAGAAGGGGGAAGGTGAGGGGGGCACAAGTGGGTGGATGGAATGTGAGTTTGAATTTCCTTTAATGTGGGGTGATCAATGGTGGTCTTGGGGATGGGAAGAGGTGCCTTGGGAAGGTGGAGGGCTGCTTGGGGAAGGGGATGGGTAGTTGGGGGTTGGAGGGTGGGGTGTGGATTGGTGGAGGGTCTATTGGGACTAGGGGGAAGTAATGATGGCTTGTGGGAAGTTGTAGAGGAGTTAATGGAGGTAGGTGGGAGGGTGGAGGTGGTTGGGAGGGGAGGAGAGAGAAAATTTTTGAAATTGGGTGTGGAGGAGAGAGAAAGGAGAGTGAAAGAGAGAAATTAAGAGAGGGATGGGTGGGGAATCTCTCCCCTAGGGTCTCTCACCCAAATAATGGAATCTCTCCACTAGATAAGAAGTTTGAACTCTCAAAATGGCAAGTTTTTCATTCATTGATTCATTAGTTCCAAATGAAGGGAATGGGGCCCTATATATAGGCAACCCACATTTTACAATAAGACCCTGACAAAAGACTCAATGACAAATAATCGAGGGGGTAGGGGGGCTCTTGGGCCAAGCCCAATGAAATGGGCCCAATAGCTAACTAAACAACATAATGACACTCAAACTTAGGAAAATAAACACAAGACCTAGGGACATGACTCAAGAAAATGAAAATTACATCAAATGACTCAAATAGAAAGCACAAAAAGGATAATTGGGCCTTTATGGAGAGAGGCCCGAACTCAAATGGTGCCGGAGTGTGAGGAAGACCCGAGCCAAAGGGAGTCACGGGTGATGCCTCCATCAAATCCCCTGGGCTGCGAAGAGCTCGACTCCGTCGAGTAGGGGTCCATCCGGCTGTGGTACTGCTCGAGAAGGTCGGGATCCAACTGCTGGAGATCCTCCCGACTCACCCATGAATCCTCCGAAGGAGGCCGATCCTTCCACCTGACGAGATAGCGCTCGTATACCTTGCTCCGAGTGGTAGTGACTTGTTCATCCAATATTTGTTCTATGCGTTCACGCTGGGCTCTCTTGGCTGGTGGTCTCTCCTCACAGGTGGGTGCTCTCTCAAGGGAAGGAATAGGCTCAATCTCCTCACTGGGTACCACCGTGGGTCCCTTATATGGCACTAAGTCGGCGACATTGAATGTGGGACTTACCCCATATTCCTCGGGGAGATCTAACTCATAGGCATTTGCACCAATGCGCCTCAGGACCTGGAAGGGACCAGCCCCACGTGGCCTCAATTTGGAGGTGGCTCCCAGGGAGAGCCTCTCCATCCTTACCATCACAAAGTCACCCTCATGGAATTCTTGGTGACGCCGATGAGAGTCGGCCCGCCTCTTATAAGCCTCATTCTTTTTACTTATGTGCTTGCAAAGGCTTTCATGCAATTTTGTGAATGTTGACATTCTAGGGGTGATGGGTGGACCTGGGCAACCAAAAGTAGACCAATCATGCTTTTCTGCCAAGAAGACTTTGATGGAATGGGGAGGACCGGGGCATCCATAGGTGATCCGGTCATGCATGGGGGTGACAAATGTTGGGGGACCCGGACATCCATGAATACTCCTATCATGCCTACGACTCTTGATGAGTGAAGGTGGACCACTACATCCGAATTTGGACCACTCATGCTTTCTACTTGACATGTGGGTGATATGAATGAATGGACCCAACATAGTGTTCATGCCAAGGGGTGTGGAAAGCCTAGACACATGCATACTTTTCCCAAAAGTGACTTCCATGTGTATAGGTGTGGGACAACCTTTGAACTCCCATTGGAAAGGATCGAATGGATCTAAGAAGGTGGTCATCATGGGGTGGGGCACAACCTTATTACCAAGGGATATGTGGTCTAAGGTCATGGCTCCCAAGGTGTAACCCGGGTCTAGGATGGGGTGGATTGGGTCAAACATGGTGGGTTGGGATAGGGAAAGGTGGGTGGTGGATAAGGTGGTTGGGTCCCATGGTTTCTTTGACCCCCATTGGAAGGGATCAAAGGGATCATAAAAAGGGTTATCGAGGGGGAGGGGCCCTATGTCCTCAAGATCCTCAAGTGGTGATGGGTCATCCTCCTCTAATGAGATAATTGGGCCGAAGTTCTTTGTGAGTGGGTCGGCCATGAGGGGAGGGCTTGACTTTCCACCCGATATAAGAAGCTCCAAATTGAGGAGAAGGTCGGGCTCATCGGGTGTGGGGAGGAATAGAAGGAGGTCGCTAGTGTAGCAACCAATGGTGCAAACCGAGGTGATAGACCCGACCCAAAGGTGTAGGAGGTCAAGGCTCCTAGATTGGTGAGCCATGGGGGTCAACAAGCTGGTCAACACATATTGCCAAGCTAAGACCTTGAGAAGGTCCTTTAAGGTTTCCACTTGGTAGGATGTTTGGATTATGGTGTGATAGGAGGAGATGTGCATTATGGGAAGGTTTTCTTTTATGGGAAGGCAATCGTGGGCCGTGATCTCTCTTATTGGGCTCTTCTTTAGTCAACTAATAAGGGACTCTTCCAAGATGAATTCGGCCTTATCTAGAGGGGGTGGTGGAGGGTGAAGATCCTCGTGCGAGGCTTCCTCTTCAATTGGGGCACGGGTGCTCTCCATGGAGGGGATAGGTTCCCGAGAGGTATTTGTCTTCATGTGGTAAAGTGGGTGGACTACTTCTTCCAAAGCTAATGGAGTGGGAAGGTTCTTTGATGGTGGGGTGATGATGGCCGGAGTATGGTGCACCCGGGGTGGTGAACAAGGGCGGGATTCCCGCGGGTGGGAGAATACAAGGTTGTTGAATTTAAAGGTTCCCGAAAGGTGTGGCGGATGCACTAGGCAATTCCGACGTGTTGGGTCGATGTCGGCATTCCTTTCATCTAACCATTTCTTACCTAGGATTATACATGGACCCGCCAATGTTCCCTTTTGACACCAAGCCCCATCCAAATACTTAGTTTTCCCGAACCATTTATGGAATTCAATAAAGACTTGGTCTCCATTGTGCACAATTTGTCCGGTCCTACAAAGAGAGGTAATGATATCGGGGGACACCCAATTTTCAGATTCTAGGTCAATGAAATCAATTTCTACGGGCTCTCCATTAGGTAAGCATGCATGGGATATGATTGGGAGAGGGGCCATGTGACCCAAGACTCAATGTTAACAATGATGGGTTTGACAATGCACAGTTCAGACAAGAATGCAAACATGCCCTAGGACTTGACTTGTAGAGACAAGTCAATGACTTGCTCTGATACCAATTGATGTGATACCCCCTAGGACTTAGACAAGCAAGCACATTCACAATCAAAAGGGCCAATTTGGGCCACCGCTCTCCCGTCGCTCACCCAAGTCCCGGGGTAACTTGGCAATGCCAAGGTGAGGTTGAGGGGTTGGACCCTTGCTGGTAGAGGGCCAGCAAGGACTAGATTTGATTCCCAATGGATGTGGATGCCCAATTCAATGGGGCCGACAAAGTGCCAATGGCACCGGTTACTCTCTTCCCACGGTGATCACTCAAGACAACGGGGCTTGAGGATCAAGCTCTCACTCTCACGGCCAGCGGAACTAAGAACTAATATTGAAAGACAAGCACTAAAGGGAGTGAGGTTTGAGCACTTACTCGACCGGTTTGAAGAAACCGGTCCCGCTCGGAGACGAGGGCGAGCGGGGAGGCGAGTGGATCCCCACACGCCGCGGCGGTGTAGCTTGACCTGCTCAATCCAATTACAACACTACTCCTCTCGCAGGAGGGGGACCTTGGGGTGGGGGTTAATGGATATTACAGCCAAAACTACCTCCACGCAGGGAGGGGCCTTCAGCCGGCCAAGCGGGGAGGGGAATTGGAGAAAGGAACACCGAAGACGGGAGGTTGCCGATTCTGCCTGGTTCTGTGGGTGCTGACAGGTGACTGAAGAGTTGACTGCTGCAACTGCTACCGAATTTTGTTTGGGGCGAAACCACTTGGGAAATCTTCGTAGGAGGCAGGGGAAGTCGTCCAAATTTTGTTAATTTCTTCAGTCCTCGATGCCAGTCTGGATGGAGTCCCGAACAGGGAGGCAGACTCTCGGACTGGCAGCTCCTGATTTCCAACAGCAGGTTGCAGAGGATGTCCCGACAGCTCCCGAACTCAGAATCAAGCACCATCAGAGTCGTTGGAACCGTGGACGAGCCCTCTTCGCCAAAAAACTGACGGGGAAGCCAAACGATGCCAGATAATGCCAGGGGACTCTGAACACTACTGACAGGTCGGTGCAGACTGTGGGTAGCAGAACTACGTAGCTAAGGGAGAAAATGGATAACTCCTGCTACAGGATGCCGAACGGAGTTCCGCTTCTTGATTCTGAAAGTAGACAGGGAGAGGAAGAATTTTCAGAAGGTCTCTTGAGCTGATTCTTCCGAGGTGCATCGTGGTGAAGCTTCTACGCCGGTTCTGGTACTCAGTAGGGGCAGCTCTGCGCAGTTGTGGGAGAACGAAGCTCCCGGGCAGCACACAGCTCGGATGAAGATGAAACCACCGCCGTTGCGAAGAAGACCGGTAGATGCTTCCGTGGATACCTCTTGGGCCTTCAGATTCGCTGGGATGTGGTCGGGTCGCCTCTGCAATCTGCTACTCTTCTGCTGCCTGCGAACTGAAAACTGGAGGTTGAAGATGATGGGGGGAAATGGGGTATATGGGAGGGGAAATGGAGGTGGATGAGTGTGGGGAGAACCCTGGCTGTGAGGGGGTCTAGGAGGGGGTGTTCCAAGGTGTGGGGGGGGGAAGAATAGGGTCTGGAAGGGGGTCTAACAGGTGGTGGGAGGAGGAGCTACGAATTTGGGCTTGGAGGGAGAAGGGGGAAGGTGAGGGGGGCACAAGTGGGTGGAGGGAATGTGAGTTTGAATTTCCTTTAATGTGGGGTGATCAATGGTGGTCTTGGGGATGGGAAGAGGTGCCTTGGGAAGGTGGAGGGCTGCTTGGGGAAGGGGATGGGTAGTTGGGGTTGGAGGGTGGGGTGTGGATTGGTGGAGGGTCTATTGGGACTAGGGGGAAGTAATGATGGCTTGTGGGAAGTTGTAGAGGAGTTAATGGAGGTAGGTGGGAGGGTGGAGGTGGTTGGGAGGGGAGGAGAGAGAAAATTTTTGAAATTGGGTGTGGAGGAGAGAGAAAGGAGAGTGAAAGAGAGAAATTAAGAGAGGGATGGGTGGGAATCTCTCCCCTAGGGTCTCTCACCCAAATAATAGAATCTCTCCACTAGATAAGAAGTTTGAACTCTCAAAATGGCAAGTTTTTCATTCATTGATTCATTAGTTCCAAATGAAGGGAATGGGGCCCTATATATAGGCAACCCACATTTTACAATAAGACCCTGACAAAAGACTCAATGACAAATAATCGAGGGGGTAGGGGGGCTCTTGGGCCAAGCCCAATGAAATGGGCCCAATAGCTAACTAAACAACATAATGACACTCAAACTTAGGAAAATAAACACAAGACCTAGGGACATGACTCAAGAAAATGAAAATTACATCAAATGACTCAAATAGAAAGCACAAAAAGGATAATTGGACCTTTATGGAGAGAGGCCCGAACTCAAATGGTGCCGGAGTGTGAGGAAGACCCGAGCCAAAGGGAGTCACGGGTGATGCCTCCATCACAAACAAATATCCTTGAGTGTCAATTGTTTAATCTCAATACAAGTTCCGGTGTCTTTCCTTGCCTTTCACTTTCTCTGAAGTAACTAGGGTCTTGTATCGACCTAGACTATTACGGTCATGTGACTTAAGTTCATTGCTATAACTGAAGCATATGATCCTATCTCAGAAAGCCAGTTCTTTCTCCTCACCTTCTATGACTGTTAAACCTAATTGACATCAAGAAAGCCATTGCCCGATTCATATATTTTAAGGGTTGCGTCATAATGTGCTCACATTCTGAACTGCCACATAGAACGTTGCTCCTGTCTTTCCTCCTTATTTGCTGATGGCAAAGGGGGAGAATGTGCAGGGGGAGATGGGATAGGAGTCTCATTTAGTGCATACGTCTATCAGTGCATAAGTCTGTACATCTATTAGTGCATAAGTCTGTGCATGCATGAACCGATCTCATGGCATCTATTCATTGTGTTGCCATCATCAAAAAGGGGGAGATTGTTGTGCCCCCTGTGCCTTGATGATGTTATATAGTTTTGATAGGGGGAGATTGTTGTGCCCCCTGTGCCTTAATGATGTTATATAATTTTGATGATAGCAACCACTAATGAATCATGTAAGATTAGAATTAGTAAATGTTCTGCATGCTTCATCGTTCTTCATACTTTAACATATATACTTCATGCATGAAGAGGAAAGGGGGTGTGCGTTAACACAGTATGGGCATTGCATTGACGCAGCTATACGGTGCATTGTCTGTTCTCTGCATCAGATCTATTCTAGTTCGTGCATAGCTTGCATTGGTGCATTAATTATAGTTGCACGCCACATAGTCAGTGCATTGACCATCTCTTGCATATCACTGATCGATGCGTGTTTGCATGGGTTAGCCATAGTCAGTGCACTCGTTTGTTTCATGCGTACACTAAGTCTGCACTCGGTTGGTTTGATGACTGATCAAGTCTATACAGAATGCATTCATGCATAAACACTAGGTAGCAAAGTTTGTACATCATCTTGGCGCATGCACGCAAAGTCTGTACATTCCTTGATAGCATGCCTGAGCATTCATCCTCAATGTGCATACTTTCATCTATGCAAAAGTGCATTACATGCATTCAAATGTCTGTACACTTGTTGACGGCATGTCAGTGCATCCATTTTCGTTGTACATACCTTGATAGATGCAAACTGCAGTTCACACATTCAAAGTCTGTACATTCTTCAGTAGCATATTTGTGTATCGTTTGCACAGTACACACAATGTTTGCACACTCCTTGATGTCATGTCCTTGCACTTATCTTCAATGTGCATACCTTCCTATATGTATAATGCATTCCACGCCATTAAGTCTGTACAATTCTCAAACTTACTCGATGCATCTTCTTCCTTGTTCTTCAGATTAATTCGAACTGATAATCAAGCCTGATCTGACAGAACTGCTGGTCGAGGAAATTAAGAAGGGCACATGATCCAAGAATGGATGATGGCTCAAGATCGTGACACGTGTAATGCAGTAGGCTGAATTGCTTCCACGTGGCCAAAGCACTTGGGCGGGAATTGTGGAGGACACACGCCCACCTACTTTTCTGCTGGTATAAAATAGAAGACTTCTTCATTTGAAGAAAGGGGATCGAAAGAGAGCAAGAAGATCTGTGTGTGCTATTGAGAACAGAAGAAAAAGAGAGAGTGCAGCAGAGAAGAAAAGAAACGATCCAGAGAGAAGAGAAAAAGACAGTTGAGTGAGAGGAGTCTGAGAGACTTTCTCTGAATGATTGCTCATCAGTTTCTTGGTTCAGATACCAGAACTGAGATTGCTCATTGTGAGCTACATTCCATTTGAGATTTCTTGTTTTTCGTTTGTTTCTATTTTATTTTCTAAAACCTTGTTTTCAAGCTGTTAGTCAGCAGAGCTAAGCTGTATTGCTCAGCGGGCAGAGGAGGATTCCTCTGGACGGGTTAAGCTATAGTCCCCAGCGGTTGGCAAAGCTGTAATGCCCAGCGGTCAAGCTATTAGTCAGCGGTTGTAGGCAAGCTGTGTGGCCCAGCAGTTGAAGCTGTGAATCAGCGGTTGAAGCCACATTCCAGGTTGGAGTGTGGGGTGGACGTAGATCTCGGGTTTGAGATCGAACCACCTTAAAAACTTCCTGTCTCCTGTGTGATCTCCGTGCGAATTGTTGTGCATCATGATCATTTCCATTATACGTTGTAGATGCATGCTTAGGTCCGTTTAAGTTCAGATCTGCTATAGCTAGATTTCTGTGACTGCTCTCTCTTACATTTCTGCCGTCCAGCAGCAATTTGTTTTATTTCCGCACTAGAATCTGTTGCAGTAGATTTTATTGGGTGACTGATCTATTCATCCCCCTCTAGATCGTTCATAGACCTTCATCACTTGGTATCAGAACGTTATTTCTGATCCATCATCCATTGGCCTAAGAAGATGAAGTTCGATCCTCAAATGTGGAATTGGAGAAGGTACTGCCACTTCTACTACGACCACGGCCACGACACCGTGGATTACGCCTGACTCAAGGACGCCCTCGAGGACCTAGTATGCCGAGGGATCCTGGATAAGTTCATCATCAAGACCGCTGAGTGACAACAAAGAGGGCCAACACTCCACCCCCCTTGATAATTGACCCAAAGGAAAGGAAATCATGATGATTTTCGGAGGGCTAGTATCGGGCGGGGATAGCTCCAGTAAGTGCCATGCGTTTCCCTGCCGAGTCAACCTAGTCGAGCACAATGACCCTGGTTGCCACGACTCACCTCCCAAGGTGAAGTCCCACAATGAATGGCACCCAAGAGGGGGGGTGAATTGGGTGAAAACAAAAATTTAACCGAACTATACTCAATTTTATGATTATGTGAGGACATAATAAACCAAGTGCAGGATAAACTAGATCTATCAAAATTAATCACTACAATAACCCTTGGTACTAGGCGGAGCTAACAAATCCATAGATTCACTCACGCAAATTGTTATCTTTCTGGCAAGAATAACCTTGTCAGCCCGAGTCCAGCTTTTGATATACCGAAGGATCTATTTGAAAGAAATCACATAATCTAGATCTACAAGCATGCAAGAAGGGGGATAGGAGATAAGCAACAAAACCACAAAGAGACAGCAATTTTAAGGTGGTTCGGATGCCACAATGGCAACCTACGTCCACCCCTCACCGACAGTGAGGATCCACACACTATCTTGTAAAGTGTTACAAGATCAGACACACACACACATACACTGGGAAAGAGAGCTCCCGCGAAGGTGTAAGAACACCTTAACACATACAGAACTACAACGGATTAAACACACACACACACACACACGGATCTAGGAAGATCCACACACACTAAAATGTTTAACGATTATAAGAACCACAAATGAAGCTCAAGAGAAAATATGAAATTAGAACACAAGAGAGGAATCTTGATTTGCTCCCCCTTAGTGGATGATGAATGCTTTGGATGCAGCTTGATCCCTTGGATTGATCTTCACTTGAATGGATGAAGAAGGATGAAGAACTGTTCTCAGAGCATTGTTCACGCCATCCCATATCAACTAATTCACCATTCATAACATGATAGAACAGGAATCGGTGCACTTTAGTCACTTCATCTCGGCTGCCACTCTTGGGATAAATGAGTGTAGTAAACATGTGATGGAGGACCCACTGCAGTGCGGGAAAATGGTTGGCATTGAGCTCAATGAGGTCACTCACACCACGTACAAAATCACAGCTCGTCATGGCAATAAAACTTTCCTCAACTGCACCATGCCCAAAGCTCATATCTGCACCATTGGAAGAAACACCTAGGGCACAGTAGAATAATTCTGGAGTAATGCAGATCTCAATGCCCTGAACCGCGGTGAACAATCTCCCATTTCTGTCAACCAGATTACCACAAAACTGTTGTACTAGATATGGATAGTAGCGGTTGTATCTAGTGACAAAATCAATCTACCCCGGTTGCATTGAGAAAACTGTATAAATGTCAGGCAGGATTTCATTCATCTCCTCAAAATCAACAAGACGGGGATCGATGATAGTTCTTGGCGGTAACCTGGGTGTCGGAGCCTGTGGGGGTGGTGCGGCCAGAGCTTCACGTCTCCAAGCACTAGGTTCCCCTTGGAGAAGACGCCGAGCACTCCTTCTAGGTGCCATTTTAGACTAAAAAACCCACCGAAGAGATGATCCTCTTTGAGAGGTAGAACCTCTACGTTGGGATGGAGAGAGAGACACCGGGAAGGACTGTGAACACCTTCTTCACGCTCTGGAACTCAGGGAAGGGTGACACGAGCGCACGAACGCCGGCGGGGAGTCGTTTCGAAATGGAGAACAATCGGCCAGATCGTGTTCAGAGAGAGGAGATGTGGGGTTTTTAGGGCTTAGAAGATGGGAGTGAGGTGTGCTAGGCTTAGAATGGAGTAAGGGAGAGAGAAGGGGATGCAATAGAATGAGGGAAGGAGAGAGAGAACCCCCTTAAAGTGGGGTTCGGACGCGGCTTAACTGGGCCGATTCGCCGCTGGCGGTTGACCGGCACGAAGCTAGCGGTCGATAGCTTGGGCATAGAAACCCCATTTTGACCCCAAGAGAAAAGGTGTCTAGCCAGCGACCTCCAGAGATAAAAGTGCGCTCCATGACCCTGTGGACTCCCCCGTTTTCACAAAATCACATTTTCCCTTTTTTTTATATATCTTTTTTTCTTTTTCTTTTGCTAACCCAAGAATGATGTCAAGCATGAGTTGACTATGGAATCCCCTGTTTATAGACTACTTAGACCACTAGATCACTAGTCCACATTTATTTGTCAAGGAATATTCAGTCTTAGGAATGTGTCAAAAAAGAAGTGTGTAAATATATATAAGTACAAGCACACATGCTAGGTATTGTCAAACACAATAGAAATAAAACACACATAATGCATGCATCTCACATAATCTACCCAAAAGAGATCAACCTAGTGCAGACCTAAGTACATATGCCCTCACCCTTGCACATGCCAAGTTCTCTCCTAATTTTATTGAATTGATCTTGATTTAGGGGTTTTGTGAAGATGTCAGCCAGTTGGTTGAGTGAATCAATAAACTTGAACTCAAATACCCCCTTGCCTACATGATCTCTCAGAAAATGATGCCGAATGTCAATGTGTTTGGTTCTGGAGTGTTGAACATGAGTTTTTGATAGATTAATTGCACTCATATTATCACATAAGATCGGCACACAATCCACTTCAACATTCAAATCAAGTAATTAATTTTTGATCCAAAGTACTTGGGCTCCACAACTTTCGACGGCTACATATTAAGCCTCGACCGTTGAGAGAGCTACTGAATGTTGTTTCTTGGAGGCCCATGAAACTAGACACCCGCCAAGAAACTGACAGTACCCACTTGTACTTTTACGATCTACAATGCACCCGGCATAATCCGCATCGGTATAAGTAATTAAATCAAAAGAACTACCGATGGGACACCACAAGCCAAAATCTATTGTGCCAATTAGGTATCTAAAAATGCGTTTAACAGCTGATAAGTGAGATTCTTTAGGGCATGACTGGAAACGGGCACAAAAATATACACTGAATTGAATGTCAGGGCAGCAAGCTGTAAGGTACAGTAGTGATCCGATCATACCTCGAAACAGTGTAGAATCTACTGTTTTACCATTTTCATCCTTATCCAACTTTGTGGTGGTGGCCATGGGAGTTGATATGGGTTTTGCTTTTGCCATCCCGTATTTCTTCAGCAGTTCCACAGTATATTTGGCTTGATTGATGAAGATTCCTTCTGAAGTTTGTTTCAGCTGCAATCCAAGGAAAAAAGTCAGCTCCCCCATTAAGCTCATCTCGAATTCTCCTTGCATAATTTTTACAAATTCATCACATAAGGCATTGTTAGTAGCTCCAAAGATAATGTCATCCACATACACTTGAACTACTAAAATGTCTTTACCTGATTTCCTTGTGAAAAGTGTTTGATCAACCTTACCTCTCTTGAAGCCATTTTCAACCAGAAATGAGGTAAGGCATTCATACCATGCCCTTGGTGCTTGTTTTAGTCTGTACAAGGCCTTTTGGAGCTTGTACACATGTCGTGGATGTTTGGAATCTTCAAAACCTGGAGGCTGCTCTACAAAAACATCCTCCTTGATATAGCCGTTAAGAAATGTAGATTTAACGTCCATTTGAAATAATTTAAAGTTCAAAGAGCAAGCAAAGGACAGTAAGATCCGGACTGCTTCAAGTCTAGCAACCGGTGCAAAGGACTCATCAAAATCAATGCCCATCTCCTAGCTATACCCCTTGGCTACTAGCCGAGCCTTATTCCTAACAACCAATCCTACATCATTTAGCTTGTTCCTGAAAACCCAACGGGTTCCAATAGTGGGATGGTTATTAGGACGCGGCACGAGAGTCCACACTTTGTTTCTTTCAAACTGGTGCAGCTCTTCATGCATAGCCTGAATCCAGGATTCATTTTGAAGAGCTTCATGAATGTCCTTGGGCTCTTCTTGTGAAAGTAAAGCCAACAAGTATTCCTCTTCTACTTGCCTTACAGAGGACCTAGTTTTTATCCCATTCTCTAAATTATCTATGATGTTCACAGCTGGATGATCTTTTAGAATTATGGAAGAACTGGGTAAGTCAGGATGCTGCACTTGTGGTTCTTGCAGTGTCTCGAGTGTAGGATGTTCATCTTCTTCACTCTTGCTTGAGGTTGCTTTCAATGGCTCATCCTTAGCTCCGTCATTAGTTGAATTCCTAGGAGCTTCATCTGCATCCATAGTAGAAGAAATTTTATTTGTCAGTTTTGATTCTGATTCATCAAAGATAACATGAGGACTGTCTTCAACGACCAAAGTCCTTTTATTGAATAATCGGTAAGCTCTAGAGTTAAGTGCATAACCCAGAAAGATTCCTTTGTCATTCTTTTCATCAAACTTACCTAGGTTGGACTTACCATTGTTGAGAATGTAACAGGAGCATCCAAAGGGTTTAAGATATGAGATGTTCGGTTTCTTACCCTTGTAGAGCCTATATGGAGTTTTCTTCAGAATGGGCCTTACCATTGCCCTGTTGATGATGTGGCATGCTGTACTTACCGCCTCAGCCCAAAAGTACTTAGGTAGTGAGTTCTCACTGAGCATGGTTCGGGTCATGTCTATCAATGTTCTGTTGACGGGATCGGCAAGCGGCTTCAACAAAATTATCAAATAGATATTCATGTTTTAGTTGTCTCATGTTTATGTTTTAGTTGTCTCATGTTAATTGGGCCATATGTATGGGCCTAATGGGTCATGTTTTATGTTTATAGTAATTATGTCCACAATAATCATGTAAGAGTCTTTTTTATTTTTTTGTGTCTTTTAGTCTTCCCAAGAGAGTTATGATGAGTAGGTGTTAGGTGTTAGGTGAGTTACCTTTTGGTCTTCTTTGTGGAGTCTATATAAGTGTCATGTAACCTCTGTTTTAAAAAAATGAAGTGAATCAAAAATATTTGGAAAACTACCTCCAACATGAGGTCCCTTACCCTCCTTCTATCTCTCTCTCTTTGGAGTGGATTCTCCAATATTCTCTCTCTCTAGGAGTGGATTCTCTTGGGTTCTTTCTTTCTCTCTAACTTCTCTCTCTCTCTCTCTAAGGGGTGGATTCCCCTCTCTCTCTCTCTTCCTCTATCTCATTATCTCTCTCTTTCTCTAAGGGGTGTGTCCCTTTCTCTCTCCTCCCCCTCCCAACCACTTTCTCTCTCTTCCCCTCCCCTAATAACTCTTTCCCTAGTTCCCACACCCTTCCATTAACTCACCCCAACCCCAAGAGCTCTCCTCCAATCCTCTCCTCACCTCCCAACCCCCAACTACCCCACTCTCCTTCCCCATGCATCCCACCACCTTCCCAAGGCTAAAATAACTCCTCCCAAGGCCCAAATTCGAAATTCCCTCCCCTCTCCCATTCCCCCCCACACCCTAGGTCGCCCAACTCAAGCCTCAACCCAGCCAAGGTCGCCCTCCCCTTCCCTCCATCTCATTCCACCACCATTTGCCACCACAAGCTTTCAACTTCATTGCAGGTCGCAGGCAGCAAATTTGGTCCTAGAAGCTGTATCATCTTTGGCATTTCCCTGAATCTTCTGGTGGCAAGGCATACATCTCTGGAAAGGTAGTCCATAGAGCTTTCCAAGCGAGGTGGTTTCGTCTCCATCCGAGTACTGGGCTGATCAGAAGGTCCATTCTCCCTCGACTGCGCAAAACTGCTCGGACAGAAGACCAGAGCCGGAGTGGAAGATCTGCAGCGGCCAACCTCCTGGGAATCTGAGCAGGAGTTCTTCATCAAAAATCTTCTACCCTGAGTATTCTTTCATCGCCAAGATGCAGAGCTCCGTTTGGCATCCGGATCCAGAAGTTATCAATTTTCTCCCACCGGGCATGCAGTTCTGCTTCCACTCTGTCGGCATCGACCACCTTCAATGTTCAAGCTCTACCGGCCACCTCCGACCATATCTGGCAGCCCCGTCAGTTTCGTTGCAAAGAAGACTTGTCAACGGAACTAGCGACTTCAGCGGTGCCTGATTCCGAGCTCAGGAGCGGTCGCAGCATCCTCGTCTTCTCACTGCTGAGAACCTGTTACAGTCTGCGCAACAGACCTGCCACTCTATTCAACCATCTGCCCCGACTAGAATCGGCATCCACAGAAATCCAGAAAATTCTGGTGTCTTCCCGGTCCAGCTACGAAGAGTTTCCCATTGGTTTCGTCTTCAGAAAAAATCCGGAGTGGCCGCAGTGTCAAGAGAACCGACTATTTGTCCTGAAGCACAGAGAGTGGACAGCATCGGCATCGGCGGCCTTTTCATCACTTCTAGCTCGAATTCCCCTCCCCGCTTGGTGTCACATCAAAATGGTATCAGAGCAACTCATCTGATTTGTCCCAACAAGTCGGGGTCCTGCAGTTCGAGATTCGAGAATCAAGGTTCGAGGTCGAACCTTCTCCAAGTGGAGGCGTTTGACGGGATCGGCAAGCGGCTTCAACAAAATTATCAAATAGATATTCATGTTTTAGTTGTCTCATGTTTATGTTTTAGTTGTCTCATGTTAATTGAGCCATATGTATGGGCCTAATGGGTCATATTTTATGTTTATAGTAATTATGTCCACAATAATCATGCAAGAGTCTTTTTTATTTTTTGTGTCTTTTAGTCTTCCCAAGAGAGTTATGATGAGTAGGTGTTAGGTGTTAGGTGAGTTACCTTTTGGTCTTCTTTGTGGAGTCTATATAAGTGTCATGTAACCTCTGTTTTAAAAAAATGAAGTGAATCAAAAATATTTGGAAAACTACCTCCAACATGAGGTCCCTTACCCTCCTTCTATCTCTCTCTCTTTTGAGTGGATTCTCCAATATTCTCTCTCTCTCTAGGAGTGGATTCTCCTGGGTTCTTTCTTTCTCTCTAACTTCTCTCTCTCTCTCTCTAAGGGGTGGATTCCCCTCTCTCTCTCTCTTTCTCTCTCTCATTATCTCTCTCTTTCTCTAAGGGGTGCGTCCCTTTCTCTCTCCTCCCCCTCCCAACCACTTTCTCTCTCTTCCCCTCCCCTAATAACTCTTTCCCTAGTTCCCACACCCTTCCATTAACTCACCCCAACCCCAAGAGCTCTCCTCCAATCCTCTCCTCACCTCCCAACCCCCAACTACCACACTCTCCTTCCCCATGCATCCCACCACCTTCCGAAGACTAATATAACTCCTCCCAAGGCCCAAATTCGAAATTCCCTCCCCTCTCCCATTCCCCCCCACACCCTAGGTCGCCCAACTCAAGCCCCAACCCAGCCAAGGTCGCCCTCCCCTTCCCTCCATCTCATTCCACCACCATTTGCCACCACAAGCTTTCAACTTCATTGCAGGTTGCAGGCAGCAAATTTGGTCCTAGAAGCTGCATCATCTTCGGCATTTCCCTGAATCTTCTGGTGGCAAGGCATACCTTTCTGGAAAGGTCATCCAGAGAGATTTCCAAGCAAGGTGGTTTCGTCTCCATCCGAGTACCGGGCTGATCAGAAGGTCCATTCTCCCTCGACTGCGCAAAACTGCTCGGACAGAAGACTAGAGCCGGAGTGGAAGATCTACAGCGGCCAACCTCCTGGGAATCTGAGTAGGAGTTCTTCATCAAAAATCTTCTACTCTGAGTCTTCTTTCATCGCCAAGAAGCAGAGCTCCATTTGGCATCCGGATCCAGAAGTTATCAATTTTATCCCACCGGGCATGCAGTTCTGCTTCCACTCTATCGGCATCGACCACCTTCAGTGTTCAAGCTCTACCGGCCATCTCCGACCATATCTGGCAGCCCCGTCAGTTTCATTGTAAAGAATACTCGTCAATGGAACCAACGATTTCAGCGGTGCCTGATTCTGAGCTTGGGAGCGGTCGCAGCATCCTCGTCTTCTCACTGCTGAGAACCTGTTACAGTCTGCGCAACAGACCTGCCACTCTGTTCAACCATCTGCCCCGACCAGAATCGGCATCCACCGAAATCCAGAAAATTCTAGTGTCTTCCCGGTCCAGCTACGAAGAGTTTCCCACTAGTTTCGTCTTCAGAAAAAATCCGGAGTGGCCTCAGTGTCAAGAGAACTGACTGTCTGTCCTGAAGCGCAGAGAGTGGACAGCATCGGCATCGGCGGCCTTTTCATCACTTCTAGCTCGAATTCCCCTCCCCGCTTGGTGTCACATCATCTATTTTTCCTCTCCACTACGCCATTTTGCTGGGGCGTCCTTGGTGACGAAAAATTATGTGTGTACCCCTACTCTTCACAGAAGATGCTGAATTCATGATTTTCAAATTCACCACCATGATCACTCTGGATGGTGGTGATGAGGTAACCTCT
Source organism: Amorphophallus konjac (assembly GCA_022559845.1). Taxonomy (NCBI): domain Eukaryota; kingdom Viridiplantae; phylum Streptophyta; class Magnoliopsida; order Alismatales; family Araceae; genus Amorphophallus; species Amorphophallus konjac. The sequence goes on from CM040122.1 coordinate 100,643,334, forward strand.
TTCATTTTAGATTTTCCTACAAAACACTTGAAACTCCGTCAAGGCATCACTTTTATTGGCTAAAAATAACACCCATGTGAATCTGGAGTAATCATCAACAATTACAAATCCAAACGATTTACCCCCTAGGCTGGATATCCTAGTGGGACCAAATAAATCAATATGCAGCAGTTCTAGAGGCTGAGAGGTAGAGATAATGTTTTTATTTTTGAAAGAAGTACGTGTTTGCTTGCCTTTTATGCAAGCCTCACAGATTTTGTCGCTTTCAAATTTTAATTTTGGCAAACCATTTACCAGGTCATGTTGTGTAATGGACAGTGGATCTAGAGGGGAGGGGTGAATAGATCTACCCCTCTTTTCGCAGTGCAACCCTCTATATAGCTAGATAAGATAAATTTCAGCAGAATATAACTAGCTAAACGAAAGACACGACGATTTACTTAGCAAGATGATTACTATTATATCAATTAGAACTTAAGCATGCATCTAGAATGAAACAATCACACAAACAAACCACAACACACAATATTTTAAGGTGGTTCGGACTGAATCCCCAGTCCTACGTCCACCCCTCACCAAATCTGGTGAGGCTCCACTAGTGACACGCACTGAACCGCAAATCGGAAAGACCACCGATTGCCTTCCTACTAACCACTGGTAGGGATGTCAACACCACAGATCGGACAACTTCCGATTGCCTTCCTACTAACCACCGGTAGGGATGATCTTCAATTCCAAATGTTTGAATGAAATGGAAAAGAACAATTATGAAAATACTCAATCAGGATATGAAATATGCTCAAGGAGAAGGATCTTGTCTGAGATTGCTGGGGCTTGAATCTTCTTTTGAAGTAGCTTGAATCACTTGGAGATTTCACGAAGAACTTCTTCCCGGAGTACTGTTCACAGCTACAGTACTCGAACTCTTCTCCCTTGAACACACCCTTGCAGCCTCCTTTGATCTCCCTTATTAGCCTTTCTTGCTTCTACTCTTCTTTGGAGGTTACTGGATTGAGATATGAACTTGAATCACCTTGAGTTGATGGAGAGAGTGTTAGATGTAGCTTTGATCTTCCTTTTAATCCTCTTGAGTTGAAGAAGAGGAAGAAGGATGCAGTTTAGATCACCTTTGAACCCCTTGATTGCTTCTTCTTCCTTGGAGGTTGAGATGGCTTCAGATCTGGACTTGAATGCCTTGGAATGGATGAAGAACTCCTTCCCAAAACACTGTTCACAGAGGTGCTACAGTACCTCGAAAATGGCCTCCCTTGATCTCTCTTGAAACCATGAAGCATTAGAGTTTCTAACCCCTCAAGTGTTGGTTTTATAGACCTTGAATGGTCCATAGACACCCTCCAGACCATATCCATAAATCATGGAAGATTAGGTAAAGTTTGATTAAACAAATCCATGGAAAGGGGCTGGCCACGAGGTGGAATTCGAAGTCAAACAAGGCTGCATCAGGGCTGGCGGTCGACCTGCAGCTTCTGGCGGTCGACCTCCACTGAGAAACACTATAGACGGATGGCCACTGGAATTTCCGGTCGACCGCTACGGGCTAGCGGTCGACCGCCAGCTGAAAGACACACATTCTGGCGGATGCTGGCTGGGGCGGTCGACCTCCCCTGTACTGGCGGTCGACCGCCAGCTGGGCTGATTCCGGGCTTGCCCGGGTCGGTCCGTTATCTGCTTCAGCTCCATCGTTCAACTTCATTAGCAGCCCGTGCATGTTTGTGGCATCACCCTTGATAGTCTAGAAGGTATCAACTGAGTCTTTAACCTTGGATTCTCTTGGCTTTACTTCTTTGTGCATTGACCTTGGATGAGTGACGAGTCGAATATGAAATGTCGACTTTTGCTTGTAAGAGAGATGAGATTTGCATCCTTGCTTGGGCACGATCAATGAGCTTTCACTTTGGCCATTGCCACTTGATTCCTTGTCCATTCATGGGCATATCTATCATGAATAAAAATATCACGTATGTCAATCACATGAGAGTGGAAGATATCAATGACTAATAGTGTTTAGCCATTATCAAACCAAGAATACCACAGAACTCATATGACTATAGAATGATGTCGAATGACCCAAGTGACCACAGAATGACTCAAATGACCTCAGGGACACAACATTCTCCCCCTTTTTTATGATGGCAACACTGTGAGTCATTATGTGATAGAAATGTCTAAAATGGCACAAGTTATAACAAATGCAACATATGCAGCTCAAGATCCATGATAGTAATAGCATGTGAAGGCAATTATGATATGAATGCTATGCAATTATGCAAACCTCATCACATACACATATGCGATGCAAAGTGAACAATGGATTCTCCCCTTGGACTCTCCCTGTACACCATCCACACATCCCCCATGACAACTCACAAATCACATAAGCTATCCCCTTTGACAATGCGATAACGCATATAGCTCTTACAAAGGACTCACACAAAGAACTCTCCCCCTTTGCCAACAGTAAAAAAGAGTAATAATAGTAAAATGTCTGTGAGACCAGAGCTGAAATGAGTTAAGAGCAAGCCATTATATGTAAACCTGAAACAGACCGTGAGCAAGATATATGGTTCAAAGCTAATGAAATCTGAATTCATCAATAGAGTTCGAAAAGTAGCTACATCCAAGATGTAATAGAGATGAACCAAAGGTGCATATCATGGCAATGTTTAACCGTCCCTTTGTCTTATATATCCATATTCAGTAACTACAAAGGGAATAACATAAAAAAATGAGTATTGAGGCTAAACAATCATGACTAAAGCATGGAATTTTATGAGTTCAACAAATTTGATTTTCAATATCCTTTGAATTTGAAGGCACATGACTCATATTTTACGAGTAATCAAGTCTAGTACATGCCTCCAAGCCGTAAGAATACACGTTGTTTAGACGCCAGTATTCCTAGATATTTGGTAAGACTGACTATGATGCTTCAAAATGAACAGAGATAGCAATGTCACGTCATGACATATCCAAACTCATTTCATTGATGAGAAGATATGTTTCTCAGCAATTATGCCATTGCTCTGCCTAGAGTCCAGATGAATTAAGACAGAGATAACAGAGGCACATCATGACATATCATTCGTCACTTGATTTAATGACGTGACATATTTCTCCGTGCAACACTATCATTGCTCTGCAAATTGATTTTCAAGAATTCCAGCTCATCAAGATGTTTAGAAATAATACTAAGCTCTAGAGTATCACCAAGATTATCATGAAGTCTGGATTTTCAGATTTCAGGGTAGTCATTGAAGACATAACATGCAGTCTTTAGTGAAAGTCTATTAAAACTACAGAATATAGATGATTTCAAACAAGATATATCAGAACTACAAGGAAATCATTAAATCTGAACCATTTTCATTGAATGGACAATCATTAGAGCATATAATAGAAAGCTCTTACACCATATGTCCGTCTGTCTCATGAACTAAAACCAGACTGTAAGCCACCGAAGTGCAGTTTGCAAGAGGTTAAGAGAATCAACAAAACTCCCCCTAAGGATATGCAATGGATATGCGAAGGGGTTATGTTTGCAATCAAGTGGAATGGCAAAGGAGGTTGACCTAGTCACTCATGAAGGTAGCAGAAATGAAATGTATGACCCAATGCATGGTTGTACGCTTATTAAATGCCACAGAATGAATATGCATGAATGTTGCACAAGGACAACTCCCCCTTACTATATGGCCTATATGCGACATTGACACATGATACTTGGCGGAGGTGAAACCTCACGCATATTGAGTGCTTCGTGACAAGCATAGCCTGCCCTTCCATACATCAACATTTGATATACCATGGCCATGCAAGAATGATGCGACATAAACCATGCAATGCATTGTGAACATAAATTCAACTTTATTATGCAACTACATGCAATGCGACACCATATGCAAAAAGACATATTGACATATAAACAATGCATGAATACCAACGTGCAAAACACACAACTAATTGAATATGATCATCATTTCAAATTCTTATTAGCCTGAGGTCGGCAAAGACCAAGCTCCCTTCTGAGCGTTAAAAACCTATCATTACACAAGGGTTTGGTGAAAATATCAGCAATTTGATTTAGAGTATCAACAAAATACAGTTCAAAATTTTTCTTACTGACCTCGTCTCTAATGAAGTGATGCCTAATCTCAATATGCTTAGTCCTAGAGTGCTGGACAGGATTTTTTGCAAGGTTGATAGCACTAGTGTTATCACACAGAATCGGGACACAGTCAAGATCCACTAGGTAGTCTTGGAGTTGGTGTTTAATCCACAACACTTGGGTGCGACAGCTCCCCGCAGTAACATATTCTGCCTCCGCGGTTGAGAGGGCAACCGAGTGTTGTTTCTTGGAAGCCCAAGAAATTAAACACCAGCCTAGAAACTGGCAATAGCCACTAGTACTCTTATGATCCAGCTTGCATCCAGCGTAGTCTGCATCAGAATAAGATATAAGAGATAAATCACATGACGACGGATACCATAATCCCAAATCTTGAGTGCCGGCAAGATATCGAAGGATACGTTTGACGACAGTCAAATGGGATTCTCTAGGACTAGCTTGAAATCTAGCACAAAGACATACACTAAACTGGATATCTGGTCGGGATGCAGTCAAATAAAGCAAAGAGCCAGTCATACCTCTATAGATCGTTGCATCCACTAATTTACCATTTTCATCCGAATCTAGTGATGTTGTGGTGCTCATAGGAGTTGCAATGATTTTGCTGTTTGCCATGTCAAATCTTTTCAGCAGCTCCTTGATATATTTGGATTGATTTATGAAGCACCCATCTTCTCCTTGGTTGACCTGCAAACCGAGAAAGAATTGAAGTTCTCCTATTAGGCTCATCTCAAATTCGCTAGTCATGAGCTTAGCAAATTCCTCACACATTTCAGATTTTGTAGAACCAAACACAATGTCATCAACATAAATTTGAACAATCAAGATGTTCTTACCTTACTTCTTGGTGAAAAGTGTTTGATCTACTTTACCTCGTGTGTACCCCTTTTCAATGAGGAACGAGCTTAGTCTCTCATACCAAGCTCTTGGTGCTTGCTTAAGTCCATAAAGCGCCCTGTCTAGCTTGTATACAAAATCTGCATTGTTAGAATTCTCAAAGCCAGGGGGCTGCTCAACGTAGACTTCTTCTTTGATCAAGCCATTCAAGAAAGCACTTTTGACATCCATTTGATAAAGCTTTATTCTAAGGGAGCATGCAAAGGCAAGTAAAATTCTGATGGCTTCGAGTCTAGCAACTGGGGCATAAGATTCATCAAAGTCTACCTCAAACTCTTGATTATACTCTTGAGCCACCAATCTAGCCTTATTTCTTATTATCTTGCCATCCTCACTTAGTTTGTTCCTAAAGACCCATTTAGTGCCTATGACAGATTGTGATGAAGGTCTAGGAACAAGATGCCAAACTTTGTTTCTCTCAAACTGGTTTAGCTCTTCTTGCATGGAATTTATCCAGTTTTCATCTTTTAAAGCATCATCAATATTTTTGGGTTCATGCTGCGAGACAAGAGCAAGTTGATCTAATTCTTCCACAATTTTAAAATGTGACCTAGTTCTAGGTGGGTCATTCAAGCTACCAATGACATTCTCCAAGGGATGATCCTTAAGAATTCTAATGTTTGTAGAATCGTTACCTTCTACTGGAGCTTGATCCCTTGCATTGCTTGATTCAGCTAGGTCACCATCTTCTTTTATTTCTTCTTGTGGAGGATCACTCTTGCCCTTTATGCTTAGGAATTCCCCATCTTCATCATTTTTTCTGCAAGAGTTATCATTGTTAGAATCATGATATTCATCAAGGGAAACATGGGGTGATTCTTCCACAGTTTGATTTTTGATATTGTAAATTCTATAAGCCCTAGATCTATCAGAATATCCAAGGAATATACCTTCATCGCTCTTGAGCTCAAATTTATCTAAGTTTCTTTTGTCATTGTTGTGAATGAAACATTTCGATCCAAACACTTTCATATGTGAGAGAGAGGGCTTTTTACTTTTTAGCAACTCATAAGGAGTCTTTTTGGTGTGTGGCCTTACCATAGAGCGGATGATAATGTAACATGCCGAGTTTACCGCTTCAGCCCAAAACCTCCTTGGAAGTTGCCGTTCAGCAAGCATGGTTCTTGCCATCTCTACAAGTGTCCGGTTTCTCCTTTCAACCACACCATTTTGCTCCGGCGTTCTTGGTGAAGAAAATCGGTGTGAAATCCCTTCGGCCCTGCAAAGGTTATAGAAGTTAGCATTTTCAAATTCACCATCGTGATCAGATTGAATCTTGGAAATTTTAAACTCACCGTCCTGCTTTATCTTCATGTAGAGTGCCTGAAACTCATCAAAAGCATCATTTTTGTGTGTGAGAAAGAAAACCCATGTGAACCTAGAAAAGTCATCCACCAAGACATATCCATATTTTCTACCACTTAAGCTAGCAGTTCTGGTTGGGCCAAACAAGTCCATATGAATTAGCTCGAGTGATTTGGATGATGTATTTTTAGATCTTCCCTTGAATGATTTTCTAGTTTATTTATCTAAGACACATGCATCACACATTTTATTTTCTTGTTTAAATGATAATTCAGGCAACCCTTTCACCATTGAATGCTTTAACAGTTTATGTAAGACATTGTAGCTAGCATGTCCTAGTCTACGATGCCATAACCAAGCAATTTCAGATTTTGGTGCAGCAAGACAAAGGTTTAAATGAGTAGGATCATCTAAGTCAATCATGTAAACATTGTTGACTCTCTTACCAGAAAATTTTACCTTGTCAGATTTTGGTTCAAGAATTCTGCATTCATGAGAGTCAAATAACACTTTGTGTCCTTTATCACACAATTGACTTATACTAAGCATGTTATATTTCAATCCTTCAACTAACAACACGTTACAAATAGAGTTGGAGAGGTTCTTACCTACATTACTAGTTCCAATGATTTTTCCTTTATTGTTTCCTCCAAATGTGACATATCCTCCTTCCTTTTCCTCCAAGAGATAAAATTTTGATTTGTCTCCAGTCATGTGTCTTGAATAGCCGCTATCAAGGTACCACCTGTTATGCATGACTGCAAGACATTCCTGCACAAGCAATTAAGCAATGGTGTTTGGAACCCAACCAAATTTGGGTCCCTTCAAGCTTTTTAGAATTTCAAAACATGAAACCATTTCTTTTGGAATCCAAACCTTCTTAACATTTTGTTTGCTTAGAGCAGGGATTTGATTTTTCTTTTCCATATTGACATTCATTTTTTATTTAGAAGCTCTTTGTTGGATTTTGTGAAAGTTTGAGGAGGTTTGCTTCTTAAACCATTGAGGCCGTTGGTTGGTTTTGGGTTGAAACTGATTGTTTTGCTACCTATGCGATTGATGAACACAGAAATCATAATTTCCCCAAAGATATGGTGATGCTAGCCTATATGAGTGTGCAATCCAATTGTGGTGAAATCTGGAAGGTTGAGCATGCAATGGCCAAGGAAGTGTTGACCTATGCTGCGGGGAAGGTCGACCTTTCTTAGGTTTTTGGACAAGCTTTTTGGGAATGTTGGTCACTGCCTCTTCAATCTTTTCTTTCCCTTTCTCCTTTTGTTTTTACTGGTTTTGTGTGGGAGTTTTGTTTGAGGTGGAAGCTTCGGAAGATGAAACAAATGTGACAGTTTTTAGCCCAACTGGCCTTTTGTTTGTTGGTTCAAAACTCAACCCTACCTTGTTGAAATTCATTCTAGTACCTAGCAATGCATCTAGGTTTTCTCTTCCATCCACAAACTTTTCTAAAGATTGTTGTTTATCCTTTAACTCTTTTTGTAGGTTTTCAATATTTTGAAGAAGTTGAATGTTGACTTGTTTGACAGCTTCATACTTTTCATTGCTTAATTTACTATCTTTTTCATAGCTTTGCATTTTGAGCTTCATGCTATCAATCTCATTTCTCAAATCCTCATTTTCAGTTTCCAAGTCAGCCATTTCTTTTCTTCCTTCCTCCAAATCCTCAATCATTTTCTTAAGATCTTCAATTTCAGTCTCAAGTAGAGCATTCTTATCATTCATATTATGATCATGCACAAATGAGTTAATTTTCTTTTTCAATGATTTATTCTCCTTTTTGTACATTTTATATTTTTCCATGAGTTGTATATATGCATCCTCTGATGCGGGACGGACACGGGAGACGACACTACTAGGTGCCACCCTCAGACTCTAGATGAAGACGCGACCAGCAGCACACACCAGGGAGACACTAAGCCCGACACTACGAGCTCCTAGTGGCAAAACGTCGCTAACAGAAGTAGAAGCTCACTCGTCATCCCAAGCGAGGGAAAGCGCGGACCGTGCGCGGTTAAGGAACCGGCGGAGGTCAAGGGTAGTCCGACTCAACTTCCGGACTCGGATCGAGTCGCGGGACGGGTCACTCTCACTCTCACAGCGGTGACATGGACACACAGGCTAGTACCTACACTCTCGGCAGCGGCAAAAGACCATATACTAGCTAAGCAAATGAACGCCAAGAGGTTAAGACCTTTACCTCCACGCACCCGGCGTGGCGAAGACAACCCCGACCGAATCACGGACTCCCGGTTAAACAATATCACAGCAATACAAACGTTTGACCCACTCCACGCAGGGAGGTAAAAGGTCACATGTGGAGCCCGGGAATCACGCAACTCGGGTTGACGGGCAGCATCTTGATGTCGCCCGGCGGTGCCGAACTCCGCGTTTTCGTGCTTTCCGAACGGCGGGTTCTGCGGGCCCGCGGGGCCCACGAATGGCGCTGTCCTCCGGATCTGCGGGGGTGGGACTCACTATGATGGGGACCCCTGGTGGCGCGCCTCCACGGACGGTGGTCGACCGGGAACACCGATCGGGGGTCGATCGGTCCCGATTCCCAAGCTTTGAAGTTGCTGCCCACGGATTTGTAGTTGCTGTTTTTAGGCGTGCGCTCCGGCGAAAACGGCCGCTGCGAGCAATCCCGATGTCGGATCGGGACGCATGAGCTATCGTTGGAAAGCTCTCTTCAAATGCTTCGATCTAGACCTAGAGAGATCTGCTGGATCTGGTCAGATCAGAACTTTATTAAATTTACAAGCCCCTGTTGTACAGTAACCAAAATCTCAGATCTGTAGGGCACTTGTTTGAGAACCACCGTTGACTGCCTAGTAAACCTCCGATTCAGCTCTTGAGCTTTTCTTCAAAGTTGTAGGGTATCAAACCACAGAATGGGGACTATTTTTGGAATTTGATTTGGAGGTGGTGGTGATTTACTATGATGTTTGGGGTGACTAGTGGTCGGATCTGGGAACAGGGGGACAGAACTGTAGCTGGGACTGAGAACGATTTTTAGAAAATATGAGATGGACGAACCAAAAATTGAGATAAATTGTGGATGAAGGGGTAAATGGGTGGAACCTCCAGTAAAATTGGGCGAACCAACAGAAATCTAAAAGTGGACCTAAGACATGAAACTCAGGACGGGGATGAATCTGGACAGAACTCTGGGAGAACCAAAATGGAAGAGTGGAAGAAAATTAAAAAATATGAAACGAGATCTGAATGACAAACCAAAATTTGTGGGATATCCTTGACACCTTTGGAACATCCAATAAAATCCCCAAATCTATCTGAGCTCGTGGCTGAGACAAGAAATTCGTGGAAGCTTCTGTGGTACTGCGCGGGCAGAACTCTGTTGATGGCGGTGGCGGTGCGGTGGCGGCTCGTGGCGACGGCGACCGGAACTGATAGGGTGGAGTCTCACCACCAGAAGGAAGCCTTCACAGCTTCAAGGGGAAGAGGGAGAGGAGAAGGGGGCGCACCAAGGCTGGAGCTTCAAGCTTTTTCACAATTCTTATGACATTAATTCATGAAAATGGGAAAATACAAGCATATATAGGTTACATCTCACATCCATCCACAACCGTAGGATCTAGGAGTGGGAGATGAAGGGCTGGGATGGCATGAGACACACACACACAAAAAACATTAAAAAATTTAAGGGGGGGGGCGGCCCTTGGACCAAGGAGGTGGAGGGTGGACTTGGTAGGTGGGGGTGGGTGGCCAACTTGGACTTTCCAAGCCACTTGTCCCCCACTTGGCCCACCTATCTAGAAGCCTCCATTTGACATGTTGACTGACCCCACTTGGGGCCCTAAGGCTGAGGTGGATCAATGGGAGGGGCCCTGGGGGTCCCGTGGGGCCCAGGGGTCCCACTTTACAAATAAGCCCCTCGAACTATCTAAATTACACACTGACGAAAGAAAATAAAATACATTACACACAAATAAAAATCCCCAAAAATATGATAAATGCTATGACTCAGTGGGGAACCTCCAGACTGTCTCCGAGCCATAGGGATGCTGAGGCGGCTCGAGTCGTGCTCCTTGTGCGGTACCGGTGGCTCGCCGGCTCGTGTCTCGCATGCGCTCGGGTGTCCGCACCAATTCTCCCCGGGTGGGAGAAACTCGACCCTGTCGAGTAAGGGTCTGCATCACTTCGGTATCGCTCCAGAAGATCTGGGTCGATCCGCTGCAACTCGCCATGTGTGATCCATGTGTCCTCTATAGCGGGCCGTCCTCTCCATCGCACTAGGTAGCGCGGGTAAGATCCACTCCTGGTAACTGTCACTTGCTCGTCCAGTATACGATCTATATGCTCACGCTGCCGTGAAAAAGGGGCTAGAGGTGGAAGTGGACACTCAGGTGTGGGATCACTCGCAAGGGGAGAAGATGGCTCAAAAGGCTCACTAGGGATCACCGCTGGGTCCCTATATGCAACAAGATCTGATACATTGAAGGTAGAGCTTATACCATATTCCTCGGGTAGGTCCACAACATACGCATTGGATCCAACGCGTTTCAACACTCTAAAGGGACCGGCTCCACGAGCTTGCAACTTCTTAACGGTTCCAGAGGGAAACCATTCAGGTCTTACCCTGATCATGACATATTTGCCCTCTTGGAACACTCGGTGGTGTCGATGGGCATCGGCTAGCTCTTTGCAACGTGCATTGCTGGCCTCACTCATGCAGACTCCTAACTTGCCTAGCACTAGACTCGGTAGACTCACTATGCACTCCTAAAATGCTTAGCAAAATAAAAACACACGGATGCACACACAACCCTAAACAAACCTAATGTTAGTTCGACCCAATCATATGCAAGGTGGTCCAGGACATCCGAAGGTGTGCCATGCATACCCTAAGTGTGACTGAATGTCGGTACAACCATAAGACGGTCCTTTGGATTTGGGAGGTTTGGGTGGAACAGCAGGGTCGGGTGTCTCTCACCCGTGAACGGACTCGGTGGGTGCCGATGGCCCGGTCCATGGGGGAGGGGTATAATGGTGACCTCCCCTAAAGAAGTGGAATGGAGATTGTGGACCAAGGGGCCCACTAAGAAAGGGATCGAAGGGATCAAAGAATGTGTGACCCCTCGATATGGATTCCCTCATCTCAAGATCTCATGTGTGGAAGTCTAGAAGGTGTTGTTGATCTCCTTCATTCATGAAGGGAGATGAGACGGTGGGGGTATGATGGTGGACTCTCTTGAAAAGGTGGAGTAAATGTGGTGGGTCACGGGGTCCACAAGAGAATGGGTCGAAGGGATCAAAGAAGGTATGACCCCTCGGACTAGGCTTCCACAAATCACTGTCCCACATTTTGAAATCTTGGAGGTGTAAATGATCACCTTCATTCATTGTGACAGATGGGACGACAGTCATAGGTAGAAAGTAAGATTCCTCCCTTGGGCAAAGGGGAATGAAGTCGGACTCGGCCGGCATAGGGAGGAGTAGAAGAACCTCCGTGGTAACATGACCCACGGTGTACACGGAGGTGATGGACCCTAAAGCGGGATGAGTGAAACTACGACCTGTGGGTCGGTCGAAGCCTGGAGCCAACAAGTGCGTAAATGTCCACTGCCGGTCTAACCCCTTAAGAAGGTCATCCAATGTATCCACATAGTGACTAGACTGGAAAGTGGTATGAAATGAATTGATTGGCACCAGAGGTAGGATAGGGTCCATAGATGGGAAGGGAAGTGGGACCAAGCCCTTCTTGAGCCAGCTAAGAAGCGGCTCGGCTATGACAAGCATGCCCGTTAGAAACACGGGTGGCTCGGGCTGAGGTGGCTTAGAATAAAGATCGGGGAGTGGGGCTTCTCCAACCCTTTTGTCCCTTATGGCTAGAGATGTCCGAGTGGGACATTGTCCGGCGTAGTGGCCGAACCCCTGGCAGCGATAACACTGCTGTCGCGACCCACTACGCTCCCTGATAAGTGGGTCCCTACCCTTACCCTCCTGACGGACAGGGGGTGTAGGCAATGGGGCTCTCGTGGGTGGGAGAAGAGGATCCACTATGATGGGGAGAGGGCTTGGGGACTCCGTTGATGGGGCCAGGTTAAGACTACAGGCGATGACCTCCTTAGGGTCGGGTTGGAGTACATCACTAGGAGTACGTGTCCTATCCACCCCATCCAACCGGTCCAAAATCATTTGCATAAGTTCGGCAACGGAGTGGGTTGGAATAGGGATATCATGGTGGACTCGCCCGTAGTCAACCGTCCTAGGAGTGGGTCTTGGCTCATCTACGTGTGGGGCTCTTTGCCTCCGACTAGGACTCACTTGGTTGGAAGTGATTTGGTGGGGCCGGTTGGAGGTGACCGGTTGGGGCACGTAGACCTTCCTAAGCTCTCTCTTCATGTCCCACAATGACTCGATGGGCCATTGCCCCCTAACCACTCTCATTCTTTCGATGTAATCCCACTTTTCGGCAGCCTCATGAAGAAGCCGCTCTTTAGCGAAAGAGAATTGCATGGCCTCGGACATAGTATAACAATCAAAGTATGTGTCCATGGCGGCCTCCCACTTGAGGTAGTCGCCCGGGCCATTGAAGCCATAAAAATCCGAGGCTTCGGGCCTACAGAAGTGGAGTGGGTGGTTGCCAAGCCCATGGGTGGGCCAACAGTCATAACGCCCGGGTGATTGGGACTCCATGAGAAACTGGGGAACTACATGTTAGACATGCCGACACTTGGACAAGACCGACTGACTCTTATAGGACTACACACGAACTAGAAGACACCGACTAATACAAACACTCACTAAAGGATGCACTTAGACCTAACCAATATCCGGTACGTGGCGGAGATAAGCAACCCGAAGATCACTTGCGCAAGTATGCTACCTTCCCAATAGGAATAACCTAATGTTCGGGCAACGCCTTTTAATATACCGAGCTATTGGGTGAAATGCAATTTGAAACACTCTTTTTTTTTATTTTGAAAATAATGATGATCCTAGACTCGACTTAGACCATGATGCATACAAGACTTATGCAATGACTACCCTAGACTCGACACGCTCTGATACCAAACTGATGCGGGACGGACACGGGAGACGACACTACTAGGTGCCACCCTCGGACTCTAGATGAAGACGCGACCAGCAGCACACACCAGGGAGACACTAAGCCTGACACTACGAGCTCCTAGTGGCAAAACGTCGCTAACAGAAGTGGAAGCTCACTCGTCGTCCCAAGCGAGAGAAAGCGCGGACCGTGCGCGGTTAAGGAATCGGTGGAGGTCAAGGGTAGTCTGACTCAACTTCCGGACTCGGATCGAGTCGCGGGACGGGTCACTCTCACTCTCACAGCGGTGACATGGACACACGGGCTAGTACCTACGCTCTCGGCAGCGGCAAAAGACCATATACTAGCCAAGCAAATGAACGCCAAGAGGTTAAGACCTTTACCTCCACGCACCCAGCGTGGCGAAGACAACCCCGGCCGAATCATGGACTCCCGGTTAAACAATATCACAGCAATACAAAGGTTTGACCCACTCCACGCAGGGAGGTAAAAGGTCACATGTGGAGCCCGGGAATCACGCAACTCGGGTTGACGGGCAGCATCTTGATGTCGCCCGGCGGTGCCGAACTCCGCGTTTTCGTGCTTTCCGAACGGCGGGTTCTGCGGGCCCGCGGGGCCCATGGATGGCGCTGTCCTCCGGATCTGCGGGGGCGAGACCCACTATGATGGGGACCCCTGGTGGCGCGCCTCCACGGACGGCGGTCGGCCGGGAACACCGATCGGGGGTCGATCGGTCCCGATTCCCAAGCTTTGAAGTTGCTGCCCACGGATTTTTAGTTGCTATTTTCAGGCGCGCGCTCCGGCGAAAACGGCCGCTGCGAGCAATCCCGATGTCGGATCGGGACGCATGAGCTATCGTTGGAAAGCTCTCTTCAAATGCTTCAATCTAGACTCAGAGAGATCTACTGGATCTGGTCGGATCAGAACTTTATTGAATTTACAAGCCCCTATTGTACAGTAACCGAAATCTCAGATCTGCAGGGTACTTGTCTGAGAACCACCGTTGACTGCCTAGTAAACCTCCGATTCAGCTCTTGAGCTCTTCTTCAAAGTTGTAGGGTATCAAACCACGGAACGGAGATTATTTTTGGAATTTGATTTGGAGATGGTGGTGATTTACTATGAGTTTTGGTGTGACTAGTGGTCGGATCTGGGAACAGGGGGATAGAACTGTAGCTGGGACTGAGAACGATTTAACCAAAAATTGAGATAAATTGTGGATGAAGGGGTGGATGGGTGGAACCCCCAGTAAAATTGGGCGAACCAACAGAAATCAAAAAGTGGACCTAGGACATGAAACTCAGGACGGGGATGAATCTGGACAGAACTCTGGCAGAACCGAAATGGAAAAGTGGACGAAAATCAAAAAATATGAAACGAGATCAGAATGGCAAACCAAAATTTGTGGGATATCCTTGACACCTCTGGAACATCCACTAAAATCCCTAGATCTATCTGAGCTCGTGGCTGAGACAAGAAATTCGTGGAAGCTTCTGTGGTACTGCACAGGCAGAACTCCGTTGATGGCGGTGGCGGTGCGGTGGCGGCTCGTGGCGGAGGCGGCGGCGACCGGAACTGATAGGGTGGAGTCTCACCACCAGAAGGAAGCCTTCACAGCTTCAAGGGGAAGAGGGAGAGGAGAAGGGGGCGCACCAAGGCTGGAGCTTCAAGCTTTTTCACAATTCTTATGGCATTAATTCATGAAAATGGGAAAATACAAGCATATATAGGTTACATCTCACATCCATCCCCAACCGTAGGATCTAGGAGTGGGAGATGAAGGGCTGGGATGGCATGAGACACACACACACAAAAAACATTAAAAAATTTAAGGGGGGGGGGGGCGGCCCTTGGACCAAGGAGGTGGAGGGTGGACTTGGTAGGTGGGGGTGGGTGGCCAACTTGGACTTTCCAAGCCACTTGTCCCCCACTTGGCCCACCTATCTAGAAGCCTCCATTTGACATGTTGACTGACCCCACTTGGGGCCCTAAGGCTGAGGTGGATCAATGGGAGGGGCCCTGGGCGTCCCGTGGGGCCCAGGGGTCCCACTTTACAAATAAGCCCCTCGAACTATCTAAATTACACACTGACGAAAGAAAATAAAATACATTACACACAAATAAAAATCCCCAAAAATATGATAAATGCTATGACTCTGTGGGGAACCTCCAGACTGTCTCCGAGCCATAGGGATGCTGAGGCGGCTCGAGTCGTGCTCCTCGTGCGGTACCGGTGGCTCGCCGGCTCGTGTCTCGCATGTGCTCGGGTGTCCGCACCATCCTCCCAATCATCAAATGTATAATCTTCAAATGGAGAATTTACCTCGGTTTCTTCATCACCTTTGGCAATAAGACAGAAATCTTCTTTTTCTTTGTCCGAGGAGCTAGTTCCGTCATCACTTTCTTCTTCATCGCTCCTTGTGGACACCATGGCCTTGTTCTTCTTCTTTCCCTTCCATTTGTCGGCTTTTCTGAATCTGTCGGGACAATCTTTCTTGAAATGTCCTGGTTTATTGCAAGAATAGCAAATGATTTTGTCAGATTTCTTAGAGTTTTCAGAATTAGATTTTAAACTATTTCTTACCTTTGACCTTCCTCTCATGAAGCTCTTACCTTCCTTTCTCAGGAATTTTTTGAACTTACGCGCGAGCATGGCTACGTCATCCTCTTCTCGCTCACTTGCCGAATCCTCACCTTCATCAGAAGTGCCATGACCGCTAAGTCCTGCTTTAAGAGCTAGGGACTTCTTACTACCAGAAAAAGCGGGATTTCAGACGGCCAGTATCCGTCTGAAATCCGTCTGAAAATCCGTCACAAACCACGTTTGTGACGGATTTGCGACAGATTTCAGACGGAAACCGACCGTCTGAAATTCTTAGTCACAAATTTGTGACAGTTTATTTTTCCGTTGAAAATTACGTCTGAAAATAAGACAGAATTTAATCAGTCACAAATTCCGTCTGAATTTCATACGAGACATTTCCATCTGAAATTTGAAATTTTCCGTCTGAAATTTACGACGGATATATTTGCCGTTTGAAATTCCGTCTGAAATTTCAGACGGATATTACGACGGAATATAGTTACCGTCTGAAATTAAGCCCAACTCTTAGTCTCAAATCATGTTACCGTATGAAAACTCGTCCGAAATCCGTCGCTATTTCAAACGGAAATTACGACGGCTGTAATTACCGTCTGAAATTCAACTCAACTCCTGTCCGAAATGTGGTTTGAAATCCGTCTATATTCCAAACGGATTTTACGACGGCTAATAGACGGACTTTATTCGTCGCAAATCCCGTCTGAAAATCCGTCTGAAATCTACGTTTTTTTTTTGTAAATCTTAAATTATTTTAAAAAACCTGTTTAATCATACATAAACATCAAGAAATTCTACATGTTGAAAAAAAAATATTGGGAACCTGCTAATCAAATAAACACCACCGAAAAATAAAATTCAACACCATGCTGATCAAATAAATACCACAAAAAAAGACATTAACCCTGCTGATCCGTCTGAATATCATCAAATATCAAGAAATATCCGGTACATCGTCCATATCCTCATCGTCCGTATCCTCACCGCCCTGCTCATCTCCTCTGTCGCCGCCCGCAGAAGGATCCCCCTACATTAAAAAAATAATAACATTCATTCATAGATAAAAAAATTAGTGCGAAGAAATTAGCATAAATTGAAAGCAAACATATCAAATTGATAACTGCATATTTTATAAATCAACTACTAGCCTGAAACAGTATTTAAACTAAGTGTATTTTAGAAATGAACTTTGATTCCGTCAGTTCTGACAAGTCACTTTCATCTCCCCGGTCGTGTTGGAACGATCGGCACGGCCATCCGACCGGTATTTCAAGTTTTAGACCCCCGGACCCGACCTGGCAGTTCATTTAAACTATGTGTATTTTAAAAATGAACTTTGAGCGCCGAGCTCAAACCGGACATCCGATTTAGATTCCGTCAGTTCTGACAAGTCACTTTTATCTCTCCGGTCGTGTTGGAATCATCGGTACAGGCATCAGGCCGGCATTTCAAGTTTTAGACCCCCGGCCCCGACCTGGCAGTTCATTTAAACTAAGTGTATTTTAGAAATGAACTTTGAGCGCCGATCTCAAACCGGGCATCCGATTTGGATTCCGTCAGTTCTGACAAGTCACTTTCATCTCCCCGGTCGTGTTGGAACGATCGGCACGGCCATCCGACCGGAGTTTCAAGTTTTAGACCCCCGGCCGCGACCTGGCAGTTCATTTGAACTAAGTGTATTTTAGAAATGAACTTTGAGCGCCGAGCTCAAACCGGGCATCCGATTTGGATTCCGTCAGTTCTAAAAAGTCACCTTCATCTCCCCGGTCGTGTTGGAATGATCGGCACGGGCATCCGACCGGTGTTTCAAGTTTTAGACCCCCGGCCGCGACCTGGTAGTTCATTTAAACTAAGTGTATTTTAGAAATGAACTTTGAGCGCCGAGCTCAAATCGGGCATCCGATTTGGATTCCGTCAGTTCTGACAAGTCACTTTCATCTCCCCGGTCATGTTGGAATGATCAACATGGCCATCTGACCGATATTTCAAGTTTTAGACCCCCGGCCCCGACCTGACAGTTCATTTGAACTAAGTGTATTTTAGAAAAGAACTTTGAGCGCCGAGCTCAAACCGGGCATCCGATTTGGATTCCGTCAGTTCTGATAAGTCACTTTCATCTCCCCGGTCGTGTTGGAATGATCAGCACGGGCATCCGGCTGGAATTTCAAGTTTTAGACCCCCGGCCCCGACTTGGCAGTTCATTTGAACTAAGTGTATTTTAGAAATGAACTTTGAGCGCCGAGCTCAAACCGGGCATCCGATTTGGATTCCGTCAGTTCTGACAAGTCACCTTCATCTCCCCAGTCGTGTTAGAACGATCGGCATGGGCATCCGGCCGGTGTTTCAAGTTTTAGACCCCCGGCCCCGACCTGGCAGTTCAGTTAAACTAAAGTGTATTTTAGAAATGAACTTTGAGCATCGAGCTCAAACCGGGCATCCGATTTGGATTCCGTCAGCTCTGATAAGTCACTTTTATCTCCCCAGTCGTGTTGGAATGATCATCACGGGCATCCGGCCGGTATTTCAACTTTTAGACCCCCGGCCCCGACCTGGCAGTTCATTTAAACTAAGTGTATTTTAGAAATGAACTTTGAGCGCCGAGCTCAAACCGGGCATCCGATTTGGATTCCGTCAGTTCTGACAAGTCACTTTCATCTCCCCGGTCGTGTTGGAATGATCGGCATGGCCATCCGGCCGGTATTTCAAGTTTTAGACCCCCGGCCCCGACCTGGCAGTTCATTTGAACTAAGTGTATTTTAGAAATGAACTTTGAGCGCCGAGCTCAAACCGGGCATCCGATTTGGATTCCGTCAGTTCTGACAAGTCACTTTCATCTCCCCGGTCGTGTTGGAATGATCGGCATGGCCATCCGGCCGGAGTTTCAAGTTTTAGACCCCCGGCCGCGACCTGGCAGTTCATTTGAACTAAGTGTATTTTAGAAATGAACTTTGAGCGCCGAGCTCAAACCGGGCATCCGATTTGGATTCCGTCAGTTCTGACAAGTCACTTTCATCTCCCCGGTCGTGTTGGAATGATCGGCACGAGCATCCGGTTGGTGTTTCAAGTTTTAGACCCCCGGTCCTGACCTGGTAGTTCATTTAAACTAAGTGTATTTTAGAAATGAACTTTGAGCGCCGAGCTCAAACGGGCATCCGATTTGATTCCGTCAGTTCTGACAAGTCACTTTCATCTCCCCGGTCGTGTTGGAATGATCGGCACGGCCATCCGGCGGTATTTCAAGTTTTAGACCCCCGGCCCTGACCTGGCAGTTCATTTGAACTAAGTGTATTTTAGAAATGAACTTTGAGCGCCGAGCTCAAACCGGGCATCCGATTTGGATTCCGTCAGTTCTGACAAGTCACTTTCATCTCCCCGGTCGTGTTGGAATGATCGGCACGGCCATCCGGCCAGAGTTTCAAGTTGTAGACCCCCGGCCGCGACCTGGCAGTTCATTTGAACTAAGTGTATTTTAGAAATGAACTTTGAGCGCCGAGCTCAAACCGGGCATCCGATTTAGATTCCGTCAGTTCTGACAAGTCACTTTCATCTCCCCGGTCGTGTTGGAATGATCGGCATGGGCATCTGGCGGTGTTTCAAGTTTTAAGACCCCCGACCGCGACCTGGTAGTTCATTTAAACTAAGTGTATTTTAGAAATGAACTTTGAGCGCCGAGCTCAAACCGGGCATCCGATTTGGATTCCGTCAGTTCTGACAAGTCACTTTCATCTCCCCGGTCGTGTTGGAATGATCGGCACGGCCATCCGACTAGTATTTCAAGTTTTAGACCCCCGGCCCCGACCTGGCAGTTCATTTGAACTAAGTGTATTTTAGAAATGAACTTTGAGCGCCGAGCTCAAACCGGGCATCCGATTTGGATTCCGTCAGTTCTGACAAGTCACTTTCATCTCCCCGGTCATGTTGGAATGATCGGCACGGCCATCTGGCCGGTATTTCAAGTTTTAGACCCCCGGCCCCGACTTGGCAGTTCATTTGAACTAAGTGTATTTTAGAAATGAACTTTGAGCGCCGAGCTCAAACCGGGCATCCGATTTGGATTCCGTCAGTTCTGACAAGTCACTTTCATCTCCCCGGTCGTGTTGGAATGATCGGCATGGCCATCCAGCCGGTGTTTCAAGTTTTAGACCCCCGGCCCCGACCTGGCAGTTCATTTAAACTAAGTGTATTTTAGAAATGAACTTTGAGCGCCGAGCTCAAACCGGACATCCGATTTTGATTCAATCAGTTCTGAAAAGTCACTTTCATCTCCCCGGTCATGTTGGAATGATCGACATGGCCATCCGGCAGGTATTTCAAATTTTAGACCCCCGGCCCCGACCTGGCAGTTCATTTGAACTAAGTGTATTTTAGAAATGAACTTTGAGCGCCGAGCTCAAACCGGACATCCGATTTGGATTCCGTCAGTTCTGACAAGTCACTTTCATCTCCCCGGTCGTGTTGGAATGATCGGCACGGCCATCCGGCCGGTATTTCAAGTTTTAGACCCCCGGCCCCGACCTGGCAGTTCATTTGAACTAAGTGTATTTTAGAAATGAACTTTGAGCGCCGAGCTCAAACCGGGCATCCGATTTGGATTCCGTCAGTTCTGACAAGTCACTTTCATCTCCCCGGTCGTGTTGGAATGATCGGCACGGCCATCCGGCTGGTGTTTCAAGTTTTAGACCCCCGGACCCTGGATTTTCTCAATTCTTCTAAAGTAAATGAGTTTTAAAATTAGTAATGAACATAATTGAGTAATTCCATCAAAATAAAAACATAGTAAACACTCACCTGTGCGGCCTGTGCTGTGGTGGTGGTGGATTGCTGAGGGACCATTCCCCTCTGGGAGAGGAGGCCACTGATTGCCTGCAAAACCACTAACACTTGGCTAGAGATCTCTTGCTGGAAATGCTGCTGCCGCCGCTGCATATCAGAAATCTGCGATCGGACCATGTCCATCATGTCGTTGGCAGAAGCGCTGGGGGCAACGGAAGGTATAGTGAAGGCACTGCCACTGGAAGAAGTATAGCTAGAACTCGCACACGCTGATGTCACCGCGCTTGCGTCTAGGCTCTCCCCAAAACCATATAGTCGGCCTTTCTTCGGTACGCCAGCTGCTGCCACCCACTCCACCGGATCGAACTCGGCTGCTGCGTGTCTCCCTCCCCGTACTTCTCTGTCACTGCTTTGCTATATGTTTCCTACAAATTGAATAAAATAACTAGTCAATTTCATATGAATTACATGCCGATTTAAATGAACGGTACAAGTTACATATGTAGATAAACTTACCGCTGCTGACTTAGCTGTGTCACTCACAAAATCATTAGTCCCCTTCTTTTTGTGTGTTCTGTCGAACACCTCGAGGAACGACGGAGGTCGATTAAGCTCCACAGCCTGTTATACAATTCATAGTAAAAAAAAGTCAAATATTGGGATAAATTGTAAGAAGATAAATTGGTATATTACTTACCAATTTTTGTTTATGAGCCGCATAAGAGATGGACCCACTCGTATGCAAATTTGAACCTGGTTTTGACGCCCTGTTTGCTTTGGCTTTTTCGGACTTTTCTATCCACTTGGGGTCGGCAAAATGGTCACAAGATATCTCCCAATCCTCCTGCCTCATCCATAGAGGGCGATGCGCCTTCCACAATTGTCGGTCTTCACTCCCCCCACTCAATTTTTTAGCGTGTGCTCGGGCCTCATGTATTTTCCTCTTGTAACTTGAGAGCATAGTAGACTCCCAGGCACGACGACATCTCGCCGCGTCATGTCCACATGTGAATTGAAAAGACCGCTGTAAATCAATTACTTTTCACACTTAGTATAAAGTTGTAAATTGACTTTGGGAAATACTTGAATTAAATGACGTAATTACTTACTAAGAACATGTTGTACAATGAATCGCGGACGGACATCGAAAAATCTCTGAAAGTGGAAGCTGCCCCGGGCACATGTGCCAACATGAGTTCGGTGGAATGATGGACAATGCTGTGGGGTTCAAATTTCATACAGCAATTGCAAATGTCAAAATATTCATATTAAATAGTTGAAGGCTAATTAATGTAATATAACCTTATAGATTTACCCGGATACCCAACACGGGCGACGTCTATCATGGGCCGTGCCTCCCTCGTGACAACTGCCAGCATCGTCAAGGGGCTGACTGGTGGGGGTGGGCCCTGTACAAGTGGGAGGTGGTGGGAGGGCACTGGGATATGTAAGAATAGATCTTCATGTGGAGTGATACATATACTGCAAACATATAATTAAAATATACATACCTGCAGCGGGAGGTGGTGGGGGTGGCGTCTGCACAAGAGGTGGGAGGCCACTGAGACCTGCAAGAATTTATTGTCATGTGGAGTGATACATATACTGCAAACATATAATTAAAATATACATACCTGCAGCGGGAGGTGGTGGGGGTGGCGTATGCACAACAGGTGGGAGGCCACTGAGACCTGCAAGAAGTAATTTTCATAAGTAGAACAAATATTGAAGAATTTAAATTAAAATATACATACATGATCCTCGAGGTGGGAGGCCACTGAGACCTGTAAGAATTTATTGTCATGTGGAGTGATACAAATATTGCGAACATATAATTAAAATATACATACCTGCAGCGGGAGGTGGTGGGGGTGGCGTCTGCACAAGAGGTGGGAGGCCACTGAGACCTGCAAGAATTTATTTTCATAAGTAGAACAAATGTTCAAGAATTTAAATTAAAATATACATACCTGTAGCGGGAGGTGGTGGCGTCTGTACAAGTGGTGGTGAGCCGACACTTGCACCTATAAATAAATTCTTTTAAGTTTGTAAATAATTAAAATATTTATATAGCTAACTTATTGATCAAATATACCTGTGTCTGAAGAAGATGGTAGCGAGGAGGGAGTAGCGCCCCTCTCACTGCTAGGTCTCCTCCCACCCCTAGTACGACCTCCTCGCACCATTTCCTTATTAATAACAAAATAATTAATACATATTAATCCACAATTATATAAGGCTAGACAAATGTTATTTAAAATTATGCTTAAAAGTAAGAATCATCTTACTAAATTATCAAAACATGCCTCCCTCATGTTGATATATCTAGCTCAACTTCATCATCTTCGTCATCCATAGTAGTCTCATGAGATTCAAAATCTTCGTCTTCATCTGATTCTTCCTCCCCTCTAACATCAACATTTAGCTCCGTCGGATCGACTTCTTCCACTCCATCTCGCGTACGTAATGACAGTGGCTCATCAGATTCGTCCAGATTAAACCTAGAGGAACCGACAACGCCAACTTCGTCTGATTGATAATATTCAGCACGAGCAACCTCTGAGACATCTCCACTCATAGTTAACTCATAAGTGGGAAAGAGTTTTGAATTAACCCTGCAAACTGCCCACCAATCTCTATTCTTGGATGATGGATAGCTTGAATAGTACACTTGCTGGGCTTGTGCGGCTAAAATGAACGGTTCATAGGTCTTAAGTTTAGACCTATGCTTGACATTGACAATCCCATAATTTGTGTCATGTAGAACAGAATTAGGATCAAACCATTGACACTTAAATATGTATACATGATTGTCTTGTCCCAAATACTGAAGTTCTAAGACTTCTTCAAGAATACCATAGTAGTCCAATTCCATTTCATTGTATAAACTTCCCTTCACACATACGCCGCTGTTCATCGTAGACTTATTTCGCCCAT
This sequence comes from Amorphophallus konjac, assembly GCA_022559845.1. Taxonomy (NCBI): domain Eukaryota; kingdom Viridiplantae; phylum Streptophyta; class Magnoliopsida; order Alismatales; family Araceae; genus Amorphophallus; species Amorphophallus konjac. The sequence goes on from CM040122.1 coordinate 100,667,037, forward strand.
AATCCCTTGTATGAAATTTGTATCCATTCACAATATATCCCGGATAGGCACGTGTCTGGTTCGAGGGGCCATAACTTATCTGTTGTACTCTTTGATCAGTAATGAGACCTTGTTCAACCTATATTCAAATTAGAGTAGTTAAAATAATAACAATTACCTCAACATACGTAAATACAAACATATATATTCAGAGTTCACACTAACTCGGTTTCTTAGCCATTTGGAAAAAAACTTCTCGCGTTCTTTTTCAATCTCCACATCCTGGATATTTGGACATTTTTCAGCTAATTCTGAATCAAATTGTCTGCAATATAAATGTAGCACCCCCGTATAAAAATGATTAAAAAAATATGATAAAGCCAATGTATAGACTTTGTGAAGTCAATGTTGTATAGACTTGAGGAAGCCAATGTATAGACTTTGAGGAAGCAATGTAAAGACTTTGAGGATGTATAGACTTTGAGGAAGCCAATGTATAGACTTTGTGAAGTCAATGTTGTATAGACTTTGAGGAAGCCAATGTATAGACTTTGAAGAAGTCAATGTATAGACTTTGAGGAAGCCAATATATAGACTTTGAGGATGTATAGACTTTGAGGAAGCCAATGTATAGACTTTGTGAAGTCAATGTTGTATAGACTTTGAGGAAGCCAATGTATAGACTTTGAGGAGCAATGTATAGATTTTGAGGATGTATAGACTTTGAGGAAGCCAATGTATAGACTTTGAGGATGTATAGACTTTGAGGAAGCCAATGTATAGACTTTGTGAAGTCAATGTATAGACTTTGAGGAAGCCAATGTATAGACTTTGAGGAAGCCAATGTATAGACTTTGAGGATGTATAGACTTTGAGGAAGCCAATGTATAGACTTTGAGGAAGCCAATGTATAGACTTTGTGAAGTCAATGTTGTATAGACTTTGAGGATGTATAGACTTATGGAGTTGCTGGAAATGTGAATTAAGAACTTACTCAACATAAGGTTCAATCTCGAGGCAATTCAAAAGAATATATATCTCAGCGGCGTGCAACTCTCTATCTTCGAGCATGCGAGTCAAGCAACGTCCGAACGCACGTCCAGGATGTTTAAATATGGAGAGCCGATCGGAAGATTCATCCACTCCCCCATCATCATTACGTGGAGGTCGAGTACGACGAGTTTGAATCTCTGGCTCAAAGTACATAGAACAGAAGTTCGAAATTTCTTCAAGAATGTATGCCTCAGCAATCGAACCCTCCACCTGTGCCTTGTTGCGAACTTTCATTTTTAATTCATGCATGCACCTACAACAACAAGTCAGATGGCAACGATATGTAGCGGCTATGGACGACTTATAAGTTAACAAAAATTGTCACATACCTCTCAAATGGATACATCCATCGAAATTGTACTGGCCCTCCGACGATAGCCTCATATGGCAAATGAACGACCAGGTGCTCCATCGAATCAAAGAATGCCGGAGGAAATATCTTCTCTAGCTTGCAAATGGTTGTGACAACTTCTTGTTCGATAGTTTGTACATCCCGAAGTCTGAGTTCAGATGCACATAAAATCTTGAAAAATTGACTCATCTCAGCTAGTGCTCCCCATATCTGCTTTGGCAACAAATCACGAAATGCAATGGGCAGTAGCCTCTCCATGAACACATGACAGTCGTGACTTTTCATACCATATATTTTCCCCTCATTAACATTCACACAACGGGCTATGTTGGATGCATATCCATCTGGGAATCTCAGCTGTTTCAACCACTGGCATACTTCCTTGATCTGTGTATCATGAAGCACATAAGTTGCTTTAGGCTGCACAGTTTTGCCATTTACGTTTTGTAGTTCCAGTTCTGGACGTCTACAAAGCATCTTTAAATCCATACGTGCTTTGGCGTTGTCCTTTGTTTTCCCTTTAACATTCATGATCGTATTGAACACATTATCAAAAAAATTCTTCTCGGTATGCATGACATCCAGATTGTGTCGTACAAGAAGAGTTGACCAATAAGGTAATTCCCAAAAAATGCTTTTCTTGACCCAGTTGTGATCCTTTCCAAAATTAGGGAGTTGCCGTGTGCTACCAGACAATTGAACTACATCTGGTAAATTGTGCACCCGTGACGCCATATGTAGACCCGACACCCGTTGCAAGTCAGCTTCATCCATTTCAACAGTATTTTTTTTAAACGAGTCTTTTTGCCTTCGAAAAGGATGGTCACTTGGTAGAAACCGCCGATGGCAATCAAACCAGCAGGTTTTCCCCCCATGTTTCAATACAAATGATTTGGTATCTTCCATACAGTAAGGACATGCTAGCCTCCCATGTGTGCTCCAACCAGATAGCATTCCATATGCAGGGAAGTCACTTATTGTCCACATCAGTGCAGCCTTCATAATAAAATTTTGCTTCCTATATGCATCATAAGTAACAACTCCATCAGTCCATAAAAATTTGAGCTCATCAATCAACGGCCTGAGATATATGTCCAAATTTTTTCGGGACTTTTTGGACCAGGAATTACTAGGGACAAAAATAGATTTTCTCGCTTCATGCACATGTGCGGCGGAAGGTTGTACGGTGTCATGAACACTGGCCAACAAGAATAAGCTGCCACTGAACCACCGAATGGATTAAAGCCATCTGTGCATAAACCCAATCGAACATTACGTGACTCCCTTGAAAAGGCAAGATGAGTACGACTAAAGTGAGTCCAAGCTTCACCATCGGCAGGATGACTGATTATATCATCGGCACGACGTACTCTTTCGGTGTGCCATGTCATATGTCGAGCCGTCTTTGAGGACATATACAGTCGCTGCAGCCTAGGCACAAGAGGGAAGTATCGCAACGCCTTGTAAGGTACATCTTTTGCCTTTGAATTGACCCCCCCCTTAGGTTTGAATCTGTCATGGCCACAAATGGAACATGATATCTTATCTGCATCATCTTTGTAATATAACATACAATGATTCGGACATGCATCTATTTTCACATATCCAAGTCCTAAGTCATTGACCATCTTTTTTGCACGGTAAAAAGTTTCTGGCAACTTCTCGTCTCGAGGCAACATACTCTTGATCAAGAGGAGGAGACGGTCAAAACAAGTCTCACTGATGTGAAATTCAGATTTCAAGTTCAACAACTGTGACACTGCAGACAATCGAGTGTGCTTTTCACAACCATCCCACAGCGGCTCATCAGCATCCCTAAGTAGTTCATAAAATCTTCCGGCTGTCTTATTCGGCGCTTCATCGTGAATATTAAAACTAGGACCAGCAGCATCTACAACCATATCCACGTACCCACTTGTGCCTGCAATATTGTCGGGCTCATACCTCAAGAATTGCTCACCATGACACGTCCAATTCGTATAACCATCCACGAACCCTTTCGTGTACAAATGATGTTGCACATCCCATGTTGAACACCACCTCAAGTTTCTACAACTTGAACAAGGGCATCGAATGTGACCGTCGCGATCTATTGCTGCATTTGGATTCCCCAATGCAAATTGAATGAAACTCTCAACCCCAAGCTTAAAGTCATCTGACACCACCCGGTCAACTATTCTACGATACATCCATGAACGATCTGTCGACATTTTGCCTGCACCCAATAAATGACAATACACATCCTAACTTTCAAATCATTACTCATAATATTACACCCGACCCTTTCCTCACATCGTTCATCATAGACCATTTGCAGTTGGAAGAGGAATATTGATTAGATTATCACTTTTTAACCCATCCATGAAGGTTTGATCGCACAATCACTTACTATATGTGCTGCACGATTTGCTGAAAATTTCGGCAGCATCTCTCCACACTTCTCCGATATACCAAATATATTTATTGATTTTGAAATTTTCTTAAACACTTACAAGTAAGTGGTTAAGAAAACACTCAAAATCAATAATGTATATCAGAGAAGAGTGAGGAGACGCAACCGAAATTCTCAACAAACCATACAAACACATATAGTAAATGACTGCCTAAGTGCGATCAAACATTCACAGACTGTCCAAACGGGACAATTCAAGACTTTGAGGTAGATATATACATTCTCATAAACAAATGAGAACATACACATCAAACCCAAAGTCTTGAACAGGAAGGCACATTGACACGGTTTTAACGCGCTCTCCTGAGGTGCGTGTAATGTTAGGTCGCACCCACGCACCTCAGCTCACAGGGAATACCCTATGCATTTATATAACATAAAATTAAATAACAACGCAATTATCATTATGCACATATCAAATTAAATAGCACCTAAATTACAAAATTTTTCAAATGAAGAACATCGAAGCTAAACAATCTACATTTTTTAGTCAAATTAACATCAAATTTCTATTAAAATCAGATTTAAAAATATATTTACATGCAATTAAAATCCACAAAGCTTTAAATCACAAAACGAATTTTTTGGGTATTTACCTATTGCTAAATAGAGAATTCTGATTTCTTTGCATTTATCAACATCTTTGTATATATGTACTACTTAAGATATGTGGTCATTCCATTTCTCTATATCTTCTTATCATCATAAGACAAGGTCATTCCATTTCTCTATATCTACTTAAGATATGTGCTTTCCCACCCTGTATGTTCTTGTTATTGATCTTTTCTTTCTCCTTTCTTCTTCCTCCTCTGCTGGTTGTCCATCTCTGAAGGTATTGCGTTTCCTAACAAGGGTGCAGCTAAAATTGGAAGGTTGGCAGTCAAAATTTCTATCTCAAGCTGGTAGAGCCGTATTGATTGACTCAGTCATATATAGTATGCCAGTTTTCCTTGCCTAAGTCACTTTTATCCCAAAGAAGGTGATCAGTTTCATTGACCGGCTATGTGCAATTTTTTTTTGGTATGGAGAGAAAGACACCAGAAGTGTGGTAGCACACTAGACTCCATCAAGATGTTGTTCACTGTCATGAACAATGCCCAAGTGATCCTATTTTTCACATGCTGCTGCGCAGGAGCTGTTATGAACAGAATTGTGAGGTCATCAATCTCTTCACCTCCTACAATGCCTTGTGCCCGTAATTGTTCAATTGTAGCTAAGAGAACAAGGTACAAAATTACAGAGTGGAAGAAGTATTCTGCGTAGGGCGGTGGCTTGGGAGGTGGGTGACATCGAAAAATTAATCTGACAGATGAGCAATTGTGCAACTTAACCAAGGATGGAACAATGTGGCAAAGCACCTTCATAACAACTGAGGGTGCAATTTGCAGACTAATCCCAATCTGAAATAATGATGATTTCAGCTTAGATGTGAAATTTCTAAGCATGACCATAATTGGTACAACAATTTTACTCTTGTCATCATCATCAACTAAGATATCTTTCTTGTGATCCACATATACTAGTTTCCAATCTATCCTCTGTATGCTGAACAGTCGAGCAAGATCCTGCTTCAACTCATCATTGCCCGAAGACCGAGTGATATCTATTGATCTACCAATCAAAAAGCTGCTATCATTAGTGGAGTCACTAGAATTAAATGCCACATCTGGAACCCCAAAAGATTGAGAAACAATTGATGTTGAGAATTCTGCTTGAGTTTCCTTGGAGCCACTGGAATTGGAAATAATGTTGTTTGAAGTGAGATTAGTCTGATAGTCTTTGCCAGAGCTTATGTTTTTTTGCTAGTAAAGGATCACTAGGCATTGGTATCCCAAGAGGGTTATCAATGTCAACTCCAAAAAGGACATTGTTTCTCGGATCAGAAGCTGGAACTTCACTTTTCTGCATACCATCTGAACTAAAAATTAATGATTGTTGATTGAATGAAGGTTCTTTGATGGTTATGCTACAATATGCCTTGTTCATGAGTGCATGAGGAATGATAGGACAATTGTTTGTTGAAGGTGATGTAGAACAAGATGGGTTATCTTCAGCCCGGGTTATGGATACATCCTCATTGTCCAAACAGAGTTGCTGCAAGCTAACAGCAGTACATGAGACAGCCATATTGATAGCATTTTCTTCATGATGCTCAATGTTCTGCATTTGAAACTGGGAGGAATTCATGTCATCATTAGGGCCTCCACCCAAACCAGATTCTTCATCTGGATTATCCATCTGTTTGTGTGTGCCAGATCCTGTCACAAGTCTAGCTAGTGGAATCTTCTCCCTGGATATCACCATCTACACTTCCCTGTATGGCATATATCTCATCGATCTGCAAACTATGATGCAAACTAACTCCATTAACATGAGAGCTTAATGATGTAGATCTGTCAGCATAAGCAGCTTGCTCAATATCATCGTGTATTAAGGTGCCGTTTGATAGGCTGTTAAGGAGGTGTTTGAGAATCGTGCTTTCGTAGATAACCTCGGCTAATCCGATGGGTGCGAGGAGGTTAGTGGGGTCCACGTCACTCTCTATCGTCACTACTTCACTCTAATTCATTATCAAACTGGCCCTAATATCATAACATGTTGCTTTCAATGATGTTTCCATGTTTGATGTGCCATAAGATATTTAAAGTGCCTTGGCATTTGTTTCTCATTTTGATTTTTAATTCAAACATATCAAAACTAACCAGATTGATAATTTTAGAATGGAAGGACTATGCTGTTTTGCAGTACCTCACATACCTCACATGACATCTAAGAAAGATATTGTCTTCTTAGATTAAAAATTATTTGGAGAGAAAAAGGTCTAGGGATTGGAACAAATAGATAGTTCTTCAACTATAAAAACCAAAGAGATCTCAAATATTTTTATTTAACTAGAGAGTTTTTTATAAGATCATTCTATCTAAATGAATAACATTTTTTATGACGGAGAATCTAACAAAACTAGCAAATGTCAAGAAATGAATAATATTTTTGTCTAATTAGGTGACTAATGTAGATTCGGAAATCTCACCCCAAAGAATAAATCTTCTATGAATTCTGCCACCTGTGAAATTTAGAATCTAAGGAGGAGGTATTAATAGCGAGGGAGCATGGGTAAGTATTATAGTATAGATGGAGCCAATTGATGGTGGAAAATGTTGAGTATGGCCCGTTATAGTGTGTGTCTGCGAGGGGGAGGGGGGCCACGGACAGGGGAAGAGAGGGCGGTGGAGGGGGTGGGGGAGGGCGGCCGGAGGGAGTGAGGGAGCGGGAGAGGGGGGGTGAGGTGTGTGTTGTGCGTGTGTGTGTGTGTCTGCGAGGGGGAGAGGGGCCACGGACAGGGGAAGAGAGGGCGGTGGAGGGGGTGGGGGAGGGCGGCCAGAGGGAGTGATGGAGCGTGAGAGGGGAGAGGGAGTGAGGGAGCCGGACAAGGGAGAGGGATTGAGGGAGGGGAACATGATCGAGAGAGAGAGAGGGAGAGGGATGCCACTTACCTGCCGGCGGTGACGGCTACCGTGGGAAGAGGATGATGGCGGCGACGGTGACCACGATCGTGAGAGGGAGGGAGGTTGGCGAATGGCGGCGACGGCGAGGATGGCGGGTCCTCCGGTGATGGCGAGGACGGCGGCTCCGGCGGCGAGGACGGCTCCGGCGGCGACGACCGCAAGCAGAGGGCAGAGGAAGGAGAGAGTGAGAGAGCGGGTGGGGGGGTGGAAATGGGGCCGGGTGGAAGAGGTGGGCGGGAGGGGTTGGAGGTGGTGGAAAGTGTGGAATATTGCGACGAAAATACGGACGGAACTTATTTCCGTCTGAAATTTCAGACGGATTATTTCTGTCTGAATATCCGTCCCAAATTTGCGACGTATATAAAGACGAAATATATTCCGTCTATAATTATAGACGGATCTTCAGACAGACTATAGTATGTCCTTAATAACAACGGAATTTGTGACGGAAACTAATCCGTCACAAATACAGACGGATTTTAAGACGGAAAATATCCGTCTGAAATCCCGCTTTTTTTGGTAGTGTCTTCTTAGGTGCCTTAGCCTCTTTGTTCTTGAGGTTGATCTCATAGGTCATCAATGACCCAATGAGTTCATCTACCGTGGTTGTTGCGAGATCTCTCGATTCTTCAACCACGGTAGCCTTTGTGTGCCATGCTGAAGTTAACGATCTGAGAATTTTTCTTACAATTTCTTACTCTGAATATTTCTTTCCCAAATCAGTTAAACTATTAGTAAGCACAGTCAATCGAGCATACATATCTTGAATTGATTCATCAGGCTTCATGCGGAACATTTCATATTGGCTTTTGTTTCTCGTACCTGAGAGGTTCCTTCGTAGATTACCTCTAGCTTGTCCCACATTAGTTTTGCAGATGCGCAGGTAGCCACTCTTGAGAATTCAACTGGATGGAGTGAGCATTGCATGATGTGTTCGGCACTCCAGTTGACAGTGGATTACCTTATCTGTTCTTTGGTCCACAAGTCCTCATTATCCGTAAGCACATACGGACCTTTGCTGATCACTCGCCAAAGTTCGTAGTCTTAGGCGTGAATGAACACCTGCATACGATGTTTCCAATAGGGATAATTAGATCCAGTGAAATAAGGAGGCCTATTCACAGAATGTCCTTCAGGTAAATAACCCTTAGACGCTGATCCACCATTTCCCTCAAGGTCGTTGGACCCCATAATGAGAGATTAGGCTCTGATACCACTTGTTGTGTAGTGGCCAGCGGATCTAGAGGGGAGGGGTGAATAGATCTGCCCCTCTTTTCGCAGTGCAACCCTCTATATAGTTAGATAAGATAAATTTCAGCGGAATATAACTAGCTAAATGAAGGACACGACAATTTACTTGGCAAGATGATTACTATTATATCAATTAGAACTTAAGCATGCATCTAGAATGAAACAATCACACAAACAAACCACAACACACAATATTTTAAGGTGGTTCAGACTGAATCCCCAGTCCCACGTCCACCCCTCACCAAATCCGGTGAGGCTCCACTAGTGACACGCAATGAACCGCAAATCGGAAAGACCACCGATTGCCTTCCTACTAACCACCGGTAGGGACGTCAACACCGCAGATCGGACAACTTTCGATTGCCTTCCTGCTAACCACCGGTAGGGACGATCTTCAATTCCAAATGTTTGAATGAAATGGAAAAGAATAATTATGAAAATACTCAATCAAGATATGAAATATGCTCAAGGAGAAGGATCTTGTCTGAGATTGCTGGGGCTTGAATCTTCTTTTGAAGTAGCTTGAATCACTTGGAGATTTCAAGAAGAACTTCTTCCCGGAGTACTGTTCACAGCTACAGTACTCGAACTCTTCTCCCTTGAACACACCCTTGCAGCCTCCTTTGATCTCCCTTATTAGCCTTTCTTGCTTCTACACTTCTTTGGAGGTTGCTGGATTGAGATATGAACTTGAATCATCTTGAGTTGATGGAGAGAGTGTTGGATGTAGCTTTGATCTTCCTTTTGATCCTCTTGAGTTGATGAAGAGGAAGAAGGATGCAGTTTAGATCACCTTTGAACCCCTTGATTGCTTCTTCTTCCTTGGAGGTTGAGATGGCTTCAGATCTGGACTTGAATGCCTTGGAATGGATGAAGAACTCCTTCCCGAAACACTGTTCACGGAGGTGCTACAGTACCTTGAAAATGGCCTCCCTTGATCTCTCTTGAAACCATGAAGCATTAGAGTTTCTAACCCCTCAAGTGTTGGTTTTATAGACCTTGAATGGTCCATAGACACCCTCCAGACCAGATCCATAAATCATGGAAGATTAGCTAAGGTTTGATTAAACAAATCCATGGAAAGGGGCTGGCCACGAGGTGGAATTCGAAGTCAAACAAGGCTGCATCGGGGCTGGCGGTCGACCTGCAGCTTCTGGCGGTGGACCTCCACTGAGAAACACTATACACGGATGGCCACTGGAATTTCCGGTCGACCGCTACGGGCTGGCGGTCGACCGCCAGCTGAAAGACACACATTCTGGCGGATGCTGGCTGGGGCGGTCGACCGCCCCTGTGCTGGCGGTCGACCGCCAGCTGGGCTGATTCCGGGCTTGCCCGGGTCGGTTCGTTATCCGCTTCAGCTCCGTCGTTCAACTTCATTAGCAGCCCATGCATGTTTGTGGCATCACCCTTGATAGTCTAGAAGGTATCAACTGAGTCTTTAACCTTGGATTCTCTTGGCTATACTTCTTTGTGCATTGACCTTGGATGAGTGACGAGTCGAATATGAAATGTCGACTTTTACTTGTAAGAGAGATGAGATTTGCATCCTTGCTTAGGCGCGATCAATGAGCTTTCACTTTGGCCATTGCCACTTGATTCCTTATCCATTCATGGGCATATCTATCATGAATAAAAACATCACGTATGTCAATCACATGAGAGTGGAAGATATCAATGACTAATAGTGTTTAGCTATTATCAAAACCAAGAATACCACAGAACTCATATGACTATAGAATGATGTCGAATGACCCAAGTGACCACAGAATGACTCAAATGACCTCAGGGACACAACAGGTCATGTCTAGACAACTTGGAGATTACTCCAAAACTAGCATGACCTAGTCTTTGGTGCCATAGCCATGCATTCTCATGGCTGTTAGTCACCAAACACACATCATCACATGAAACATCATCAAGATCAATAGTGTACACATTGTTATTCCTTTTACCGATAAAACTAATTTCATTTGAAATTTTATTCATGACAAGGCAGTGGGTTTCATCAAAAGCTATCTTAAATCCCTTGTCACACAACTGACTTATGCTCAGCAAATTATGATTTAATCCTTTCACCAAAAGAACATTTTCAATCAAAGTTTTAGAATTCTTACCTATGTTTCCAATTCCGATTATTTTATCTTTGTCCTTTCCACCAAAAGCAACTGAGCCTCCTTCGTTTTCTTGTAGCTTGGAGAACACCTTCTTGCCCCCTGTCATATGCCTTGAGCAACCGCTGTCCAAATACCATTTGCTCCCCCTGGCTTCAAGACATAGTAGCAAGAAACAACTTTCTCATGCAATTATTTTTGGTACCCAAACAAGTTTGGGTCCATAAAAGTTAGTCCAACTTTTTGCGGGTGTTCTCTTTATCCATGGAACATGATATTTAGCTATGCTTTGTCTAAACCAACAGTTGGAAATCACATGACCAAATCTACCACAATGAAAGCAATTAGCATGTGAGAAAGTTCTTTGATATCTGTGTGGTTTAGGCTGAACATGTTGGGGTTTAGAATTAGAACATGAAGCATGATTATAGTCCTTTTCATGAACAAAGGATGTGGTGATCTTATGCTCAAAAGATTTTTTGTTTTGAGGTGTTGTGGACGCATAAAATTGCACATCCATATGTCCCGCTGAGCCCCGCATTAATGTCAAAGTCAAAGGAAGAAGACCCGGAGAACTGGCCATCTAGGGTTCCGGAAAGATACTACCGCCCAGCAAATCCCCTCATTTGCACGGGCGCATTAGAAGACCGAGAAGTCACAGGATGTCCTCCTGAATTGACACACTGCTATGGACCCTCCCTCGGGCCCCTAACAGTGAAGCAATATCCCAAAGAATGCACGGCTTCAAGTTCCTGAAGCAAAAGTAAAGGCCCCTGTCAAAACGGCACCGTTGGTGCCTCCAGCGGAACGGGCCTGAGGCCCTTCAGCGGCACGGCCTCAAGCTCCCAGCGGCACGGCCCTTCAGCCCTTCAGCGGCACGGCCCTTCAGCCCTTCAGCGGCACGGCCACTTGGCCCTTCAGTGGCACGGCCATTTGGCCCTTCAGCGGCACACTGCATTCAGGGCTTCTGTCAAGATTGCACAAGCAAAGTCTGTACAGAGTTCATGCAAACGCAAAGTCTATTCACTCATGTGGCAAGTCTGTACAGAGTCCATGCCCACGAAGTCTATACACTCATGTGGCAAGTCTGTACAGAGTTCATGCAGACGCAAAGTCTATACACTCATGTGGAAAGTCTATACAGAGTCCATGCCAAATGAAGTCTGCACATCGGCTGATTGCAAACGAAGTCTATACATCCAAGCCCCAAGTCTGCACATTGGCTGGCTGCTTCAAACGCAAAGTCTATACATCCAAGCCCCAAGTCTGCATATTGGCTGGCTGCTTCAAACGCAAAGTCTATACATCCAAGCTCCAAGTCTGTACATTGGCTGGCTGCTTCGGACGCAAAGTCTATACATCCAAGCTCCAAGTCTGTACATTGGCTGGCTGCTTCGGACGCAAAGTCTATACACTCATGTGGAAAGTCTGTACAGAGTCCATGCCAAACGAAGTCTGTACATCGGCTGATTGCAAACGAAGTCTATACATCCAAGCCCCAAGTCTGCACATTGGCTGGCTGCTTCAAACGCAAAGTCTATACATCCAAGCCCCAAGTCTGCATATTGGATGGTTGCTTCAAACGCAAAGTCTATACATCCAAGCTCCAAGTCTGTACATTGGCTGGCTACTTCGGACGCAAAGTCTATACATCCAAACTCCAAGTCTATACAGAGTTCTTGCACAAACGAAGTCTATACACTCAAGTGGCAAGTCTGTACAGAGTCCATGCACACGAAGTCTATACACTCGTTTACCAAGTCTGACCGCCAGCGGCACAGTCTTGGCCCTTCAGCGGCACAGGGTCGTTGGCCCTTCCAGCGGCACAGGGCTTCTTGGCTCCTTCAGCGGCAAGGCCTTTGGCCCTTTAGCGGCACGGTCTGGGGAGCCCCTCAACGGCACACTGCAACAAGCTACCAGCGGCACAGCCTTTCTGCCCTCAACGCCCTTTCCCCAGCGGCACAGCACTGAAAGTCTCCCGACGGCACGCACCGGCAGAAGATACAACGGTCAATAGGCAGACCCATTGGCGCGCAGTCCAGCCACTTCAAAGCCAGCTAGCGCCTATCTCCGTGTCACCTTCTGGCTGGAGGAGGGGAGATCTTCGCCTGACGAGGAAGATACCGAAGTCAACCTAGGATGGCAGTGCCATCATGAGGCTCCCCCGTCAACCGTCCACATATAAAAGGGCCCTCCACAGACAAAAGAAGAAGAGAGCGAGAAGAGAGCGAGAAGTGAGCGAGAAGAAGCGAGGGAAAGAGAGGATCTTGGAAGAGAGGATCTGCGTGCGAAGAAACCTGTTCGAGGAGAGCTCCAGAGAAGAAGATGGTAGAAGAAAAAGAAGGAGAGGAGGAGAGAGTGTATGCTGTAAGGTGGAGAGGGAAGGGTGGCGATGAAGGCTCGACCACCCTTCCTCATCCTGTCCCCCTCCCCCCGAGTCTTTTCTTTCTCTTCCCTAATGTTTTCTTGTTTGCTTGGATGTACTGGGCTACATTTGGTCTTCCTGCCAAGGCCTTTGCCATTTTGAGTTTCTCATTAATAAAACTCCGTCTGATTTTGCCCTCGTTTGGTATATTTGTAGTTTTCTTCTTCTTGCTAGTTTATGAGTTTGGCGTCTGTCTCCGGTTCCCCAGCTCCTTGCTTGATCTCCCCTCCCATGGCAGGGGTCTACGTCATTGAGGGGTTTAGCCCTTGGCTTGGCGAGGCAAGGCTAACCTCTCCCTCTTCTTGGTGACACTCCGCAACGCAGTCCCTTTCTCTCTACCCTCGTTTGCAGCCCGTCGAAGTTTTGTGGACCTCTACTTGGTGCATTGCCCACCCACTGGCTAGAAGACTCCTCAGCCTTTCTTCCAAGGTCCATAGCCCCTGCACCCATTCCCGTCTCCCAGTTGTCCCACCACTCAGGCCCCCAGCGGTACTCCTCTCCCATTCGGCCATTTGGCGGTACAGCCTTACTTGAGTTTACCTGGCGGCACACTCTCCTTAGGGCCATTCAGCGGTGCACCCTCTCTCTTCTTGTCAGCGGTACACCTCCCTTCCTTTGCCGCCCAGCGGCACGCCCTTGGACTGTCAGCCCGGCACTCCTTGGCCATCACCTCCCCGGGGTACTCATAGTTTGCATCAATCTACTGATTCCTCGTTCGATGTTTTCTCCGAGTTTTCCGAAGTTTCCCTAAAGGCGGCTGCTCAGGCACCCCCCTCAGCTGTTGGTTCATGTCACCCCCGTGGGCATGTCCCTTGTTATTCCTTTACCTCCCAGGTCAAGGGGAGGTGCTGCCGAATTTTCGCCAGGAATAACAATAAATTTAAAAGATGAAGAGAAGCAACAAACAGATGGACTGAGCAACAGTAAAAACACTCTAATCAACCAAAAGGACTATGCAAGATTCAAGGAACTGAACTGAGCAAGACTTCAAACACTGCATTGCTAAATACGACTTAGGACTCAACCTCATGACAGGAAATTGAAAGCTTAACCATCTAAGATGCTTCATCGTGAACTGAACAAGGAACCCTCTTTTGAGTCCTAGCCCACCCCTTCAGCGGCACACTCTGCTTGGTTTCGTTTGCCACTTTTCCCAGCGGTACACCCTGGCCTACCTCCTCCAGCAGTGCGCCCTAACCTTCTATCCTCCAGTGGTGCGCCCTAACCTTCTATCCTCCAGCGGTACGCTCCCCTTTGGCCCTCTAGCGGTGCACTCCCCCAGTTCCTTTCCCAGCGGTACGCCCCCCTCGCTGTCTGAGCGGTACGCATCCTCCTAGCATGCTATCAAGTCTATACATCGCATGCATTACACACAACAAGTCTGTACGTCCATCCATCTCACTCGGCCTCTCATGCTGCCAAGTCTATACATCGCATGCATTACACACAGCAAGTCTGTACGTCCATCCGTCTCACTCAGCGTCTCATGCTGCCAAGTCTATACATCGCATGCATTACACACAGCAAGTCTGTACGTCCAACCATCTCACTCAGCGTCTCATGCTGCCAAGTCCACCCATCGCATGCATTACACACAGCAAGTCTATACATCGTGTGCATCTCCCTGCTAAGTCTATACATTCATTGTATCGCTTGCCAAGTCTATACATTGTCTGTTGCATAACACACAAGTCTGCACAGTCCTCGTGGCCTGCTCACGCATCATCTCCTCCAGCCCTTCCAGCTGTACGCTCCCAGTCCCCCAGCGGTACGCTACACCCTTTACCCTTCAGCGGTACGCCCATGTTCAATCTCCGACGACACACTCTTAAATTCCCCAGCGGTACACCCTTCTTTACCCTTTGAGCAGCACACATCATTCATCTCTCAGCGGTACACCCTAGTCTCCATCATCTCCCCAACGAATACACATATGTATGTAATAAAAGAGGGAGGGGGCTATGTGATAAAAGGAACGATGAATAGTAATAACAATAATGAGACAAAAGGGGTGGTCCCAACCAAGAGAACAGAAAGGAAAAATAATAATAGAAAAAGGGGGGGTAGTAACAAACAGGAGAAGAATTCACGGTCATTGGGTGATAAAGGGCAATCAACAAAGAAATGGTAGTGTCAATAAATAAATGATAATAACAAGCGTCGACAATCATCGTGAATACGATAATATGGCAGCAGTCTCTCCTTCCTGGATTCCAAACCCAGGGATATTAATGATGCTCCTGTAAGTCGGAAGTCACTTTCGGGAGTTCTCTCTCTTGCCGTGGTGACCGCCCTTGGGCCGATAATTCATCAGGGTCCCCTCCCTCGTCGGGATCTGATTTGCCTCCCTATATTAAAATTGCCATCCCTCGGCAGACATTTGTATGGATTCGTCCCTCGGGTTATCGTCTCGTTTTCCGTTTGAACTTGTGTCCAAACATGAAATGGTCCATCAGTGACCGACATGACCCGAGCATTCATGCCCCCACCTCGGGCTCACTGTATAACCCGACGGGTGTTTCCTTCCTGCGTTAATTAGTATTTCTTTCGACCGTGGAGCCCTTATTTCTGGCAATTAATCAAGGGTATTCCCCTCTCCGAGGGGATGTAAATGACGTTGTGACCTTTATGGCACAACGGGTCTCAGTCCCGACCCGAACCACACAATCGTCTGACCGAGTCAGATCGAGCGCACCATGGGCTCTCTGGAGCCCGAACAAATTGTCACTTCGTGACTGGCACGCCCACGCACTTAATAAATCGATGAATGAACCCGATAAACAAATAAACTAATATGTAATAAAAAGTGCATCCACAAGTCTGGCACGCCCGGTGGGACGGGATCACCCTTCATCTCTTTGCCGGAATCACGGGCTCCACGACCCCCTTCTTGTAATACTAATTTCTCAATTTGCAAATGCAGGTTGCATTCCGAACGCCAAGATGGCCCTCACTTTCGGCCAGCAACCCGTCAAGAGCCACGTGCGGAACGGCTACCTGGCCATCCCCCTCACTTTCGGGAGCTTCCCTCCCTCGGTTGGCTTCCCCAACTTTTTGAAAGTGGCCTTCACTCACCTGTTGGACGTGGAAGCTTGAGATGGGATCGAGAACGACGCCTCCATCCAGGGGGCCACCAAAGCTGCTGCCAGCCGACCAATGGCTGAATGCCCAAAGGCTGCCCCTGTGAAGATATTAGGCTACAACGTGCACCATGTGTGCGAAACCGCCGGCCCATCTCACCCAGGCTCGGCTTCCCATCAGCGAAGGCTCCGGAGGAGCCATGCAACTACGTCACCCCGAGGCCGGGTCTCCAGCACCGGCAAGTCTACTGTCATCGGAACTTTCCGGGTGCCTCTTTCCGGACGGCGCTCCGAAGTGATCCCGGATCGCATCATACCTGCCGTTCCAGTGTGTAACTCCTTCCAGCCACTGAGGAAGATGAAGGGTAGGATGACGCTCGCATCTCCAGCTACAGTTCCACAGCACCAACCGGCCCCAGGCCGACCAAGGGCAAGCAGGCATGGGTTCCCAAGGCAGCCCGGGTTACTTCACCAACCCAAGCAAGGCCCGACACCCTTCGCCCGGCAAGGGCTCAACAAGCAGACCGGGTCAAGGCATCGGCCCCCGTCTATCAGCGGGCATCAGCCACACTGGCTCCGTCGGATAACACCCGCCGTCGACGCCACCGACGTCACTATCAGGCTGCCCGTGCGGAGCCTGCGATCCACATGCCCGTTGCTGTCAACAGGGCAGCACCACCCGCTTCTCCTCCAGATCAAGACTGGGAAGGAGTGGAGCAGGCCATGAGAAACTATCTGCGGGGCCCGGGGAGCACTCCCCTGGGTCATCAGAGATTGCTGGGAGCAGTGGCCTCTACATTTGAAGAAGAAGAAACCCGACCCGTGCCTAGTGCCGAGTCGAGGAACTGCTCTGAGGAGCGCTATCAGTCCCCGCCGAGGGAAGAGGTAAGGCCGCGGGGGTCGGTCTTTGACAAATTGGTCTTTCCAGGCAGGCCGTCAAGAAGAGCAACAAGAAGAGGCAGAGACCTAAGGGTCTACACTTGCAATATGGCAGGAGTTCTCGGCCGGTACGGGGCCTTACCGACCGAGCCCAGAGAAATGGCCAGACTTGTGGCAAGGCCGGGACCTCTCACCAGAAGAGGGAAGGCAGCAACCGAAAAGACACAAGCTCACACTGGAGGAACTGACTACGTGATGCGGGACGGACACGGGAGACGACACTATTAGGTGCCACCCTCGGACTCTAGATGAAGACGCGACCAGCAGCACACACCAGGGAGACACTAAGCCCGACACTACGAGATCCTAGTGGCAAAACGTCGCTAACAGAAGTGGAAGCTCACTCGTCATTCCAAGCGAGGGAAAGCGCGGACCGTGCGCGGTTAAGGAACCAGCGGAGGTCAAGGGTAGTCCGACTCAACTTCCGGACTCGGATCGAGTCACGGGACGGGTCACACTCACTCTCACAGCGGTGACATGGGCGCACGGGCTAGTACCTACGCTCTCGGCAGCGGCAAAAGACCGTATACTAGCTAAGCAAATGAACGCCAAGAGGTTCGGACCATTACCTCCACGCACCCGGCGTGGCGAAGACAACCCCGGTCGAATCACGGACTCCCGGTTAAACAATATTACAGCAATACAATAATTTGACCCACTCCACGCAGGGAGGTAAAAGGTCACATGTAGGGCCCGGGAATCACGCAACTCGGGTTGACGGGCAGCATCTTGATGTCGCCCGGCGGTGCCGAACTCCGCGTTTTCGTGCTTTCCGAACGGTGGCTTCTACGGGCCCGCGGGGCCCACGGACGGCGCTGTCCTCCGGATCTGCGGGGGTGGGACCCACTATGATGGGGACCCCTGGTGGCGCGCCTCCATGGACGGCGGTCAGCTGGGAACACCGATCGGGGGTCGATCGGTCCCGATTCCCAAGTTTTGAAGTTGCTACCCACGGATTTTTAGTTGCTGTTTTCAGGCGCGCGCTCTGGCGAAAACGGCCGCTGCGATCAATCCCGACGTCGGATTGGGACGCATGAGCTATCGTTGGAAAGCTCTCTTCAAATGCTTCAATCTAGACCTAGAGAGATCTGCTGGATCTGATCGGATCATAACTTTAATGAATTTACAAGCCCCTATTATACAGTAACTGAAATCTCAGATCTGCAGGGTACTTGTTTAAGAACCACCGTTTACCGCCTAGTAAACCTCCGATTCAGCTCTTGAGCGCGTCTTCACAGTTGTAGGGTGTCAAACCACGGAACGGGGACTATTTTTGTAATTTGATTTGGAGGTGGTGGTGATTTACTATGATTTTTGGGGTGACTGGTGGTGGGATCGGGGAACAGGTGGATAGAACTGTAGATGGGTCTGAGAACGAATTTTAGAAAATATGAGATGGGCGAATCAAAAATTTAGAAAAATTTTGGATGAAGGGGTAAATGAATGGAACCCCCAGTAAAATAGGGTGAACCAACAGAAATCAAAAAGTGGACCTAAGACATGAAACTCAGGCGGGGATGAAACTGGACAGAACTCTGGCAGAACCGAAATGGAAGAGTGGACGAAAATCAAAAAAATATGAAACGAGATCTGAATGGCAAACCAAAATTTGTGGTATGTCCTTGACACCTCTGGAACATCCACTAAAATTCCTAGATCTATCTGAGCTCGTGGCTGAGATAAGAAATTCGTGGAAGCTTCTGTGGTACTGCGCAGGCAGAACTCAGTTGATGGCGGTGGCGGTGCGGTGGCGGCTCGTGGCGGCGGCGGCGGCGGCGGCGACCGGAACTGAAAGGGTGGAGTCTCACCACCAGAAGGAAGCCTTCAAAGCTTCAAGGGGAAGAGGGAGAGGAGGAGGGGGCGCACCAAGGCTGGAGCTTCAAGCTTTTTCACAATTCTTATGGCATTAATTCTCCAAAATGAAAAATACAAGCTTAAATAGGTTACATCTCTCATCCATCCACAACCGTATGATCTAGGAGTGGGAGATGAAGGGCTGGGATGGCATGAGACACACACACACAAAATAAATAAAAAAATAAAGGGAGGGGGGCGGCCCTTGGACTAGGGTGTAGAAGGTGGACTTGGTAGGTGGGGGTGGTTGGAATTGTTGACCATTTTGGTCCCTTGTCCCCCATGTGGACAATTGACTAGTCAATGCTTCTAGATGTCCACCTTGGATGTTGACCAACCCCACAAGGCTGATATGGACCAATGGGAGGGGGCTTGGGGGTCCCATGGGGCCCAGGGGTCCCATTTTACAAATAAGCCCCTCGTACACACCTAATTGCAAACCGTATAAAATGAAATAAACACACCTTACACACAAATAAAGTCTAAGTAAATATGAAAAATGGGGAGGCTCAAGGCGTATTCTCCAGGCTGTCTCCGAGCCAGATGGACGCTGAGGTGGCTCGAGTCATGCTCCTCGTGCGGTATCGGTGGCTCGGCGTGTCGCGCCGCTCAACTGCTCGGGTGTCCGCACCAATTCTCCCCGGGTGGGAGAAACTCGACCCTATCGAGTAAGGGTCGGCATCGCTCCTATATCGCTCCAGAAGGTCCGGATCGATCTGCTGCAACTCGCCATGTGTGATCCATGTGTCCTCAGTAGCGGGCCGTCCTCTCTATCGTACTAGGTAGCGCGGGTAAGATTTACTCCTGGTAACTGTCACTTGCTCGTCCAGTATACGATCTATATGCTCACGGTGCCGTGAAAAAGGGGCTGGAGGTGGAAGTGGACACTCAGGTGTGGGATCACTCTCAAGGGGAGGAGATGGCTCAAAAGGCTCACTAGGGATCACCGCTGGGTCCCTATATGCAACAAGATCCGATACATTGAAGGTAGAGCTTATACCATATTCCTCGGGCAAGTCCACAACGTACGCATTGGATCCAATGCGTTTCAACACTCTGAATGGACCGGCTCCGCGAGCTTGCAACTTCTTAACGGTTCCAGAGGGAAACCGTTCAGGTCTTACCCTGATCATGACATATTCGCCCTCATGGAACTCTCGGTGGTGTCGGTGGGCATCGGCTAACTCCTTGTACCGTGCATTGCTGGCCTCAATGTGACGATGGATGTCATCAAGCAAACTCCTAACGTGCCTAGCAAACGACTCGGCCGACTCCGACACTCTAGCATGGATAGGCATGGGGATAAGGTCAACGGGTTTCCTAGGCCTACGACCTGTGACAATCTCAAATGGACTCATGCCGGTAGACCTATTCACCGAATCATTGTATGCAAACGCAGCCATAGGTAAAATGAGATCCCAATCCCCAATGCGGTCCCTAACTAGACACCTCAAAAGATCTCCCAGACTCCTATTTACCACCTCGGTCTGACCATCTGTCTGGGGGTGATATGTAGTAGAAAATTTGAGGTGAGTACCCATCATATGCCATAGTGTCTTCCAAAAATAGGAAGTGAATCTAACATCACGGTCAGACACTATAGTGCGAGGCAACACGAACTTGCACACCACATGAGTAAGGAATAGGCGGGCTACCCTAGAAGCATCTGACGTCTTAGAGCAAGGAATAAAGAGGGCCATCTTCGAGAAATGGTCAACCACCACATAGACCGAATCATGCTTCCTGGAGGTACGTGGCAATCCCAAGACAAAGTCCATACTAACATCCTGCCACGGGGCATCAGGCACGGGGAGAGGTGTATAAAGGCCCGAGCTTTGCTTCTTCATCTTGGCCGTAGCACATGTACGGCACTGAGTCACGATGTTAGCAACATCGCGCTTCAAGCTCGGCCAATAAAATCGATGCTCCATTGCCTCAATAGTCTTGTTCCGACCAAAGTGGCCGGCTAGACCTCCCGCATGTAATTCCCACACTAAGAAATCTCGAACCGAAGTTCGGGGAACACATAGCCTGCTACCTCGAAAGAGGTAACCCTCCTGAAGCACATACTCATCAAGGTCTCTCGAGAGTCCGGCCTGGAGGGTGGTAAAAATCTGACCGAAGTCAGGACAATCAACATAGGCCTCCTTCATCTTCTCTAACCCTATGACCTCGACACTCATGGTGGTAAGTAAACATGCTCGCCGACTCAAGGCATCAGCCACCTTGTTCTCCACTCCAGCCTTATGTTTCAGCATAAAGGTGAACTGCTGGAGATACTCGACCCAACGACTATGATGCGAGTTAAGCTTCTTTTGCGAATGGAGGTACCTCAATGCTTCGTGGTCGGAGTATAGGACAAACTCCTGATGTAAAAGATAGTGCCTCCAATGCCTAAGAGCCTGAACAACTGCGTAGAATTCTTTATCATATGTGGAATATCGCAGCTTCGCGTCATTCAGCTTCTCGCTGAAATATGCGATCGGGTGGGACTCCTGACTCAAAACTCCTCCAATTCTCACGCCCGACGCATCACAAGAGACCTCAAACACCTTCGAGAAATCAGGCAGTCGAAGGATAGGTGTCTGGGTCATGCGCTCCTTGATGTCCTTGAAGGCGACAGATGCGGCCTTCGTCCATACAAATGTGCCCTTACGGATGCAATCCGTGATCGGGGCGGTGACGGAGTTAAATCCGCGGATAAAGCGATGATAGAACGTCGCAAGACCATGAAAGCTGCGGACATCATGAACGGTACGGGGTTCCGGCCACTCAACAATGGCCCGGACCTTCTCCGGATCGGTGGAGACCCTCGTACTAGACACAATGAAACCCAAGAAGGTAAGCTGAGGTGTCATGAAGGCACACTTCTGTGGGTTCGCAAACAGCTGCTCTCGCCGAAGAAGTAGACAGACCTACCGAAGGTGGTCTAAGTGGTCCCCCGTGGTGCGGCTATAGATAAGGATATCATCAAAATACACCACTACAAAGACTCCAATGAAAGGTCGAAGGACCAGAGTCATGAGCCGCATGAAAGTGCTAGGGTCATTGGTCAACCCAAAAGGCATGACCAACCACTCATATAGACCGTCCTTGGTCTTAAATGTGGTCTTCCACTCATCACCTGGCCTAATCCTCACCTGATGGTAGCCACTCTTAAGATCGATCTTCAAAAAGATAGTGGCACATGCCATCATGTCTAGCATGTCATCTAGGCGGGGAATAGGGAACCTGTACTTCACGGTGATCTTGTTGATGGCACGACTATCAATACACATTCTCCATGTGCCATCCTTCTTCGGGGTGAGTAATGCAGGTACAGCACATGGACTCATGCTGTCCCGGACAGATCCTCTCTGCACAAGCTCATCGACCTGCCGTTTAAGCTCGGCATGCTATGTGGGGCTCATTCTATAATGAGGAAGGTTGGGCAAAGAAGAGCCCGGAACAAGGTCGATGGCATGCTGAATATCCCGCATGGGTGGGAGTCCCTCGGGAAGCTCATCGGGGAATACATCAGCATACTCTTGCAGAATGGGAACAACCTCGGGTGGGAGCTCACCCTCGGAGTCCCGCTCCACCTCTCGGACCGTAATGGCAAACACCGGACAGCCCTGACTAAGATCCTGCTCCATTTCCTGGGAGCTAATCATCATCAATCTCCTCGTCGAGAGCTCTCCTGGGCCAGAGGTAACGGTCATAGCCCGAGCTGGGGATGGGGTACTAGGCCCGGGAACGGAAGGCTTCGGAGTACTAGGGCCAGTAGGACCCCTGACTGATGTGCTCCTGGGCTGAACGGGTTGGAGGGTGACCCGCTGGCCAGCGTGGTCGAAGGTACAGGTGTTCGACCGACCATGGAGCGTGGCATCCCGGTCGAATAACCACGGCCTACCGATAATGATACTGCCCACTTCCATGGGTAGAACATCACACCATATCTCGTCACTGTAGGAGTGGAGCTGCAGCGGAACCAAGCACCGCAGCCTGACCGAAATGGAAGTGGTATCCACCCATGATACCTGATAGGGACAAGGATGGTCTACGGGTGTGAGACCAAGATGAGCGACAGCGTTCGTGGAGATTGCATTGATACAACTCCCGCTATCGATGACCACCTTGCAAATTTGCTTCCCCAGCCTACAGAATACATGAAGGATAGTAGTCCGACGCCAGTCATCACTAACCTGCGGCTGGGTGAGGATACACCTGACGACCCCCACGTGGGTATCGTCCAAATGCTGGGCATCCTGGGCCTCACCTCCCATCTCATAGTACTCGTCAGCTAGCTCTTCATCTGCCTCATAGCTAACTTACTCGAGGCCCGTAGGGGTGGTATCCTCGGCCTGTGTGTCCCCAATGTGAAGAGATGGGCGGGTGGGACACTGGTTGGTGAAATGGCCAAACCCATTACAGCGATAACACTGCTGCCGTGATCCACTAGGCTCCCCAATCATAGGTCCTTTACCTTTATCCTCCCGACGGATAGGAGGCGTAGGCAACAAAGGACGTGCAGGAGGTGCGGGTGCCGGTGGACAGGCTGTGGGTGGGGCCGTAAGATGCTAGGGACGAGGAAGGTCCCTTGGGGGTGGAGGACGGGGCCTAGGAGCAAACAGCTCGGGACGAGCGGGCTCCTGAGGTCGAGCCATGGGGGCCCTCGGATACGTGCCAGAAGAGCCACGGGGCTCGACACTACGAAGGGGAAAAGAGCCCAACCGGTGGGGTGGCTCGAACTCGGCCTCGAACTGCTCCAATTCGAGAGCAATCTGATACGCCTGCTCCAAAGTGGTCGCATTGCGACGAAAGAGTTCATATTGATAATTGGGCCGCAGACCTCTCCGAAAGCGGGATATCGTCATGGTGCTCTCTTCCGTGACCCAGCACCGCAAGTAATACTCATCGAACTCGGCGGTGTACTCGGTCACGGATTGGTTCCCTTGGGCGATGCTTTGCCACTTGTCTATAAGACGTTGGCAATATGAGGCGGGAAGGTATTTCTCTCTCAATTTGATTTTCATATCATCCCAAGTACCGATTTGGGGTTGACGTCGCTGGTTGAGTAGGCTCTCCACATTGATCCAATAAGTTTGGGCCTGCCCTTGCAGCTTCATCTTTGCGTATCGGACTCTTCGGTGGTCCGTCATCTCAAACCACTCGAAGTACCGGTCCATGCCGGCCTCCCATTCTAAATACACCCTAGGGTCCAAGGACCCGCTAAAAGTGGGAGGGTCCGCACGCACACCCCTAAGAATGCGGTCGTCATCCTCGTCATCACGATTCCGTCGTTGATGACGACGACCGTTACCCCCTTGATCATTATCAGATGCATAATCATCCACCACATGCACCTGTTGAACCCCAACATTCTCCACTTGAGCCCTTGGCACAGCGGGTTGCTGCACCGGCTCTTGTTGGCCATTCGTCGGCGCGGGTTGCGCCGCTACTGGGCCCCTCTCTAGGACTGCGATCCTCCCAACTAGGCCCTGAATGGACTGCTCCGAAAACTCGGCCCGATCCTCGAGGGCTTTCATCCGCCCTTCTAGACGCGTTCCTATGCCATCCATACGCATACTAAGACCATCCATATGCGTGTCAAGACGTTCCATAATGGCTCGGAACATCTCGGCCGTCGAGGACTCATCGGAGCTACGGGCCCGGGAATCCGCCATAGGTGGTGGTGGCGGGTATTGGGTACCTCGACGGGTGGGCATGCAACTGATACACGACCTAGAAGACACCGACTAATGCAAATACACACTAAATGATGCACTTAGATCTAAACCAATATCCGGTACGGGGCGGAGTTAATCGATCCGAAGATCACTCTAGCAAGTGTGCGACCTCCCGGTAGGCGTAGCCTAACGTTCGGACAACACCTTTTAAGATACCGAATAAAGGGTGCAAATGCCATTTAAAACACACCTTTTTTTTGTTTTGAAAATAATGATGGTCCTAGACTCGACTTAGACCATGATGCATGCAAGACATATGCAAAGACTACCCTAGACTCGACTTGCTCTGATACCAAACTGATGCGGGACGGACACGGGAGACGACACTATTAGGTGCCACCCTCGGTCTCTAGATGAAGACGCGACCAGTAGCACACACCAGGGAGACACTAAGCCCGACACTACGAGCTCCTAGTGGCAAAACGTCGCTAACAGAAGTGGAAGCTCACTCGTCGTCCCAAGCGAGGGAAAGCGCGGACCGTGCGCGGTTAAGGAACCAGCGGAGGTCAAGGGTAGTCCGACTCAACTTCCGGACTCGGATCGAGTCACGGGACGGGTCACACTCACTCTCACAGCGGTGACATGGGCACACGGGCTAGTACCTACGCTCTCGGCAGCGGCAAAAGACCGTATACTAGCTAAGCAAATGAACGCTAAGAGGTTCGGACCATTACCTCCACGCACCCGGCGTGGCGAAGACAACCCCGGCCGAATCACGGACTCCCGGTTAAACAATATTACAGCAATACAATAATTTGACCCACTCCACGCAGGGAGGTAAAAGGTCACATGTAGGGCCCGGGAATCACGCAACTCGGGTTGACGGGCAGCATCTTGATGTCGCCCGGCGGTGCCGAACTCCGCGTTTTCGTGCTTTCCGAACGGCGGCTTCTACGGGCCCGCGGGGCCCACGGACGGCGCTGTCCTCCGGATCTGCGGGGGTGGGAACCACTATGATGGGGACCCCTGGTGGCGCGCCTCCACGGACGACGGTCGGCCGGGAACACCGATCGGGGGTCGATCGGTCCCGATTCCCAAGCTTTGAAGTTGCTGCCCACGGATTTTTAGTTGCTGTTTTCAGGCGCGCGCTCCGGCGAAAACGGCCGCTGCGATCAATCCCGACGTCGGATCGGGACGCATGAGCTATCGTTGGAAAGCTCTCTTCAAATGCTTCAATCTAGACCTAGAGAGATCTGCTGGATCTGGTAGGATCAGAACTTTAATGAATTTACAAGCCCCTATTGTACAGTAACTGAAATCTCAGATCTGCAGGGTACTTGTCTGAGAACCACCGTTGACCGCCTAGTAAACCTCCGATTCAGCTCTTGAGCTCATCTTCAATGTTTTAGGGTATCAAACGCCGGAATGGGGACTATTTTTGTAATTTGATTTGGAGGTGGTGATGATTTACTATGATTTTTTGGGTGACTGGTGGTCGGATCGGGGAATAGGTGGACAGAACTGTAGATGGGTCTGAGAACGAATTTTAGAAAATATGAGATGGGCGAATAAAAACTTTAGAAAAATTGTGGATGAAGGGGTGAATAAGTGGAACCCCCAGTAAAATAGGGCGAACCAACAGAAATCAAAAAGTGGACCTAAGACATGAAACGCAGGCGGGGATGAAACTGGATAGAACTCTGGCAGAACCGAAATGGAAGAGTGGATGAAAATCAAAAAAATATGAAACGAGATCTGAATGGCAAACAAAAATTTGTGGGATATCCTTGACACCTCTGGAACATCCACTAAAATCCCCAGATCTATCTGTGCTCGTGGCTGAGACAAGAAATTCGTGGAAGCTTCTGTGGTACTGCGCGGGCAGAACTCCGTTGATGGCGGTGGCAGTGCGGTGGCGGCTCGTGGCGGCGGCGGCGGCGACCGGAACTGATTGGGTGGAGTCTCACCACCAGAAGGAAGCCTTCAAAGGTTCAAGGGGAAGAGGGAGAGGAGGAGGGGGCGCACCAAGGCTGGAGCTTCAAGCTTTTTCACAATTCTTATGGCATTAATTCTCCAAAATGAAAAATACAAGCTTAAATAGGTTACATCTCTCATCCATCCACAACCGTAGGATCTAGGAGTGGGAGATGAAGGGCTGGGATGGCATGAGACACACACACACACAAAATAAATAAAAAAATAAAGGGAGGGGGGCGGCCCTTGGACTAGGGTGTAGAAGGTGGACTTGGTAGGTGGGGGTGGTTGGAATTGTTGACCATTTTGGTCCCTTGTCCCCCATGTGGACAATTGACTAGTCAAGGCTTCTAGATGTCCACCTTGGATGTTGACCAACCCCACAAGGCTGATATGGACCAATGGGAGGGGGCCTGGGGGTCCCATGGGGCCCAGGGGTCCCATTTTACAAATAAGCCCCTCGTACACTCATAATTGCAAACCGTATAAAATGAAATAAACACACCTTACACACAAATAAAGTCTAAGTAAATATGAAAAATGGGGAGGCTCAAGGCGGAGTCTCCAGGCTGTGTCCGAGCCAGATGGACGCTGAGGTGGCTCGAGTCGTGCTCCGTGTGCGGTACCGGTGGCTCGGCGTGTCGCGCCGCTCAACTGCTCGGGTGTCCGCACCACTACGGGGAGTCGTCGACGGCCCTGGCCGCCAATGTCATTACTGAAGGCACCACGGGAGGACCATCCACTTCATCCGAAGAGGCGCCAGCCGAAGAGAGAGGGGGCACCCCTAGCCTTTCAATGAGTGACCCCGCTGTATTACTCATGATGCAACAATATCAAAGAGAGATCGAGTTGCAAAGAAAGCAGTTGACCGACAGAGCTGCTCAACCCTCAACATCCGGGCAGACCGAAGCACTACCATAGACCCCTGGGGGTAACGGTCCGGCCTCGAAAGCTTCTCCACAGGCGACGGTGTCTCTGCCCATCCCCGGCTACACCAGGGGCATACCCCTGCACCAGCCATAGCACATAACTCCGGCCCCGCCGCCGAACCTACCATTCCAAGGATCCACCATTGCGCCTCAGGCGACAGTGTTAACAACGCCACTGGCGCAACCGGCTCATTTCTACCCGAACCCGGTGGACCCGGCGATGGTGAACAGACTTATGTTGGAATAGATGATAGATATGAAGCTGGCAGAAAGGGGCGATAGTGATTACACGCCCTTTGATGTGTATCGGGTACCTTATCCGGCACACTATGCTGCAAGGAGGCTCTCGGCCGGCATCACCAAACCGCCGAAATTTGAAAAGTTTAATGGGCAAGGGTCTCCCAGGGAGCACATCGCCTACTATGTGAATATTATGGGGGATTTAGCTGCAGATGAAGCCTATCTCCTCAAATTCTTTGGCTCAACACTTATCGGGCTTGCTTTCGAATGGTACTCGAGCCTGCCCGCCGGGTCCATTGCAGACTAGCCCGACATGCGGAAGAAATTTAAAGAAAGGTTCTGCATAGCTGAACGGGAGGTCACCATGGCTAAACTCTACGCCACGAGGCAAAGAAGTGATGAGTCGGCACTCGACTATATAAAGAGGTGGAGGAACCTCAGCATGAGATGCAGGCGTCCCCCGCATCAGGAGGACGCGGTGCAAATTTGTAAACAGAACCTGAAGAAAGAAATCCTTGAGAGAATGATCGGTGCGGAAATAAAGTCATTCGACCACTTAAACAATATAGTGGCGGAGATCGAGGCATTCCTTGCTCGATATTCTTCCACTCCAACTGCATCAAGTCAAAGGGCCAGACAAGCCGAGAAGAAGCCGATGCCGCCAGAAGTCCACACATTGGACTTCCAAGCTTTTGAGAAACAGACGGAGAAGGCCAAGGAGACGGCCAACCCACCTCTAGCCAGGGCTACTGAACGGCGGGAAGGTCCTTCCCTGCGGGAGAAAATGAGGAATAAGTTGTATTCTTTTCCTCGAGATAAGTCCCGGATCTTGTTTGAATTGGCCACCAGGTAAAATAAAATTATGTTGCCAGAACCAAAGAGGCCTGGCGACATAAAAAGAAAGGATGATCCTCGTTTCTGCCCGTACCACCAGATGTTGGGGCATACTATCGAGGAGTGTTATATCTTCAAGGATGTCATTGAATCCTTGATTAAGAAGGGAGAGCTGGACATGGGGGAGCACAAGGTGGATCCTCCGCAGCCGCATGAGATGCCAAACCTCGGCACTTCTATTAACATGATCTCTCTTTACCAGCAGCTGCCTGAGGAATGGGCAGAGGCCAGTACAACTGCAACATATGAAGCCTTTGCCATGGCACCAGCTCGAGACCAAGGAGGTTGGCAGGCTGCGTCGGTGAGGAATAGAGGAAGAAGGCAAGCCCCCCGGCCCACGCCGGAGGTTCATATAAGGGGGGTCACACCTCGACCAGTCCCACCACCAGTGACGCCTGTTTGGCATGATACAGCCCCCCGGCTAGTCATGCGGCGCTTCATTAACAACAAGAAGAAGCATACCCCGATGCGGGTGCACAAAGAGACCAGTCCCACAGTGGAAAGACTCCAGGCCATTATTGATGGGCTTGAAGATTATGAGCAGCCCGAAATCCGGCCCGTGGAGCTGAAGGAATATGTCCCCTGGAGGGAGTTCGAGTCACTCGAACTGGCCCCAGAAACAGAAGCCGAGGCAAGGGAAGAGCCCCTCTTGTAGGGTGAGCCTCCCCTAGGCCAGTTGCCAGACACTGAAGAAAAGAAGAAAAGGAAGAAGAAAAGGCCCGAAAATAAGAAGAAGAGCGGGGTCGTTCTCTCCTGTAACACCCTATCGGTGTTATTTGACACTGCCCTCTCCCTGGGGGAGGAAGAGCAAGAGACGCCCATTGAGCCATCAGAAGTGAACCAGGCCGAAGCATCCACCTCCCAGCATGCCACCAGGTCGGGAAGGAAGTGGGGACGCCCTCCTCAGGCCAACCATAACGTCCTGCTCAGGGGAGAACAGCCATATCATATCCCTGAACCTAGGATGCAAGGCATGGAGATTCCCCCTCCCTCGGGTCTCTACCCCGGAGAGCCGGTCGGCCAGAATACCCCTTCATTTATTGAGTTTCTCACGACTCAAGGGGGAAGGCAGTCATGCCCCCGAGAGTCTCGACAGGTCAGAGAAGCAAGTAGCCTCTCGGACCCACTCGTGGCAACTCCTCCTCTATCAAGGGAAGAACCTGACAACATCCCGAGCCTCACCGAGTTCATGCAAGAGAAGGTAGAAACCCAACAGGCCCCGCAAGCCCAAGTAATACCTAACCCGACGGAGGAGGCGCCCCCTGAGCCGGCTCCCCAGGCCCAGACTGGGGGCAGGCGTAGTAGAGCCGAAGAGATGAAGTTGCTCGAGGTCTGAGCAGGCAACAGAATAGTCAAGCACCTGAAGAAGATCCCAGCCAGGTTTACCGTCTGGGAGATTCTGTCTCTAGATGAAGAGACACGGCGGGCCGTCATCGCGGCACTCCAGACGCCAGCTTATGTGGAAGCTTGCCTGGCAGAAATGTCACCCGAGGTAGCTGTGGCCTTTACAGAGGAAGATATGCTCCAGCCTACCTGCAGTCACAACAGGCCACTCTACATAAAGGGGCAGCTGAATGGGCACCCCATCAATAGGGTATTAATTGACCCTGGGGCGGCAGTGAACATACTCCCCTACTGGATATACCAGAAACATTACTTTAATGTACACTTGGTCGAGGTCAAGAATGTTAAGATTGCTGGCTTCAACCAGAAGTGTGAGGTCCCCATGGGGATTGCCGAGTTTAACCTCTCTCTCGACGATTTCACGACTAAGGTCCCGTTTCATGTGATTAACTCCAGTACCTCCTACAAAGCATTGCTCGACCGGCCTTGGCTGCACAAGAACAGGGTAGTGCCATCTACTCTGCATCAATGCATCAAGTACCCCGACGACGGGAAGGAGGAGAGAATCTTTGCTGACCTCCACCCTTTTGAGGTGTTCGAATGCCATCTCTCAGACGCCAATTTGTATCTAGAGAAGCCGAAGCAAACTCCCCAAGTCACCCTGGACAAGGGAAAGAAGAAGGCGGAGCCCGACAGCTGGTTCCCTCCACCGCCGCCAGGCTATGTGGCTCCCCGTCAAGTATCATTTATTTCTGGGGCGGAAGGAGTAGTCAAAGCAACTCCACTTTCCATCTACCCCGCGCCGGGGTTGCTGTTGTGCCCCTTAGGCACAAGCATGTGCTATGTTGCTTTGATGATAGCAATGCTATTTGGTTTTTATGATAGCAAGACAGTGAGTGCATTTGAGTGCATTTGATATTATATTTTGATGATAGCAATGCTATTGTGTTTTGATGATTGCAATAAACAAAGTGCATTTCTGTGCATTCTTATCCTTGAGCATTCTGCATATGATAGCAACATGAATGATGATGTTTAGCATTGATCGCATTTGTTCTTTATATATCTAAATTGCATTTTGTCAGATATCATGTCTCTGCATGTATCTGCATAGTCTGAATGTCTCTGCATGTATCTGCATAGTCTGAATAGCAGTAAGTGCTAGTCTCTACATTGGAAGTGTGCATCATTTGCATTCAAGCCTTGAAGTCTGTACATCATGTTCATTCAGTTCACTTCAAGTCTGTCAGCCGTGTGCATTGGATTCAAAGTCTATACTGCCTCTCCGTGTTCTTTGCATTCCATTCACATTCCATTCACTGCTGTTTACATTTCTCATATGTCATGGGTCGACACATCCTCTGATGGGTCGACTCCTTCAGCAGTCATGCTTAAGAACTCAAGTCATGAGACAAATGGTTCAACACATTTAGGCATTACAAAAACTTTTTCTATTTTAGCCATGAGACAAAGATTAAGAGCTATAAAAGTTTTCTTTTATCTCAAATTCTCAAGTCCATACACTGGAAACTCATCAACTGATTGAGTCTATACATTGTCCTAGGCTAAGTGTGTACAACGTCTCATTCATTCTTTGATTAATGAAGTCTGTACATCAGTCTTCACATTCTAAGTCTGTACAGCCGTTGGGTTTGGACTCAGAGTCTGTACACTCGATTTGCCTTTGAATTGGTCAAGTGTGTACACTCCTTCACTGTAGCTTTCACGTATCCAAAGTCTACACATCGTGAAAGTCTATACATTCTTCACTAACTTTCATTCAAGATAAAGTCTATACATTGGGGTCTTTCCCTACGTTTCATAAGTCAAGTCTGTACATCCATTTCTGAAGCCTGAAGTCTATACACTCCAGCCTATTCCTACGATCAAGGCTTCAGCTACACTCTAAGTCTGTACATTGGCTTCGCTTCATCAAGTCTGTACACTGACTCGCTTCATGTCCCTAAAGTCTGTACATCCACAGTGAAATCCAAAGTCTATACATTTATCTTCACATTGAAAGCCTATACATTGCTGGATGATCAAGTCTGTACATTGGGGGGCTTTTCCTACGCTTGGCCAAGTCTATACACTCATACCTTTCCCTACGTTTTGCTGGCCAAGTCTATACATCCCTGAGTCTGTACATTGCTTACAGCTCACACGTTCAAAGCCTAAAGTCTGTACAGCGTGAAGTCTATACATTGGGTTTAACTCTTCAAAGTCTGTACAGTGGCTTCGCATCAACAAGTCTGTACATTACCTTTGTGCTTCAAAGTTTGTACACTGCTTGAGCCTCAACAAGTATGTACAGCGAGTCCCTTCTCATCTGAAGTCTGAACATTGCTTTACACTATAGCAACTCCATACACTGCTTCAGATCTGATTCATAACGTCTATACATTGGTTCTCAATGTACACACTTATTCCTTGTGCTGCTTCACGCATAAAGTCTATACACTGGCTTTGATGCCAAGTCTATACGTCGACTGGCAGTCTTCAGCTAAGTCTCTGCATTGCATTCTCATTCAGCGAAGTCTCTACATTGCATACAAGCATCACAAAGTCTGTACAGTCCAATGTCTATACATTGCCTTTGGGATTTAAAGTCTATACAACCATTGTCTGCACTGC
Source organism: Amorphophallus konjac (assembly GCA_022559845.1). Lineage (NCBI taxonomy): Eukaryota > Viridiplantae > Streptophyta > Magnoliopsida > Alismatales > Araceae > Amorphophallus > Amorphophallus konjac. Next base: position 100,699,726 of record CM040122.1, read on the forward strand.
ATTGCATTCATTAGTTGTAAAGTCTGCACTCGAGTCCAGTGTCTTCAGTAAAGTCTATACATTGGCATCGGGCTTCACTTTGAGTCTGTACAGCGGCTGCTAGGAAGTATGTACAGCCGTTGCCTCCTCATATGAAGTCTATACTTTGGGCAAGTCTGTACACTGGATTCCTTTTATGAAGCCTATACATTCACTAAGTCTGTACACTGCATTCCTTCTTATGAAGCCTTTTTATTCATTAAGTCTATACACTACGTTGTGCACACTTTACATTGCTTTCGCCTTCACAGCAAAGTCTATACAATGCAATGCATATACTTAGAACTGATGACTTCGTTTCATCTGTCTAACAAGGACTGAAGAGGCTAATGAAGGGCACGTGATCTGAGGTGCCTGGCTCGTGATCTAAGGATGGACGAGATACCAGGATGCTGCCACGTGGTCCGAATTTTTAGGGCAGGAAATGTGGAAGCCACACGTGCCCAGTGTGCCTGCTGCTGCTGCTGCTATATATATACAAGCCTTCTTCCACAGAAGAAGTGGATCGATATAGAGGAGAGAAGCTGTCGATCCAGCATAAGAGAGGAAAGAAAAGAGAGAGAAGAGAAGAGCAGAGAGTGAGAGATTAGCGAAAGAAGAAGAGAAGAAGAGCAAGAGAGAGATTGAGAGCTCGAGTTGAGAAAGAGAGAGAGTTTGAGGTTGTTTGGCTTTTGGATCGAATCCAAGCTAGAGCTGCTCCTTCGAGAGCTATATTTGTGCTTCATTGTTTCAGCTTTCTGTTGCTGCTATTTCCTGTCCTTTATTTTATCTTTTACATCTTTCTTCAAGCTGTTAGTCAGCGGATTGCAGAGGTGCTGCCTCTAGACGGCTAAGCTGTATTGCCCAGCGGTTTGCAATGGAGGATTCCACTGGACAGCAAGCTATGTTGCTCAGCAGGGCGAGGAGGATTCCTCGGACGGTAAGCTGTGTTGTCCAGCGGTTGTATGGCAAGCTGTGATGCCCAGCTGTCCAAGTTGTGAGTCAGCGGAATCCACACTCGGTTTGAGTGTGGGGTGGATGTAGGTCTGCTGGACCGAACCACCTAAAAACCTCTTATGCATTGTGGTTTGTTTTGTTCTATTGTGCTTCCGCTAGATGAATGCATAGGGGCGCTCCATGTGTTTGGCTTCTGGTTGAGCAGAAGAGTTAATTAGTCTTCTTAGAGTATTTTAATTTGTCAAGAGAGCGAAATTCTAGTTGAGCTATACTTTGTCTAAATCTGTCTTGTTAGCACTCTAGTGATCTTACTGTGTGTTTGTTTAGTTCCGCATCTGCCCATTAGCTTTTAAGCTTGTCTAGTTTACGAACTAGTAACTTTAGTGAGCATCATATTTTAATTGGGTGAAAGATTTTTAAAGGGCTATATTCATTCACCCCCCCTCTGAATACTGCACCGAACCCAACAGTTGCCGCACCTCGAAGACTTGCTGGAGGACATCAGGGTCCCGTTCGGGATCATCAAGCCTGTCGCAGAAGCTGACTGCCAAGTGGCGGAACCATTGAGGACCTTTGAGGTGCCTAATCCCGGAGGACGGTCCACTATTTTCTATGTGGTTAATGAACACCCGATCAGAGGGGACAATGATTGTAAACTCCCCGATGAACTGCATGACCCACTCGTCCCGATCACGAGACTGCCCGACATGACTGGTCGTGTAGCCAGAATGACTAGGAAACAAGGGGTCCCCTTTCGCCAGCTCTCCAGTCGGAAGGACATGTTCGATAAGATGTGGAACCCACCAAAGCTGGACCGAAGGTTGTTGCAAATCACCCGGCACCTGGGATTAGGTTTCTCATTAGAGGATTCCTACGAAGCCGACGTTATATCGGTCTCGGCTCCGAACGGCAGCAGCCTCACAGGCGTCCAAGGCCCACAGGAAGTGCAAGGTCGGCAGTACCTTAAGCCTTCAGTCGGTGAAGATCAGGACAAGGAGGTATTCTTATGGAAGCCGCCTCCCTGCAAGAACAAGGGGAAGGCCCCATCCTCCTCTGAGGGATCGGCCCCGAACGACTCCAGCGACGGGCCGTCATTGCCTTCGTCAGACACTGATGCAAAAGGCAAAGAAGCAGGTCGAACTCCGGGCCTCCCTCGGTGCGACTCCGCCCTGTTTGCCCTGTGCTATCAATAGCAGCGAGAAATCGTGATGCTGAAGGCTTGGTTGGCCGAAGTGACCGTACTCATATCTAACTTGATTGGGGGCATCTTCCGCCAGCAGAATATCGGCATGCACCTGCCCTCGGGCGCCACCCCGAACATCCCCACGCACTGGAGAAAGGAGACCAGAGGCGCAACTGTTTCCCCAGTCAGACGGCCGGCCGACCGAAATCCCACATTACAAGAGAGAATGCGGAGGCCCTATTCCTTCCCGAGGAATAAAACCCGAGGGATCTTTGAATGGGCTTGCTACTATGGCAAGGTTACCCTCCCAAGGCCTAAGAGGCCGCAAGATGCTCGCAGAAGTGGTGACCCTTTGTTCTGTCCGTACCACCAAATACTGTGTCACTCCTTAGAAGACTGCTACGTCTTCAAGGACATTGCTCAAGACTTGATTGAGAAAGATGAGCTCAAAATGGGAGATTACGTGGTAGCTCCACCACGCCCTCATGCGACAGGCAACCCCGAAAGAAATATCTACATGCTGTCGGTCCAGCACCAGATTTTTGAAGACGTGGTGGAGAATGGGCAACCTCGGTCACCGGCAGAGAAACGGCCCCCGGTGTGGCAATCAATTACTTCAGTCCCGGCTGGAGTCGTCTATGATGATTACCAGGAAGACCCCGGAGAGGTTCTTTGTCTCCCCGGACAGGAGGACCCCCCGGAGCCACAACCTGCAAGCCTGGAATAGGGGGATATTGGCAAAACCTCATTGCCCAATGAGGCAGAGTAGGGTGACATCTATGGTGTCCTTGAAGTAGAAGACGACGAAGATCAAGATTTCGTCGACTTATTGCCAGCACCGCCAGAAATTGAAGATGGCGGTCAGGCCACAGTAGATGAACTTATCGAAATTAACCTGGGCACGGAAGGCGACCCCAGGCCGACCTTTCTAAGTGCCCTTCTTCCTCTACAGGAGGGGGAACAATATATCAAGTTACTGCGAGAGTTCCGGGACTATTTTGCCTGGAATTATAAGGAGATGCTCGGCCTGAGTCCTGGCATGACTCAACATGTTTTTGCCATCGACCCCAAGGTTGAGCCAGTGAAGCAGTCTCCCCGACGCATGAGACCGGAACTGATACACCAAATTTATAAAGAAGTCGAAAAGCTCATAGATGTCGATTTCGTAGCTGAGAGCCAGTATACTACCTAGTTGGCCAACATTGTGCCAGTAAAGAAGAATGAATGGACAGATCAGGATTTGTGTGGACTTTCGCGACCTGAATAAAGCCTACCCAAAAGATGACTTCCCGGTGCCTATCACTGAAGTGATGATTGACGCAACCACTGGCCACGAGGCCCTATCCTTCATGGATGGATCGTCCGGCTATAACCAAATCTGGATAGCTGAGCATGACCAAATTCATACAGCCTTCCGGTCGCCCAAAGGAATATTCCACTACAAAAGAATGCCCTTTGGCCTCAAAAACGCCGGCGCCACCTACCAGCGGGCGATGACCAAAATATTCGACGAGCTGCTGTACAACAAAGTCGAATGCTACATTGATGACTTGGTCGTCAAGACAAACAAAAAGGAAGATCACCTGAAGGACCTTAGAGTCGTCTTCGAAAGGCTCCGGCAGTACGAGCTGAAGATGAACCCGATGATGTGTGCCTTCGGCGTCTCCAGCGGGAAGTTCCTCTGCTTCATTGTCTGATATAGAGGGATCGAGATTGACCCTTTCAAAATAAAAGCCATCCAGGAGCTGCCTCCTCCGAAGGATCTGGGAGAGCTAAGGTCCCTGCAGGGTCGGCTGGCCTACATCCGAAGATTTATTTCCAATTTGTCGGGCCGCTGTCAGCCATTCCACAAATTGATGATGAAGAACGCACCTTTCAACTGGAACCAGGAATGCCAGAAGGCCTTCGATCAACTGAAGGACTACTTAAGGACCCCGCCTGTGCTGGGGGCACCTGTCAAGGGGGGGCCACTTATTCTGTACATAGCCGCCACCTAATGCTCCCTGGGGGCAATGCTCGCTCAGAACAATGATGAGGGGAAGGAGCAGGCTCTCTATTATCTCAGTCGGAGGCTAGTGGGAGCAGAAGCAAAATACACCCCGATCGAGAAGGTCTGTCCTGCCCTGGTCTTCGCAGTCAAGAAGCTGAGGCATTACATGCTCTCCCATGAAGTGAGCCTGATCTCCAAGGCCGATCTAGTCAAACACATTCTCTCCCAGCCAATCCTGAAGGGACGTCTCGGCAAGTGGGCCGTGCTGCTAATGGAATTTGATATCACCTACGTGCCGCAGAAGGCCGTTAAGGGTCAAGCCGTGGCTGAATTCTTTGCAGCACATCCTGTGCCCGAAGATTCCCATTGGCTACAGAGCTGCCCGAAGATGAAACACTGGAAGTGGACCAAGTCCAGCAGATCGCTTGGCAGCTGCACTTCGATGGAGCTTCGAGAACAGAAACGACCCCGTCCGGACATAAAAAAATATGGGCAGGGGCCGGCATCATCCTCAAATCCCCTGAGGGAGAAGTGGTGCACACATCTTGCTCTATCAATAATCCTTGCACAAATAATGAGGCAGAGTATGAGGCTCTGATTATTGGTCTCCAAGTTGCGTTGCAGATGGAGATTAGAATGCTGCAAGTATTTGGCAATTCGTTACTAGTCGTCAAGCAAGTCCAAGGGCAGTTTGATGTCCGAAAACATGAGCTGCTCCCTTACCATGCTAAAGCAAAGCGGCTCATGGAACAATTCTACCTTATTGAGATAGGCCATGTTGCCCGGGGAGAAAATGTACAAGCCGACGCACTGGCGAAACTGGCAAGCTCGTTAGCAGTCCCGCTTGATGGATCTCTTAGCATCCGGGTGGTGAATCAGTGCCAGGTGCCTAGCATGATAGAAGAGCCAGAAGAAGAAGAACTGGAGGTCGCTGCTTGCAGAAGCTATCGGCCTACCGGACTAGAGGGATTTCCTCATGTAATGGTTTAAATACCAGCAATTGCCCAAGCAGAGGGAAGAAAAGATCAGGATGATCAGAACAAAGGACTCTTACGAGGTCCGGAACGGGATCCTATTCCGAATTATGGAGGATGCCAAACGAAAAGTACTCCTGCGGTGCCTATCCACGGAAGAAGCTTGGAGGGTCATGAAAGAAGTCCACGCCGGAACAGCAGGTGCGCACCAAGTGGGACCAAAGATGAAAATTAAAATAAAGAAGCTTGGCTACTACTGGCCAACCATGTTTGATGACTGCTGCAAATATGCCAAGTCTTGTCAGAAATGCCAGGAGCATGCCACAGTACCCAGGAGGCCGCCTGTGCCGCTACATCCGACATTGCCCAGCTGGCCGTTCGCCCAGTGGGGAGCAGACGTCGTGGGCCCACTACCCGCGTCATCCGCCGGGTGCAAATACATTTTGGCGGCAACTGAATACCTTTCCCGTTGGGCAGAAGCCGTTGCTTTGAGAGAAGTGACTGGTGAGATCGTCGCCAGATTCGTTCGACGCAACATCATATTCCGATTTGGTACGCCAAACCGAATCATCTCAGACAATGGAAGTCACTTCCGCAACCAGAAAGTCTACCGGCTGGCCGAGAAGTACAAGATCGACTGGAGAATGTCAACCCCCTACAACCCACAAGCCAATGGTTTGGCTGAAGCTTTCAACAAGACTCTTTGTACTCTCCTATCCAAAATTGTTAATTATAACAAGAGGGACTGGGAAGATAAAATGTATGAGCCCCTGTGGGCGTATCGAACTGTATACAAAACTTTGACGGGTTGTTCACCCTTCTCTTTAGTGTATGGCTCAGAGGCACTCGTCCCCATTGAGCTGGAAATACCCTCCCTTCGGGTCGCAATCCAACACGGGCTAGTCCATGAAGAGCAAACAAATGTTGAGCGAAGGCTCGAAGAGCTCTCCGACCTGGAGGGGAAGCGGCTTCACGCCCAGCAGAACATCCAGATCTATGAAGCCTGAATAGCTCGCGCTTTCGACAAGCTCGTCAAAGAGCGTGAATTCAAGAAGGGTGACCTCGTTATGGTGAAAAGGAGGGAAGTCATGGCTTCCAACCCCAAGGGCAAGCTGAATGAAAATTGGCTTGGACCCTATGTAATCCAAAAGGTTTATGAAGGCGGGGCATATGTGATAGTCGATCATCGGGGGGAGGTCCAGTTTCCACCCCTTAATGGTAGGCATCTAAGATTGTATCACGCTCCAATTCCTCCATTCAATGAATAATACATTTACCCGCCCCACGGCAGGCGGATTTGCTTTCAATTGCTTGAATGGTTTGCTTGTCGCCTGTTACGGACCACAAGAGAAGCGACCAAAGGGAACGCGCGCATACCAAAAAAAAAGGAAGGAAGAAGGAAAAAGAAAAGGAAAAAAAAGAAAAGGAAAACAAGAAAAGGAAAAGAAAAGAGGAAAAGAAAGACAAAAAAGGAAAAGAAAGAGAAGGAAAAAGGAAAGAAAAAAAAGAAAAAAGAGGAAAGAAAAGGAAAGGAAAAAAAAGAAAAGAAGAGAAGGATTCAGCCCCTTCCAATAAACGAATCAACCCTGTCAGCCCTTGACATTCTGTCGGCACTGACGAAAAATACCCCACCCGGACCTCTCGTCCGAGATTGGGGAATCAACCCATCTCCTTGCGTCGGCACTCACCCGTATCGACGAATATTCCAATAAACGAATCAACCCTGTCAGCCCTTGACATTCTGTCGGCACTCACGAAAAATACCCCACCCGGACCTTTCGTCCGAGATTGGGGAATCAACCCATCTCCTTGCGTTGGCACTCACCTGTACCGACGAATATTCCAATAAACGAATCAACCCTGCCAGCCCGTGACATTTCGTCAGCACTGACGAAAAATACCCCACCCGGACCTTTCATCCGAGTTTGGGGAATCAACCCGTCTCCTTGCGTTGGCACTCACCCGTACCGACGAATATTCCAATAAACGAATCAACCCTGTCAGCCCTTGACATTCTGTCGGCACTGATGAAAAATACCCCACCCGGACCTTTCGTCCGAGATTGGGGCATCAACCCATCTCCTTGCATTGGCACTCACCCGTACCGACGAATATTCCAATAAATGAATCAACCCTGTCAGCCCTTGACATTCTGTCGGCACTGATGAAAAATACCCCACCCGGACCTTTCGTCCGAGATTGGGGCATCAACCCATCTCCTTGCATTGGCACTCACCGTACCAACGAATATTCCAATAAACGAATCAACCCTGTCAGCCCTTGACATTCTGTCGGCACTGACGAAGAATACCCCAACCGGACCTTTCGCTCGAGATCGGGGAATCAACCCTCCTCCTTGCGTTGGCACTCACCCGTACCAACGAACACACCCAGAGACAAATAAACCACACCTGTCATCGGCACTCTGTCGGCGCATATAAACAACCCTCTATCGACCAAGACCTCCCGTCGGGGTCATTGAACGAACAAACTCTTCTCTCTGTCCCTTCGGGCGATGAACAACCCCTTCTGACCAATAACTCCCGTCTGGGTCGCCGGATGAACAAACTCTTCTCTCCGCCTCTCCAAGGTCGGATCAACCTACTTGGGTTAAACGTACTGGCGACATCATTCGACTGAGTCGCTTTATGGACATGGTGGAGTGGTCCCCTCGTCCCTCCTCTGGAAGGGGCGAGCACTCTCCTATGCTCATATGCGAATCTCACCAGGCTCTCCCCGAATAAACTGTTAGCGTGAACTTGCGTTCCATCACATAGCAAGAAAAGAGAAAAGGAGGGAAGAAATCACCCGACACCACACACATACCATAGACACATGGAATAATTGCATTGTATTCTTTTCAGAAAATTTACATCAGCTTCGAGGCATACCCCGGTGTTACATGCAAAGAAAGGAATGGAAGGGGAATCAGAGGCTATTCTAGCCCTCGGAAGATGTCCTCAAAAGGGAGGATCCCGACGCAAGGGAAGCTTATCATCTCATGTAGATGACCCTCCTGCGCCTCGAGGCGTTCCAATTCTGTCGTCACAGAGGCCACGGCTACCTCGGCAACGGCCAACTCTTCAGCCTCCTGGGCCTTACCCGTCTCTGCCTTGAGCAGGTCAGACTCCGCCTTGGTAAGCCAGCCCCGAAGTTTCTCTATCCGGTTCCCCAAGGCATCGATGTCGGCATTGTACCTGTCCAAGGCTCCTTGATGTTGCTCCCGACTGTCTCTCCGAACAGCCAGTGCCTCCAGATATTCGTCCCTCTCGGCACCGATAGCTGTGAGCTCAGTCGGGGCTTGCGTCTCGAGGAATGCACCACGGTTCACGTACTTCAACAATAAGAGAACGCGTCGCGACTATTCTTCGAGCGGGCAGCCCATCATCTGCAGTGCTTTGGTCAGCTGCTCCATGATGGCCCTGGCATCTCGATAGGTGAGCATTGGATCGGTGACAACCATGGAGCGCAATACCAACAGGGTCTGTCGGATTGGCAGATCTGAACTCACGTGGCCGATAGGAGGGACGGTTGGTGGGTCGAAGCTAACTTCGCTGTCCACGACCGCCCACAGCTCCGCGTCGACCACGACCGAGCTACCCGGAAGGGCCAGCGCCGAAAGGAGGGAGCTCGCGGGCTCCCAGGTCGACCCCTGGCCAGCCACCACCATAGATGAAACAGAGACCACAACGGAGACGTCTGGCGCCGCCATGATGAGCGGCTGCTCCAGCTCCGTAGACTGGGTAGGTACCGAACCCGACAGTACCGCCTCCTCCACCATAACCAGAGCCCCGGCAGACAAAGTTGTTTCGGCCTCCGCCACCTCGGCTGGCAAAGTCTCTATGGCGGGCGGGTCCGGTGTCGCTCCCGAGAAGTCTTCATCTCCCCCTACCTGGAATTCCTTCGAATGCTCGTGGAGGATCGCCAATATCTTCCCTAGAAGCCGGGCTTCCTCGGGTATCACCGGCGTCGGGATCGGTGGCAGTGGGATCACCAAATGCGGGACGACTCCCATCTGTAGAAGAGACGTCAAGGACCCCACGTCCGGCCCCAGAAGCATCTTCAGCCTTTCAGCCGCATGCACGTGAAAAGATGAGCTCCACCTGGAGACGGCTTTACAAGCCCGAGGGGCACGCGCTCCGTGGGGCGTTGTTGTTACCTGACCACGTAAAGAAAGGTCAGCCACTTGCTAAGTGAGGTAAATCATTGAATCCCCAAGAAAGTCGAGCGTATTCCCCTACTTACCTCACCCACCGGCACTATGCTACTCTCCGGCGTTACCTCTCCCCGGGCATCAACTTCAGAAATCGTCTCCTCCTGAGTCTCGACTTCAGGTACCACCGGCACTTGCACCTCGGTCTCCGTTGCTATCTCCCCCTCCTCCAAGGCTTCGGCAGCAGGAATAGCAACCCCCGCAGCTACTTTCGGGGCATGAGTCTGTATTACCTCAAATGAATCAACAACCTCGAGGGGAAAGCTTGGGGGGAAAAGAAAAGAGAAAGGGGAGGAAACTATGCACTCACAGCCACTGCCACCTCTTCCCGAAATGAGATCTTGGCGATCGAAACGGCAACACCGGAGCTCGCCACGACCTCCTCTCGCCGCACAGCCTCGGCCAAGGACGCCAATTCGTCCAAAGCCGCAGCAGCTATCTCTTGCCTGATAGCTCCCGCCCCCGGAACGTGGATCTCTACATCTTCTGATGGGGCCTGTCCCTTTGAAAGCCAAAAATAATAAGATCAAGGAGATTAGCCGAGGGCCTAAAGAAAGAAAACCTGAGTTAACAGGTTCACACTTACAGGCGCCTACTTCACCAGGCTAAGAGACACAAATAGTACCGGGGCTTTCCGGGTAGGAACTTGAAGTAGGGGTTCCCCAGGGACACCCTCAGTTGAAAGTACTTCGTCGGAAGAGTAGCCGTAGTCTACCTTCTCGCTCGACGAAGATCTAGGGCTGGTGGGCACCTCCTTTGCTGGCAAGGCAGCCCCCGCCTCAACATCCGGGGTCGGTAGTCGCACCTTCCTTGGCCACCGCCCCTTCTTCCGATATATCTGCCCGAACCGGGATGCCTCCGGGGCCGCCTCCGGTTCTGGGACCGCCACATCAGCTCCTGCATAAGCAAGGTAAAATCCAGATTCGGTCAGGCCCGCAAAGTCTTGAGGAACGGAGAAGTTGATCAAATGACCGGCCAAGAAAGTGCTATACCTCCTTCGACTTCGGCGGCAGGAGCGGGGGCGAAGAAGGTCTCTCCGACGGATTCGACGGCCTCGTGGGTCACAGCTTCACCCACGCCTGGGATGGGTACATGCACGGGCCTCTTTACGACAGCTGAAACAAAAGGACACGGGTGTCACAAGGAGCGTCCCTCTTAACATCTCAATAAATCCTGAAGAGCTTCAAAGAGCGGAAGGGACCCAGCCTGCAGGCCGACTCGGCTCGGCCCGAGCAGCTTTGAACTCCTCGAATGAGGAGATTACGGGTGCCGAGGGACAGGTCGGCGTGGCTTTTGCAGCCTCTGTCTTTCTGCGTTTGGCCTCCCGCCACCCAGCCACCTTAGCAGCATTCACAGCCTTCTTCACGGGCGATTTCGCCCAGGACCTCTTCGCAGGCGGGGGCAGAGGGGTCGTGGTCGGAGCCGCTGGCACCTCCTCAAAGTAACCAGGTTTCCCTGCCTGCCGCAGGAGATTGCGATACATCGCCAGTTGAGTGCTGCCGGGGTGATCTGTCAAAAAAAAGGGGAAACAAGGGACCCGATCAACGTCCAATATTCAAGAGAGGTCAGCACTGAAGAACATAAGGGAAGGAACAGAACACTAAGTACCATGTGGGCCAGTGTACAGCCGCAGCGTTATCGGCCAATAATTGAGGGACGGCTCCTTGTCCCGACGAGACGCCTCCCGGACCAGCCAACACACGTCTTCAATTTTCTGGCAACGATCTGAGAGGGCGGCCAGGTCGGCATGCTTCTTGGCAGCCAGGTGACAGAAGAGGTTGAAATGGTCCATCCCCCATCCCTCGGCATAGTAATAGGCGATGTGGAGGCGCTTGCCCAAGATGACCACGGTTGAATCTTCAATCTTCAACCCGTACACTCGAAGGAGAACACAGAGCCACGTGGTGTCCTTGTAATTCTCTGGGTTTCGTTCCTCCCTCCTCACAAATGTGCGATAGGGACAAAGTGCGTCCCTCTCCGGTCGCCAGCTCCTCGCCGGGGTGCCTTCTTCCTCCATCGGGAATGGATAGTTGATCAGTTCCAGGTGGTCACCCCCGATGTGGCAGAGGTCTCGCAAGGTCTTCTTGAAATCATCCTTTGCCACAGGAGGCAGTTTGGCCTGTGACGCTGGCTTGGTCTCGCGAGCTGCCTTGCGCGCGACCATGTATGCGGCAACTTCCTGTTCTTTGCCGTGCCTCAGTCGGAGTAGGTGCTCCGAGTCAATATCCAGTACCGGCACCGGCTGCCGGCTCAGAAATTTCCTCTCTGCCCCGTCCCAGCAATCGGTCCGGCATAGTCTGTAAAAAGCTATCCGGGCGTTCCACCACTTCATATACTCGGGGGTCACCCGTGGAACCCGACCCGGGGTTGGCACCCTGAAGCTGGCAGTGTCTGCCTGATGAAAGAAATCCCACCAAGTTCGGGCAGCCTAGGCAGTAGGACTCCCCCGGAGACTTCACACCGGTAATTCAAAGTGAGCACTGTGCGCAGGGATATGCTGGTCATATCCAAAATTCCTGCCGAAGCGAAAGGGATAATATGGCTCCAACAGCAAACTGTCCCCTTTGCGGAAGGCCAGCACACTTGGACGGATGGACAGCGCCCAGGCCCTGAGTTCCGACTCCAATAGCGGGCGAACCACGTTCTCCTGGCTGATCGGGTGCACATATTTCTCCACTTGGTGGTCTCGGCACTCCCGATTACTGTTTACTAATGGACTTGAGTGAGCGGCCAGGGTCCAAAAGTGGATGGTGCTCGCGGCATCAAGGGGCACCGTCGTCAACTTGCCTCGAATGTCGTACAGTCGCATGGACATCGAGCTTGATGCCATGCTCGTGAACTCCAATGTCCGTGGAACCAGTCCCCAGCCTTGAATGGTGCGCGGGGCAAATTCCGGGAATAAAGAACAGACCCACGCATTGAAAAAATGCAGTGGGCACACATACCGCACTTGACGCGGGAACTGTTGACGGCTGATGTCCCCGAGCGCTTTGTATATCAGACACAGCGTGGCCGGGCACAAAGATAGCTTGATACCCTAGGCCATCTGACAGGCTGGGTAAATGGCGTCTGGGTGAATGACGGTCTCGTCACCGTGGGGCATGGCGAACGAGCACAGCCAGTACGTCAAATACGCCACGCAATGCGTTAATGGGTCAACTCCCATCGGGTTCGGCCCGCCGCGGTGCCCTCGAGAAGGGATCTTCACGTCAACCTTTGACTTAGCACATTTCTTCCGGCCGGCAGCAGTGCCAATGTGTGGGAACTCCTCATACTGCTTCAGCCCATCATAGAAATACTGCACCCAGAGGACCATGCAGACCCTTTTCCGTTCGCCTCGGGGGGGTTGCCTCCCGCCATGCGACAACTGATACAATTCCCGGTACGCCTTCATAAGGTACCGGTATGAATAGCCTAGAGAATAGTAGCCATCCCCGTTGGTTTCATCCTTAATCATATCCGGCGGGCAGACTTCTTCATAAGGCTCCCCGTCAATGGGCAAGCCACTGAGCTGACTAAGACTCCACAGATCTAACGAAGTCTCACCCTCTGCAGTGTAAAAAGTGTTGGTCTCTGCGTTGAATACCTCGATCATCCCACAGCAAAGACCCCTGGAAATAGGGTAACTGTACCGGGAGGCATACACACTGTGGTAGATGCCAGCCCGGATGAGGATCGGGGCATAGTTGAATAACACATACTCTGTGAATTCCACGACCCCTTCCCGGAAGTTGTGCGCGTCTTTGAGCTTTAACTCTCCGAACCAGCCCAGCACCAGCTCATGCTTGAATCGAATGGCCAAGCAATCCAACAGGAAGGGTTCCTCTCTGTATCCCCACTTCAACGGAGCCAAGAATAAGCAGAACCGAGGGTGCTCGCTCTGAACCCGCCCGACAGACGTGTCCCACCGAGCAGGGGTGAACTGAGGCGCCCGCACTAACTTGTCCTCTGCCAGTAGCACAGCATCGAGCCCCAAGATGGGCTTCCACTCCCGAGCTTCTCCCACCAAGTACATCAGGATGCTCCTCGAGACACTGTAGAACAGGCTGTCCGGGGACTGCAGAATCGTCCACTTAGCCTCTTTGACAACTCGAAAGTTCCGCCTCTCCTTGTGGCAGAGGTGCTTTAGGAAGCGAACGAGATGCTTGTCCTTCGGGAGGTCCTTCCGGTACTCCCCCGTGGCTCGGTCAAAAGTCATAACGCCGTCAACCTGAGTAAGCATGCGAAAATCCATGGTCTCAGTGTCCGAGCCCGACGATCCGGCCAGTGCCGCTATCTCGGCGTGCTCCCTGTCCAAGTCTTCTACGTTGAACCACGTAACCACCGGCACTGGGGGTGGGGGAACGTGTTCGGCACCGGAAGCAGCAAAATCTCTCGGGGCAGCCATTTCTCTGCAAGGTGCAAGGTACCTCAAGTCAGAACAAGACACAAGAAAAGAAAAAGAAAGGGAATTATAAAGGGGGCTACACTACAATTGATTTAAAAGAATGCTAATAATTTCTGACGAAATTTCGGCAGAGTTTCCCCTAGGTCGGAGGCGTAAGAGAAAACACGGGTGTGCGCCCACAAGGAGTGATGGCCCCAACTAAGTCACGGTGTGCCCAAGGGTGACACCAGAGGTCCTCTGGTTGAAGAAGTCTTCTTTCCTCTCTTCAGCGGTACGCCCAGGCTCCCAGCGGCACGCCCAGGCCACGCCCCCTGGCGGCACACCCTGTGCCTCCCACCAGCGGCACACCCCCCCTGGCCACCCAGCGGCACACCCTCAGTGGCCCCAGCGGCACACTCCCATCAGCGCCCTAGCGGCACGCTCCCAGTGGCCGCCCCAGTGGCACACCCTCAGTGGCCCCAGCGGCACACTCCCATCAGCGCCCTAGCGGCACGCTCCCAATGGCCGCCCCAGCGGCACACCCTCAGTGCCTCCCAGCGGCACACCCCATCAGCGCCCTAGCGGCATACGCCCTGGCCGCCCCAGCGGCACACTTGTGCCCTTCCTCCAGCGGCACGCTCCCCGCCCTTCCTTCAGCGGCACGCTTGGTGCAACCCCCCAGCGGCACGCCTTGTGCCTTGTCCAGCGGCACGCCCGTGCCCGCTTCCAGCGGCACGCACCGACGCCACATCCCACCCACACCAAATAGAAGAATGAGAAGAACGAGAGGAAGGAAAGAAGAGGAGAAGAAGAGAGGAAGATGAAGAAGAAGAAGGAAGGGGAAGACGAGGAGCCTAGGGCTCCGTCGTCCCTCGGGCAGAAGAAAAGAAGAGGAAGAGAAGAACGAAAGAGAAGAACAAAAGGAGAAGAGGAAGAGGAAGAGAGAAGGGGAAGAGGAGAAGAAGAGGGGGGGGCTTCTCAGCACCCTCACCGGAGCAGGAGGACGACGGCGGGCGGTGGAGGCCGTACCCGGTGGCGAAGGAGAAGAAGAGAGAGAGAGAAGGGGGAGCGGCGGTGGGGGCCGTACCTGGTGGCGAAGGAGAAGAAGAAGAGAGAGAAGGGGGAGCGACGGTGGCGGTGGTAACCGAAGGGGCAGAGAGAGAGAGGGAATTCGAAAAAGAGAAGGGGGGAGTTTCGAACTCCCCCTCCCCTTTTATAGCCGCCTCAAAAAAAAGAAGAGAGAAGAAAAAAAAGAAGAACAGAAAAAAGGGGAAACGAACGAACGGATGGGGGAATAAAAAGGGGAAAAAAGAAAAGATAAAAAGAAAGAGAAGAAAAAAGGGGGAGAGAGAAAAGAAAAAAAAGGAAAAGGAGGAAATAAAAAAATAAAATAAAAAAAGAGAGAAAGAGAAAGAGGAAGAGAGAAAGGAAAAAGAGAAAAGAACAAAAAAAAAGAAGGAGAAGAAAAAAAGGAAGAATAAATACACATGTATATATATATAATAGTAATAATAACAATAATAATGATATAACACATGTATAATGGTGATACAATAAATATACAATAGAGATAACGATGTCCGCATCACGTGTCTTATGAACATACGTCCAATAACGTACGTTAATTCCCCAGACACACCCGCGGGCACCGTCTGGCTCATCCTTCGCCCGCACTGCCCTCGGGTGGGGGGCATTTGTGGACGTATAAAATTACACATCCATATGTCCCACCGAGCCCCGCATTAATGTCAAAGTCAAAGGAAGAAGACCTGGAGAGACTGGCCATCTAGGGTTCCGGGAAGATACTACCGCCCTGTAAATCCCCGCATTTGCACGGGTGCATTAGAAGACTGAGAAGTCACAGGATGTCCTCCTGAATTGACATACTGCTAAGGACCCTCCCTCGGGCCCCTAACGGTGAAGAAATCTACCAAAGAATGCACGGCTTCAAGTTCCTGAAGCAAAAGCAAAGGCCCCTGTCAAAACGGCACCTTTGGTGCCTCCAGCGGCACGGGCCTGAGGCCCTTCAACGGCACGGCCTCAAGCTCCCAGCGGCACGGCCCTTCAGCCCTTCAGCGGCACGGCCCTTCAGCCCTTCAGAGGCACGGCCACTTGGCCCTTCAGCGGCACGGCCATTTTGCCCTTCAGCGGCACACTGCATTCAAGGCTTCTGTCAAGATTGCACAAGCAAAGTCTATACAGAGTTCATGCAAACGCAAAGTCTATACACTCATGTGGCAAGTCTGTACACAGTCCATGCCCACGAAGTCTATACACTCATGTGGCAAGTCTATACAGAGTTCATGCAGACACAAAGTCTATACACTCATGTGGAATATCTGTACAGAGTCCATGCCAAACGAAGTCTATACATCGGCTGATTGCAAACGAAGTCAATACATCCAAGCCCCAAGTCTGCACATTGCTTGGCTGCTTCAAACGCAAAGTCTATACATCCAAGCCCCAAGTCTGCACATTGGCTGGCTGCTTCAAACATAAAGTCTATACATCCACGCTCCAAGTCTGTACATTGGCTGGCTGCTTCGGACGCAAAGTCTATACATCCAAACTCCAAGTCTGTACAGAGTTCTTGCACAAACAAAGTCTATACACTCAAGTGGCAAGTCTGTACAGAGTCCATGCACACGAAGTCTATACACTCGTTTACAAAGTCTGACCGCCAGTGGCATAGTCTTGGCCCTTCAGCGGCACAGGATCGTTGGCCCTTCCAGTAGCACGGGGCTTCTTGGCTCCTTCAGTGGCAAGGCCTTTGGCCCTTTAGCGGCACGGTCTGGGGAGCCCCTCAACGGCACACTGCAACAAGCTGCCAGTGGCACAGCCTTTCTGCCCTCAACGCCCTTTCCCCAGTGGCACAGCGCTGAAAGTCTCCCGACGGCAAGCACAGGCAGAAGATACAATGGTCAATAGGTAGACCCATTGGCGCGCAGTCCAGCCACTTCAATGCCAGCTAGCGCCTGTCTCCGTGTCACCTTCTGGCTGGAGGAGGGGAGATCTTCGCCTGACGAGGAAGATACCGAAGTCAACCTCAGATGGCAGTGCCATCATGAGGCTCCCCCGTCAACCGTCCACATATAAAAGGGCCCTCCACAGACAAAAGAAGAAGAGAGCGAGAAGAGAGCGAGAAGAAGCGAGGGAAAGAGAAGATCTTGGAAGAGAGGATCTGCGTGCGAAGAAACCCGTTCGAGGAGAGCTCCAGAGAAGAAGAAGGTAGAAGAAAAAGGAGGAGAGGAGGAGAGAGTGTATGCTGTAAGGTGGAAAGGGAAGGGTGGCGATGAAGGGAGCGACCACCCTTCCTCATCCTGTCCCCCTCCCCCCGAGTCATTTCTTTCTCTCCCCTGATGTTTTCTTGTTTGCTTGGATGTACTGGCTACATTTGGTCTTCCGGCCATGGCCTTTGCCATTTTGAGTTTCTCATTAATAAAACTCCGTCTGATTTTGCCCTCGTTTGGTATATTTGTAGTTTTCTTCTTCTTGCTAGTTTATGAGTTTGGCGTCTGTCTCCGGTTCCCCAGCTCCTTGCTTGATCTCCCCTCCCATGGCAGGGGTCTACGTCATTGAGGGGTTTAGCCCTTGGCTTGGCGAGGCAAGGCTAACCTCTCCCTCTTCTTGGTGACACTCTGCAACGTAGTCCCTTTCTCTCTACCCTCGTTTGCAGCCCGTCGAAGTTTTGTGGACCTCTACTTGGTGCATTGTGCACCCACTGGCTAGAAGACTCCTCAGCCTTTCTTCCAAGGTCCATAGCCCCTGCACCCATTCTCGTCTCCCAGTTGTCCCACCACTCAGGCCCCCAGCGGTACGCCTCTCCCATTCGGCCGTTTGGCGGTACAGCCTTCCTTGAGTTTACCTGGCGGCACACTCTCCTTAGGGCCATTCAGCGGTGCACCCTCTCTCTTCTTGTCAGCGGTACACCTCCCTTCCTTGGCCGCCCAGCGGCACGCCCTTGGACTGTCAGCCCGGCACTCCTTGGCCATCACCTCCCCGGGGTACTCATAGTTTGCATCAGTCTACTGATTCCTCGTTCGATGTTTTCTCCGAGTTATCCGAAGTTTCCCTAAAGGCGGTAGCTCAGGCACCCCCCTCAGCTGTTGGTTAATGTCACTCCCGTGGGCATGTCCCTTGTTATTCCTTTACCTCCCGGGTCAAGGGGAGGTGCTGCCGAATTTTCGCCAGGAATAACAATAAATTTAAAAGATGAAGAGAAGCAGCAAACAGATGGACTGAGCAACAGTAAAAACACTCTAATCAACCAAAAGGACTATGCAAGATTCAAGGAACTGAACTGAGCAAGACTTCAAACACTGCATTGCTAAATACGACTTAGGACTCAACCTCATGACAGGAAATGGAAGGCTTAACCATCTAAGATGCTTCATCGTGAACTGAACAAGGAACCCACCTTTGAGTCTTGGCCCACCCCTTCAGCGGCACACTCTGCTTGGTTTCGTTTGCCACTTTTCCCAACGGTACACCCTGGCCTACCTCCTCCAGCGGTGCGCCCTAACCTTCTATCCTCCAGCGGTGCGCCCTAACCTTCTATCCTCCAGCGGTACGCTCCCCTTTGGCCCTCTAATGGTGCACTCCCCCAGTTCCTTTCCCAGCGGTACGCCCCCCTCGCTGTCTGAGCGGTACGCATCCTCCCAGCATGCTATCAAGTCTATACATCGCATGCATTACACACAGCAAGTCTGGACGTCCATCCATCTCACTCGGCGTCTCATGCTGCCAAGTCTATACATCGCATGCATTACACACAGCAAGTATGTACGTCCATCCATCTCACTCAGCGTCTCATGCTGCCAAGTCTATACATCGCATGCATTACACACAGCAAGTCTGTACGTCCATCTGTCTCACTCAGCATCTCATGCTGCCAAGTCCACCCATCGCATGCATTACACACAGCAAGTCTATACATCGTGTGCATCTCCCTGCTAAGTCTATACATTCATTGTATCGCTTGCCAAGTCTATACATTGTCTGTTGCATAACACACAAGTCTGCACAGTCCTCGTGGCCTGCTCATGCATCATCTCCTCCAGCCCTTCCAGCGGTACGCTCCCAGTCCCCCAGCGGTACGCTACACCCTTTACCCTTCAGCGGTACGCCCATGTTCAATCTCCGACGACACACTCTTAAATTGCCCAGCGGTACACCCTTCTTTACCCTTTGAGCAGCACACATCATTCATCTCTCAGCGGTACACCCTAGTCTCCATCATCTCCCCAACGAATACACATATGTATGTAATAAAAGAGGGAGGGGGCTATGTGATAAAAGGAACAATGAATAGTAATAACAATAATGAGACAAAAGGGGTGGTCCCAACCAAGATAACAGAAAGGAAAAATAATAACAGAAAAAGGGGGGGTAGTAACAAACAGGAGAAGAATTCACGGTCATTGGGTGATAAAGGGCAATCAACAAAGAAAGGGTAGTGTCAATAAATAAATGATAATAACAAGCGTCGACAATCATCGTGAATACGATAATATGGCAGCAGTCTCTCCTTCCTGGATTCCGAACCCGGGGATATTAATGATGCTCCTGTAAGTCGGAAGTCACTTTCGAGAGTTCTCTCTCTCGCCGTGGTGACCGCCCGGCCTTACCTCGGGCCGATAATTCATCAGGGTCCCCTCCCTCGTCGAGATCTCATGGTGAGGACACGCGCCGCATCACTCGACGGAGCACACGGAGCATGCCGGCATCCCTTTGGCTCGGCGACCACTTGGCAGACTAGTAGAGCTATCTTTAGTTATTTTATGCTTTAGGCCATGTTGGGCCTTGGATTAGTCCCTGCGTGGACACTTTTATTAGTTGTGTGGACCTTTGTAGGCCATTTGGAGCAAATTAGGCTTTAGTTGGACCATTTTATGCTTATTAGATAGGAGTTAGGGCTATTGGGCCATTTTTTTGGTTCAATCTCTGGCCCATATGGGCTGGCCACCCACTCCCTTGCTTAGCCCACCTAGGGTTAGGGTTTTGGGCGCCCCAACTCTTTTCCCTCCTCTTGGAAGGTGGCAGCCGCCCCTCTCCTAGATTATAGGAAGAGGGGTGCGGCCCTCCCCCCCCCTTGCCTTGTTGCGCCCCCCCCTTTTCCCCATGCCATGTGGCGCATCCCCCTCCCCTCCCTCTTGGCTAGGGTTTCAACCCTAGCACCTCCCCACCTCATATATAAACCTTGTATTTTTTTCTTTGAAAGAATAATGAAGAATTAATTTGTGAGAAACCTTGTGCGCAGCCACCACCAAGGAGAGGGCGACCTTCTCCATCCTTCCCCAAGGGGTGCGACGCCCCTCTCTTCCCCTATCCCCCATCTTCTTCTTCCTCCATCTCCAACTCCTGGGTGCGACTCCCTTGAGAAGGAGGTCCTGGTGAGGTGAGGATCGTGCTGTGAAGCGAGTCTCTTCATCCCATGTCGGAGAGAGATCCAAGCGGCGAGACGACGTCAAGCTCGGTGGCGTTCAATCCAATCTCGGATGCACCTGCTCTGCCTGCAAGCTAGGGGTCCAAAGATCACGTCGGTACGAACCCTTTCTGTGGGCAAACCGTCTGGATTTCTTCTAGACTTTTCTTCCCCTACAAGTCCCCCTTCCAACCCCACCGGCCTTGTCCCAAAACTCGAATCACAGAGGAAGTTGTCTTTGTAGACACTTTCGTCGCGCAGGCTGCTCCCTGGACAGACTCGCCTGTGATCAGAGTCACCTTGGACACCCGTGTGCACCCCCGTTCCTTCTCCGATCGACCACAACCTCTTCACATAAGTTGTTCCCCTCCCTGTCCCCGAACCATTCGTGGTGGTTTCATCCCAAAACTCCATTGGGGTTGAAACTTCCCTTTGTGGCTACTTTCGGTCCTCCTCTGGGCGCTACAGTAACCCGGCGGGACAGATCTGCAGTACCCTCCAAAGGGACCACCACCTCCCCTTACTGGAATGGCCTGAAAATTGGAGGGCTATCTCCACACACACCACTCCATCTCCAGTGGCCGCCCCTGGTCAGAATTCCATCCGCACCCCTACGCCCTCATATCCCATCTCGGGTTCACAGACCTGACTGCCCTGAAGTGCAGGCTGCGACCCCCACTTTCCACCCCACCCACGCCCAAATCCTCCAAGGCACCAGCCCCGCTACCTTGGTCATATGTTAGCCCTACCTGTAAGCTACCCACCAGAGAAAACCCCATCCCTAAATCTGTCCGGAAGCCTGCGTACCGACTGTTCTCCTGGTCTCTACCGGTGTGGGCAGACAGGCAGTCCGACTGCACGCCAGGTGTTTGACGAATTGCCACGGTCACCATCGGCCTCGACTGCAGTTCTCCTTCCACGGGCGCCTGTGGGACATCCCCACCAGCGCCCTCGCTGAATTTCGCAGGTCCAGGACGTGATTAAGGGCGCTTACCGGAGTCGCCCCCGGGCTGTTTGGCGGGCTTGTGCAGGTTGGCCAGCAACCTGTCCCCTCCTTCCGAACGCACTCCAGAGGCTTCCCCGAGGATCGGCGACATCCTTCTTCTTCCCGTAGGAGCGACCCCACGACAGCAAGGTACCGGGGACTCCTGCCACCTCAGCCCCTCCAGAGGTGGACGTTCTTTCAGCAGCTCGCAGAGCTACCCGGGACCTCCTCGCGGCCCACCCCTTCACCGAGTGCTGCCCGTCAGCCCGTGCATCGGCAGCCCCGACTCCTCTATTTGTAGCCTGTTACCTCCCTGCGAGGAGTGGGCATTTTGGGTCAATTGTGTATTATTACTTCTACGTGTATCGGGGTTGTTGGTCTCGGCCGGGGTTCCTTCCCCACGCCTAGGCGTGGAGGTACGTGCGACGTTCCTTCCCTTGGCATTTGCTTTGCTAGTATGCTCTCGATTATGCCGTGTGCGAGTGTAGGATCCTAGCTACATATTCAATTCACCGTGGGTTTTGCGAGTTGAGAGCACCATTCCGTGGCCCTAGTCGAGCACCGAGCTCGGACTAGACTCCCATAGTTGCGCGTCGGCTCCCTTTGCCGCTTTGATCCACTCGTTTCCCTCATAGGGACGTCCGTGGACTTGGGTTTCTTGTTGAGAGACGCCTCTCTTCGGAGGAATAGTACGGAGGTCGATCTCTCGGCTTGCCTTGTCACGTGTGAGTGCTGGCCGCACTTGGTCTTCATAGTAGGTCCAGTCCTTTTTAGTCCCGTTCCGCATCAAATTTGGTATCAGAGCCTATTGTCCCGCATCAAATTTGGTATCAGAGCATATCGTCCCGCATCAAATTTGGTATCAGAGCTTAGGGAACCAGTTTGTTCTAACAAATTGGGGTCTTAGGTCATTCGAGTCTTTAGGTTGTCTAGGGTGCAATTGAGGCCTTAGAGTTATCTAGGTTGCATTGAGTCTCTTAGTTCATCTAGGTAACCCACCATTGCATTGTAATGTTAGGTTTGTGTCTAGTTAGAGTTTTGTCCTTGTCTCGTTGAGTCTTGCATGTCCAGCTCCGCGCCAACCCCATGGTGGTTCCTCGAGACCACATGTCAGATTAGTCATCCCTATTGGCCCGATTCGATGCTCTTATGGTACGACCCCTAAGTGTCGGCCCTACCACTCAGTCGTCGGGAGACCCGATCCCTATACCGATGGCCGAGTCATTCCAGCGCCCTGTCATGTCCACTGCCATCCTACCTAATGGGATGCATACGGAGATCGACTTCATCAGTAGGGTGTCGTCTAACTGTGTCTCACAAGACATTGTTGAGTCACTCTCTAAGACCGGGGAGATTGTTCTCCGTGATGGTTTAGCTTTTATCGAGTTCCAACGGTGGTTTGGCCCCGTTAAATATTTCGATGGCGCTTGGTGCAAGATCAGCACACTTGCTGGTCCATGCATCATTTTAGGGCGAACTTGGTTGGAGGAAAGAAGTGCGACCATCGACCTGGATAGGAGGACCTGCACCCTACACCCATCTCACCTTCCCGGTGAGTTTGTCTTCCATGACGGCGTTACGCCGACCACCTCCATGTCATCACCTGGGTTTGTTCCAGTGAGTTACGAGGCTGAACAGGAGTTGATGGAGGAGTACCTAACTGAGGTTGAGGAGTTAGGGAGTGACCCCCCCCACATCATAGAGGACTCAGTTTCCACTCCCGAGAGAGAGGCTTCACCCTTAGACCCTCATATAGAGACATTCTTACCTTCCGAGGGTGAACTGGTCATTGGAGAGTCTTTAGCTAGCTGGCTAAGGGAGGGTCCACTTCTAGATGTCTCCATTCCTTGCTATACACCCATGGGACCAGCCCTCCCAATAATACCCCTTAACTCCTTTCACACCACTTTTCGGTCCTTCTGCTTTCTTGAAAATGTGAAGGACTTCCTTAGGAGTTTAGATTATCAATGGGAGTTGACTTATATGTTGACCTTAGGGTCTGACCAACCCTATAGTCATAGCTTTACACTCCCTGCTTTGGGGTCTATTACCTCGGTCTACACCATAGGACATATCACATCCGAGGTCCTTTTATTATTTCCCATACCCATGGAGGTTGATTTTGTCCCCGCTTATGGTTTCACGGTCCCGAGGGAGGAACCTTGCCTTCCTTGCCTTCCTCATGAGCCTCTTGCCCCATACATGAGAGTGCCTGAAGGTGATTATCTGCACCTGGGCGAATGTTGCACATGGGCAAGTATTGTGAAGGGACCTGTCGGGAGGGGTCATCATTTCTTTGACCCTTTCGATCCCCTCCCTAGTGAGCCTCTCGACCCATATTCTTTTCCCCACCTTGTCGAGGAGGTCCACTATCATACACCACCTAGGCCTTCTAGTCAACACCTCACCTTACCGGCATCCAGATGCCCGAGCTTAGGAGGCCAGGGACACATGTCTCTTCCCCATGTTTCTTCATGTCCACCATCATATAGGGGTTTGTCTCATATAGGGAATGCCATGAGTGAGTTTGGGCAATTTAGTCCCCATGAGTCTACCACATTCCGTAGGACACCCATGCATGATAGATACAACTTTGGTTGTCCTGGTCCTCCCCACGTTGTCAAGTCTGGTAGGTGTCATAGGCCTATTAGGTCCATATTTGGATGTCCAGGACCACCCCTGCATTCATATAGGTATGAGTCCACACAGCTAGTTCGGAGTCTACATCATCATCACCATCTTGAGGCCAGCAACGCACGTTATGAGGATTTAGCTGATGCGCATCGACGCACCCGTGAGTTCCAAGTGGGAGAGCACGTCATGATCAGGGTTAGACCTGAACGGTTCCCCTCGGGGGCCGTAAAGAAACTCCAGGACCGCGGTGCAGGACCCTTCCGAGTTCTGAAACGATTAGGGTCGAATGCGTATGAGATTGAGCTGCCAGACGACTATGGGATCAGTTCGACGTTCAATGTCTCTGATCTGGTGGCATATCGGGATCCCGCGGTGATTCCCAGTGAGATTTTTGGGCCTACCCCTCCTGTTGAGAGCATTTCACCTTCGGAGCGCCCACCTCCTCCAGCCCCTTTACAGACACGCGAGCATATAGATTGCATACTGGATGAGCAGGTGACCACGACCAGGAGCGGAGCCTACCAGCGCTTTCTAGTGCGTTGGAGAGGGCGCCCTGCGACAGACGACACCTGGATCACACGTGGAGAGCTGGAGCGGATCGACCCGGACCTGCTGGAGCGTTACTTGAGCGACCGTGACCCTTACTCGACGGGGTCGAGTTCTTCCCACCCGGGGAGAATTGGTGAGGACACGCGCCGCATCACTCGACGGAGCACACGGAGCATGCCGGCATCCCTTTGGCTCGGCGACCACTTGGCAGACTAGTAGAGCTATCTTTAGTTATTTTATGCTTTAGGCCATGTTGGGCCTTGGATTAGTCCCTGCGTGGACACTTTTATTAGTTGTGTGGACCTTTGTAGGCCATTTGGAGCAAATTAGGCTTTAGTTGGACCATTTTATGCTTATTAGATAGGAGTTAGGGCTATTGGGCCATTTTTTTGGTTCAATCTCTGGCCCATATGGGCTGGCCACCCACTCCCTTGCTTAGCCCACCTAGGGTTAGGGTTTTGGGCGCCCCAACTCTTTTCCCTCCTCTTGGAAGGTGGCAGCCGCCCCTCTCCTAGATTATAGGAAGAGGGGTGCGGCCCTCCCCCCCCCTTGCCTTGTTGCGCCCCCCCCTTTTCCCCATGCCATGTGGCGCATCCCCCTCCCCTCCCTCTTGGCTAGGGTTTCAACCCTAGCACCTCCCCACCTCATATATAAACCTTGTATTTTTTTCTTTGAAAGGAATAATGAAGAATTAATTTGTGAGAAACCTTGTGCGCAGCCACCACCAAGGAGAGGGCGACCTTCTCCATCCTTCCCCAAGGGGTGCGACGCCCCTCTCTTCCCCTATCCCCCATCTTCTTCTTCCTCCATCTCCAACTCCTGGGTGCGACTCCCTTGAGAAGGAGGTCCTGGTGAGGTGAGGATCGTGCTGTGAAGCGAGTCTCTTCATCCCATGTCGGAGAGAGATCCAAGCGGCGAGACGACGTCAAGCTCGGTGGCGTTCAATCCAATCTCGGATGCACCTGCTCTGCCTGCAAGCTAGGGGTCCAAAGATCACGTCGGTACGAACCCTTTCTGTGGGCAAACCGTCTGGATTTCTTCTAGACTTTTCTTCCCCTACAAGTCCCCCTTCCAACCCCACCGGCCTTGTCCCAAAACTCGAATCACAGAGGAAGTTGTCTTTGTAGACACTTTCGTCGCGCAGGCTGCTCCCTGGACAGACTCGCCTGTGATCAGAGTCGCCTTGGACACCCGTGTGCACCCCCGTTCCTTCTCCGATCGACCACAACCTCTTCACATAAGTTGTTCCCCTCCCTGTCCCCGAACCATTCGTGGTGGTTTCATCCCAAAACTCCATTGGGGTTGAAACTTCCCTTTGTGGCTACTTTCGGTCCTCCTCTGGGCGCTACAGTAACCCGGCGGGACAGATCTGTAGTACCCTCCAAAGGGACCACCACCTCCCCTTACTGGAATGGCCTGAAAATTGGAGGGCTATCTCCACACACACCACTCCATCTCCAGTGGCCGCCCCTGGTCAGAATTCCATCCGCACCCCTACGCCCTCATATCCCATCTCGGGTTCACAGACCTGACTGCCCTGAAGTGCAGGCTGCGACCCCCACTTTCCACCCCACCCACGCCCAAATCCTCCAAGGCACCAGCCCCGCTACCTTGGTCATATGTTAGCCCTACCTGTAAGCTACCCACCAGAGAAAACCCCATCCCTAAATCTGTCCGGAAGCCTGCGTACCGACTGTTCTCCTGGTCTCTACCGGTGTGGGCAGACAGGCAGTCCGACTGCACGCCAGGTGTTTGACGAATTGCCACGGTCACCATCGGCCTCGACTGCAGTTCTCCTTCCACGGGCGCCTGTGGGACATCCCCACCAGCGCCCTCGCTGAATTTCGCAGGTCCAGGACGTGATTAAGGGCGCTTACCGGAGTCGCCCCCGGGCTGTTTGGCGGGCTTGTGCAGGTTGGCCAGCAACCTGTCCCCTCCTTCCGAACGCACTCCAGAGGCTTCCCTGAGGATCGGCGACATCCTTCTTCTTCCCGGAGGAGCGACCCCACGACAGCAAGGTACCGGGGACTCCTGCCACCTCAGCCCCTCCAGAGGTGGACGTTCTTTCAGCAGCTCGCAGAGCTACCCGGGACCTCCTCGCGGCCCACCCCTTCACCGAGTGCTGCCCGTCAGCCCGTGCATCGGCAGCCCCGACTCCTCTATTTGTAGCCTGTTACCTCCCTGCGAGGAGTGGGCATTTTGGGTCAATTGTGTATTATTACTTCTACGTGTATCGGGGTTGTTGGTCTCGGCCGGGGTTCCTTCCCCACGCCTAGGCGTGGAGGTACGTGCGACGTTCCTTCCCTTGGCATTTGCTTTGCTAGTATGCTCTCGATTATGCCGTGTGCGAGTGTAGGATCCTAGCTACATATTCAATTCACCGTGGGTTTTGCGAGTTGAGAGCACCATTCCGTGGCCCTAGTCGAGCACCGAGCTCGGACTAGACTCCCATAGTTGCGCGTCGGCTTCCTTTGCCGCTTTGATCCACTCGTTTCCCTCATAGGGACGTCCGTGGACTTGGGTTTCTTGTTGAGAGACGCCTCTCTTCGGAGGAATAGTACGGAGGTCGATCTCTCGGCTTGCCTTGTCACGTGTGAGTGCTGGCCGCACTTGGTCTTCATAGTTGGTCCAGTCCTTTTTAGTCCCGTTCCGCATCAAATTTGGTATCAGAGCCTATTGTCCCGCATCATCTCATTTGCCTCCCTGTATTAAAATTGCCATCCCTCGACAGACATTTGTATGGATTCATCCCCCGGGTTATCGTCTCGTTTTCCGTGTGAACTTGTGTCCAAACATGAAATGGTCCATCAGTGACCGACATGACCCGAGCATTCATGCCCCCACCTCGGGCTCATCGTATAACCCGACGGGTGTTTCCTTCCTACGTTAATTAGTATTTCTTTCGACCGTGGAGCCCATATTTCTGGCAATTAATCAAGGGTATTCCCCTCTCTGAGGGGATGTAAATGACGTTGTGACCTTTATGGCACAACGGGTCTCAGTCCCGACCCGGACCACACAATCGTCTGACCGAGTCAGATCGAGCGCACCATGGGCTCTCCGGAGCCCGAACAAATCGTCACTTCGTGACTGGCACGCCCACACACTTAATAAATCGATGAACGAACCCGATAAACAAATAAACTAAGATGTAATAAAAAGTGCGTCCACAGGTGTGTACCCCAAGCCTTCCTTTTGGAAGTTTACTTTAACCCCCAATAAGTTATCCAGGTTTTGTTTCCATTTAACAAACCTAGTCAAGGTGGACCGAAGTTCAGCAACTTCTTCACCCAAAATCCCATTTCTCCTTTCGAGTTCTGAATTTGTGGATTTCAGAATTTCTTCTTCCTTTTTCAGATTTTCATACACTTTTTAAACTTCAGCCATTTTGCATGAAATCTCTTCTTTGGTTCTTTCAATATTTGAAATAGTTTGCAGCAACCTTTCTCTTTCTTTAGTTACTTCAAACCATTCCTGTTCCAATTTTTCAAACTTGACAAAGATATCTTCATGTGACAGTTCATCAATTTTCTTTTTAAGAGTTTTATTTTCGGATCTGATTTTCTTGTATTTGGCATAGATTTTTTCATATTCAGATTCCCATTGTTCATTTGAAATAAAATTAGGGTCCGAATTTACCTCGATTGAGTCATCCTCATGAGCCATGAGACACAATCTCTCCACGAGCTCTTGTATCTCCTCCTCGGACGGTTCATCCTCTTCATCGCTCCACGTAGCAACCATGGCTTTGGGCTTTCTGAAATTGTCCTTTTTGAATTTCTTCTTCAGGTCTGGGCACTCTCCCCTCATGTGCCGGAGCTTTTTGCATTCGTAGCATATGATGCTACTCGGCTTGCTCGACTCACCCTTGGTTTGAGTGGGCTTCCTTTGCCCTTTTCTGAAGTTACCTTGGTAATTTCTTTTCTTCCTCAGAAATCTTTTTACTTGACGAGTGATCATAGCCAATTCTTCTTCTTCGTTGCTTCCGTCGCTGGACTCTTCTTCTTGAGAGTCGTCATCGGATTGATGAGTTCTCAATCCAATTAATTTCTTCTTCTTGATATCTTCCTCAGCTGTCCTCTTCACATTTATCTCATAAGTCATGAGTGACCCTATGAGTTCATCGAGGGTAAGTGTGGACAGATTCTTGGAGTCTTCAATAACAGTGGCTTTGGTGTGCCACGCAGGAGAGAGGGATCTTAGCACTTTTCTTACGAGCTCAGAATTTGTGTAATCTTTCCCAAGACTTTTGAGACCATTCGTGATCTCAGTTAGCCTTGCGAACATCTCTAAAATTATCTCTTCAGGCTTCATATTGAAAAGCTCATAGTCTCGAACCAGAAGGTTGGCCTTGGTCTCTTTGACCTCGGATGTTCCTTCATATATGAGCCACAGTTTGTCCCACATTTCTTTAGCTGAGCTGCACATGGAGACACTAGAGAATTCGTTAGGGTGTATCGCACATTGCATAATATTCATAGCATTGAAATTAACAGTGCATTTCTTAATTTCCTCGGGTGTCCATTTTTCTTCATCATTCCTAAGTTTGTATGGACCGTTGTCCACAACTCTTCAAACTTCGTACTCTTGAGCCCTCAAGAAAACATGCATTCTATTTTTCCAGTATGAGTAGTTTGAGCCGCCAAAGAATGGAGGACGGTTGATGGAGTGACCCTCGGGCACCATACCCTTGTTTGCCATTGATCCAGATCTCACTCTAGATCGTTAGATCTGTGAAAGATAGAGCCTTAGCTCTAATACCAATTGAAGTCCCGCAATTAATGGCACCCAAGAGGGGGGGTGAATTGGGTGAAAACAAAATTTTAACCGAACTATACTCAATTTTACGAATATGTGAGGACACAATGAACCAAGAGTAGGATAAACTAGATCTATCAAAATTAATCACTACAACAACCCTTGATACTAGGCGGAGTTAACAAATCCATAGATTCACTCACGCAAACTGTTATCTTTCCGGCAAGAATAACCTTGTCAGTCCGAGTCCAGCTTTTGATATACCGAAGGATCTATTTGAAAGAAATCACATAATCTAGATCTACAAGCATGCAAGAAGGGGGATAGGGGATAGGGAACAAAACCACAACAAGATAGCGATTT
The DNA here is from genome assembly GCA_022559845.1 of Amorphophallus konjac. Taxonomy (NCBI): domain Eukaryota; kingdom Viridiplantae; phylum Streptophyta; class Magnoliopsida; order Alismatales; family Araceae; genus Amorphophallus; species Amorphophallus konjac. The sequence goes on from CM040122.1 coordinate 100,729,140, forward strand.
TAAGGTGGTTCGGATGCCACAACGGCAACCTACGTCCACCCCTCATCGATAGTGAGGATCCACACACTATCTTATAAAGTGTTACAAGATCAGACACACACACACATACACTGGGAAAGAGAGCTCCCGCGAAGGTGTAAGAACACCTTAACACACACAGAACTACAACGGATTAAACACACACACACAATGGCTGATTCCTTAGCCTCCTTTGCATGTGAAATCTCTGTTAACTCTATTTTCACCCGGGATGGGAATCTTCCAAGGTCGGCAAGGGGCGCCCTCAGGGTAGACAAGGCAGGTTTGCCAGCTTTTTGGTTCTAACCTTTTCTTTGGCATCTTCTACTAGTCTCTCTTGGTGTGTCTCTCTTAGGGCCTTTATTGTTTGGCCTTTTGTTGCACAGGGGTATGCCCCTTGGACTTTGTACCTTTGAGAAAATAATAAAATTAGGGCCCTGGTGTAGCCTGGGGGAGTGAGAACATTCTTCCTCTTTGAGGAAGGGTGCATTCGACCAGTCGCTAATCCAGATAGGCCTCTCTTTGTTCAAAAAAAAAAAAAACACACACACACGCACAGGGATCTAGGAAGATCCACACACACTAAAATGTTTAACGATTACAAGAACCACAAATGAAGCTCAAGAAAAAATATGAAATTAGAACACAAGAGAGGAATCTTGATTTGCTCCCCCTTAGTGGATGACGAATGCTTTGGATGCAGCTTGATCCCTTGGATTGATCTTCACTTGAATGGATGAAGAAGGATGAAGAACTCTTCTCGGAGCACTGTTCACGTCTACAGTGCTAGCTCCCTTCTCTTCCGCTTTGGTAGCCTCCTTGATCCACCTTGAGCATTAGGGTTTTCTTAACCCTCTTGTATATGTTTTATATACTTTGAATGGTCCATGGACTCCCCCAGACCAGATCCACAATTTTTGGAAGGTTTGGTTGCTTAGGGATTAAACAATACCAAGAGGGACGACTTTTCTCGAAGTGACAAAAATTCAACAATTATGGGCAGCTCAGGGCTGGCGGTCCACCTGCAGAGGCCAGTGGTCGACCGCTAGGAGCATTCATGTAGCCATTTGGCTGCTGGAAAAATTGGTCAACCGCTAGGGTCCTAGAGGTCAACCGCCAGTTTTACAGGTTGCTTATTTTCAATGCTGTGATTTCAGGTCGACCGCCAAGGGTCCACAGGTCGACCGCCAATTTCCAAACCTGCAAAAATCAAGTGTTAGCCCACTTGAAACTGTCCATAGGTTCGATGCTTGAAATGGGCTTGTGTTATAGTTGATTACAAGTTCATTTAGGCTCGATTTAACACATGGAAGGATTCATGAACACTAAGTTGAAATGTGGTGAAACTTGATGGTTTAAAGCATGAAACTTCGTTCTAATACAAGGTACGTAGGAGATAAATGTCCTGGGTTTTGTTATCATCAAAATCACTCGGATATGTTTAACACATGGCTCCTACATGAGACTACCTCAAAGGGCCCATTCTCCTCTCAGATGAGGACTTGGCAAATGTGACCGCTCCACACTCCGACGCTCTAGTAGTTTCAACGACTATAAACCAATGTACTGTGCATTGAATTCTCGTAGATAATGGAAGTGGTCTAGATGTTATTTTGTATGACTGCCTTATTTTAATGGGTGTCGATCTTTCTCACATCATGCCATTGCACACACCCCTATTCATTTTTTGGCTCTACGATCTACCCTGAAGGGCCGATTTCCCTTCCGATCACTTTCAGAAACTGCCCCGAGGGACACAACCTTTGTGGCCAACTTCACGGTCGTGCGAGGCATAATCGACTATAAAGCCATCATTGGTTGAAAAATCCTAGGGGTGCTAAAAGAGGTTCCCTTGTCGTACCACCAAAAGTTAAAGTTCCCCACTCCTCATGGAGTAGGAGAAGTATGAGGCAACCAAAGGGAATCTTGTCGGTGCTATTTGATCTCTACCAAGGAGAGAAATGCGGAAGAGGCCCTACCAGAGCAGAAGGCCAGGATGGATGATCCTGGGCCTAGCGGAAGCACACCAGCAGAAGATCTCTTCCTCATTTAGGTGGGCGAGGACCCTAGCCACTCCCTGTGGATTGTCTCATTGCTATCTGAGGAGGAGAAGAAAGCCTACCAACACTTCCTAACAGTTAACCAAGATGTGTTCGCTTGGTCCGAGGATGATTGTAGACACGTCAAAATTAATATCATTTTGAGCAAATCTTCTATCACATGATAATACCCCAATTTACCCTCAAATCAACTTATTTGGGTAGTTTTCCTCATTTTTCTTGATTATCCTCATTTTTCTTATTTTTCCAGTATTTTCACCAATTTTCCTGGGCCTTTTTAAATTAGACTCTCTCCGGGTGGACGCCAATTAATTCGCGTCCAGAGCACTGACGTCATTTAAAAAAAAATTATGGCAGGGGCACCAGACACCAATTTCTAAAATTCAAAAATTCTTGGGCTTCCCCTGAACACAATTCCCAAGGCGACCGTGTTCATCAGATCGCGGTCACTCATAAAATTTTGCATCCAACCCCTGGGCGCCATTTCCTTCAAGAATTAACGCCTTTCCACAAAGACGCAAATTTTTAAATGGTGTCCTGATGGCTGATGTGAATTTCATTTTCTTATTTTAATAATTCAAATCCTACCAAAAATCGTAATCCACTGAATCTATATCTTTTCAGAAGAACGCAAAATTTTAATTTACATTCGGAGGCAAGATGCCATTTTTTTCAATTTTGGTAACTTTTAAACTTTCCATAAATTGATTTTAAATTAGCGCCTCTCCGGAGAGACGCGATTTAATTGGTGACCACTAGGTCAGATGCCAATTCTTCCAGAATTTCGATCCGAAAACTAACCTTTTCTTTTCCCATTTTGATCTTTTTGACTAGGGAAAGGGTTCATAAGGGTTTCTAAGGCAACAAGGACACTTGGAGAAAGTATTTCTCTCTCCAAATCCCATTAGAACCTCATTTTCTATTCTTCAGGGAATTACAACTTCGAATTTCCACACTATAAATAGGACCTTCCTCTCTCATGTGAAAGGAGGCAGAATTCTTGTGATCTTGGGAAAACTCTGCTGGAAGAGGGTGCCTGATGGGGACATCACCAGCAATCCCATTTGTTCGAGGATCTCGATGCTCGCTAACTGTGCTTCATCTTGTTCGCCACTTTATTTCGAGTCTTATGATGTAATTTTCATTTTCTTATCATGTACTTTTCCTTTTATTTGAGTCCAATACCTAGGTTAGGTAGCTATTTACCTAAGTCTTGAGTCATTATGTTGGTTTGATAGGTTAATGGGCCCAATTATATGGGCTAGGCCCAGGGGCGCTCCCTTCCCCTTGGTTAAGTGTTAGTAGTCCAAAAGTCAGAAACTTATGTTAAATTGTGGGATTCCTATAAATAGACCCCAATCCCCCATTTGAGAACTAATGAATTGTTGAATGAAAGTTTGAAATCCACCAAAATTGTGTGAGATTCTCTCTCTCCCTCTCTCTCTCTAAGGGGTGGATTCCCCTCTCTCTCTCTCTCCTCCTCTCTCTCTAAAGGGGAGACCCCCCCATTCTCTCTCTAGGGCCCACCACCCTCTCTCTCTCCTCTCTCCTCCACCTAAGCTCCACCTCATCCAATCTCCTCTTGCCACATCACCCTGCCCCTTCACCTCCCTTGAAGCAATAACTTCCCCCCATCAATTCCCTTCCCCTTCCTAGGTGACCTTTGACACTCCCCATACACCCTTCCCTCTCCCAAGGGAGAATCCCATCTCCCCAAGCCACCCTTCCTCTTCCCAAGCCACCCTTTCATTCTCCCAAGCACCCCTTCCCCTTCGCAAGACCGAAATTAATCCCCATTAACCACCCATTCAAACCAAGAGAGAAGCCTCCACCTTCCCCTAGGCCAACCTGCGCCCTCCATGCTCTCTCCCCCTCCACCTGCTAGCTGCTACCCAGCCCTCTTCCCAGCCTCTCCACCATCCCATTCCACCCTCTAATCGATCCCCCTACACCTTCCACAGCCATAAGACCTCACCCCATCGCAACCCCTCACCTCTTGCCACCACTAGCAACCACTTTCTCCAACCTGCTCAACCCAGTTCGCAGGCAACAGATCAGGGTCCTAGAAGCAGCTTCATCTTCGGCCCTTCACCAAACATTCTGGTGGCAAATTACCTCTGGAAAGGTCTTCTAGAGAGCTTTCCAGGAAAGGTGGTTTCGTCATCGTTCGAGCACCGAGCTGTCCGTGAGAGCCATCCTCCCTAGACGGCGCAACCCGACTCCTGCAGAAGACCAGAGGCCCAGTTAAAGTTCGACCACAGCCGCTCCTGTGGGAGTTTGGATGAGATTCTTTGGCTGAAGTCTTCTCCTACAAGTCCCCTATCATCGCCAAGAAATGGAGCACCGTTTGAAGCCCGGAGCACAAAGTTCTGATTTTTCTACCCCAGGTGCGCAGGTCTGTCCTGTCAGGGCCTGACAGACACCTCTTCACTCTATGGGCTCTATCTCTCTACTCCGATCTACTCTAGCATTCTTTATGATTGCTGCTCGAAAAGGACCCTCCCACGGTCGTATTGATATAAGCTGCGTCACCTTTGGAGCTCGGGAGTGTTCATGGCGGCTTCTTCTTCTTGCTGCAAAGTTCTAGAGTCAATCCGAGCCAGAATGAAGTGGCCCAGTCCCAGAGCTGGCCCCAACCTTTGACAACGTCCAGAGGTTCTACCAAAATTTAGGAGTCCTCCCAGGCCAATCAGTGAGGATTCGGAATAGGTTTCGGCAACTTCTGAGTCCGGTAGAGCCCGTGGTGCCATCAACATCGTCCACCTATCCAGCAGTTCCAGAAGCGGGAAGAATCAGCGAAGTCTTCATTCAGCGACTCCTTTAGCTCTCCGTCCGATCTCACCTGGCCGGCTGACCGCCCCTCCCTGCGTGGAGGTAGTTTTGGTTGTAATTAAACATCCCCACCCCTAGTCCACCCCCTCTGTGAGGGCGTAGTGCATGTACTAGCAGGTCCTCGGCTGAAGCTTCATCGGCGCAGCGTGCGGGTAAGCCCACGCTTCCTCGCTCGACCTCGTCTCCGGCCGAGATCGGCATCTTCACGCCGATCAGGTGAGCTCCTAGTTACACTTCTCTGCTGGAGTCACTTTTCTTGTTTAGTATCGCATCTTAGTGCCGTCGGTCGGGGAGTGAGTGCTCGATCCCAAATTCACTAATATTTGAGTGACTACCGCGGGCGAGTTGCGAGAGAACCATTACATCCATTGCCCTTGGCGTGCTGGCCACCCACAGAATTGGGCATCCCAGGCCCTTTGGGGTCCATCCTAAGCTTGACAAAACCCCGGAATAGAAAGGTCCAACCTCGGACCCTCACCACTATCGCCGGCCCACCTACGGACCCGGGTGTGCGCGACGCGGGTGAACCCGCTTGGGTGAGTCCGCCGTTCGGTTTGGTTGCTTTTGATTCTAGGTCTGAGGGGTCGTTTCACATCAGTGCCCTGCTGGAGGAGAAGGAGTCTCCCATGTGTTTAAGGCTACTGTTGTGCTCCCTAGGCACAAGCATGTGCTATGATGATCTAATGATAGCAATGCTGTTGTGTTTTGATGATAGCAACACATGAGTGTTTTGATGACATTGTGTTTTGATGATAACAACATGACTATGACTGGTATATCAGATGGAGAATGCACGTGTATGACTGATATATTGTTTGTGTTAGACTTCTGTTATATGCATAGTCTATACATTGTGCATCATAGTGTTATGCAGTGTCTTGGTGAAGTCTATACAGACTTCAGCGTCTCATTCTGCATCTTATAGCATGTCTATACATTGCATCGTAGCGTTTATGCTCTAAGTCTTTACACTGCATAGCAAGCTCAAGGTCGATACATTGAGCGTCTCATGCATCATTCTTCTAAGTCCATACAGTGGACTGTAGTATGCATTTGGCGAAGGCACAGCAAGTCTAGACATTGCACTGTAGCATGTGTTTCTTTAAAGTCTATACATCGGACTGGTCTGCATAGGCTAAGTGTATACATCGTCCAGTACAATCATGCACTGTTCATGAAGTCTGTACAGCCTTTTGCATTGGACTTAAAGTCTATACATTGCACTGTTGCATTGAATGTCTTCGTGCTGTTTTTCTTTTTAGACTTCGTGTCCTTCTCGCCTTGACCACACTCTGTGTCAATTTCTGTTCTTCGTCTTCGTATTCTTTTCAACTCGTGTCAACTTCTGTTTTCATCTTCGTGTTATTTTCAACCCGTGTCAATTTTGATTTTCGTCTTCGTGTTGTTTTCAACCCGTGTCAATTTCTGTTTCTATCTTCGTGTCGTGGTCAGCCCGTGTCATTTTCACCTCGTGCTGTTCTCATGACTTCGTGTCGTTTTCCCTCTCATGACGTCGTGTCATTTTTCCTCTCATGACTTCGTGTCGTTTTCCCTCTCATGTCTTCGTGTCGTGTTTCCTAGACTTCGTGTCTTTCGTATGTTGAAACCACACTTCGTGTCGGTTTCTATTGTTTCTGTGTTTGTATCATCGAGTTGTCTTCGTGTCGTTTCCGTATTGTGTCCTCGTGTTGTCTTTCCTAGACCCCGTGTCTGTCTCGCCTTGTGACCACACTTCGTGTCAGTTTTGTCTTTCGTCTTCGAGTTAGTGTCAGTCCAGTGTCTTCGTTAGTGTCTCAGGTTTTTGGTCAAGTCTATACAACGAAGTTCTTTTGATAAGTCTATACAGAGTTGTTCTTCAACCTGATCATCCGATACTCTGTTTGACAGGGACTCTCTACTGAGATTGCTGACATGGCTCGTGATCCCAGGAGGACAAGGTGACCAGATGCTGCCACGTGGATGGAAGCATCTCGAATCTGGAGAATTCCTTGGGCGGGAAAACGTGGAAGCCACGTGCCCTTATCCAGCTGCTGCTGTTATAAATATCAGTCTTCATCTTCTGAAGAAGATGATCGAGTTGGCGAAAAGAAAAGTCCATACAAATAGCCACGATCCAGAAAAGAAGAAGAGCAGAAGAAGAAGAAAAAGGAGAGAAGAAGATACAGAGAGAAAGAAAGAGAGAAAGAAAGAGAGACAGTGAGATTGAGAGAAGAAGAGTGAAGTCTGAAGATTTGTTCACTAGACCGTGGATCAAATCCAGGCAAGTCTGCTCTGTTGAGAGCTATATTGTGTTCTTCATTTACAGCTTTCCGATTGCTGTTTCATTCTATTTTCGTTTTCCACTTTATCCCTTATTCAAGCTGTATGTCAGCGGATGCAGTGGAGGTTTCCACTGGACAGGTAAAGCTGTAATCCTCAGCTGGCGAGACTTGGTCTCAGACGGGTTAAGCTATACTTCCCCAGCGGTTTGCAGAGGTGTATCCTCTGGACAGCAAGCTGTGTTGCTCAGGGCAGAGGATTCCACTGACAGCAAGCTGTGTTGCTCAGCGGGCAGTGGAGGATTCCACTGGACAGCAAGCTGTGTTGCTCAGCGGTTTGTAGGCCAAGCTGTATTGCCCAGCGGACGCAAGCTATGTTGCTCAGCAGTAAGCCATACTCGGTTGAGTGTGGGGTGGATGTAGGTCATTGACCGAACCACCTAAAATCTTGTGTGCATTGTGTTTGTGAGTTTGTTCTTACTGAATCTCTTGATTATCTTCACAGATCACGTGTGTTGTTGCTAAGTTTAGACACTCGACTTAGTGTTTTAGTAGATCTGCCTTTATTCCGCATTTGAACCTACAACTGGTTTTAAATTAGGCTGTAGATCTATTCACCCCCCTCTAGATCCATACTTCTTGGAGATAGACTGCGTCCATCCAACTCCAACACTTGGTATCAGAGCCTAACTCTTCTACAGGGACTCATCGCCCGAAGAGGAAAGGCAAGATGGATGTTCGAGGGATGATTGCTGAAGGTCACTCAACTACAAAGCCCCCGTACTTCGATGGATCCAACTACGCATACTGGAAGAACCGTATGCAGGTCTTTTTGAGGGCTAAGGATTACGAGCTTTGGAAGGTAGTTAGCAAGGGACCTTATGAGCTGTCCCCGAATGAGGAAGTCTGGACCAAGGAGGAAATCAGAAGGTCCACGCTCAACTGGAGTGCAATCAACGCAGTCCAATGTTCTCTGCATCCCACTGAATTTTCTCGAGTATCAGCCTACAATTCAGCTAAGGAGATGTGGGATGCACTGGAAGCAATTCATGAAGGGACTTCTCAGGTTAGAGAGACGAAGGCCAATTTACTTGTGTCTGAATATGAAGCCTTCAAGATGAAACCCAACGAGACCATCAAGGAGATGTATGCTAGATTGACAACTATTACTAATGGCCTCAGAGGATTCGGGAAGAAGTATTCTGAGTATGATATAGTCAGGAAGATCTTGCGATCCTTGACTTCAATTTGGCACACCAAGGCCACCGTCATGGAAGAGTCAAGAGATCTGCACAATACAAGGGCAGATGAGCTAATTGGATCTCTAATGGCATATGAGATGAATCTGCCGAAGGTAGATGAAGCTGAAGAGAAGAGGAAACCGATCGCACTGAAGGCTGGTGCTAGCAAATCCAACAAATCAAACCGATCCAACTCTAGCAGATCATCATCCGAGGAGAGCTTGAATGAACAAGACATAACTCATACTGAGATGGCTATGATGACTAAAGAGTTCAGGCGGTTCCTCAGGAGAGAAGGAGGACAATTCAACCGAAGGAACCATAGTGGCGGCCGGCAGGACACAAGGTATAAATCTAAACCTGCAAATCAATATGGAACTTACTTGTGTTACCAATGCAGGAATTCTGGCCATCTGAAAGCTGACTGTCCGGAGAACCAGAAGCACAAGGACAAATCAAACAGAAAGAACACGAAAGGAAGAGCCATGATCAGCACATGGAGCGATGAGGATGAAGGTTGTCTCAGCAATACTTCGGACAGTGAAGTTGAAGCTGAAAAACCCATCTGTCTCATGGCAACTAGCTCTGAAGACAGAGAGGAAGATTTAGATGAGGTAACTTCTCCATTTAATAATCTTACTATCGTTGAATGGATAGATGCCTATCATAAACTAGCTGATCAAGCAGATGATATTAGAAGGGAAAATAGGCATTTAAAAAGAAAAATCAATTCCATGCAAAATGATACCTCATTGTCTGATAAAATTGCATGTATTGAAGCTGAAAATAATAAACTCAAACTCACATGTTCTGAATCAGAAGAAATCAAGAATGAGTTAAAAACTTCTAGGGAAGAGAATGTGAGGTTAGAAAAGGAAATTGATGAATGGAAAATGAAAATTCAAAAATATGAGAGTGAGATGAAGCTGGTGAATGAGAAATATGAAGCTGTCCAAATTGTAAATACTGAACTTAAGAAATCTGTTGAAGATATTCAAAAGGACAATGAGGACAAGCTTAAGACCATTGAGAAAATGACCCAAGGTACAGAGAATTTAAATGCTTTGTTAGGGTCAAAGGCTAATTTTAGAAAAGAGGGCCTAGGATTTAATTCTAGTGCAACAAAAACATTTGGGATGAAAACGATTTCATTTGTTGCTCAAAAAGAAAAGGGACCTCTAATTAGCATGAACTCAACCATTTCAATGAACAAAACTGCTAATCTGAAAAGGCCCAGTGCTGAGGAAAAGGGCAAACAAAAGGTTAATGAGCCAAGTAGAGCCAGCACATCCAAGCAAAATCCCAAGGCTCAATCACAGGTTAGGGGTCAACCTAAACAGTCATATAAACCCCATGTCAAGGCCACAAAGTCTCCACCATCACCATCACATCTGAAGAAGACCCAATACACACCCATGAATAGGTCAGCAGGGTCCAAAGTACAGGGGAGACAGAATGCTGCCAGGAGTCAACCCAATTATTTCTATCAACCCAGAGCTCAGACTTACTACAATGCACAGCCAACCTATTTCAATAGGTCAGGTTGGACTAGAACTCCGGGAAGGTTTGCAGGTCTTGCATATCAGGCTACACAATATCATAGACCTTACACTAGAAATTGGGTTAGTGGTTATGGAAACTGGTCACCTAGAAATATGCATTATTTCAGTCAGCCCAGGAACTACTATGGCAAAAACTTCGTGAACACACCCTGGCCAAGGCACTGGCAAAGAAACAACACTGTCAATAATCATGCTGGTGTAAATAAGAAGAAAAATAACAAAAAGAAAAGGAACAACAATAGAAAGAAATATGTAGGATCCACTGAACAAAATCCTTTCAAACAAATGTGGATACCAAAAAGTCTGCTGTCTTGCTTTACTTCTATTCCATATTCTCTGGAGCCCAATCAGACTTGGGTTCCAAACTCATCTACCTGATTGTGTGTGCAAGTATGTCTGGCAGCCAAGGACAAATCTGTGGTACTTGGATAGTGGCTGCTTCAGGCATATGACAGGAGATAAGGCCATAAATTCAAAAGCTAAAAGAGATTGGAGGCCTTGTCAACAATCTGATGGAACACTAAGGGTAAAAATAAATCAGTCAGGTAAAGCAGGTAAGTGACTTTTCTTCAGAATTGAATTGAGAAAGTAATGTCAATCTGATTAGTTAATTCCTGACTTTCTCTTCTTGTCTAGCTGATCAGTCTGCATTCCAGACTCAGCTACTGAATTTAAATTCTGCACAAAAACTGATGATTCTTTTCTCTTTGCATGTTATTGCACTGTGTACACTGAATGCTAGAAACTGAATTATCTTGAAAAGTTGATTGCTCCCGAATGATGCTCTCTAATGAATAAACTCTCTGCTGGTTTTGTGAATGCTCGATGTTGCAACAGACTCATGATCATGCATGACACTCATACTTTTTATGATCATCATTACATATCATTTAGTCATGAATGTGTCTAAAATCACATGCATATTGAAACTGCTTTGAACTGCTTTTCTCTGCATAACCGTGGTATATTAAATGGTAAGCTACTAAAGGGCAGGGAAATTTGCCTGGAGGCTCTTGCTATGTGTGAGATGGTCATTGAGATCAGGTTCTCCGCCTAGTACCATGGGTTATATTGATTGATAGGGCAGTCTGAATGAGCATGAATTTCAAAATCCCTTGTTCAATTTTCAGAGAAGACATTGCATATATTCAGGGGGAGTTTGTTGAGTCTTTGCATGCCTTTGCATATCATTCATTCATGATCTATGCATAAGCTCTCTCTCATTTAATTCTTGTCATTCATTAGCAAAATTACACGCATATAGACAGGGGGAGTACTGTTAGAAATTCAGAGTGGTCATCAATTCTATTGAATCATTTCATCCTTGACTCTAAATGATTGAGTCTGACTTATGGCAATCTGTTAGTAAGTTCTGATTTCTAAGCAATAGAAAACAGACTTCTTCTCTTATAAGAATTTTAAATTGCTTAAAGACTGACTTAATGGTTTAAACTTTATAATCATTGAAGTTTAAAGATTGCAATCTGTAAATAAGAAAGCTGAAAATTGATAAAACTCTCAACCCCTTTCTTATTTCATGTCAGACAAAGCTAATCATATCTGAAATCTGAAATCTCATCTGAAATCATGTTAGAGAAGCTAAGTATGTGTATTGTCCTTAAACAAGTCATTCTGAAACATATAAAGGACAGCTAAGAAAGATATTGAAAAATATTGAAAATCATTGAAAATTAACATTGGCAGAGCAATGACTGGTAAATCACTGAGAAACTGAGTGATCCATCAAAGAAGTGGACAACACTCATGTCATGAAGTGTATCAGCTATCTCTGTATAAAATGATCAAAACAGTAGGTTGTTTTCACTGAGTACCTGGGGGTAACTGGCGTCCAATAAACGTGTACCCTCACACAAAAAGGTGTCAATCAATTCTATTGAGGTTGATCATAGGCCAGATGGTCCATCATGTTGAGTATCTAGGGGTATTGGCGTCTGATAAACGTATACCCTTATGCAAAAAGACTTTTGGTACCTGAATGCCCTAAATGAAACATTACTGAAAAATGCTGTTCCTTCAAAAGAAAATTCATGGATGTCAATTTGTTTATTTTCAATACATGACCTAGCATCTCTTAACAACTTTTAAATGAGTATACGAAAGTAGGATATTTTGAAACTGAATCTTTCATGCAAATATGATTCTGGTTTATTGTTTTATCATGCACAGCCAACTTATCCATTGATTGTAGTGCATGAACTCAAAATTTATAACCTTTAAACCAGACTTCTATCTGAAAGTAGTTTCTAAATTCATATGAATGAAGACTCTGTGCTTTAGAATGCTTATTCCTGAACTACTTGTTCAGAATGCCAGTCAGATGAGTTCTTGATCTTTCCCTTTGTATATCTGATTTCTTGAACACAATATCCCACTTAAAAGGGGGAGAATTCATTCAAGGGGAGTCCTATCTTCAGGGAGAGTTTCTTGTTCTAAGGGTATTTGCATTCATATTGCCATGTTGCACTCGTGTTTTTACTGTCTTTCTCTTTTTGATCATGTCAAAGGGGGAGAAAATTTTGTGTGTGACTCACTGTCACAGTGTGTTGCCATCATCAAAAAGGGGGAGAATGTTGTGCCCCCTAGGCACAAGCATGTGCTATGATGATTTGATGACATGTGCTATGATGATTTGATGATAGCAATGCTGTTGTGTTTTGATGATAGCAACACATGAGTGTTTTGATGACATTGTGTTTTGATGATAGCAACTTGACTGTGACTGGTATATCAGATGGAGAATACACGTGTATGACTGATATATTGTTTGTGTTAGACTTCTGTTATATGCATAGTCTACACATTGTGCATCATAGTGTTATGCAGTGTCTTGGTGAAGTCTATACAGACTTCAGCGTCTCATTCTGCATCTTATAGCATGTCTATACATTGCATCGTGGCGTTTATGCTCTAAGTCTATACACTGCATAGCAAGCTCAAGGTCGATACATTGAGCGTCTCATGCATCATTCTTCTAAGTCCATACAGTGGACTGTAGCATGCATTTGGCGAAGGCACAGCAAGTCTAGACATTGCACTGTAGCATGTGTTTCTTTAAAGTCTATACATCGGACTGGTCTGCATAGGCTAAGTGTATACATCGTCCAGTACAATCATGCACTGTTCATGAAGTCTGTACAGCCTTTTGCATTGGACTTAAAGTCTATACATTGCACTGTTGCATTCAACGTCTTCGTGTTGTTTTATTCTGTCTTCGTGCTGTTTTTCTTTTTAGACTTCGTGTCCTTCTCGCCTTGACCACACTCCGTGTCAATTTCTGTTCTTCGTCTTCGTGTTGTTTTCAACTCGTGTCAACTTCTGTTTTCATCTTCGTGTTATTTTCAACCCGTGTCAATTTCGATTTTCATCTTCGTGTTATTTTCAACCCGTGTCAATTTCTGTTTCTATCTTCGTGTCGTGGTCAGCCCGTGTCGTTTTCACCTCGTGCTGTTCTCATGACTTCGTGTCGTTTTCCCTCTCATGACTTCGTGTCATTTTTCCTCTCATGACTTCGTGTCGTTTTCCCTCTCATGTCTTCGTGTCGTGTTTCCTAGACTTCGTGTCTTTCGTATGTTGAAACCACACTTCGTGTCGATTTCTGTTGTTTCTGTGTTTGTATCATCGAGTTGTCTTCGTGTCGTTTCCGTATTGTGTCCTCGTGTTGTCTTTCCTAGACCCCGTGTCTGTCTCGCCTTGTGACCACACTTCGTGTCAGTTTTGTCTTTCGTCTTCGAGTTAGTGTCAGTCCAGTGTCTTCGTTAGTGTCTCAGGTTTTTGGTCAAGTCTATACAACGAAGTTCTTTTGATAAGTCTATACAGAGTTGTTCTTCAACCTGATCATCCGATACTCTGTTTGACAGGGACTCTCTACTGAGATTGCTGACATGGCTCGTGATCCCAGGAGGACAAGGTGACCAGATGCTGCCACGTGGATGGAAGCATCTCGAATCTGGAGAATTCCTTGGGCGGGAAAACGTGGAAGCCACGCGCCCTTATCCAGCTGCTGCTGTTATAAATATCAGTCTTCATCTTCTGAAGAAGATGATCGAAGTTGGCGAAGCATATACATCCAGTCTGAAACAGTAGCCACCGAGATCCACTATGAGAGAAGAAAAGCAGAGAAGAAGAAAAGGAGATAAGAAGATACAGAAAGAAGATACAGAGAGAAAGAAAGAGAGAAAGAAAGAGAGACAGTGAGATTGAGAGAAGAAGAGTGAAGTCTGAAGATTTGTTCACTGGACCGTGGATCAAATCCAGGCCAGTCTGCTCTGTTGAGAGCTATATTGTGTTCTTCATTTACAGCTTTCCGATTGCTGTTTCATTCTATTTTCGTTTTCCACTTTATCCCTTATTCAAGCTGTATGTCAGCGGATGCAGTGGAGGTTTCCACTGGACAGGTAAAGCTGTAATCCTCAGCTGACGAGACTTGGTCTCGGACGGGTTAAGCTGTACTTCCCCAGCGGTTTGCAGAGGTGTATCCTCTGGACAGCAAGCTGTGTTGCTCAGCGGTTTACAGAGGTGTATCCTCTGGACAGCAAGCTGTGTTGCTCAGCGGGCAGTGGAGGATTCCACTGGACAGCAAGCTGTGTTGCTCAGCGGTTTGTAGGCCAAGCTGTATTGCCCAGCGGACGCAAGCTGTGTTGCGCAGCAGTAAGCCATACTCGGTTGAGTGTAGGGTGGATGTAGGTCATTGACCGAACCACCTAAAATCTTGTGTGCATTGTGTTTGTGAGTTTGTTCTTACTGAATCTCTTGATTATCTTCACAGATCACGTGTGTTGTTGCTAAGTTTAGACACTCGACTTAATGTTTTAGTAGATCTACCTTTATTCCGCATTTGAACCTACAACTAGTTTTAAATTAGGCTGTAGATCTATTCACCCCCCTCTAGATCCATACTTCTTGGAGATAGACTGCGTCCATCCAACTCCAACAGCTACATGCTCTTGGAGCTCCTCCCTCTTTTGAAGAACATTGAAGATCTTGAAGCCCCTCCTTGGAGAAAATCAATAAGTCATATCTATTCTTTTATCTCTTTCTTTTACTTTATTAGAATTAATCTATGCATCATATTTTCCTTTTCTTCTATTCATTCTCATCTGAATCATATTGAGATTTCTATAGTGGAACACTTGCACCCTCCCTCTCATCATCATCATATTTTCATCCTACCCTTTTGTATAGGGGTTTAAAGGCTAAACACCAGCAAGGTATGTTCTTGCTCATGTTTTCATGTTTATTTCTATTAAGAATTTGATGCTACACACCTTCCATTTCTAATCCTTATCCTTTTGTTGGTTGTTTGTAATTTTTTTGCAAGGGTAATTAAAGAAAGCTCTCTTCATCGGCTGGTCAATTGGAAGAGAAGGTAGCACTCACAATCTCCTTGTTTTTTAAGGTAGTTATATCGCGATCACCTCCTTTTCTTTATTGTTAATATTCTTCGAGGTCCGCATGTCTCTGACGATCACAACTCCAATTAGCATCCTCATGCTCCCTCTCCCTCTATTTATTATTATTCTTTTTATTTCTTGTGGATTTTTCATGTTCTACAAATTGGCGATCACGGTGGGACTCCTTTTACTTTTTCTTTCATTACCCTTCTCCTTTGGCACCCACATGTGTCGCTCCCTTTTGCACCCACGGTGCATCTCCTCTTGTGCTCCACGTAGCACTCTCCCTCTTTTTTTATTATTTTTATCCCTCGTGCACCACGTGCACACCTCCCTCCCTAAGTGATCACCAAGTTGTGTGGTTTTGAAAGCTTCAAAAAAAAAGAAATTGGGGATACCATGCCTTCCAATGTCTTTCTTGATTGCCATGATTGCTATTATGATTTGGTGAGTGTTTAGTCTTCTATTCCATTGGTTTTCATTCTTGTTTAAGCTTTCTGACATTGCACATGTTCTGGACACGGTTCCCTCAGACACTACGTTCTGAACGCGGTCTACATCAAGACCGCATTCAGCTTCTGTAAAAAAAAATTTAGTGTCTCTACAGTGGACGCCAATTTGGGGAATTGGCGACCATTGTGTAGACGCGAATTCCTTCTATTTTACAGAACCTTGCTTATCTTATCTACTTTGCTTTTCTTTTTGCATACCTCTATTCATATCTATGTTTTTTGTATTTCTTTTGCATTAGTCTTGCGTTTAGGACATTTTGGCTTGGGAGCTAGACCTCCTCTCTCTACACTTTTTAGAAGATTTTACCCTCTCTTGGTGAAGGAAAGACCCTCCAATTGAGAACTCCTCTCATTGGATTGGAATCTTCTCCACCAAGGTCTCCGTATGTCCCGACATCGAAGGATTCCCTCTTCAATCATTGCGCAAGTTGTACCTTTTAAGTTCCCCGAGTTTAGTTGGCCTATACGTTGTGAGAATCAACCTAGTTGACATTGAAGTCAAACCACATTGAAACTAGGTTCCTATCCTTAGGAAAATCGCATAAACATTGTAAAATCATCTAATTTATCAAGCTTAAACCAAGCATAAACATCCACTTGCTTGCAATCTTTGCAAATTTGTATTGATTGAATAGTGTTTGCTTTGCATTATGTTACGCTTTGGTAATCATATTAACATGTCTAACTGCACTTATGACTATGAGGATGATCAACCTAATCCATCTTATGAACCTCAAGTCCATAATTCTCATCACAACTTTCATAAGGGATATCATCTCAATTCTTATGATTTTATCCACCCCGTGGGCAATTCTCAATTTCATGGTCCCTTGCACCAATTGCGAGCCACTACTCTCGTCGAACCATCTCCTCCACATGATGATAAGGTCTCCCAAGTCTTACATGCATTAGATCGTCTCACATCTCAAGAAATCCAAGCCCTTAAGGTTGTTGTTGAGGGAGGGGGTTCTCCTTCCTCTCATCCTCCTTTCACTCTCTCTCGGGTGGCCCATCACCCACCTTCTTCCATTCATTCTCGTTCACGGCCCCGAAGCCCATGTATTCATGGCACCCCGGTCCAACAGGATCCTTTAATGAGTCAACCTCCCCAACATCCACGACCTTCATTCCAGGCCCCTCAAAGGTCCCAAGGTCAACCCTCCACTTCACAAGTGAGTCCCCTCTAGCAAGTTCTGATCGATAAAATAGCTAAAGTGGAGGAGCAATTGAAGAGGGTTACAAGTCCGCGGCCTTCGTTTCACGCCCCTCAAAGATCCCTAGGGCATCCTTCAATTTCTCAAGCAGATTCCCTCCATCAAACTTTCATGAATAGGATAAATAAGATGAAGGAACTATGGAAGGAAATTACAACATGTGAGCAAGTTGGTTCGAAAAATTTTGATGTTCAAGAGGACGTTGTCCATCCATCCCACTCATCCATATGACCCACTACCTCCACATCCTAAAAACCACCTATATCACCACGCTCCACCAGCCAACACATCTCCATCATGGCATATGTTTGAACCTCACTATGAGGAATCTAGGTCAGCACATGATGAGATATTTCAAGACATACCCGCTCCAAGGCTTCTTCGCTTCCAACCTCCGCCACCACAACCATCACCTCAAGAACCCCCTGCTCAGGCTAATGACACCATCCTTACCCACATCTCTGAAACCACCCGCTGCTTTAACGATGGGTCGATACTTCAACAACCCACATCAGTGCACCAACAACCCTTCACGCAATCTTCTCCTCTTGACTTTTTGCTATCAAAACCTTCTCCTCCAACCAGAATTAGACGATTTATCCATACCAAGCCTACCATCTTTCACCCTCCAACCACCATACTATCAGCCTCCACTGAACCTTCCGTTTCCACTAAATATTCCCTTCCCCAACAAGTTAGCCCCCCATCACCGCTACCTAAACCCTCCACCATCCTTGCAATCCCAAAGCCAATCATACCCAGTCCTCCACTTGACCCTTCACCCAAACCCATGGCTGAGCCTGAGCAGGGTCCACCTATTCTCACATTCGAGTCAACCCCATCTGCTTCCTAGCAAAGGGGAAAGCTTGTTGTGTTTGAACCTCCACCTTCCCTCCTTCCATTGAAATCTCATCATCCACTGAGCATATCACTTCTATCTCACCTTCCCCCTCCTCTCGGAGTAGGCGTACATTTATACACACATGTGCAAAAGATGATTCTCACAAGCATGGCAAGAAGAATTTGGTTACGGCTATACCATTCAAAATTAAGGGTTTTATTTGCTGGATGCCAATTCGTGTCCTTATACCGGCCATGTTTAAGAAGATTAAGTCTCCGTCAATGCTCACCAAGAAAGGATTTCAAGAATTGATGCCATGCCGATCCAAGGTTAAGTCCATCAAAATTACATTGCTCATTGGGAAAAATATTTTTGAAGCTTTCATTATCCCTTGTTCCATCATGATGCAAGTACCTTGTCAAGAGAAGGGGTTCTCTTCTAGCATTGTTATGACACATTCTGCTGCCAAGGAGATGATGAAGTCCATGCTCAAGGGCGGGTCAAGGCAGCCTTTGCTAAACGCCCTCAATGCCAAGTCTACTCCTTTTCAACTTTTATGCAAGGGGCAAGTGCCCATGTTACCAAGCACATGGAAGAAGAACATTCCAAGGACCCTGAGCATTATGAAGCTTCTGATGCCAAAGGTTAGACTCCCGTGTATTGATGTTCCTCGCCTATCAAGGGAGTTACCTTTAAAGAAGCCGAAGCAATTTCAGATCATGGTTCCTACATTATAAGTGAAGCTCCCAAATATTTGCCATTTACCAAAGGAGTTGTCATTCACTTTTGGATGTTCAAGGGATCTTGTTAAGACTCCATTAAATGGGAGCTTATGGGCACTAGTTCCACTAATTGAGCCATCTGCACGGGCTTGTCATTGGACCGGGTGAGATTCTACACCGAAAAACAAGCGGCCTTTGAGGGGTGAAGATTCTCATGATGAAGGGCCCCCCACTAATCTATATACTCCTTATTACATTCCATCCATATGTTTATTGATTATTAGTTTCTTTTTATGGGCCATCTATTGGGTGAAAAGGAGGTTCTCATCCTTACATCTCATGCATTTCTATCTATATTCATTCTCTCTTGGGTCTCTGGACCCTCATCACTCTTATCCTTCGAAGCCTCCAGATTCTTTATCTCGTTGCCCTATTCTCTCCTGGTATCATGTCCCTTCTTATTCCCTCCTTCCAGAAAATCCAGATTTTTCTCCCTTTTACCCATCAATTTTCTTAGGACATCACGTCCCTTCTCATTTTCTCCCTCCAAAACCACTTGACTTCTTCCTTTTTGATCCATCGACTTTGATCCAATTAATCCTTATATTTCTCCAGGGCATCGTATCCCTTGTCTCCCTCTTCGGAAGACATCTCTGGAGCCCACTTTATTCATCAATTTTCCCTGGGCATCATGTCCCTCGCCATCTTCTCCCTCCGAAACCTCCGGATCTTTCTCTCAATGATTCTAATCCTCTGCCTCTGGATCCACCTCTTTCTATCTATCAATTCATTCTTCTAATTCCTCCTGATCGCGGGTCCAACCCGATTTCTCCTGCATTGATTGCTCACGGCATCTGCCCTTTCAAATCCGAGATAAACACTCAATTAGGGGATTTAGATTGATAAATCTTGTAGATAATAGTGGTGGGAAGAGTCCTAAGTCGAGAGAAATCAAGGTGGAGGCTTATCTCCCTTGAAAGTGGTGTCAACAAGACGTCCAAAGAGCCCAACGGCAAAGAAATCGGAGTTCAGGAACATCCGGACTCATGGTTCTAAAAACGGTCTATCGCACGACCGCATACGGATGAAAACGATCTAGGAAGGACCGCAAGGCTATGGCAAACGCTCTAGGGGGTGACCGCAAGGCTTCAGGGGTGAAACATGGCGATTTCGGACAAGTTTGGGGGGAAACGGTCTAGTGATGACCATTTTTTATGGCCTAGCGGTCTTCCCAGGACTGCTAGGCTGTTGGAGAAAATTTTTTTCGGCAGGCTTTGCGTGACTTTAGAAATCAGAGCATATCTCGAGAACGGTGCAGAATTAGCGAAAGTGGTAGAAGAAAAAATTGTAGATAATGAAAAAATAAACAACTTTTATGAAGAGAGCAAGATGAGCAAAGGAGTGGAAGAGGGCAAAAATAGGGCCAGAAAAGAGAGAGAAAATGCTGGGATGCAGGTGAATAGCGCAGCCTGCCAGAAAAATGCAAATAACTTAAAATTGGTGGAGAATTGGCTAATGGCGTAGAAGAAGAAAATGTATATATTTAAATATTGAACAACTTTAGTGAAGGGCACTTAATGAATATAGGAAAAAAAGGGGATGAAAAAGGGCTATTTTCAAGACTGTGTAGCGAAAGGGGCCGAATGCTGGATGGAAGTTGACTTAAATGGGCCGTAAGTCGACTTGGAAGGCCAGGAGTTGATAAGATAAGCTCCAGGACTCTAAGAAATCATGATCTCCAAAGTCCAAAGGTTAGGGAACAATGAAATGGACTCGAAATCCATCCAAGGCAGGCTCTAAAATAATGGATAATTCGGGACATCAAAATTGATGAATAAGACAAATGACGGAACTTGCGGGCTAAAAATGGGTGTCAATAGATGCCCCTCCTTGATGTCTGCTTTGCAAGGGAATGAGCGAAAACGGCACAGAGGTGAAATGGAAAGATGATGGAGCGAAAGCGATAGCGATATGAAATGGAGGTGAAGCAGAGATGAAGCGGAGAGAACTGAAAAGCAGGCATCAAGGTAAAAGACACCCGTCACAACTAACAAGTGATAGGAATTCTCCCGAAAATACCAAACTAACCACCCGGAATGGATGACGCGAATGAGACATGTCTGGAGAACTAAACTAACACGATAAAGGATACACGACCAACCTCATCGGGGACACAATCCACGAACAACGAGGGGATCGGAAGGAACACAGCTAAAAAGCTGAAAAAGGAGAAAGTAAAACTGAGATAAAATCCAGATAGGAATCACGCTGGCCAACCAGACCAAGCGGGCAGATTAGAGAAATCGTTTAAATTCGGAGTGGAATGAGGATCTCTTATCCAAGAGAATTGAAGCACAATTAACCTTTGCTGGGGAGAAATCTTAATGAAAGAATCACGAGGCATGAATGCTCAAAAATGACATGATGCATGTTGGGATAAAATAAAGAAATCATCAAAATGAATGTAAAGAAATATAAAATAGAAAGTACTCAAGGATAATATTGCTAGACTGAGCAAGACGGGGTCAAGAGTCTTCTTGCAATCACGGCGTGCGAGACTGAGTCCATCGTCCCCCACCCAACTCAATCGAGCGGCCTATCCAACGATTAACCGTATGCTCCTAGATCATCTTCATTTTTGTTAAAGGGGAACATCAGATCCTAGAATACGCGGGCAACCAGCCGGTCCTTGAGAGGCTATAATAATGTAGATACCATATAGTAATGCAACAATAAGAAGGGATAGAGAGCCATATCTGACTTACCTGCCAAGCGAAACGGTATTTTTTGAATTTTTGACATAAGAGATCCATATCATGAATATAACACAAAGATGAACATAACATAACATAACGAAGGATGAACCAGCAACACATGCAAGACATGAACCAACAACATGCATGTATGACGAACATGGTGGGATAAGACAACAATGCAGTGGGACAACACACAGTTGGGAAAAGAACACGTGGGACAACAACACATGTCGGATGACAACATGAGACATGACAAATATGCTCTTCAATCAAGCCCAAGATCAGACGAAGCAGAACTGCCGGGTTCATAATCGTGAGGCAAAGAGCCCTCTCACAAAGATATGATCAAAATGAGCTAAAGCTAAGCAAAGCATGAGAAGGACATGAGCTTCAGAATAGATCGAGAGACAAGATTGAAGAAGAGATAACAGATCAGAAGCACGTGAACAGGAGATAGAGCAAATGAGAAGGAGATGGGAAGCTTGAATACCTACAACTTGCAACCTGCACACTAAGCAAACAGATCATACATGTCCTCAAAATAAATAAATAGATGAATAAAGACTAAAAGACAGATATTTTTGGATTTTTCTTTCTTTATAATATCTGATGTTTTTTTTTGAGATTTTAAAATATTTGATTTTATAATTTTTGATAATATTTGATTTTTTTTGGATTTTTGGCAATATTTTATTTTTTTAGATTTTTGGTAATATTTAATTTTTTTTGGATTTTTGAAAATATTTGATTTTTTTAGATTTTTGGCAATATTTAATATTTTGGATTTTTGGAAATATTTGATTTTTTAGAATTTTGACAACATTTGATTTTTTTTTGGATTTTTGGCAATATTTGATTTTTTAGATTTTTGGCAATATTTGATTTTTTTGGATTTTTGGCAACATTTGATTTCTTAGATTTTTGGCAATATTTAATTTTTTAGATTTTGACAGAGCAATCCGCAACACCCAAGGGCGGGCTCAAACTACTGGCCAGGGATCGTCGCCCCCCCCCCCTTTCATTAAAGACTTTCCTTAAGTAGGGCGTGCATGTGAGGGTGGCTCACCACAACCAACCGGCTCTAAAAAAGGGTGCCCCTATTAAGGCCATACCCGAGATACAACCCAGCCTAAGAGGGAGAAGCATAAGAAACTTGGAGACAAGCTTTATACAAGATGGGAAACATCAAGACTTGAATTCCTTCGAGGGCACTATCCCTCAAAGATATTGTCTGTTACGCCGGGGCTTTGTGTCTTTAATTTTGAGACCCATATTTACTAGGCACGCGTGCGACCAGGCTCATGACGTCCCACGGGAAACTATACTGCCACTCTTGGCATGCCTTTGATTCATAATTTTGTATTGATCATATCATTGATTTATTTTTTGACAGCCCTTATTGGCTAGATTTAGCATGAAAGCTCACTTTTGAGAGTCAAGACTGCCCCTATTTGAGATCCCTCTCGTATTAGGGAGTGCCTAGGTTGGGGATGTGACACCACTAGGGTGAATGCAGCAAAGGGATGGGGTCCGTGGACCTACCACACAAACACAGTCAATTTTAGAGCATGAGGTCGCGTAAATTGCCAATTCGCCGATGCACACACACGAACCCGGGGTGACTCGGCGATGCCGAGTGGAGGTGGTGGATCAAGACCCTAGCTGGTTGAGGGCCAGAAGGGTTAAGGTTGCCCTCCCGAGGGTATGATGCCCACAACTAAGGGGCTGGCTGGGTGCCAAGTGGGGCACTGGGTCACTCTCTCTCACAAACCACGGTGACCACACAGAAGTGGAACACTCCGGGGTCGGGCGCTCTCTCTCTCACTACAAGCGTAGCAATTTCACAGATATTGAAGGAACAAATACTGGTAATGGGAGCAATGTTTAGAGCTTACCCGGTTGGTTTGAAGAGACCAACCCCATTCGGAGACGAGGGCGAGCGGGGGAGTGTGGGTTCCCCGCACACTGCGTCGGTGTAGCTTCCCCTGTTCAAATAATACATGCACTACTCCCCACGCAGGGGGGGACTATGGGAGGGGAAGAATAGGGTTACAATCAAACACTACCTCCACACAGGGAGGGGCGCTAAGCCGGCCAGGCGGGGAGGGGAGATTAGCTAAGCTAATGCTGGATGGGCACTTCTCCAGTTCTGTCCAGATTTGGGACTGCAAGATAGGGAGTCGTTGTAAACGCCGCCACGCACTCCACCGAGATCGGAAATCATCGTGGCTGGTGCTGAAATGTCGCTGACAGACCCAGGTACGCTTGTAAATTTCTGTGGAAGATCCTGACGTCGTCACCGGCTGGGGCGGACTCTGGATCAGGTTCCCTGCTTCTGGCTCGGACTGGTCCCAGGGTGCAGCAGCAGATGGATGTAATCGCCACGTCCTCCCAGAAGTCCAAACGTGCGGGACCAAGACGAGTACGACCGTGGACAAGTGTTCTTCGAGTGGCAGCCAAGGAGAGCACCAGACGATGTCGGGGCAGAGAGAGGGAGCCCGTTGAGTGAGGGGGGGTCAGGTCAGGCCCTGAGTGGCCTCATCAACGCACCTGGGGGAAGAAAATTGGAACGGGAAGCCCCGGACTCCAAACGAGGCCCCGCCTGTTGCGTTGCTTGGAGGACTGGTGGTACCTCGACTCGGAAGGGTGAGGTCGTAGAAGCTTCTGCACTGCAGCTCTGTCTTCCAGTTAAGGCCACTATGCACAGTCAGGGAATAACGAGCCCTCCGGATAGCAGGGATGTCGGATGCCGACGAGACCACCACGGCTGCAGAGCTTTCTCGACGAGCTTTCCGATGATGTATGGTGCACTTCCAGATGATGCCGAACGACTCCGGAGCAGGCTCTGCTAGTTGAGCTCCTACTGCTGCCAGCGAACTGAGCAGTGCAAAGGAGGCTATTGATGGATATGGAGTGGTAAGGGGTGGGGGGAATGGCAAGGGGAGAGAGGGGTTTGCTAGTAGTAGTTGTAGAAGGGGTGGTGTGGGGTGAAAAAGGGGAGAGGGGGGAAGGAAGGTCAGGGAGGGGGCGGACCTGGTGTGGGGGAGTGGAGTGGGAGGTGGGGGGGGGAAGGTTGGTTCTCTCTTGGGGGAGGTGGGGAGATGGGGGCGCAAATGGCTTGGGGGAATGGGGAGGATTCCTTTTGATTTGAGTGGTGGGTTAATGGAGGGGTTAATGGGGGCCTAGGGAATGGGAAGGGTTGCCTTGGGGAGGGGAAGGGGTGCTTGGGAGAAGGGATTCTCCCTTGGGAATGTGAAAGGTTGTATGGGGAAGGGGAAAGGTTGCTTGGGAAGTGGTGGGAGTAAAGGGGAGTTAATGGGTCTTGGGAAGATGAAAGGTTGGGAGGGCTGATGTGGAGGGTGAGGTGGCAGGGGAAGAGAGAGAAGGGGGGCGCACTAGAGAGAGAGGGGAAGAGAGAGAGAAGATTCACTCAAGAGAGAGAGGGACACAATTTTTGTGTGGAAATTTTCATTCAATATTTCATTACCTCCTCCAAGTGGGGTTGGGGTCCTATTTATAGGGATCCCAACATTTACAAAAAGTCCCTGAAATATGTGCTAATAACAAATAACCAAAAAGGTGGGGAAGGGGAAGGGCGCCCCTGGGCCAAGCCCACCTAATTGGGCCCATAAGCCACTCTATCCCATCAAGATGATCACAAACTTAGTAAATGACGTAATAACCTAGGGACTTGACTCAAAACAAAGAGAAAATTACATCAGAATAACTCAAATAAAAGGGGAAAATACACCAAGATGACCCAAATAGCTAGCCCAAGTGTCGAAGCGGACCCGTCCAGTCGTGGAGCTGCATCCTACCCATCTCCGGGAGGGAGAGAGGTGCCGAGCCAGAGGGAATCATAGGTGATGTCCCCATCAACTCCCCCGGGCTGTGAAGAGCTCGACTCTATCGAGCAAGGGTCCACTCGGCTGCGATAACGCTCCAGGAGGTCGGGGTCCAACTGCTGAAGATCCTCCCGGCTCACCCATGAATCATCCGAAGGAGGCCGGCCCTTCCACCTTACCAAGTATCGCTCGTATGCCTTGCTCCGGGTTACCGTGACCTGTTCATCCAATATCCGCTCCACTTGCTCACGCTGGCCTCTCTGGACTGGTGGAGCTCTCTCACGGGTAGTGGCTCTCTCAAGGGGTGGAACAGGCTCGATGTCCTCACTAGGTGTCACCGTGGGACCCCTGTATGGCACCAAGTCAGCCACATTGAATGTGGGGCTTACTCCGTATTCCTCGGGGAGGTCCAACACATAAGCATTGGTGCCGATCCGCCTCAGGACCTGGAAGGGACCTGATCCACGCGACCTCAGTTTGGAGACATTTCCAGGGAATAGTCTCTCGGTCCTCACCATCACAAAATCACCTGCACGGAATTCTTGGTGGCGTCGGTGGGAGTCGGCAGATTTCTTGTACACCTCATTGCTCTTGTTGATGTGTTTGCGGATTTCCTCATCTAGCTCTTTCATGTGTTGGGCAAATGACTCAGCACTAATAGACACTCTAGCATGTGTAGGCAAAGAAATGAGATCTGTAGGCTTTCTAGGCTTGTACCCATGCACGACTTCAAATGGGCTCATCCCTATTGACCTATTCACTGAGTTGTTGTATGCAAACTCGGCCTGGGGTAGAATAAGATCCCAATTCCCTGGACGATCCTCAACGAGACACCGAAGGAGATTTCCTAGACTCCGATTGACGACCTCTGTCTGGCCATCAGTTTGAGGGTGATAGGCTGTGGAAAATTTGAGAAGGGTCCCCATTAGGTGCCAGAGGGTCTTCCAGAAATAGCTGGTAAACTTAACGTCCCTGTCAGAAATGATGGTCTTGGGCAGGCCATGGAGGCGAACTACCTCATCGAAGAATAGGCGGACCACATGGGTGGCATCGGAGGTTTTAGAACAGGGGATGAAATGAGCCATTTTGGAAAACCTGTCCACTACGACAAAGATTGAATCATGCTTCCTTTGGGTTCTAGGTAGGCCCAAGACAAAGTCCATGCTTAAATCCTGCCATGGACGATCAGGGACAGGGAGTGGGGTGTATAGGCCAGTGTTCTGTTTCACTTGTTTGGCTGATGCGCATATGCGGCACTGACCCACAATTTTAGCCACATCTCTTTTGAGACTTGGCCAGTAGAACTGACCCTCAACCATAGCAATGGTTTTATGCACCCCAAAATGGCCAGCCAGGCCTCCAGCATGTAACTCCTAGACTAAGAAATCCCACAGTGAGGTTCTAGGTATGCAAAGCTTATGGCCTTTGAAGAGGAATCCATCCTCCAGGATGAAACCTTGGTGTTCCTTAGGTGATTGGGTGGTCAGGGTGGTAAGGATATGCCCAAAATCTGGACAATCAGGGTATTCATCCTTGACCCTCTCAAATCCTATGACTTCCACCCGTATGGTAGCCAACAACGAGACCCTCCTACTGAGTGCATCCGCGGCACGATTCTTACTCTCAGCCTTATGCTTAATCACAAAAGTGTAGGACTGGATGTATTCGACCCAGCGGGCATGACGGGCGTTCAGTTTCTGTTGGGAGTTGAGATATTTCAGGGCCTCATGGTCAGACAATATGACAAATTCTTTGGGCAAGAGGTAATGTCTCCAATGCCGGAGGGACCGAACCACATCGTAGAATTCTTTGTCATATGTGGAATACTTCATTCTGGCATCACACAGTTTCTCACTAAAGTAGGCCACCGGGTGTCCCTCTTGACTGAGGATCCCGCCAATACCTACCCCGGAGGCATCACAAGTCACCTCGAAGACTTTGGAAAAGTCAGGGAGACATAAGACCGGGACTTGGGTCATTCTTTCCTTAAGTTCTTAGAAGGTCCTAGAAGCTGACTTGGTCCACACAAAAGTCCCCTTTTTGAGGCAGTCTGTGATAGGGGTTGTGACTGTGCTAAACCCATGAATAAATCTCCGATAGAAGGTGGCCAATCCATGGAAACTCCGGACCTCATGAAGAGAGCGGGGTTCCGGCCAGTCAAGGATAGCTTGGACTTTCTCGAGGTCCATGGACACTCCCTCAGTGGAGACCACATATCCAAGGAAGGTAATGGATTTAGTCATGAAGTGACATTTTCCCAAGTTGGCAAAGAGACTCTCTTTCCGAAGGGTAGTGTAGATTTGCCTAAGGTGGCTAAGGTGGGCTTCCTTGGACTGGCTGTAGATAAGGATATCATCAAAATAGACCACTAGGAAGACTCCAATGTAAGGTCTAAGGACCTCCGTCATAAGGCGCATAAAGGTGCTTGGGGCATTTGATAGCCCGAAAGGCATCACTAGCCACTCATAGAGTCCATCTTTGGTTTTAAAAGCTGTTTTCCATTCATCTCCTGGCCTTATCCTAACCTGATGGTAGCCACTTTTAAGATCAATTTTGGAAAAAATGGTGGCTCCAGCTAGCATGTCAAGCATATCATCAAGCCTAGGTATGGGGAACCTATATTTGATGGTAATCTTGTTGATGGCCCTACTATCGAAACACATCCGCCATGTCCCATCCTTCTTGGGTGTGAGAAGGGCCGGGACAGTGCAAGGGCTTTTACTAAGGCGGAGAAAGCCTTTCCTAATAAGTTCCTCCACTTGCCTCCTCAATTCAGCATGCTCCATGGGGTTGAGGTGATAGTGAGGGAGGTTTGGGAGGGTGGCTCCGGGACAAGATCAATAGCATGTTGCACGTCCCTCATGGGTGGGAGTTGATCGGGGAGCTCATCGGGAACACATCCTTAAATTCTTCTAGGAGAGGGTGTATTTCCACGGGGTGGGGGTTGGAGGGAGTGGACTCTCCTAAGCATATGACTACCGCACACAAGGGTGTTCCTTGAGCTACCTCTTCCTCAAGTTCTTTTCTTGTGATGAGATGCAGGCCTTTGACTAGTCCTGTTGGCTTCTCTTGGGTGGACTCTTGGTAAGTTGGTTGGGTTGGTGGGGATGGGACCCCTGGGTTTTGAGGTGGTTTAGGGAGAATCCCCTTGGAGGGTGGTTCCTTCCGGGGTGGGGAGGGATTGAGGCGGATGGTTTTCCCCTCATGTTCAAAGGTGCATGTGTTTGGCTTTCCTAGGATGGTTGCATTGACGTCATAAATCCAAGGCCTCCCTAGTAGGATGCTTCCTACTTCCATGGGTATAATGTCACACCATACTTGTCCTTGATAGGATGAGAAGGTGATGGGTACAAGGCAACAAGTGTTGACCGGGAGGGAGTGGTTGTTAATCCAAGAGACCCGGTATGGGTTGGGATGGGGTGTGGTGGTAAGCCCAAGGAGCCTAACGGTGTCAGGGGACACGGCGTTGACACAACTCCCATTGTCTAGGATCACTTTCCTAACATGGCTCCCTACCTTGATGTAGGTGTGAAAAATGGAGGTCCTACGCCAATCCTCCTCTTGTGGCTTGGTGAGTGTACATCTAATCACACCTAAGTGGGAGTCGGTGGAAGGAGGGATGTAGTCTAGGCCTGTTTCGTAGAATTGTTCCTCATACTCCTCTTCCCAACCTGAGGCAGCCTCATATTCTTCAACCGTACTCTCATGTTCTCCTTGGGACGGGGTAGGCTCTCCTTCGATGAGAAGGCTAGACAATCCTTTGGATGGGCACTGGGTAGCGATGTGGCCATATCCCCTGCAACGAAAGTAATTCACCGTAGTACTTCCCGGGGTTGTTCCTTTGGGGGCCTCCTCTCTTCGGGGAGGAGGGTTGGGTGGGGTTGCCCTTGTATGAGTGGGGTTGGCTGGTTGGTTGTAGGGCCGAGTAGGAGTCCCCCCATTAGGGATAGGAGTCTTCAAAAGGGGAGGAAGATTGGATCGGGGACCCATGTTTTTGGGATCAACTGGTCGCGGAGAGGCAAACTTAGGATTTCTAGAAAATCTCTCCGCATCACGGGCTATTTGATAAGCCAAATAAAGGTTATGCACATCTCTCATAAAGAGTTCCCACTTGATGTGGGGTAGGAGGCCATTTCTAAATCGGGATAGAGTGACGGCCGGTTCCTCGACGACTCCACACTTTAGGAGATAGGAATCGAACTTTTCAATGTACTCTTCCACAGTTTTTCCTTCTTGGGTAAGGCTTTGCCACTCATCGAGGAGTATTTGATTGTAGGAATTGGGAAGGTACTTGCTCCTGAGTTGGGTCTTCATATCAAGCCAATTGTCAATGGGTTCCTCCCGCCTAATCCTCCTTTGGCTTTCTACCTTCAACCAGTAGTTTTGGCTAGTTTGATAAGGTGCATCTTAGCCAACCTAACCCTCCTTTCCTCGGACATAGGGTACCAATCAAAGTATTGGTCCATGGCATGTTCCCATTCTATGTAGGCACTTGGGTTATGGGACCCATCAAAGTTTGGGGCCTCTACCTTAATCATCCTTAAAAGGTAATCGTCCGGGTCCTCCCGGGGTCGCCTCTCATTGTGCCGAGGTTGTTGGGGCCTCTCATACTCATGGTAAAAGTCATTTCGAGGCCTTCCCTATCTAGTTCAGCTCACGGAGGGGGAGCTCTTCGGGCATTGTTCCTAGGTGGTGGCTCCCGTTCTTCAAGCCTAGTGACCCGGGTGTTAAGGCCATCTATCCGATCGATGAGGTTGTTGATGGCAGCCTCTAGTCGGTCCATTGGAACTTGGGGTGCCTCCCTAGGGGTATCTTGGTCGCCTTGGGAATTGGAATCATAGGGGGAGCCGAGGTTGAGGGTCGTCCCGATACAAGGCACCACTACGGGTAGACATGCAAATAGAGGAGGTGACCGACGCACAGATGATGACTATGCAATGGCCCTAGGACCTAGGCTTGTAGAGACAAGTCGAAGACTTGCTCTGATACCACTTGATGTGACACCACTAGGGTGAATGCAGCAAAGGGATGGGGTCCGTGGACCTACCACACAAACACAGTCAATTTTAGAGCATGAGGTTGCGTAAATCGCCAATTCGCCGATGCACACACACGAACCCGGGGTGACTCGGCGATGCCGAGTGGAGGTGGTGGATCAAGACCCTGGCTGGTAGAGGGCCAGTAGGGCTAAGGTTGCCCTCCCGAGGGTACGATGCCCACAACTAATGGGCTGGCCGGGTGCCAAGTGGGGCACTGGGTCACTCTCTCTCACAAACCACGGTGACCACACAGAAGTGGAACACTCCGGGGTCGGGCTCTCTCTCTCACTACCAGTGGAGCAATTTCACGGATATTAAAGGAACAAATAATGGTAATGGGAGCAAGGTTTAGAGCTTACCTGATTGGTTTGAAGAAACCAACCCCGTTCGGAGACGAGGGCGAGCGGGGGAGTGTGGGTTCCCCGCACACTGCGTCGGTGTAACTTCCCCTGTTCAAATAGTACATGCACTACTCCCCACGCAGGGGGGGTTGGACTACGGGAGGGGAAGAAAAGGGTTACAATCAAACACTACCTCCACACAGGGAGGGGCGCTAAGCCGGCCAGGCGGGGAGGGGAGATTAGCTAAGCTAATGCTGGATGGGCACTTCTCCAGTTCTGTCCAGGTTTGGGACTGCAAGACAGGGAGTCGTTGTAAACGCCGCCACGCACTCCACCGAGCTCGGAAGTCATCGTGGCTGGTGCCGAAACGTCACTGACAGCCCCAGGTATGCTTGTAAATTTCTGTGGATGACCCTGACGTCGTCACCGGCTGGGACGGACTCTGGATCAGGTTCCCTGCGCTCTGGCTCGGACTGGTCCCAGGGTGCAGCAGCAGATGGATGTAGTCGCCACGTCTGCTCCCAAAGTCCAAACGTGGCGGGACCAAGACGAGTACGACCGTGGACGAGTCTTCTTCGAGCGGCAGCCAGGGAGAGCACCAGACGATGTCGGGGCAGAGAGAGGGAGCCCGTTGAGTGAGGGGGGGTCAGGTCAGGCCCTGAGTGGCCTGATCAACGCACCTGGGGGAAGAAAATTGGAACGGGAAGCCCCGGACTCCAAACGAGGCCCCGCCTATTGCGTTGCTTGGAGGACTGGTGGTACCTCGACTCGGTCAAGTGGCGCACCAAGGAGAGCAAGGGTGAGGTCGTGGAAGCTTCTGCACTGCAGCTCTGTCTTCCAGTTAGGGCCACTATGCGCAGTCAGGGAAGAACGAGCCCTCCGGATAGCAGGGATGTCGGATGCCGGTGAGACCACCACGGCTGCGGAGCTTTCTCGACGAGCTTTCCGATGATGTATGGTGCGCTTCCAGATGATGCCGAACGACTCCGGAGCAGGCTCTGCTAGTTGAGCTCCTACTGCTGCCAGCGAACTGAGCAGTGCAAAGGAGGCTATTGATGGATATGGAGTGGTAAGGGGTGGGGGGAATGGCAAGGGGAGAGAGGGGTTTGCTGGTAGTAGTTGTAGAAGGGGTGGTGTGGGGTGAAAAAGGGTAGAGGGGGGAAGGAAGGTCAGGGAGGGGGCGGACCTGGTGTGGGGGAGTGGAGTGGGAGGTGGGGGGGGGAGGTTGGTTCTCTCTTGGAGGAGGTGAGGAGATGGGGGCGCAAATGGCTTGGGGAATGGGGAGGATTCCCTTTTGATTTGTGTGGTGGGTTAATGGAGGGGTTAATGGGGGCCTAGGGAATGGGAAGGGTTGCCTTGGGGAGGGGAAGGGGTGCTTGGGAGAAGGGATTCTCCCTTGGGAATGTGAAAGGTTGTATGGGGAAGGGGAAAGGTTGCTTGGGAAGTGGTGGGAGTAAAGGGGAGTTAATGGGTCTTGGAAGATGAAAGGTTGGGAGGGCTGATGTGGAGGGTGAGGTGGCAGGGGAAGAGAGAGAAGGGGGGCGCACTAGAGAGAGAGGGGAAGAGAGAGAGAAGATTCACTCAAGAGAGAGAGGGACACAATTTTTGTGTGGAAATTTTCATTCAATATTTCATTACCTCCTCCAAGTGGGGTTGGGGTCCTATTTATAGGGATCCCAACATTTACAAAAAGTCCCTAAAATATGTGCTAATAACAAATAACCAAAAAGGTGGGGAAGGGGAAGGGCGCCCCTGGGCCAAGCCCACCTAATTGGGCCCATAAGCCACTCTATCCCATCAAGATGATCACAAACTTAGGTAAATGACGTAATAACCTAGGGACTTGACTCAAAACAAAGGGAAAATTACATCAGAATAACTCAAATAAAAGGGGAAAATACACCAAGATGACCCAAATAGCTAGCCCAAGTGTTGAAGCGGACCCGTCCAGTCGTGGAGCTGCATCCTACCCATCTCTGGGAGGGAGAGAGGTGCCATGCCAGAGGGAATCATGGGTGATGTCCCCATCAGTTGGTTATTTCATCCATCCATCTCTTACCTCTGCACTTGGCCGAGAAGAGAAAAGAAAAGACCTTTGTGCATACCCAAAGTATGGCCAAAGCAACAATGGTGTGCCTCAAAGAAAAATCAGCTATGGCTCGCCGTGTGGTGTGTAGAAAACCCGTACAAAAAGGTCACCCTCAACAATCGGGGAAAGAAACTAGACTCCCAGCATGGAGCTATCACCAGCCTAAGAATGCTGCAGAAGCGAACTCTTTTTTGACTAAAATAACCAATCTTAATGAATTAAAGCCACTCAAACCATGGTGAGGAAATAACATTATCTTAACCATGCGCGTGAATAATAATGATAGAGATAATAGCTTGTTCTTGCACAAAATAAAGATACCTTGTAAATCCATAGCGTGGAAACCAGCGTCCTAAAGCGATCTTGACCATCGAGATTTTGAGTAGCACGAGCTTTGTATTCCTTGCTTGAGAGGACAAAGTGGGAGAGGACAGGAAAGGGTTGAAGATTCCTCTACACGGAGGAGTGGCAGACACCAAACTGGACGAAGAAGGATTAAAAAGGAAGAGAGACGAGGGTTAGAACTATTGAGTCCCGGAGGGTGGCAATCAAGAGGGGAGGGGTGAATTGATGGCCAATTAAAAGAAACTACCTACGTGAATTCTATACTAATTATGCACACAAGCTCTAGCTTTACACGAACAGGATCACACTCGTGAATGCGTGTGAAGTGGGTGTGATTGATAGAGAAAATGGTGAATGCTCACCTCACCGTGAAGCCCACTCGACAAGTAAACGGAATAGCAAACCTCAATTGACACACGGAATTTTTAGGTGGTTCGGGTACACTGCCGTGTCACCTACGTCCACCCCTCACACGGAGGATTAAGGCTTCACTACGTAGTGAATCACATACACACGACACACACACACACACACACACACACACACACACACACACACACACACACACACACACACACACACACACACACACACACACACACACACACACACATACACACACACACACACACACACACACACACACACGCACGTTCGTGTTACCAAACACGAACGCCACAAATATCTGAAATGATGATTACAAACGTATGCTCAAGTTTAAGCTAAATGATTCAGAATGGAAATAGTGAAGAAGGATTGATTTATCCTGGTTGGAGCTCCCCCTTTCTCTTCTGCGATTTTTATCAAACACTTGTGCAGCACGATGACCGTTCTTGACGATCTTGGCTCAGATGTGGCTGAATCTCGATTTCGCTCGCAGCCAGCAGCAGAGGCTTGATTGGAACTTTGATTCCTCCTTCTTCCCTTCACATTCACGCACACACCAAGGTGGAACAAGGGCTGGAGGTGGCTGCTGCGACCTGCACACACAAATGTTAGAAAGAAACCCAAAATCATAACATACGAATTTCTCTTAGGGTTTTCATCCTCTACAAGATGTTATATAGGCCAAGGGTGGTCAAGGGACAGCCATGGGACAAGATCCACTTGTTATGGAGTGGATTAAGGACAGCCACACAAGTGTGGTTGGACCATTTGGTTGAAATGCCAAGAGTCCACAATCACGGCGCCGCCCAGACCAGAAAGGGTCGACCCTTGGGGTAGACCCTTGTGAGGGGCCAGATGGGCCAGACAGCATGGGTCGACCCTTCCAGGAACCCGTGCTGGTTTAACAAATCTGGCGAAAGGGGTTTTCAGGGGTCGACCCTCGAGTGAATGGGTCGACCCTTGGGGTCGACCCTTGCATGTTTGGTGAGGAGCCAGCTGGGTTCTAAAAAAGAATCACCAGGGGTCGACCCTTGGGGTCGACCCTTGCGGCTGGAGATGAAAGACCCACGGTAACAGAAGCAGGGGACCTAGAGGTCGACCCAAGGGGTCGACCCTTGTTTCAGAACATCCAAAATATTGATTGAAAGACTCACTAAGTCCAAGAACAAGTCTAGGGGTTTCAAGATGGTTTTTAAAGCATGAGAGGGAATGAAACTCAAACCATTTAAACATAGATAAGTTTTAAACCAATTTAATCCTTGAGATCAAAATAAAGAACTTCAAACCACACATTCAAAAGTCAATATGTTGAAGTCGATCTCACCAATCGTCCTAGAACGTTGGTAATCTTTGGCCATAGAGATTGTCCTATCAAAACAACTTCTGAATTAGATTCTTCGTCCAAATTCAAATCAAAACACTTACTCTTGAGATGATGTTCTTGAGCCTTCTAAACGCCAAATCTTTATGTGATGTGATCACTTCCAAAACATTAGAAAAGCTCATTTTTAGTTCATATAAATTCATTTGGTCATCATCAAAATCCATAAGACATAATACATGAGGAGGGGGTTCAACAATCTCCCCCTTTTTGATGATGATAAAATTCTATATAAAAACTTCATTCCATGAACAGTTGAAACCACATTAGCATGAATCATTCCATCTCACCATATTGGACCGATATAAAAGACAACACAATATAAAACAACACAATATGTAAGATTGATTAACATTGCATATTTCCACAAGGTCTTGTTGACAATAAGTTGTAAGGGGAGCAAAGTCTGAAATGCAAATAGCAAGATGCAATGTATGAGACTCAAAGGAAGTGCAACATTACTAATGAACTAGGAAAATGAGGAAAGCATACATGCATGCAAGCATACATCACACAATACATGTAAGTAGCCGAATAGTCTTTTCTCCCCCTTTCGCAGCATCAAAAAGGATGGGGTGAAATAAGGATAACAACTATGCCAATTTGAAGGATCATCATAGTCTAATCATCAGTATCATCCGGAGTGGAGGGACGTGGTTGACGCCTAATATATGCCAAAATTTCTTCCATCATGTGGGTTTGGTCGGACAAAGCGTCAGTGACGTATCGAGAGTGCTCCTGGTGAGAGAGTTTCAGATCTGATAGTTCGAGTTGCATAGCTGCCATGGTCTCCCCATACTCGTCTAACCGATCATCAATAGTATCCAACCGATCCATGATTAGCTGAACCTCCTCGGAAGGCATTTCCTCAACAGGAATATGTGGCTGTTTCACACCGGCCTGTGCATCATCATCATCCTCCTCCTCAGAACTGATTTCATGTGCAGCACTTTTCAATGTCCGGACCAAGTTACCATCTCACAGTTCATAGCCTATATTATGACAAATAGAATGAACAGTAAATATATAAGCCTCTCTAATGGTTTGAGAAGATTCTTTTGAGAGGTTGATGTCCAAGTGTGAAAATATAGCAGAAAGTGCGGCGGCATATGGAAGAGTTCTATTCTTGTGCTTCATGCTGTTACACATATGAGCTAAAAACATAGCTGGAAAATTAACTGGAATACCACCCAAGAGACAGTAAAATAAGAACATATGGATCTCTGTCACTTTGTCATGGCCGCCTCCTCTTGGGAGCAGGATAGTAGTGATCATCCTGTGTAATATATGCTGCAGGGGAGAAAAATGATTGGCGTTTAACCCAGCAAGAGAATGTTCACCTTTTTCTTCAGATGTCATCATTTGATAAACAGTTTCTTCAGGAACCACAATATCTCCAAATGTAAAGCCTTCAGGAGGGAGATTAAATGCCACTCCTAAAAATTCTGTGGAGAGTATAACCCGTTGGCCATTAACCACAGTAATCGGATGTTCCCCGGACATGGTGAAGTTGCTATAAAATTGATGCACCAAATTCGGATAAATGCGTCGATGTTCAGACATGAAGAAATCCAAATGTGGCAGACTGCAAAGAACATCCACTAAACTCGGAAGATGGCGGTTAAGATTGACAAATGATACCGCTCAAGGTCGGAGTACCTTTTTGTCCAAAACCTTGCTCGAAGGTGCAGATTCTCTGCCATATGCGGCCGCCCTACCACGACGTGCCATGGCCGCACTAGACTCCCCTCTGCTGCGAGAAGAACGCCTCTTCGGGGCCATCTAAAACACAAACTGAAAGAACCCACCGATGGGGTATAGATCTTGATGGTTCAACCAAAGAGGAATGCGATAAGTGTGAATCTATGATCCTCCACAGACATCAGAAGCTTACCTCAGGGAATGAAGATCAAAGAATGACGCTTTAAGCCACAAAGAGAAGATTTCGTACGGACGCCACCCGGAGAACCACGGCTAGGGCTTGACGTCTTTGATGCCAAGGAATGGTTTTTAGGGCTTGCAAAGGGTGGTGGCTAGGCTAGGAGGGGGGCAAGAGAGATTTTATAGCCATGGGAGGGTCCAACTTAGGGTTGGAACCAATGTTCGAATCGGCTTGGGTGCGGGTGAGCCGCCCCGCCGGTTTGGGTCGACCCAATGGGTCGACCCCTGGTACTCTTACCCCCGGGCAGAACCGGGTTCGCGAGGGTCGACCCTTGGGGTCGACCCATTTGCTGGGTTTGCGAGGGTCGACCCTATGGGTCGACCCGTTTTCTGGTTTTCAGCAATATGAAAGAATAACTCAAAGAGAATGTCAAGGAATGTCCGGCTCGAGTCCCCAATTGTAAAAATTTATGAAATCTAGGAATTTTGGATAAAATTTGGGGTGTAAGCAATTGGGGTATTGTTAGTCGAAATTTGGGAATATATGAGACGTGTAATGTCCTTTTGATCCGGATTTCTGACTTTGAACAAATTAGCTCCTTTGTGGGCAGTTTAATATTTCAAGAATGATTTCGGCCATAGAAATTACAAAGAGCATTGTGT
This sequence comes from Amorphophallus konjac, assembly GCA_022559845.1. NCBI lineage: Eukaryota > Viridiplantae > Streptophyta > Magnoliopsida > Alismatales > Araceae > Amorphophallus > Amorphophallus konjac. The sequence goes on from CM040122.1 coordinate 100,766,538, forward strand.
GTATACAATATACATAAAAGAAATGCAGTAACACACAAAGATGATTTTTCTTTTGTTCTTCACACAATATGATGCAAGTGCATGACAAGGGATATACTATATGCATGGAATTTGATACAATTACATGTAATGCGGTGACCTATTTATACATTGATGCACATGGCTATTATTCAGACTTGTCTATCCTACAAACCCCTAGTTCTCGTCTAAATGATGTGAACTTGTTTTCACTAAGAGGTTTGGTGAAAATGTCGGCAATCTGACGATCTGTCTCAATAAAGTTGATATCAATATCACCCTTGCTTACATGATCTCTAATGAAATGATGTCTAATTTCAATATGCTTGGTGCGAGAGTGATGAACTGGGTTTTTGGACAGGTTTATGGCTGATGTGTTGTCACAAAGAATTGAGGTGTTTTTAAAGGATATGCCATAATCAATCATTTGCTGTTGGATCCATAACACCTGGGCAACACAACTACCAACAGCCACATACTCGGCTTCGACTGTTGATAATGCCACTGAATTTTGTTTCTTGGAGGCCCATGAGACCACGCATCCCCCAAGAAACTGGCAATACCCGCTGGTACTTTTCTGATCCATCTTATAGCCCACGTAATCGGCGTCAGAATAAGCAACTAGTTCAAAACACGAATTACGTGGAAACCACAATCTTAAGTTAACTGAACTAGCAACATATCTAAAAATCCGTTTTACAGCCGACATATGTGATTCCTTTGGATTTGACTGAAATCTTGCACATAGGCAAACAACAAACTGAATGTCGGGCCTGCTGCCAGTTAAATACAATAGTGAACCTATCATGCTTCTAAAGAGTTTTTGGTCCACTGATTTACCTGTCTCATCTTGATCAATTTTTATTGAGGTGGACATAAGAGTTGATTGTAGTTTTGTTGATGTCAAATTGAACTTTTTCAACAACTCCATTGCATACTTCTTTTGATGTATGAATATCCCATCTACTGTTTGATTTACCTGCAATCCCAAGAAAAATGTTAGCTCTCCCATAAGACTCATTTCAAACTCACTTTGCATTAATTTTGCAAAGTCTTTGCTAAGAGTATCATTAGTGGAGCCAAAAATAATATCATCAACATAAACTTGAATAATTAAGATTTCCTTACCATTCAATTTTGTAAAGAGGGTTTGATCAACATTACCTCGTTTGAATTCATTTTGAATGAGGAAATCACTTAACCGTTCATACCATGCACGGGGTGCTTGTTTCAGACCGTAAAGTGCCTTATCCAACTTGTACACATGGTCTGTATGCTTTGTGTCTTCAAACCCCGGTGGTTGCTCCACATACACGTCCTCCTGGATATAGCCATTCAAAAATGCACTCTTAACATCCATTTGAAATAATTTGATATTGTGACAACATGCAAATGCTAAGAGAACCCTCACTGCCTCAAGTCTTGCTACTGGAGCAAAAGACTCATCAAAGTCAATTCCTAACTCTTGGCTATAGCCTTTGGCTACTAGCCTAGCCTTGTTCCTAGTTACCACTCCTTGATCGTTTGTTTTGTTTCAGAAAACCCATTTCGTTCCGATCACGGAGTGATTCTTAGGGCATGGAACAAGGAACCACACTTTGTTCCTTTGGAACTGGTGTAGTTATTCTTGCATGGCCAAGATCCATGACTCATCATTCAAGGCTTCTTCTATGGAGTGAGGTTCAAATTGAGAAAGCAAGGCTATGTAATCCTGATTTTCAACTTCCCTGAAAGAGGCTCGTGTCCGTATTCCTTCTTCTACATTGCCCATCACATTGTCCGGCAGATGGTCCTTTGGAAAGGTCCATTGCATTGGTAGCTGCTGTTCAACTTGAATTTCCTGATTAGCATCATCTTCTTGTGGTTCTTCTTCTTCTTGTTTCTCAGTTTTTCTTTCTTTCTTCCCGATATCTCCAACATCCAACTCATCATCCTGCAAGATAGATTTTTCATTAGTTCTATTTTGAGATGATTCATCAATAATGACATGGGGTCTTTCCTCAAGTTGTACACTCGATATGCTCTTGAGCTAAGTGAGTACCCAAGAAGTATACCTTTGTCACTTTTGGGATCAAATTTCGCCAGGTCTATCTTACCATTGTTATGAATGTAACAGGTTGAGCCAAATGGTCTAAGATATGAAATGTTTGGCTTCTTACCTCGGTACAGCTCATAGGGGGTTTTCTTCAACAACGGTCTTACCATGGCACGGTTGATTATGTAGCAAGCTGTGTTCACTGCTTCAGCCCAAAAGTACCTCAGCAGATTATTCTCATTTAGCATGGTTCTTGCCGTTTCGATCAGTGTTCTATTCTTCCTTTCAACAACGCCATTTTGTTCGGGGGTTCTTGGTGCGGAGAAGTCATGAGTGTAGCCTTGAGCCCTGCAAAAGTTACTGAACTCATGGTTATCAAATTCCCTACCGTGATCACTCCGCACGGTTTTGATACAAAACCCCTTTTCATTTTGAACCACCCTGCAAAATGCTTCAAATTCCGTCAGGGCATCATTTATATGAGAAAGGAAGTAAACCCAACAGAATCTTGAGTAATCATCCACAATTATAAAACTATATAATTTACCACCCAAGCTGTGTGTTCTGCTTGGTCCAAAGAGATCAATGTGGATGATTTCAAGGGGTCTCGATGTGGTCACATCATTCTTGCTCTTGAATGATGTCCTTGTTTGTTTCCCCATGCTACACGCCCCACACACTCCATCATCGACGGCCTTCAACTTGGGCAGTCCAATTACCAAATCATTTCTAGATAATTTCAACAAAACATTGAAACTAGCATGCCCAAGCCGGCGATGCCAGAGCCAAGCATCATCATTGTTCCTTGCAATTAAACATAAATTCTCATGAGAGGCATCATTCAAATCTATCATATAAACATTGTTATACCTGAAACCAATGAACTTTATCTCATGAGTATTTCTATTCAAAACAGTGCAGTGGCTAGAATCAAAAATCACATTGCATCCTTTATCACAAAGTTGGCTTATGCTTAAGAGATTATGATGCAAACCTTTCACAGGCAATACATTTTCAATGGTATGATTTTGATTTTTACCTATCTTACCTTCTCCGATGATTTTACCTTTATCCTCACCACCGAATGCTACCGTCCCACCATCCTTTTCATGCAGGTCCACAAACCATTCCTTGTTTCCCGTCATATGCCGAGAGCAACCACTGTCCAAATACCATTTGTTCCTTTGAGCTCTCGAGTAGACCTGCAATTCAACCAAAGTGCTTATGGGGATTTTGGTACCCAAGCAAGTTTGGGTCCATGACGGTTAGAGGCATGATGCATATATGATCTATTTCTGAATCTAGCAGAATTTTCTTCATCATATTTCAGAATTCTACAATCATACATGTCATGACCCATTTTTCCATAATAGAAACAAGTGATGGCTCTATCTCTTTTTCTCCTTCTACCAACATTTGAAAAGAAATTATGCATGTGTTTCTTTGGTTTGGAGGATACTGAACTTATGGGGGCCCAATGGGTTGTTTGAACTTTTGATTTTTCAAAGATGGCAAGAGCATCCTTTAGCTCTTTTATTTGAGCCATTTGAGATTGGCTTTATTTTTCAGCCTTTACTTTGGCTTCATTGCAAGTAATGCTTTCAAGATTTTCTTGTTTCATATTATTTTTCAATTCTTCATGCATTTTCAGAAATGTGGATTGTTCTTCTCTCATGCATGAAATCTCTTCTTCAAACAGTTAAATTTTGGATGCAAGAATTTCATTTTCATGCTTCATGTTTTCATTTTCTGATTTTAAAGCATGGCACTCTTCACATGATTTTTTAGTATGCACAAAATGATCAATTTTCTTTTTCAAATATCTATTTTCAGATTTGAATCTTTTACATTTTTCATATAAAGATTCATATGCAATTTGCCATTGTTCACAAGTAAGAGTTTCAGTTTCAGAATTTACCTCATTTCCTTCGCCGTCATTGGCCATGAGACATAGATTCTGGACTAGCTCATCTAGTCCATCTTCATTTCTGGATTCCTCCTGATCTTCATCGCTCCATATGGCCATCATGGCCTTGGGCTTCCTGAACTTGCCTTTCTTCACCTTCTTGATGAGATCGGGGCACTCACCCCGCATATGGCCGGGTTTCTTGCATTCATAGTAAATCACTTCTTCTTTCTTGCTACTTTCTCCTCTGTTTGGTCCTTGCCTTCTTGGTCCCTTCCTGAATTGACCACCAAAGTTTCTGGTTCTTTTGACGAACCTTCTTGCTCTTTGTGTGACCATGGCAACCAGTTCCTCATCTTCAGTGTTGCCAATGGGATCATTGTCACTGCCCTCTGAATCTTGTGGATTCACCCTTAGGGCCAATGGTGTGACAATTTTCTTTTTCTTGTGATCCTCCTCGCTCCTTTTGATGTTTATTTCATATGTCATCAGCGAGCCGATCAACTCATCCAGAGTTAGAGTGCTGAGATCCTTGGAGTCTTCAATTACAGTGACTTTTGTATGCCACTGTGGAGAGAGGGATCTTAGAACTTTTCTGAGAAGCTTCTTGTTGGAATACTCCTTGCCAAGTCCCTTTAGTCCATTTGTAATTTCTGTCAATCTAGCAAACATGTCAGAAATGGACTCATCTTGCTTCATTGCGAACAGCTCGTAGTCCCGGACTAAAAGATTGGCTTTGGTTTCCTTTACTTCCGATGTTCCTTCATAGATAAGCCGTAGCCTGTTCCACATCTCCTGTGCAGAGGAACACATAGATATACGTGAGTATTCATTAGGATGAACATCACATTGAATTATATTCATAGTTTTAAAATTCGCTGAACACTTCCTAATATCTTCTTCATCCCACTCATTCTCATTTTCAGATAATACATATGGACCCCTACTTATGACATGCCAAACATCATAGTCCTGGGCACGTAGGAAAACATACAATCTATTTTCCCAGTAGGGGTAGTTTAATCCATCAAAGAACGGAGGTCTTTGAATAGAATGCCCTTCGGGCATCATCCCCTTGTTTGCCATTTCATGGGATCTAGCTCTGACGACCGTGTGGTCGAGATTAAACAGAGACCAAGGCTCTGATACCAATTGTTGAGTCTCGGAGGGTGGCAATCAAGAGGGGAGGGGTGAATTGATGGCCAATTAAAAGAAACTACCTACGTGAATTCTATACTAATTATGCACACAAGCTCTAGCTTTACACGAACAGGATCACACTCGTGAATGCGTGCGAAGTGGGTGTGATTGATAGAGAAAATGGTGAATGCTCACCTCACCGCGAAGCCCACTCGACAAGTAAACGGAATAGCAAACCACAATTGACACACGGAATTTTTAGGTGGTTCGGGTACACTGCCGTGTCACCTACGTCCACCCCTCACACGGAGGATTAAGGCTTCACTATGTAGTGAATCACACACACACGCTGTGTAGAACAGCAAGCATACACACACACACACACACACACACACACACACACACACACACACACACACACACACACACACACACACACACACACACACACACACACACACACACACACACACACACACACACACACACACACACACACACACGCACGTTCGTGTTACCAAACACGAACGCCACACACAAATATCTGAAATGATGATTACAAACATATGCTCAAGTTTATACTAAATGATTCAGAATGGAAATAGTAAAGAAGGATTGATTTATCTTGGTTGGAGCTCCCCCTTTCTCTTCTATGAATTTTATCAAACACTTGTGCAGCACGATGACCGTTCTTGACGATCTTGGCTCGGATGTGGCTGAATCTCGATTTCGCTCGAAGCCAGCAGCAGAGGCTTGATTGGAACTTTGATTCCTCCTTCTTCCCTTCACATTCACACACACACCAAGGTGGAACAAGGGCTGGAGGTGGCTGCTGCGACCTGCACACACAAATGTTAGAAAGAAATCAGGACATACGAATTTCTCTTAGGGTTTTCATCCTCTACAGGATGTTATATAGGCCAAGGGTGGTCAAGGGACAGCCATGGGATAAGATCCACTTGTTATGGAGTGGATTAAGGATAGCCACACAAGTGTGGTTGGACCATTTGGTCGAAATGCCAAGAGTCCACAATCACGGCACCGCCCAGACCAGAAAGGGTCGACCCTTGGGGTCGACCCTCGTGAGGGGCCAGATGGGCTAGACAGCATGGGTCGACCCTTGGGGTCGACCCTTCCAGGAACCCGTGCTGGTTTAACAAATCTGGCAAAAGGGGTTTTCAGGGGTCGACCCTTGGGGTCGACCCTCGAGTGAATGGGTCGACCCTTGCAGGTCTGGTGAAGGAGCCCGCCGGGTTCTAAAAAGGAATCACCAGGGGTCGACCCTTGGGGTCGACCCTTGCGGTTGGGGGTCGACCCAATCGGTTGACCCTTTCAGCTGGAGATGAAAGACCCACGTTAATAGAACCAGGGGACCTAGGGGTCGACCCAAGGGGTCGACCCTTGTAGCGACCCTGATAAAAGCAAGATTTTTAAATATATCAAATTAAAAATAAAAGATAAGTAAATAGATGACAAAGAGCCTAAAAGGGTAAATCATTGATCAAGAGGAAAATAACGCCTTTTATCAAGGCGCTAATTCAAAAGGAAACGCCTCTGTATAAGGCGTTAATTTAAAAGGGACGCCTAGAAAATAGGGCGTCAAATTTCAAACGACAAAAAAATAAAATTAAGGAAAGGAAATGAACACCCTCTACATGGGCGCGTTTACATAAGTAACGACGCTCCACAAGGCGTCAATTTAAATTCGACGCCCTCGCTTAAGACGTTAATTCAGTTCGAGTTTCGTTCGACCCAGGAGTTTATCCGGGGCAAGTTATGGATAACTACGGGCAATATTGAACAGGGTAAGAACTCTATTAGGGAAATACTACTCCAAGTATGCTACTAACTCCATTAGGATTCTAAAAATCCTATAAATACCCTGGTCTATCGAACCCTAAAAACTATTTGGTCGAAGCCTTGCTGCTGCATACGTGAAGAACAGGTTATGTTCTTCTTCCTTCCTTTGCTTTCGATCAATTTATGAAGAAATTTTAATTGTTTCTTCGTCGTCTTTTGCTATAGGTTGAACACCCTGTGTGCTGAAGAACGAGGGGTTCTTCATCAACGTCCTCTGCGTCCACGAAAGAAGACATCTTCCTAAAGCTCACCTGTTGTCGAGAAGCTCATATTACTTGGCTATTTCGAACGTCTGAAGACTCTGCTACGAACAGAGCATCATTTTCTCCTCCAAACCTTCATCCATTCATCAGTTAAATCTTCACAAGGTAGGTTTTCTCAAGAACGTAGCCCAAACTAGTATAAATTATGAAATAAAACTCATCCATGATCTCATGCATATAGTTCTACTGCGTTTCCAAATATTTTCTGAGTGATTTTAAAAAAGCGACCCAGACAAGGGTGTTAATTCTTGTTTTGACGCCCTGCCCAGAAGTCGTCAATTTCATATAATTGATAATTATCCATGTTTAAAATTCTATAACTATGAAACCATGAATCTAAGTTAATGCATGATCATACCTATCTAATACTGCTATTTTTCTTGTCCTGACCATGAAATTATTTTCCTGAAATGTTATTATCTGAAAATTGATAAATCGTTGAATTAACGCCCTGCACAAGGTCGTCTCCTACTGAACTGACGCCCCAGACCAGGGCGCTAATTGAAAAGTAACGCCCCTGTCCAGGGCGCGTTTTTGTTAAAATTCCAGAATAATGATTCTCCGTAGAATAGAAATATTGAAGGGACGACTAATGTATAAGTCGTCAAATTTTGAATAAACGCCCCTGACTAAGTCGTGAATTGGATAATTAATGACTTATCTTAAGTCGCTATTTTCTGTATTACTATTTTACACTGATTACTGTCACCGAAGGGTTATATATATATTTATATCGGCACTATATTCCAGTCCGTGAATATAGTCCCATGTTTCATGATATTTTTATCGCACTACCCTCAATTCTCATTGACATACAAGCTCTCCATTGGACATTCCGTTCCTTTGGACTAGCGAGTTAGTCATAGAGACCTCCGTAAGTCTCCTCGCAGCCTTGGATTCCCTCAAGGCCGACTGAGCTGGTTGTACCATAAAAACCCATTATACTATTTTGCCATGTCACTCTAAAGAAACATGGTATACCGGCCCTCATGTTATGCAAAGTGTGTATCATGAGAATTCTCTTAATGGGATGAGGTTATCATGCCATTTGATGCTGTTCCTGTAAACCCCAATTCTATATCAACATTGTCATGATGTTCTTGTAAACCCCAACTCTATATCAACATTGTTATGCTGTTCTTGTAAACCCCAATTCTATATTCAACATGATGTTCTTGTGGACCTCAATTCTATATTAAGAATGAGGACGTCTTGCCATTGATGTACTATTCATGTGGACCTCAATTCTATATAAAGAGTGTCCATAATTGTTTGTCATGGTACCCAAGCTAGGGGAACCAATTCCACCTAGTTTTATCGATAATCGTGATTGTACCGTTATTATCATCATTCTATGTCAAGTGTCATATTTTTGGACTCTATTCTATTCAAGTTATCCTACGTATCTACAAGCTTTATTCTTGAAATTTCATATTGGCTATACACAAAAGTGGATGTTAAAATACATGATTAATGTCTGTGCATATAGGGCCCGATCTGGTCCTAGGAGGAGCACCCGGAAGTACTTGTGCCCATGGGAGTTGATTGATCACAGTATTGGCATTATACCGAAGTGCATGACTAGTTTGATTGAACATTCCACAAATCTTGTACTCGTACTTGACTTGATATTACATGACTTGCGTGGCCCGAGGAAGGGTAATTGTATACTTGCTTGACTTGAAACAAATTAGCCAAATTCCAACATGACATGATGAATACACTTGCTTGAATATCTTGATATCTTTTTGATATAAGTTCTTGAAAGTTCATGACTAGTTCTTCTTGCTGTCGTATTGTTATACACTCTCTCTATCTTGTCGTTTTATGCGAGCATGCATAGTTATAGAGCATTCATGAAAGATGTAATCACTTAAACCCCATGCTAGATCTTGAGAAATAATTTCTTACTGAGCGTTCGCTCACTTAGTGTTTCCTTACTTTTCAGGTAAGTCCGACGAAGAGGGAACTCAAACGGATGGGGAAAATCAAGAGTGAAAGAGATAGAGCTTCTTCCGTGTTATCTAGTCTTTTTCATATTTTCTTGAGTCAACCTTGTATTTTTCTTTTATTTTAGTTAGTACTTCAAAGTTTGTAATAGACATCTTCTTATGAAGGAATAAAGGACTGGGTTATCTTTACTTTCGCGCATCTCTGATTTTTGGTGTCGAATACACTAATACTCTGATTGACATGATTGATATAAAATCGTCGCGCATCTCCGGGTACCTTCCGCGCTCGGGGCGTGACAACCCTTGTTCCAGAACATCCAAAATATTGATTGAAAGACTCACTAAGTCCAAGAACAAGTCTAGGGGTTTCAAGATGGTTTTTAAAGCATGAGAGGGAATGAAACTCAAACCATTTAAACTTAGATAAGTTTTAAACCAATTTAATCCTTGAGATCAAAATAAAGAACTTCAAACCACAGATTCTAAAGTCAATATGTTGAAGTCGATCTCACCGATCGTCCTAGAACGTTGGTAATCTCTGGCCATATAGATTGTCCTGTCAAAACAACTTCTGAATTAGATTCTTCGTTTAAATTCAAATCAAAACACTTACTCTTGAGATGATGTTCTTGAGCCTTCTAAACGCCAAATCTTTATGTGATGTGATCACTTCCAAAACGTTAGAAAAGGTCATTTTCAGTTCATATAAATTCATTTGGTCATCATCAAAATCCATAAGACATAATACATGAGGAGGGGGTTCAACAAGAACTCCCTCGTTAAGGCATAGAGACCCTGATAACAAGGAACCAGATATAGAATAAGCAAAGATTAGCTGGGATCAAGGCGGACTAAAGCCTCAAAAATAGTAAGAAAAAGGGTAATGACCTCGAAAGGGTGAGGAGGAATGAGGAGAAAGAGGAGAAGAAGAATCATCCGATGTGGTCGGAGAAAGAGAATGGTAGACACCCGACAAGGTCGGGGAATGAGAATGAGAGACACCTAACAGGGTCGGGGAAGGAGAATCACCCGACATGATCGGGGAAAGAAAACGAGAGACAGAACCTGAAGATGCTAGAGGGGAGGAAGATGTCTCGGATTCGGGATAGAAGGAGGACACATGCCGAGGCCGAGAATGTGAAAAATCCGGAGGCCCTTGATGAGAAGAGGAAGAATGGGGGTTTGCAGACCCGGGAAGAGAGAAGAGAACCCTAGAAATGGGATTAGAGGAAGGGAGAAACACCACCCAGGGGTGGGAGCTGAGTAAGAGAAATGATGAATGAAAGGGAGAAGAAGGTGAAGTGGACCCTCGAGTGCACAACAGGCGGCCCTTGTACTTGCGCTGTTGCCTCTTCTTAGCAGAGATCTCTTGAAAATGGACCTACTTGGCACGACCTTGGACCTTGAAGCCTCTTATTTTGCAATATCTTCTCACAAAACGGGCCCATCTAGCAGACGGCCTGGCCCGATTATGAACATGCAGCTTCCCTGGGGCAGTTGCCCCTAGACACCCGGTGCTAACCATCGTCGGACATTCTTGAACAACTAACTCCTCAGAATGATGAATAGCATGAAACCATGGAGTCTTGTTTTTTGGCACTAGAAGCATGAGGTTTGACAACTCCACTCGGCAATCAGCCTTGAAGCATAACTCCCTTGATAGAAGAACAGGACGAAACAGAGGGAGAGTGATACGCGACATTGACGTGGCCGGATTGATAAACTGAGGGAGATTGCATATAATGTGTAGAATGTCCTTGGACGGTGCAGAAGACATGACCAATTACCCTTTGAATATAGAACTTACAACCTGCTTGGCAGCCGTATGCGTTAGCACAACTCGGTTGAAGATCCCCTCTTTACTAGTGAACTGAATTACAATGGTGCGAGAAGAAATAACAACATCAATGATAAGACTTCCGGCGAGCAATGAGATTGCCACTGGCTTCGCTCGAGGAGAAACTGGCACCAAGGCAAGGGGACTCTTCTTAGCAACCATCCTTTGAAACATAGGCTCATTGTCCCCAAAATAGCTAGAGATCGGGATGCAGACTGGCATGCGTCAGATGAAATCTTGAATCTTGAAATGAACAACCGGCAATGAATCATTCTGACTCGACTCATCATCTCCCTGGGGACCAGACCCAAAGGGCACCAAAGGTAATGCACACCCACTCTGTGGGGTGGAAGTAGGTGGAGGAGAAGTGGAGGTAACATGTTTTGATGACAGAGGTGAAGGTTTGGAAGGCGTAGAGGTTTCAACGGGTACGATGATGTCAAGTGGAGGCGAAGGCAATGCGGCAATGATGGGCTCGAGTGAAGGTAAAGGTGGAAGCAGAGATGTAGGTGGCGGTAAAGGCAACGGCGTGGCTTGCTCAGGCTCAAGCGACGAGGAAAATGGAGAAGGTGTAGGTAATTGCGAGGATGGTGGAGATGCAGGAAACATGGGTAATGTTGGTGGTGATGGCGGTGGAGATGGAGTGGACAAAGGTAGCGGAGACAGAGGCGATGCGATCAATGTGGATGATGAAGAGGGAGGTGATGGAGATGGTGCCGGCAAAGAAGACGATGATGATGAAGGCGAGGAGGCACGTAGCGCCCACCGTCTGCGTGCCGAGATGACATGTCGGGTGTCGTTAGGAGCGGAAGCGGGGGTGGCAACGGGAGTGAAGGAAGGGGTAGAGGTACCTGCTTGAGCAAGGTTTGGGTAGGTGGCGGTGATGGAGCCGGGTAGGAGATGGCGATGGGGAAGAGGTAGGTGGAGACATAGGTGAGGGAACAGGTGATGGACTAGGTGACAGAGCGGATGATGGAGCAGGTGCAACACTAGATGAAGAGGAATCAAAAGGGTGCCCCTGGTCTTGCAGTGATGGAGACGGCTGCCTGGGTGGCGCTTGCTATTGTTGCTTGCTGTAAAGATACAAAACAACTTTGTGAATTGCGGCCCAATCAATCCTCTTCTCATCTTCCAGGTCATAAACATACTCTCGGAACATGGGGCAATCCTCGACCAATGCCCCTGCTGGCGGTGATAATCACAAAATTGGAGCATATCACTGAACAAGGCACAACCGAAGGGAGCGGCAACGCGTCGGTAGCCATCAAAGCCCGAAAAATATCAGTGAAACACTCCAACAACGGAGGATAGTGAGGAGCCTGCTTCGGGCAAGGTGGACGTCGAGGGACATGGGAAGGTAATGAAGATGGTTGTGGGAGTTGTGTAGGCAATGGCGCATGGCAACTAGTGGAGGGACTCAGTGAAGGTGCATGATGAGTGGAGTGGGGAGGTATGTAGTGGACGGCATCCACTTGCTCGGGGTGTAGTATTTCCTTGACTGGAGGAGGAGACATAGGTGGAGACACATGGGGGTGCAAGGAAGCAAAAGGTGGACTCATGGAGGGCTGAAATGTGGCGGTGTACGGGTATGTAGGAGCGGAAGGCTGACTCATGGAAGGATAAGTGGTGGATGGCTGACTCGTGGAGGGCTGACTCATGGAAGATGACGGATAGGAGGCGTATGTGGGCGTGGAAGGTGAAGGAGACTCAGGGTCAAGGGAAACTTGGAGTTGTTGGCTGATAAAGCGGGCTCGACTATAGAGTTTTTGCCAAGAGGTAATATCATTAAGGGATAAGACGAACCGATACTCGGACGTTGCGTTGGAAATGAGCATTTTAATCTGCTCTCCCTCTGGAATATGTCCCGGGACTTGCACGGCGAGACGACGCCAGCGGTCGGCAAAAGCAGAGAACTCCTCATCGGGCTTCATCTTCTCATGGGCCAGATCCACCATAGAATACCTGGGCCCAACCTGGTCCTGATAGTGCCGAATGAATATGTCTTGCATAGCTTGAAAATTTACGATTTGCTCTTGCAGAAGAGAAAAGAACCAATCCCGAGTCAGACCTTCTAGTGATAGACCGAACAAATATGTCATCAAGCGTTGGCCATGTCGAAACTGAGCTGACTCATAAAGAAACTCCTTCAAGTGCACATACGGATCACCAACTCCACCATAACGGCGACACGCAGGAATTTGTGAAGATGGCGGAAGCCGAACATTTTGAAAAGCGAATGGTACACTCAAGGAGAACTTGAGATCAATTCGGCGTTGAAGCTCATCAAGCTGGCATTGGGCTTGAGAAATCATCTCCAGAGTAGGGAGAGATCGAGAATGGTATGGGCCAGCTTGAGCAAGAGGTTGTGAATTTGGACCAGGATGGGCTGGATGAGAGGATCCGAGCTGAGAAGAATATGGGCCCATTCGAGGAATGGAAGAGTATGCGGGCCTAGAAGGATCATTAGCATGAGGACCAATCAGGCTAGCAGCAACATGGGTAGAAGATAAAGGCCCATTAAATTAGGAAGGCCCATTAAGAAAAGAAGAACCTTGAAGGGAATAAGGGCCATTAGGAGACGAAGGCCCATTAAGAGGATGAGGCCCATCATCAAGGCAAGAAGGTCCATTAAGAGAAGAAGGAGGCCCAAAAGAAGAAAGCCCACTGAAAGGATGGAGGCCCATTAAGAGAATGAGGCCCACTATGAAAAGGAGACCCATTAAGGTGATTTATAATAAGTTTTTGGGCCTGGGCCGGGTCCATTAGGCGAAGAAGAGATGAAAGGTGGGCCATAAGCTTGGCTCGTTCATCCGACGGATCGGAGGGGCCACAAGGAGATGGGCCCGTGTGGGAAGAGGAATCCACACGGGAATAGGAAGATGAAGAAGGAGGGTACAAGGGATTAGGGTGGTGCTCCATGAGGGCAAATAGACACTTAATACTAGGAATATCAAGGAAAATATAATGAGGGAAGTAAGGGGTCGGAGATTAAGGGGCAACCTAAGGGGATATGGAGGGAGATAGATAGACTTATGCAAATGCAAATGCGACCTAGAATAATGGACCACCAATGACAATATGAAGGGGAAAATGTAACACACAACACCACAAATGAGCTTGGGTAAGCCCAACAAACAATATGATTGTGAGAGGATTCACCCAAGATCAAACAAGTTGATATGATCGTTAATTTTTATTTTCCAAAGTTTTGGTGGGCCTTTTAATGATTTAAATTAAGTATAATTCCCTTAAGACATGGGTGCTTGTTGACACCTTGAAAATGAGCAAGGGCAGAGACAGAATTGAAAGAAAGATCAGACCAATAGTGAAAGATCAATGACGAAGTTCGTCAACCATCTACCCGGTTGAAGCCCTTTCCGGGCCAAGCTGATGTCCAATGCCATTGTCAGTCGGACAACGGCACTGATGAAATAGCAGTCACCCGGCTGAAGTCTTTCCAGGCTAAAGCTGATGTCCGGTCTTGTCACCGTTCAAGTGACGATACCGATAAGATGATGTCTGACTTTGTCGTCATTCAGATGGCAATGCCGATGAAACCCAGTCTACCGACTGATGAAAATCTATGAATGATCTCAATAGAAGCTGTGTCACCAGTGGAGGGCCTTCTCGGGCTCTGATACATTTGAAGGACCAAAAAAAGGCCGAAGTCTATGTGAGGTTTTAAAAGCCCTAAATAGGCCTATAAAAGTGGCGTCGGGATCCCCTTGTCAAGGCCAACAGGCCGCGTCGAGAAGCTTGAGCCCCGCGCGCCAGGAGCTCTGCCTACAGTTGAGGCGTGCCGGGACGAGCCTGCCGAGAGGACACCAACGAAGGATATAAAACCCCCTCATTCGAAGAGAAAAGGAGACAACACACAGCAGACAGCATACAAGGTGATCGGGGGAGACACACAGAAGAAACCTGCAACCTCGTCCACAAGAAGAGAAAGAGAGCTGAAGAAGAAAAGAGGGAAGAGAGAGAGAGAGATCTCCCAAAGCTGAGCGAAGGTGGGCAACGGGGAGGGAGAGGAGTCAATGCTCCGCCCTCCCCCCCCATTTCTATAGTTCGTCTCTTTTTTATTTCGATGGTCTCTCTTCTTTCCTCTTCTGATGTAGCCTGCAATGCCGTAGCCGGTTTCACACCGATGCAGTGATGTATTCCCCCTGCTTCCTCATTATGTATCTTACCCAATGAATGTTATCGAATGGATAAATATGGTGGGCTGCAGTCCATCCCTGCTTTGGTTTCTCTGAAGTTCTATGCTCATCCCCCGTGTTGTCTGTCTCTTCTTAAGACTCAATAGCATGCTATCCCCCTCCCCAGGTCGATCGATCGCCTGTTTATTCGCCCGTTTCCTGAGTGCTCCTCATGCTTGCTTCCGAGCCAGGGACAGACTATCCCTTGGCCTCTGAAGCAAAGCATGGATACATAGCAATCGCCTCTCGGTCTTAGGTGTTGCATTCATGCTCATCGGCTTTGCCGAAGTCATCCCCGGGGCCAGAGACAGTCATCTCTTGGCCCCCAGATGATGGTGAGTATACTGAAATCATCCTCACGGATCATGAGGAACGCTGGTGACAGAGATACCCTAAACGCGTTTCCCCCAAATAGCTCTCCGCCTCCGGCCTTCCCTTTGAAATCCAAGCCAAACCCAATTGTAGTCTGATGAATTGAGCCCTTTGATTTCCTAAGGCCCATCTATCTTGGCCTGAATCACCAGGAAAACCCCTGGATCCTCAACATATTCAAGAACAGAGTACCGTAAACCTCTGTTCTTACCCGGCGCCCTCACACCTCTCGGCCCCGCATACAGTAAACTGGATGAACAGCTCTCGGCGCTATCCTTCAGGCGCCGAGAACCGTCTTGGCCTTCTGGCCTCCGCGCCGGGAGACCCCCCTTTTAACAATTGCCCTTCGCGCCGGGAGCCTTGCACCTTGGCCGCGCCGGGAAGCTCCCTTGGCTGTTTTGCATCGCGCCGGGAAGCCATCCGATGGCTTTCTCCCCTGCGCGCCGGGAACCCCCCCCCCTTTTAACAATTGCCCTTCGCGCCGACAACCTCCTCTGGCCATTTGGCCCTTGCGCCGAGAGCTTACATCCTGGCCTCTTCCCCGTCGCGCCGGGAGCTCTCCATGTTGAACCCGCCGAGAACACTCACCTCTGGCATCCTTCTGACGCCGAGAGCCCTAATTACTTGGCCTCCTTGCTTGCGCCGGGAGCCTAACACCTTCACCCTTCTGCCTTGGCGCCGTGAGACCCCCTTGGCTTCCCTGCTTGCCTGCGCCGAGAACTCCACTAACGCCAGCTTCCCGGCGCCCCAAATGGTGCCTTGCAAAGAACCCTTCTCGGTGCAGTGGTCTTCATGCCGAGAACCCATATATCCAGTCAAATCCGTGCCGAGAGGCTGTCCTGCCACCCAATGAGCCTCCAACACTTCTATCAAACTCACCTAGGGATGTCCATGAGTCACCAGAACTGTCCCGAGGATAAAATCAAAGGGAGTCAGACTCCCTTACTTTCCACTGATCCGTATCGGGTTTATGAGCAACCCCTTTAGCTAAGGTGAGCTCTGCCACTGCACGAGTGTCACCGGCTCCTATAAGGGAAGAATCGAACATTGCCCCAGGGCATACATGTACAATGTGGGAGGTTCGCTCCCTCCTTTTTCGCGGCTTTCATCCCGGCATTCCGTGGGTGATAGCCTATTCTCCCCTGGGCATAATCCAGATTATGGGGAGATGCTGTCGAAATGTCGATAGATATTTTAACCCCGATAAGTCCCGGGAGGTGCACGTCACACGCCCCTCGTCCGGCTCAATCTTCCGGGGAATATGTATGCTGCGAGGCCCTTGGCTGGATGAGAAATATGAAAGGGGACATCTCCCCGATGATGGTCCGGATTCCGTCCCGCCATTGCGTGAACGGTGTCCTATTCCTACCCGGCACGACCCACATAAGAGATGGTCATGTCGGTGTAGTAATCTACTGTGCACTAAATTGTCTGCCCAGAATAACAATATCTTCAATATCACGCACTGTTATTTTTCTTTTATTACCGCCCCGAGCGGCCTCCTATTTTGGCGTTTAATCAAGGGTTGTCCTTCTTAGGAAGGGCGTAATTAACGTCATAGCCTTTATGGTATGACGGACTTTTGGTCCCGACTCGGACTTCACAATCGACTGACCAAGTCAAGTCGAGCGCACAATGAAATCGTCACACATGTGACTGGCACGCCAATAAATCAATAAATAATAAACAAATAAAATTAAATAAAGATAAAAGAGAAAAAAAATCCCGCGTCCACAAGTCTGGCACGCCCGGTGGGACCTAGTCTCCCTTCATCTCTACGCCAAGATAGGAGGCCCAGTGGGCCCCCCCTCAAATTTCTGATTCCGTGCTTTCTCTATTTTCAGGAAACTACAATGACGGCTGAAATCATCTCTGTACACTTTGATCAACAAGTGGTCGATGTGCATGTTCGAGAGGGCTACCTAGCGGTACCTCTTGCGTTCGGATCGATGCCGCCTGCTGTCGGGATGCCCAACTGCTTGGGCCTCATCTTCACTGACTTGCTCGAGATTGACAACCAGAAGCAAAAGACTATTGTCGAGACATTGACGCAAGCTACCAGCCCCAAAATGAGCCAGGTGATGCAGGATACTCCTGAGGTCGTGGCCTGCTTCGTCCATCACGAGGCGAGAAGGGGCACATCCTCTGCTGCTGGAAGAAGGAGGAGATCCGACAGGAGAGCCCGATCCACTGCTACGGGTCGTCGGATATCCAACTCAGGAAAGACAATGCTGATTGGAGATGTCCGGGTAAACCTCAGTGGTCGCCCAAGGGCGGTCAAGCCAGACACGATCGTCCCGATGGTGCCTACTACCAACAGGTTCCGGGTACTAGCTGCCAGGAGGGTCGACACGAAAGAGGAGGATAGAAGGCCACTGGCGCCGAAGCCGCCCAAGTTCAGGCAGATCTGGCGGCCGAAGAAGATCCAGAGCTGGGTCCCAGCTCGAGAGGAAGAAAACATTGTTGATGCCACTGTTGCCCGCTGCAGGGCAGGAAGCAGAAGAGAAGAAGGAAGAGACATAAGAAATGCTGTTGCTGTTCACCCCAGGGCTCGGGGTAGGAGAGATGAGAAAGGAATGAAGGAGGAATCTGACTACTATTCACCCCAGGATGAGGGGCAGAAGATATGAGCAGAAGGAAGACCTAACGGTCACCCACCCCATGGTTGGGGGTAAAAGATGGGAAAGAAAGAATTATGCTGCTGCTGCCAACTGCTGCCAAGATGGGAGTAGAAGGTTCAGGGAGGAAGAGGAAATGAGAATAAGTGAACCAGTCGCTGCTGCCACTCTAAGAAGACCAAGAGCCTGCGCCAGACAGGCTGATATATTCAAATACTGCAGAGCCGAGCACTTGACTGCTCAGGTGGAGAGACTGGCTTATCAGCAGAAGAGCCAGGAAAGATTGATGCTCCAACCAAAGCCACGAAGGCACAATCAAGAGGAGATGAAACAAGTGGCTCAAGACTACTTTCACTACCTGGGGAACTCCGCCCTCGGGCAGCAAAGATTATCCCGTGCCTTGGGTACCATGGATGAACAAGAAGAAGAAACCCTTCAAGAAGTGATGCTCGGAGTCTCCTCCTCCGATTCCAATGACTATGAAGAAGGCCACAGAGCCGGATATGGGAAAGAAGACCTGCACAGGGAAGAAGCTAGAGAAAGAATATCGGTCTTTGACCGGCTCAAATACCCCGATCAGATGAGAAGGAAAGTCTACAGGCAGAGGGAAAAGATGCAGATCTTTGCCTGTAATATGGCCGGGCTTGTCAAAGGGCAGGATATGTTACCAACACAGCCAGATGAACTGCTCAGACTGGCAACCAGACCAGGTCCCGTCACAAGGAGAAGTCAGGCGGCCAAAGATAAGATGAAGACTAATGATGAAGCCTGCAAGATCACCACTATGACAGTTAATGTGGTGACAGCGGAAGAGGAAGACAATCCCTTCGTTGATGATGCTGAAGGGACTTCAGAAGATCTACAGATCCCGTCAACCCTGGATCCCATGATCCAGATGATGTTTAGAAGATATCAACAAGAGATCAATGCTCTCAGAAGACAGCTAAATGAGAGGCATGAAGCTACACCGGTCTCCAAGCAAGCCGAGCCTGTGGGGCAGACTGCCAGCTCAACAGAAATGGCTATTCCAGCTAATCCTCTTCCGGCTGATAAGGGCAAAGCACCGAGCCAACCCGTTCTGCAGCAGACGGTAGCTCAGCCCTCTGTATCTCAGACGCAGCCTGCCGCGCCGGCCTTGCGCGCAACTGTGATGACAACTCCTTACGGTCAGCAACAAGCTCACTTCTTCCCAGGAAAACATAGATCCAGCCATAGCCCAGAAGCTGATGATTGAAAAGATTGTGGAGATGAAGCTGTCGAAAAGACTGGTGATGATGCTAGTACCTACGATGTGTACAAGGTACCATATCCTCCCCAGTATGCTGCTAAGAGACTACCTCCAGGCGTCAGTAAGCCGCCGAAGTTTGAAAATTTAATGGCCAGGGCTCTCCCAGGGAGCACATAGCTTACTACACCACAATCATGGGTGACTTGGCAGCTGATGAAGCTTATCTGCTTAAGTTCTTCGGCTCATCCCTCACCGGGATAGCCTTTGAATGGTATTCAAGCCTGCCGGCTGGGTCAGTGACCGATTGGCCTGATATGCAAAGAAAGTTCCGCGACAGATTTCACGTCACGGAAAGAGAGATTACAATAGCAGAACTATATGCAACCAGGCAAAAGCAAGATGAAACAGCACTGGACTACATCAAAAGGTGGAGGAACTTAGCTATGAGATGCAGAAGACCTCCTCATCAAGAAGATGCAGTGCAAATATGTAAGCAGAGCCTCAGGAGAGAGGTACTGGAAAAGATGATTGGTGCAGACGTCAGAACATTTGACCGGCTGAACAATATAGTGGCAGAGGTCGAGACGTTCCTGTCTAAGCTTCCGACGGCCAATGCTCCCACTGTGCCGAAAGGGAAGTCTAATGATCGACGACCATCGCACTCTGAGGCCAACACCGTCGATTTCAGAACCTTCGAGCAACAGAAAGGGAAGAAGGGGGCAGATGAAGCTCCCCCGCCAGCAGACACAGCAGAAAGAAAAGATAAGGTCTCTCTGAGAAACAAAATGAGAAAGCCATACTCTTTCCCGAAAGATAAGACAGCTGCACTATTCAACTGGGCATACAAGTTCAACAAGGTAACATTGCCTGAACCAAAGAGACCCGATGACGCGGCAAAGAAAGGTGATCCACTGTTCTGTCCATATCACCGTGCGCTGGGGCACGCAATTGAAGATTGCTACGTCTTCAAAGATATTATGGAAGGCATGGTCAAAAAGGGCGAGCTACAGCTGGGAGATTACCAGGTAGAGCCACCTCGTCCACATGAGCCTCCGGCATTAAAAATGGCCGCCAATATGATTTCAATCTACCAGCAGCTACCTAAGGAGGCCGTTGAAGAATGCACTAGGCATACTTATGAAGCTTGCTTCCTCACCCCACTGAAGGATCAGGAAGGATGGCAGATGAAACCCATAAAGAACAGAAAGAAGACTCCCGCAGCCAAAACCAATGGAGCAGTTATCCGCGGTGTCACACCAAGACCTGAACCGCCTCCAGTAAAGCCAGTATGGCGCACAGCTGAGACAGGGCCAGTCATCCGGATCCCCACTCATAACCGGAGAAGACAAGTCCCCCTACCTGCACATAAGGAAGTAAGTCCTGCAGCCAGGCGTTTACAGCAGTATATTAACGGGCTCGATGAATATGAACAGAAAAAGCCCGGGCACCTGCTAGTGAAAGACTGTATACTCTGGGAACAGCTCGAAGAACTGAAAATTAAAGAGCAGTCAGAGGCAGAACAAGAAAAAGCTGAGACTGAACCCTTCTGGGGGCAGGGGCCAATAAAGCCAAATTCCCAGAAAAAGAAGAGACGGCTCAAGTCCAAGAAGGGAAAGAGGGTCGTGACAGTACAATGTAACACCCTGTCGGCACTCTTTACCTCGCCCGGGGAGAATGATGAGGATGAAACATCAAATGCCCCGCTAGAAGCCAACCATGCCGAGGCCTCAACCTCAGCACATGCAACACGCTCCGGAAGAAGGTGGGGGTGCCCACCACCAGCTCATCATAACATTATGTTCAGAAGGGAACAGCCCTACCAAATTCCCGAACAGGAGGTACGAGGTGTCCAGGTTCCTCCCCCTGCCAGCTTGTACCAAGAAAAGAAGAAAGGAGGTCAAACTCCAACATTTCTGGAATTTCTGTCTAGTCTAGAAAATGGGTAGTCGATATAGGCTGGGCCAGATAAAGGTAAGAGACCTCAGCAATCGGCGTTTGTAGCCTACAAGCAGAATGAGAAAGAGGAGGATAACTCTCTGACGGCACCGGGGGCCGTTGCTATAGAAGAAGCCCCCCAAGAAATCAGTCCAGGGGATGAAACCAGCACTGGGCAGCAGAGGCCACGGGCACCACATGAACCCTCAAAACCCCGATGGGCGGAAGAAATGAGACTGTCTAATGTCAGGGTGGGCAGCCGGATTATGAAAATGCTAAAGAAGCTCCCTACCAGATTCTCCATCTGGGAGATTCTCTCTCTGAGCGAAGAGGCTCGCCAAGCAATTGTTGATGCCTTGCAGTCGCCAGTACAATATGAAGCACTCTTGACAGAAGTAAATTCTGGGCCGTCAGTCACATTCACAGAAGACGACATGCTGATTCCGAATTCCTGCCATAACAGACCGCTATATATGAGGGGCTCCCTGAACTGTCAGCCACTGAACAGGATACTGATAGATCCCGGGGCTGCCGTGAACATTCTCCCATACCGCATCTACCAAAAATATTACTTTGATCTTCAGCTTACCAAGGTCAGAGACATGAAAATTGCGGGATTCAACCAGAAATGTGAGACGCCCCTTGGGGTGGCTGATTTTAACCTCACATTGGGGGACCTCACTACCGTGGTACGATTCTATGTAATCGACTCCAACACCACATATAAGGCCCTGCTGGGGAGACCGTGGCTGCATGAATATCAGATAGTGCCGTCCACGCTGCATCAGTGCATTAAATACTGCCATGAAGGAAAAGAAGAAAGGGTGTTTGCGGATCTGCATCCCTTCGAAGTATTCGAGTGCCATATGCTCGATGCATCCTACTACACAGAGGTGTCACAAAAGGGTGAAGAAAAAGAGGCTGGGGTCATCAGAAAAAGCCGGCGACGAAGGCAAGAAACTGGTCTCCCCCGCCACCAAAGGGCTATATTAAAAAGCATGAGGTATCTCACATCTCTTATGCTGGTGACTTTGCTCGGATCACCCCTCCTAGCATTCACCCGGATAATATCGATGAAGAGATGAAAGAAAAGTACACACAGGTAGAGGTTCCGCAAGGTTTAGTCAAGCCCATCGCCAGCCTGGAATACCAAACGGTGCTACCACTGAAGACTATGGAAATCCCTCACTTCTGCGAGCCTCCTACCATATTCTACACCCGGGAGCCAGTTGAGGAAGATGATCAAGACTGCATGGTCCCTGAAGAGGCTGTAAACCGGATGGTGCCGATTACAGGCTTGGACTATACTACCCAGCGGGTTTCGCAGATGTTCTCTAAAATGCAGATGCCATCACTACAACCTGTTGCCCAAAAGAAGGCGTTCCAGGAGCTATGGGATCCGCCCCGGGATAATAAAGAACTGAGGAAGATCACTCAGCACCCGGGATTGGGTTATACCCTTCAAGAATACTATGAAGCTGAAGTGGACGTCATCTCTGTCTCCTACCAGCATGAAGGCCCTTCCGAGGTGGGATATGACAAGTACCCCTCGGAAGATGAAGAAATCATTTATCAATCCATAATGAACAATGAAGCCCCGGACAGTCAGCCGGAGACGGGGACGTCTGATGAAGCAAAGAAAGATTGGTGCTGGGAAGACCTACCTTGCAAAGAGGATCTGTTCCATGCTGAAGCAAAGTTTGACACGGGAACCCCGGATGAAGACCAAGTAGCCAAAGAGCTGAGGGAATGCCTGGAGTTTGAGCGCATCCTGGAAGAAGTCCGGGCTCTACAGAATGATGATCTCTCAAAGGAGTCTGCATCAGAAGAGCCTCTAAGGGCGGAAGACTCCATCTTTGAGTTTCCTGCTGATCCAGTTACGTCCTCGGGGCAGACTGAACAGAATACAACAATATTGGCCGTATATGATGAGCCAGCACCCGCTGATAACCAGTATGATGAAACAGAGAATCATGAAACTGAAGAAGATTATATCCCGGGAGGCTTCATTGACCTGCAAGAAGCCCCGCCCGAGGTCGAAGATGGAGGTCAGGCCACCGTCGATGAGCTTGTGGAAATAAATCTGGGGACCGCAGATGAGCCAAGGCCGACATTCCTCAGTGCACTGCTGGAGCCAGCTACCAGGGAACAGTATATACAGTTCTTGAAGGAAATTCGAGACTGCTTTGCATGGACATATGATGAAATGCCGGGACTGAGTTCTGATGTGGCACAGCATCGGTTGGCAATAAACCCAGAGGCTAGCCCTGTAAAGCAGCCTTCCAGGAGAATGCGCCCTGAATTAATAAATCAGATTAACAAAGAGGTTGACAAGCTGATTGATGTAGGCTTTGTTGAAGAAAATCAGTATACTACATGGTTAGCCAACATAGTGCCCGTAAAGAAGAAGAATGGGTAGATCAGAATATGTGTTGATTTCCGGGACCTTAATAAGGCTTGCCCGAAAGATGACTTCCAGTACCAATCACTGAAGTGATGATCGATGCGACTACTGGTCATGAGGCCCTATCATTTATGGATGGGTCATCCGGATACAACCAGATCTGGATTGCTGAGGAAGACAGAGTGCACACTGCATTCCGTACCCCGAAGGGGATATTCCACTACAAAAGGATGCCGTTTGGTCTTAAGAATGCCGGCGCTACCTACCAAAGAGCTATGACCAAGATCTTTGATGATTTGCTCTTCAAGAAAGTAGAGTGCTACATTGATGATTTGGTAGTAAAAACTAAAAGAAGAGAAGACCATTTGCAAGACCTGAGGGTAGTATTCCAGAGGCTGCGCAAATATGAACTCAAGATGAATCCCATGAAATGCGCCTTCGGCGTGTCCAGTGGAAAATTCCTCGGGTTTATTGTCCGTCATAGGGGCATTGAAATTGACCCATCCAAGATTAAGGCTATCCAGGAGCTCCCTCCACCAAGGAATCTGTCCGAGCTGAGATCTCTGCAAGGGCGTCTGGCCTATATCCGACGATTTATATCAAATCTGTCGGGAAGATGCCACCCCTTTCACAAGCTCATGATGAAAGATGTGCCGTTCCTCTGGGACGATGACTGTCAGGAAGCCTTTGAGAAGCTGAAAGAATATCTCAAGACCCCTCCGGTGCTGGGGGCACCAATTAAGGGCAGGCCCTTGATACTGTATATCGCAGCCACATACTGTTCCCTGGGGGCAATGCTGGCACAGATAAATGAAGAAGGCAAAGAACAAGCCTTATACTATCTGAGTAGGAGGCTGATTAGAACTGAAGAAAGCTACAGCTACATAGAAAAGACCTGCTTGGCACTAGTCTTTGCTGTCAAAAAGCTCCGACACTATATGTTGTCACATGAAGTCAGACTGATATCTGCAGCAGATCCGCTCAAATACATATTGACTCAGCCAGTACTGAAGGGCCGATTGGGCAAATGGGCAGTGATCCTGATGGAATTCGATATTACCTATACACCCCAGCGGGCGATAAAAGGACAGGCCGTGGCTGATTTCTTCGCAGAGCATCCTGTGCCGGAAAATGATATGCTAGGGACCGAGTTACCCGATGATGAGACACTCGAGGCCTGCCAGGCTCAATCAGTCATGTGGCAACTATTCTTTGATGGAGCATCTAGAATAGAGACAGACTCCGATGGAAAGACCAGAATACGGGCTGGAGCCGGTATTGTGCTGAAATCACCAGAAGGGGAGGTCGTGCATACTTCCTGTTCTATAAACAAGCCCTGCACCAATAATGAGGCCGAGTATGAAGCTCTGATAATCGGGCTATATATAAGCCTCAACATGGGTATCCAAATGCTTCAAGTATTCGGGGATTCGATGTTGATAATAAAACAGATCCAAGGGGAGTTCGAAGTGCGGAAGCCAGAACTGAATCCCTACCACCAAAAAGCTGTGCGCCTCATGGCGAAATTCTACCATATTGAGCTCAAGCATGTGGGCCGTGGACACAATGCCCAGGCTGATGCACTGGCGAAGCTGGCCAGCTCACTAGCAGTCCCACCAAATAAGACACTGAACATTGTCGTTATGAACCGGCGGCAAGTCCCCAGTATGCTAGAAGAGTGCCCCGAAGAAGACGAAGTTGCCACCATCAGCACAGAACAAGCGTCTGATTGGAGACAGCACCTGCTGCAGTGGTTTCTACACCAACAACTGCCGCAGATAAGAGAAGAAAAGATGAAACTCCTAAGAATCAAAGACTCTTATGAACTCAGGAATGGAATTTTGTTCCGAATAATGGCAGATGCACGCAAGAAGATTCTACTCCGCTGTCTGTCCACTGAGGAAGCCTGGCAAGCGATGAAAGAAACACATGCTGGGACAGCAGGTGCCCACCAGGCTGGTCCCAAGATGAAGATAGAAATCAAGAAGCTGGGCTACTATTGGCCCACCATGTTTGAAGACTGCTGTAAATTTGCAAAATCATGCCAGAAATGCCAGGAGCATGCTACTGTGCCTAGAAGGCCTCCTACAACTCTGCACCCTACAGTTCCCAGCTGGCCATTTGCACAATGGGGAACTGATGTAGTCGGGCCACTGCCGACTTCCTCGGCCGGACATAAGTACATACTGGCCATAACAGATTACTTCTCCCGATGGGCGGAGGCTATAGCATTAAGAGAAGTGACTGGTGAATTGGTCGCCAGATTCATCAAACAGAACATTATCTTCCGGTTCGGGATCCCCAGCCGAATAATATCCGACAATGGAAGTCATTTCAGAAATCAGAAGGTCTATCGGCTTGCTGAGAAATATAAGATCGAATGGAGGACCTCCACTCCTTACAATCCGCAGGCAAACGGATTGGCAGAAGCTTTTAACAAGACTCTCTGCACCTTGCTGGCCAAGGTCGTCAGTTCTAATAAGAAGGACTGGGAAGAGAAAATGTATGAAGCTCTGTGGGCATACCGCACTGTCTTCAAGACACCTACAGGGTGCTCACCATACTCGCTGGTATACGGCTCAGAGGCAGTGGTTCCGCTAGAGCTGGAAGTCCCGTCACTCAGAGTGGCAGTCCAATATGGCCTGGCCCGTGGCGAACAGACCAATGCAGAAAGAAGACTAGAAGAACTGGCTGAATTGGAAGGGAAGCGCCTCCGAGCTCAGAAGAGTATCCAAATGTATCAGGCCCGCATGGCCACTGCATTCAACAAACTCGTAAGAGGACGAGAATTCAAGAAAGGTGACCTCGTCATGGTCAAGAAAAAAGAAGTCATGGCGTCCAACCCAAAAGGAAAGCTGAATGCTAATTGGGAAGGTCCTTATGTGATACAGAGGGTCTACGAAGGAGGGGCCTACGTGGTTGTTAACCATCGAGGGGAAATCCAATTCTCGCCACTCAACGGAAGACATCTGAAGCTGTATCATACAGCACAACCAACATTCCCCGAGTAATCGGGCAAAATCTACCCTTTCCTTGGTCTAGCGGCACTCCGCCCTAGCCGCTACCCTTTCTTGGTCTAGCGGCACTCCGCCCTAGCCAAGCTACCCTTTCTTGGTCTAGCGGCACTCCGCCCTAGCCAAGCTACCCTTTCTTGGTCTAGCGGCACTCCGCCCTAGCCAGCTACCCTTTCCTTGGTCTAGCGGCACTCCGCCCTAGCCAAGCTACCCCTT
The DNA here is from genome assembly GCA_022559845.1 of Amorphophallus konjac. Lineage (NCBI taxonomy): Eukaryota > Viridiplantae > Streptophyta > Magnoliopsida > Alismatales > Araceae > Amorphophallus > Amorphophallus konjac. The sequence goes on from CM040122.1 coordinate 100,793,532, forward strand.
TCCTTGGTCTAGCGGCACTCCGCCCTAGCCAGCTACCCTTTCCTTGGTCTAGCGGCACTCCGCCCTAGCCGAGCTACCCTTTCCTTGGTCTAGCGGCACTCCGCCCTAGCCAAGCTACCCTTTCCTTGCTAGCGGCACTCCGCCCTAGCCAGCTACCCTTTCCTTGGTCTAGCGGCACTCCGCCCTAGCCGAGCTACCCCTTTTCTTGGTCTAGCGGCACTCCGCCCTAGCCGAGCTACCCCTTTTCTTGGTCTAGCGGCACTCCGCCCTAGCCAATCTACACCCTTTCCTTGGCCTAGCGGCACTCCGCCCTAGCCGAGCTACCCATTTCCCGGTCTAGCGGCATTCCGCCCTAGCCGAGCTACCCCTTTTTCTTGGTCTAGCGGCACTCCGCCCTAGCCGAGCTACCCCTCCTTGGTCTAGCGGCACTCCGCCCTAACCAAGCTACCCCTTTTCTTGGTCTAGCGGCACTCCGCCCTAACCAAGCTACCCCTTTTCTTGATCTAGCGGCACTCTGCCCTAGCTGAGCTACCCCTTTTCTTGGTCTAGCAGCACTCCGCCCTAGCCAAGCTACACCCATTTTCCGGTCTAGTGGCACTCCGCCCTAGCCAAGCTACCCTCATCTTGAGCTAGTGGCATTCCGACCTGTCACCCTCTAAAAAAAAAGAGGAAGGAAGGAGAAAGAACAAAAAGAAAGTAAAAAAATGGGGTTAAAAATAGAGATACCCCGCCAGACTTGCTCCTATATTAGGGACAAGTGCAAAAATGGCCTAAAACCCAGCTGTGGTGAAAACCCGAAAGGGCACTGCAGGCAAAATCGGGTACCCCACCACGTGAAAACCCGAAAGGGCACGTGGGCAAAAGCAAGAGGGGGCTGGCTCCGGTGAAAACCCGAAAGGGCGCTTGGGTCGGTAATGTGGTGATTCCAAAGAAAGCCTCACCTCCCACCATAAAGCTCCTCGTCGATCGACCGGCGCCTTGCCCGATCAACGATTAAACTACTCTGGAATGGACCTTACGTCTGTTCTGTTGAAACCTTCATGCATTGCTCAAAAAAAAAAATTCCCTCGATAGTAGGCCCACCTCGGGATAGACTTTCCATCTGTTCTGATAAAACACTTCCACTTGTTTCTGTCTAAGACCCACCACGATGAAACCTGCCCGGTTTAGACCTTACGTCTATCCCGATGAAACCTATCCTACGTCTCACCGCGATGAAACCTACTGTTGATCGATTAGCACACTGCCTGATCAACAATGAAACCCTGTCCGGTTTAGACCTTACGTCTATCCCGATGAAACCTATTAAATCCTTGCATTGGTATAAACCCAATACTGATGATGAAACCTGATACTGATCGACCGGCACGCTGCCGGATCAGCGATAAAACCTTGTCCAGCTTAGACCTTACGTCTATTCCGACTAGATCTACAGGTCTCTTTACGTCCCGCCGTGATGAAACCTGCTGTTGATCGATTGGCACACTGCCCGATCTATGATGAAACCTATCCAGTTTAGACCTTCCGTCTATCCTGATGAAATCCATGAACTCCTTGCATTGGTATAGATCCAATACCGATGATGAAACCCGCCATTGATCGATCGGCATCTCACCCAGTATCAATGATAAAACCCTATCCAGTTTAGACCCTACGTCTATCCTGATGAAACATATGAAATCCTTGCATTGGTATGAGCCAATACCAATGATGAAACCTGCTATCGATCGATTGGCACGCTGCCTGATCGACGCTAAAATCCATCCAGGGTGGGCCTTCCGTCCGCTCTGACATAGCACAACACTGCTCTTTGAATCGATTCAGACCCTCCGTCTGGATAGATCATGAAACTCTATTCCTTTGCGTTAATGTTAAACCCCACATTAACGATGAAACTCATATTTTCAGCAAACGGCCTCGTGCCCGAGCTGCTATCTATATCCTCTAAATCAATTCGGACCTTTCGTCTGGATAGATCATGAAACCCTACTTCCCTTTGCATTGATGTTGACACCCACATCAATGATCGTGTGTCTACAATAAACATATGGCGCCATGGTCCATAGGATGAAAGTTCTGATCCCAGAAAAGACAATGAAAAAGAAAAGAGAAAGAAAACGACAAAAAGTACATCTATAGAAATGGGGTTAAAAATAGAGATACCCCGCCAGACTTGTTCAGGCATTCTGGACAAGGTCAAAAATGGCTAAAACCCAGTTGTGGTGAAAACCCGAAAGGGCATTGTAGGCAAAATCGGGTACCCCGCCACGTAAAAATTTGAAAGGACGCGTGGGCAAAAGCAAGAGGGGGCTGGCTCCGGTGAAAACCCGAAAGGGCGCTTGGGTCGGTAATGTGGTAATTCAGAAGTTCCATGCCAACCGGCACGTTGCCTTCACCTCCCCTTCACTGATGAGGCCTTCCGTCGGTCATCTGGCTCTATGCCCCACCGATGATAAAGCCTTTCCGGGGTAGATCTTACGTCTACCCTGATGAAATCTACATACCCTCTTTTCACATGTCCCACCAACAATAAAACCCGTCACCAGTCTGATAAAGCCTGGCCAGTTCAGACCTTACGTCTGTCCTGATCAAACTCCTAAACCTTCCCTTGATCGATCGGCTCCTTGCCCGGTCAACGATGAAACCCTACCAGGATAGACCCTACGCCTATCCTGATGAAACCTACGTATTTCTTGGCAAAGTCCCACCCACCATAAAACCCGCTGGAATAGACCTTACGTCTGTCCTGACGAGACCTACACCTCTACATACGTCCCACCGTTGATCGACCGGCACCTCGCCCGATCAATGATGAAATCCTCTGTCCGGTTTAGACCCTACGTCTATACTGATGAAACCTATGAGACTCTTTGCGTCGATATAAGCCCCATATCGACGATGAAACCAACCACTGATCGACTGGCACCTCGCCCGATCAGTGATGAAACCATGTCCAGTTGAAACCCTCCCAGTGTAGACCTTCCGTCTATTCCGATGAAATTTATAACTCTTTCTTTACATCGATATAAACCCAATATCGATGATGAAACCAACTGTTGATCGACCGGCACCTCGCCCGATCAGTGATGAAACCCCGTCAGCGTAGACCTTTCATCTATTCTGATGAAACTTATAACACTTTCTTTGCATCGATATAAACCCAATATCGATGATGAAATTAGTTATTGATCGACCGGCACCTCGCCCGATCAATGATGAAATCCTATCTAGTTCAGACCCTACGTCTGTCTTGGTGGAAACCACGCACCCTTCAATGTCCCACCTGCGATAACCTCTACCCAGTCTAGACCTTACGTCTACTCTGATGAAACTTGTAAAACTTCTTTGCATCGATATAAACCCAATGTCGATGATGAAATCATGTACTGATCGATTGGCACATTGCCCCGACTAGCTTTGAAACCTCCCCGGGACGGACCATTCGCCCGTTTCGGATTGTGCTCTGAGCCTCTTCGTTCACATTCCTGCAAGCCGTCTCCCTTGCGGCACGTATGGCCAAGAAGGACGTTTGCTACCACCAACAAAATTCAGTTTAAAGCGCCCCCCGGAGGCCGTCACGCGGTGGAGCGAGTTCCCCATCCTTTCTCTGAAGGGGTGGACGCTCTCCTGCTAGGTACGGGCTATTCCCATAGGGACCGCTGAAACCGCTGCCAAATCACCGTGAAATATTGACGGTGCGATAAGTTAAGAACAAACCACATATGAGACTGGTTTAAAGAGTCCTTTCCATTGAATAAAAAGGGAATACAAGAAGGGCCCCTGAGGGGAAATTGTATTACAAAAAAAAGGGAAAACAGGTATTCACGGGCGCCGGAATATGTCTTCAAAGGCCAGAAGCCCTACATGCGGGGCAGCCCCCAGCTCATGAAGTCGAGCCTCCTCCTCCTGTAGCCGAGCAGACTCGTCCTGAAAGGATGCCATCTGCCCCTCCAACAGAGCTACTTCCTCCGCAAGCTGCGGTCGAGAAGTTGTTATCTGCGGCAATTCAGCCCGGAGGTCAAACAGTTCAGCCTCCAGGATGGTTATCCGGTTGCGCACGAACTGCTCCCGCTGCGCCAGAGACTGCAGTTGGCATTGGCGCTCCTGAAGAACAGAGTCCGTCTTCTCCAGCTCCGATTTGCACTCCTTCCTTTGCAATTTCAAAGCTGTCAGTCTGTCAGACATAATATGCGCCAAGAAGTCCCGGCGATGTATAAACTTTAACAACAATAAAACCCGCTGGGCCCATATTTCCATGGGACAGCCCATCGCCTGCAGACCAGCGGTGAAACGCTCGGCTATCTCCTTCAGCCGCAGATAAGTCAGTCCGGGCTGGGACTCCACCAGCTGGCGCAGCATGTCCAGATTTTGCCAGACGAAACTCTCGGATGAAGCGAAACCAGGAGAAGGGGCTGGAGCTACTTCGAAAGTCACCTCGCCATCAATGTCTGCCCACAGTGCAACATCGGCTGAGAGGACGAAGACGGCAAATCCGCTGGAAGAATTGGCCGGTCCCTCTCTGTGCTCTCCGGCTGAGCTGAAGATTCCTCCTCCACCGCTGTCTCGGGTGCTATGGCTTGAACACCCGCGGAGGGAGGACCAATGAATGATGGAGCTATCTCTTCATGAGTCTTCTGAATAAGGGCTTCATCTTCAGCTACTCTTTCTGATAATGGGGGCGAAAGGTCCCTAGTCTGTAGAGGCAGAGATCCAGTCTCTATAGCCACTGTGGCAGGGACTGCTGATTCGGGCGCAATCGACATTACGGCGGCCGGTATAAAAGCGGAGCTTCTGGCTGGGTCTACTTCGGCTCTGAACTCTGAGGCCCTGACAGGGATGGAAATCTCTCCTGATGATCCCAAGTCCAGTGATGTTAAGTCAGTTGAAGATTGTATTCTCACTGGCACGGGGCGAATAACCTCAGAAATTTCCATGCAAGTTGAAGGTAAAGCAGGGATGATGATCAAATCTGCAGATGAGACGTCCATAGAAACTGCGGCCGCGTCTGAAATGGTAATGACAGGGTCCTGAGGACAAAGTAGAATGATCCTCATCAATGAATGAAAGAAAATAAGTAGAGCAGCAAACAAAAAAGAAGCTTACCTTTAAAGTGGGGTCTATATCCTCAAAATGAGACAAAAGGGGAGAAAGTTCTGTAGTTGAAGTAACAAATGGAGGGGTTATGTCAACCTCAGTGTCGAGCCCGGCAAACTCCTCTTGCAATTCCTCCTCAGAAGATAGCATCAGCAGCTTAGAAGGCTGAAAAGGTGGAAGGCATTTTGCAAATATGGGCAAGGCTTCTGATTTTAGGATTTCCTCCTCACTGCCGCTGAAAGTCACTTCCTCCTCATTATCAGGGACGGTCTCGGAGCTGCCCGAGGATATCTCCACTCTAGCTACATGCTGCGAGGTCGCTTCTAGAGCGTGCCGGGATGCAGACCGGGTGATTATGCGCCTGGCCGGAATAGGGCTCCGTTTGGTTTGAGTCCTTTCACTTTCCTGTGGCTGAGGCGACTCTCCCGCTGCTATCATGGCCTCAGTCTGCTCCCTGACTGTCACCTCAACAAAAGGGGAACTCTGAGGGAAATAATGGAAAAGAATAACAACAAAAGTATAAAGAGAAAAGATGAGAAAGCACATTTACCCTCCTCCTCGCCAGCCGGGGTAGGAGAAGGCAGCCTCGTGTCCCTTTCCGCAGGCACTGCAACCTGCTCCGGGGCTGTATCAGATAAAGAGAAGCTTAGTCTCGAAGGACGCCTTAAAAGATCAGTCAAGAAGACAATGAAGAGTGCATCTGCAAGACATTTACCGCCACTCTCGGCAGGTTCCTGAGCAGCCTCCCTCTGAGACCTGAACTCGTCAAAAGAGGGGATGTCTGGAAGAGGGGTCCCGGCGTCTGTCGTAACTGGAGCTGACTGCTGGACCCAAGAAACCTTGGCCCTCTTGGCCTTGACAACTGCAGCTTTCACTACAGAAGGCTTCCTCTTCTTGCCCGGAGGCAAGGGAGTGGTCGTGGGTGCCGCTGCAGGAATTTCAAAGTAAGTAGGCTTTTCAGCTTGAGCAATAATCTTCCTGTAAAGTCCCTGCCGTTTTATGTCCGGTCTATCTGTGCAAGACACAAGAAAGGCAGTCATAGTCGACGGATGCAGAACATAACAATAAAAGAAAGACGCCATGAACGCACAGGAAGGGTCATACCTGCTGGGCCGTCATAGAAGGTGGAAAGCGGCCAATACAGATAAGCCACCTCCTTCGAGCGGGAAGCAGCCTCCTTCACGAGCTAGCATACGTCACCTATGGTCTGGCACTTCTCCGTCAAGGCAGCTAAATCTTTATGTCCGTGGAAGTCAAGGCAATGAAACTAGGCCGAGATAATCCATGCACCAGCCGTCGACATAATGAAAAGAAATGAAAAGCGGCTTATTCAGAATGCCAGCTATCGGGTTCTCTACTGACAGCCCGTGAACATTCAGCAGTACAAAAAGCCAAGAAGTGTGCTGATAATATGTCTGGGTGCGGTCTTCCCTCCGCACAAACGTCCTATAAGGATGAAATCTGTCCACCGGGCCCCTCCAGGGGGCTGCTGTCGGGAGAGGCTCCTCCGGGGGAAATGGATACTGCACCTCCACATGAATACTCCCTATGTGGCCCAGCTGCCTCAGGTCCTTTGTAAAAGCATCTTCATTGATCTCAGAAAATACAGGAGTGGGTATTTCAGAACCTTCCTCTTTTAAGGACCGACGCTTGGCAATATATGTGTCCGCCTCCCTCGGATGCTGTGAATAGAGCCTTTTCAGATGAACCTCATCAATTTCAAATACAGGCCCTGATTGCCGCTTTAAGAAAGAGCGCTCGGCCACATCCCAAAAGGCGCCTCTGCCATCTTTATAGAAATTGGTACGGGTATTCCACCACTTAATATATTCTGAGGTGACACGGGGAATACGATTAGAAACGGTCGGGACCCTGAAAGTTACGCCCTCTCGGCGATGAAAGAAATCCCACCATATCCGACCGTCACTGGCAATGGAGGACCCATGCTTGGCACGGCTGTCCAAAGGAAACTGAGCAGCTGATGAAGGAATATGATGATCGTAGCCAAAGTTTCTGCTAAAACGGAATGGGTAATAGGGCTCCAAAATGAGCAAGCCTCCCTTCCTGAAGACCAATACACTGGGTCGGATAGCCATAGCCCACCTTACCAGTTCTGGTTCTAATATGGGCCGGGTGGCATTGGCCCCCGAAACAGGATGGACGTAAACTTCTACCTCCTCCATTCTACATTCCCTCTAAGGGTCTACTAAAGGAGCCGAACCTGCTGCCAAGCTCCAGAAATGAATGCTACCATGAGCATCTACAGGCACTTTTTTCAACCGGCCCCTGATCTTAAACAGCTGCTCTGAGAAAAGACCGGGTTCGGCGCTAGCAAACTTAATCATCCGAGGGAGCAGTGTGTCTGATTGCAACGTTCTCGGGGCCAGCTCGGGGAAAATGCTGCAAACCCAAGCATTGAAGAAACGAAATGGACCTACAGTCCGTAAGGAACGGGGAACCCGATGTCTATGCAAATCTCCCAGCGATTTGTAAACTAAACACAAAGCCGTCGGGCACAGAGACAGTCTCATCCCCCAGGCCATCTGACAGGCCGGATATATAGCCTCCGGTCTGATAGTCGTCTCGTCCCCTTGGGGGAGAGTGAAAGTGCACAGCCAGAAGGTCAGATAAGCTACACAATGAGTAATGGGGTCAACCCCTGCTGGGTTCGGGCCGTCTACACCGGCTCGGCGCAGTGAAGCCAGCAATGCCGATTTGTAACGAGGGGCTCTGATCTGCTTACCAGGAGTCGGTCCCACGGAAGGAAAGTCTGTATACTTCAAGGGACCCCCGAAGAAGTACTGTATCCACTGTCCTACACTGACTCTCAACCTGCTGCTCTTTTCCCGGGGTTGATATCCTTTGGAAGATCCCCTGCTATAGGCCAGACAAATGGTCCGATAAGCCTTCATCAAGTACCGGTATGCGTAGACAAAAGAATATCTGCCCTCTCCATCAGAGGCGTCCTTTACAGAGTCGTCTAGACTGACCTCCTTATATGGCTCCCCATCTATAGGTAGGCCTGAAAGCTGCGCAAGACTCTAAAGATCGAGAGAAGTCTCGCCTTCTGCTGTATAGAACGTATTAAACTGTGGGCAGAACACTTCAAGCATGCCGCAACATAATCCCCGAGAGATGGGATAGCGGAACCTGGAGGCAAATACACTATGATATACCCCAGCTCTAATCAGTAAAGGGGCGTATTCCTTCAAGACAAATTCTGTAAACTCCACTGCTCCTACCCTGAAGAGATGGCCGTCTGTCACTTTAGCATCTCCAAACCAACCGGCAGCTAGCTGATATTTAAATTGAACGGCCAGACAGTTCAGAATGAATGGCTCGTCCCTGTAACCCCACTTCACAGGAGCTAGAAAAAGTCCAAAGTTGGGCTTCTCTCGATGGACGCGACTGGCTGCATGGTCCCACCTCGCCGGGGTAAACTCTGGAGCCCGGGTCAGCATCTTCTTCTCCGGCTCTAATTCAGAAATGCCCAGCACGGCATTCCAGTCCCTCTGCTCGCCTGGGAGATATATAGCTCGGGCTCGATAAATAGAACCCTTCATGCTATCCCTGTCAGCCAGTATTGCCGCTTTCACAGACCGAGCAAGCAGGAAATCCCTCATTCCGCCTATTGTGAAGGTCCGGATAAATGGCAGCAGATGACGATCCTTCGGCAGGTCCGGACGGTAGTCGGCAGCCCTTCTGAAATCAATCCCTTCTGTGGAAGAATAGACTCCGGAAGACGGCACTGTGTCAGTCTCAGAATCAGAGGACTCGTCAACAGTGGCGATCTAGTTATAGCCGAAGCTCAGACTATTCACATTCAGCCAGTTGACTGAAGCCCAAGATATGTCCGGCTGAGCCGATGAACTCGCTCCCACAGTCATGGAAGCCGTAGCAGAAGAGTCGGAAGCCATGTCAGTGACTGCAATCAAGAAAAGATGAAAATAAGCATCGGAAAGATGAAGGAGCATGTGATGATTAAATAAATAGTTCCAATTAAATTTCGGCAGCATCTCCTCTTGTCCGGGGTCTGCCCAAGAAAAATAGGGAGTCACCCACCAAGAGGGAGTGATCCCGAGCATAAAATGGGACTCAATCCCACATAATGAACTTACCCGAGAATGAACGGGTCAAAAAGGGGGGGAGAATGAAGTAAGGCTCTCGGGGGAGCTCACCACCGCCGCCGAGATGAAGAGAGAGAAGGTAGAGGCAAGAAATGAAGTAAAAAGCCCTCTTGGGGGGGTTAAAAAGAAGAAGAAAAGAGGGACTTCTCGGCGCGAAGAAAAGCGCGCCGAGAGCCCCCCGTCGGTCGGAAGAAAAGGGGGGCGCGCCGAGATGCCCGCGCCGAGAAGTCTGCCGAAGACCTCCGCGCCGATAATCCCGCCAAGACGGCCCGCGCCGAGAAGGCCGCACCGAGAAGCCCGCACCGACAACAAGCTGCGCCGAGAAGCACCCGCGCCGAGAAGGGTCCTACCCCGCGCCGAGAAGCCCAAGGCAAGGCCAAGAAGGCTCCAAAGTGCTGACAATAAAATTAGAAGATATGGAGATGAAAAACATTAAAATGAAAGATACATGTGCATAATATTGCCGCAGCAACATGATTAAGCCAAAGAACAATGTCAAAGAGAAATGGAGGAAGATACCCTCAAATGATAAAAGGCACCCGCAGACCCCGTGCCGCTTATTCTGCGCTTACGCCACCCGCAGGTGGGGGGCATTTGTT